>OX451740.1:736289769-736889769 GCA_948472305.1 Vicia faba | reverse complement strand
CCCCCCCCTTGGCTCGTTTTGCTAACAATAATGACACCCTTTTCTTTGGGCCTTATCCTTAAAAACTTCCTTAAGCCCATTTGCTTTTGTTATTTGTTTCTCTTCTTATTTTTCTTTTTATTATACAATATACTAATTTAACTTAAAAAATTTTCATTAACTAATTTAGGTTTTAGTGATTAATTTTTATCATTTCCTTTTTATATAAACTTATTTTTATTAATTAATAAAACATCAAAAAAAATTAACTTAGCTTGTTTTCTTTCTTTAAATTTATTTACATAATTAATAAAAATACAAAAAAAATAATAAAGATTTTTAATTTAAAATCAATTTCTTTTTAGAATAGGTTTTATTTTTCTCTTTTCAAGTAAATACATTTCATTTCATATTTTGCAGACTTTATTTCATAAATTGTCATAGCTTTATATTAATCGCACAAAAATTCGATTTGGTTGTATTGATTGATATTTGGACATTGTTATTTCATTTGATTCATCCCCATTTGTAACAATTGTACCCCCATTCCTGAACATTTTGTAATAGCTTAGAATTTCAATTCCCATAATTTACTATTTTCCTTATATTGTATAGTAACTAGGCATGTATGGAAAGATTCAAAAATCAATCGCTAGATGACCTAATCCAAAAATAAAATAACTTGAAACCAACACACTTTTCACACGCGCACTTCTAGGGTAACCTCACTCGTTGCCTCATAAATACAATCATGTCCCTCGAATATGGAGCGCTCTAGCAATGACCCTTTGATAAAAAAGATCGTAGCCCCTCGATGACCCTCGATGTTGCCTTCAATTAAAAAGATCTCGTCCCTTTTGAAAATTGCTAAAGCGTCTCACAAGTTGCCTTCAATGATTGTGAAATTGACCCGCGCCTGTCCCATTACATCCAAAGGTGGGGCTTCTTACCAAATCAATGGTAAGATAGCACCATTAAAAGGAAGAAGAAAAGAACAATTTAAGACCTTTCGAGTAGATAGATTCGCTCTTAGTTACTCGCTCGCTCATGACAAAAACTCTTTGCACCTACACTCTCATTTCAAAATATTTTCAAAAAGATAAAATATTTTGTATACGTTCTTATAGAGACGAGAACTATTGCAAAACCTCTTTTCAAAACACTTTTTCGAAACACGATTCACAAACACATCTTTGAACCATTTTTCGAAACAAAACTTTGTATACGTTCTTGTAGAGACGAGAACCATTACAAAGAGATTTTTCAAAATACTTTCAAAGCCCACACCACAAGCACACAATCAAATGAAAGCAAGTGATCTAAACGAGTAACTAAGAGCCCATGGAAAACCATGGATGAAAATGGTGCTAATACCTTCGCTTTTCATAATCTACCCCCCGAACCCGAGAAAAATCTCGAAAGATCTTTCCTGTGCTTTTTTACCTTTCCTTTTGGATAAAAGAAAAGTCGGTGGCGACTCTTTCTTACCGCACAAGTGCGAACGAAACGCAAAACATCAAGTCAAATATCCCACCGCATCACACCCACATTGCAAATGGCCATGGAGCAATTATGACATTCAAGAGAATTGGAAGTACATGGACCTTATCAGCATAGATTTGGCATTTATGGCAAGTTCTCGAGTGGTGGTGACAATCAGTTTCCATTGTTGACCTATATTAACCAGCCCTCAGAATCTTCTTGGCCATAGTGTGTCCACTAGAGTGAGTTCCAAAGATACCATCATGCAGAGTCGAATCGTGGTTGCGCTTATACAAGATTCCATTTCTTAGAAAGAATTTGGCTGGAAATCTTCGCAAGAATTTCCTATCATTGATGGAGGATCCTTCACGATACTCTTTTGCCTCAATATATCTCTTCATTTCACGATACCGAGGCTTTTCTTCATCAGTGTCAAGCTCATTGCAGTGTGCAGGTTCGTTAAATCTTTCAATTGTAATTCTAGGTGCCCCGTTATCCCAATTGACCTTGAACATGGAATACATGGTTTCCAAGGCATCTGCCAACTGATTTTCTTCTCTAGGGAAGTGTTCAAAGGCGACCTCCTCGAAGTGTGGGATCAGGGTTAACACGAGCTCTTTGTAGGGGATCAAATTAGGATGTTTGGTATCCCACTCTCCTTTAACTTGACTGATTATTAAAGGTGAATCTCCATATACGCTTAAGAATTTGATTCTTAGGTCAATGGAAGCCCTAAGACCCAAGATTCATGCCTCATACTCAGCCATGTTGTTTATACAGTCGAAGCATAGTCTGGCAGTGAAAGATGTATGGCAACCTTCAGGAATCACAGCACCAACTCCATTATCCAAAGCACTGGAAGCCCCATCAAAAACCATAGTCCATCGGGATCCTTGTTCAGGTCCGTCATATGGTCCAGGCTTTTCACAATCAGTTATCAGCATGATATTCTCGTCCAGGAATTCAAAGTTCATGGACTGGTAATCATTAACAGCTTGATGAGCCAAATGATCCGCCAATATACTTCCTTTGATGGCCTTTTGTGTTGTATATTGGATTTCATATTCAGTCAGAATCATTTTCCATCTAGCTATTCGTCCGAAGAGAGCTGGCTTTTCGAAGATGTACTTGATAGGGCCCATCTTAGAAATCAACAGAGTGGTGTGAGTCAACAAATATTGTCTTAGCCGATGAGCATCCCATGCTAGAGCATAACAAGTTTTCTCGAGTAGTGAATATCTTGTTTCACAGTCGGTAAACTTTTTGCTCAGGTAGTATATTGCATGCTCTTTTCGGCTAGATTCGTCATGTTGGCCCAACACACACCTCATTGAATTCTCTAATACAGTCAAATACATAATCGGAGGTCTTCCTTCAACTAGAGGCATCAGGATAGGAGGTTCTTGTTAATATTCCTTGATCTTGTCAAAGGATGCTTGACAGTCGTCGTTCCATCTGACTACTTGATCTTTCTCTAAGAGTTTGAAGATTGGCTCACAAGTAGCATTCAAGTGAGATATGAATTGAGCAATATAGTTGAGTCAACTTAAGAAACCCCTTACCTCTTTCTCAGTATAGGGAGCTGGCATTTCTTGTATGCCTTTGAATTTTGCAACGTCGACCTCAATACCTTTTCCACTGACGATGAACCCTAAGAGTTTTCCAGATCTTACCCTGAATGTGCATTTGTTAGGATTCAGCCTCAATTTGTACTTCTTCAACCTTTCAAACAGCTTGTGTAAGTGATCAAGGTGCTCTTCCTCAGTCTGTGACCTTGCAATCATATCGTCCACATAGACTTCTATCTCATGATGGATCATGTCATGACATAGAGATACTATAGCTCGTTGATATGTTGCCTCTGCATTCTTCAAACCGAAAGGCATAACCTTGTAACAAAAGGTGCCCCACTGTGTAACAAAAGTGGTTTTGTCCATGTCCTCGGGAGCCATTTTGATTTGATTATAGCCAGAGAAACCATCCATGAAGAAGAAGACTTTATGTTGAGTTGTATTGTCGACCAAAACGTCAATATGCGGTAGACGGAAATCATATTTGGGGCTTGACCTATTCAGATCCCTATAGTCTACACACATATGAACCCTTCCATCTTTCTTTGGCATAGGTGCCACATTCACCACCCATTGAGGATATGATGTCACAGCCACAAAACCTATATTAAATTGCTTCATTACCTCAACTTTTATCTTTTCAGACATGTCTGGCCGCATACGACGCTCTTTTTGCTTGACTGGAGGACAATCTTCCTTCGTTGGTAGACGATGAACCACGATATCGGTATCCAGCCTCGGCATATCTTCATACGACCAAGCAAACACTTTAACATAGTCATGTAGCATATGGACCAATATGACTTTGATACCATCTTCCAAGTTAGCGTCGATCTTGACCTCTTTCTTGTCTGCCTCAGTACCTAGGTTGATCACTTCAATTGACTCTTCATGAGGTCGAATGGATTTCCCCTCTTGGATCAGAAGTCTGGCTAATTCCCCATGTATTTCACAGTCTTCTTCGCCTTCGTCTTGGTTGATTGGATGTTCAAAGTTATAGCTGGAAATAGCAGAGTCGTTGGCAATGAGATTCAGAGTGGATGAGGATCTGCAAGTGTGTGTGTGTGTGTGTGTGTGTGTGCGTGTGTGTGTGTGTGTGTGTGTGTGTGTGTGTGTGTGTGTGTGCATGTAAGATACATGGCTAGTTTGAAAATGTAATAAAGTGAAAGAAAGACAATGAGCGCAAAATTTGAATGCAAAAGAGTCCAATGTTTTTTTCATTAAATGATCATATGGCATATGAAAATGAACAAACCCTTAACAAATAGGCCATGGTTCCCCGTTGTTGTACCCCAATTTTTGACCTAAGATCCCATTTTTATTTTTGCATTTTTTTAAGATAAGTCAAGGTCACGAAATACGGTTGGTTTTAACCTCTCACCTTCGAGCTTTGACTATGCGAATATTGTCAAGTGTTTTGAACATTTTTAGCCTATGTATCACTAATTTCTAATCGCATACAAAGGTGTATGTTCATGTTTTCTTTTGTGTCATGTGCAGAGACGGGTCTGGATCAAGAGCATCAAGTGTCGCGCCTCAATTAAGATTTTGATTCTCCCAAGCCAGAAGTACGGTTGATTGTGGATTCTCGAAAACTGATTCATCAAGGCACAACTGTTGCACCCTAAATTTCGCCCCTAATATGTTTTAGTCGCACTTTCGTATCATATCTTGTTATTTAGTCACAATCATTAGTAAATATCTTCATTCATCACATTTTGCATCATTAGTCGTACTTAAGTTGACCAGAAAAGTCAGTTTAAATCAAAGTTTGCATCGTCTTTTAGTTAAAAAATACTTGACATTTCACTTCATGCATTTTTATCTCTTTACTCGTTTCTTGCATTGCTCCAAGTTGTTTATATGTCGATAATAAAAATATTTTGGTTTTATAGACAAACTGTTAAAAGCAATTCAACAATGTGCGAAAAATTAGCGAGAAAAATATTTCAAGTTTTCACCTTTTACCGATCATTTTATGAATCTGCATCTCGCATAGATTATGACGGTATGCTCGCTTTATTTTTTCGATACAGTTTGAAGTCTCGTTTTTAACCGTAAAACGTCTGTTTAGCCTGGTATTTTCATTATCATTTTATTCCTATTTTTACTTTTTTGAATATTTTTTCTTTAATCTTTGTGACATGTAGTTTATTTTAATGTGTTCATTTTATTTTTTCGGATAAATTTTCGTCCATTTTTTATTGTTTTCGGTCATTTTAGCTCTTTATTTTTTATTCAAAAAAATATACTTTAAATTGAATTAATTTTAATACTTTCAATTTTTATTTCATTTTTATCATTTAAGGGCTATTTGGTCACAAAAATATATTATTTACATTGTGCTTGATTCTTATTGGTTGTTAGCAAAAATAACGGATCAGTAAATTGAGTTTATTTTGAATGGCTCTGATTGCAATCATAAATCCATCTCCACTTTATTTTTTCTATTTAAGTAGCATTATTTCTTTGTAAATTAAGAAAAAAACAAAAACAACAACCAAAAAGCACTTACAGTAAGCAATTACGTTTCACTTTCTTCCTCTCTCTATTACAAAACAAATTTCCATCCATCTATCATCACCCCAAAATGGCATCATCATCTTCTCAAGCCAGAACCAACAACGTTCCACCTTCAACTATTCAAAACACCATTAAGTAACCGCCGTCGAATCTGAACCGTATTTCCACCATTTCCTACCTTCTCAAATCCAAAACAAAACTCAAATCATCCACCACAAAATCGAAGAACACTTGGAGACAAACAACAAACTCACGGCAGAAACATCTCCATAGACACGGTTACACTGCCGTGATACATGGATCAACCATATCTCGCATGAATCTCACGGTAAATCCGGTTTTCTATGATGCATTTGATCTCCACTGTTGTCATTTCATTTTGGTGAATTGGTTATGAGATTTTGCTTTGTTTTTAAAAAAAAATATGAAAAATGGATGATGAGGTTGACAGGTAGAGCTCCGATTTACTCATAACTAGTGATGTTAATGTTTTTTTTGGAATATTTAAAATAATCAAAAGAATATTTTGAACTTTTGTTTCTTTTTTCCTTATTTAAAATATTCTTATAAGAAATCTCAAAAAAAAATAATGTTACTTGTTTTGTATTTATTTTAGTAGATTTGTTTCCTAAATATAAAGTTAAAAATAATAATTCACTTCACTTGTAAATAAATTCAGGTTTTGAAAATATTATTTTCATTGCATTGTGATTTTATTTTTAATTCCAACTAACTTCTGAAAATTGTGCGGACCCACATAAGTTTCCCCGTGCTGTTAGATTTGTCGGTATATCTCTTGTGATGTAGGGATTCTTATCTGATACCGTGAGCTTTATCCATCGCCTTTGCGCTTTATCTGATGCTTGGAGTATTATCTTACATCAGTTTTTTTTATGCCGTTGGCTCGTGATTTATTTTCACCTGAGGTTTGATATACTCTTAGCTTATTTATCTGTCTGTGGTTTTAAATCCAAGGGAAAGAATTAATTTGTTGACTTCATGTCATCGAATATCTAATACGATTATGTGAAATCTCTTCATACCTTTTTTTTTTAGTTTTATTAATCTTAAGACGAATCTCCTACAAATCAATTTTTAAACTCACACCCCTTTTTAAGTCAAAACTTCGACATTAGGTTGTCACATCTTCAAAATCTCTCCAACACTGATTTTTAGCCAAACGAACCATTTTAATCAAACAAACAATTTTAACCAAAAACAGATATTTCAAAAGGTTCCTGCGGAGTACCGCAGATGCATTGGGTGCTAATACCTTCCCATTGTATAACCAACCCCCGAACTCTCGATCTCTTTTAAAAACGCATTGTATTTTCATTACTTTTAAATATTACTTTACATTGCATATTTTAGGGTTTTATTTCGCTCTTTTCCCTTTTCCTTTGGAAATAATAAAGCGCGGTGGCGACTCTTGCTTTTGTGAGTCAAGTTAATTAATAGCTTGATCTCCGATTTTCACCTCTACAGAATTGGCGACTCTGCTGGGGACAGATTGACCTCTTGCTGGTCCATCCCTAAAGTGGGTTAAGCCTAATTTGTCATATTTGTTTTTGTTATTATTACTTGTTTGTTTGATTAATTGTGATATATTGTGGTTATTTGAGTTTTTGCAAAGGACAAGTCCTATACCTGGACTAAGTTACACTTAGGAATAGGACGGGCGGTATAGTCATGTTAACTTTGAGGGAGTAATCCCGAAGAAGGAGACATGAGATCCCCCACTCAGTGGAAGGCCCTTTTGAACGTAATATTTGTTTAACGAGTAATCGGGAAGACATTATTATTTTCGACCTGGGAGCCAAAGAAGCTGAGAACCGCAGAACCCTTAACCCACCTTGGCCTTTTAGGTGTAGCGCGGAGATTATAACGGAGTAATCCGGAAGTAGTTGTCACGCGATGCTACGCTCGGATGAGTTTCTCTTGAGAATATTGCTGATTATTGAGTAATCAAGACGTTGGTAATATCCGAAGGAGGAATGTAGACTCCGGGAACTCTTAGAACCTTGTCTTGCAGGTGTGATTAAACCGTTAGTACATACCTTGAGGATGTTCTTTACCTTTGACTCCATGTTCGTGACGTTGAACCTTTCAACTTTATTTGTGACCTTGCTTGTGGTTGTTGCATAGCCATGCATTCATGCATCTATAAAACCCTTTTCACTTGACTTTCAAGGAATTTGGAGGTCTTTCTTTGTAAACATCACAAGTTTCATCAAGCTCAATGGATCTTGGGTGTTGATAGGGTGAAAACCCTAATCCACCAAAATGAATGATTGATCTTGATGATAACTTGATCAACGCTTTGATCCAATTCAAAATTCATCTTCTATCTTCATACTTTGATGTTTCCAACTTAATATCTTGAGTTCCTTGAAAGTCAGATAAAAACTCTCTTTTGCATATCATGCATCATTCTACATTTTTTGTTTCACTTTCAAAGGTCTTTTTCCAAGTCTTATTTTTCCTTTGGTCTCACCAGTACAACACTGACGCTAAGAGAACATTGGAGAATATCAAGCAAGAGATTTCTGAACACCGCAGAGAGGTGACTAATTTGAAAGATGGTATGGATCACTCAACTGTTTTGGTTGAAATTTTGGTTGCTGCCCAAGTCAATCCTTCTAAGAAGGAGGAAGCGATGATAAAAGTATTCACCGATTGTCATTCAAGGATGTTGGTTTTGAAGTTCAAATCAAGCACGTGCCGAAGAGTAAACACGATTGATGGTCACTTTGAGTTTTGAAGGATGTTTTCGGTGATTCAAGTCCAGATGGAAAGCCTTCCCCGATCATTAACTTATTTCTGCTTTTTGTAATTTTTCTTGTTTATCAAAACATTGTTTGCATGTAAGAACTTGTTTGCATCTGTATGATTATCTTAATACAATGAGTATGTTTGTCTTGAAGAAATTCATTCGTTTCACTCATATTTGTTTTCAAATTTTAAATTTATTTTGGCATTATGATACCAACTTGTTGCCCATTCTCTTGCCTAGGCAGAGATTGAAGGGAGGATGATGATCTAAAGAACACAAAATCTCTGGTTGTTTGCTTTTGGATAAAATCTTGCTGATGATGTACAAGCATTGTTTCAAATCCCTAAACACTGGAGATATAAGGAAGATAATCCCTTGCTAACCTCTTTTGAGCTTTGAAGTAGGAGTTTCTTTTCTATACGAAAAAACCTTGAATTTTAACCTGGGGCAGGGTAGTTTTCAGTTAATCCGATTGAGTGTTCAAAATTCATAAGGAAGATATTTCTGAAGAGAAACTGCGAGGGCCATCCTTCATGTATAATGAGCCAGAAGATGTGGAACCACAATGTTATCCCTCATTCATCAAGAAACGAGGCAGTCACAATCCTCTCAACCAGTAAAGACAAGCTAATGTCACACATTTTGTTCAAAAAGTCAAAAATCAAGAAAAAGAAAAAGCCTGCTAAGTCAAAAACATGAAAACTTACGACTTAGGCAAAAACTAAGGCATCCCGCTGGACTATTAATTCAAAAGAATTAGTTCAGGCAGAAGTTAGGGAAAATAAAAATTGCAAAGAAAGGACTACAAAGAAAATTCCTCAGCAAAGAACAAATTGGTGACTACAAACACGAAGACATGAGGGTGGTTTCTACTCCGAAAGCCTCGTCGTTTCCTTGACCGTCACAAAATCCTTTTGAGAGATGAACACTCATGTTGAATTAACTGAACATAGGGTTGGAGAACATCATGAAGAATGGGTGGGCACCAAATATTTTGAGCCTTAAAATCTTTTTTCTAAAAACCATGAACCAGACCACGTTACAACCTTCAAAAGTCCTAATTGAAGCAAGGTTATTTTGAAAGCATACTTCAATGAGATATTGTTCCTGACTCCCATGAATGTTCTAAATAGTTATGTTGGTATCATATGTTTTTCCTATACAAAAATAAATGGTGCTTTAGCTCGCAAAATTTGTGCGATATCTTTCAAAATCTTCAAGACTTACATAACTGTTGCATTAGAATTTTCATTCTCATTGTAAACTTTTCCTAACTGCAAAACATTTGTTTGATATCAAGGAAGCTCACATATAAGCACTAGTGATGAGTTTATTCTTTTAAGGCCTGAAACTATGATTGAGTAATTGGAGTATCATTTTAAGAAAAAAAATCATATCAGGGGGCATGTCACATGAAAACCTTAAGCACAGACATGTTGCTTCTCCCAGTTAATGCTTTTCCCAATTTGTTTACTCTTTTGGGGAAAAATTCGAAGACTTTGTTGTGCCGACTACAGTCAATCCGGGGCAATCACGTAAAGATTTGATGAATCTCTCTAAGAGTTTGAAGACACCAGAGCATGGTGAATGCCAGGTCTTTTGTAAAATCCTCTGGAGACGATTTCTCCTCATTAACCATATAGCTCGGGGCATTTTAGAGGTAAAGTTATTCGCAAGAATTGTCGTGCATCACGCAGCTTATCAGCAGTAAACTTGGGGCATCCAAAATTAATCCCAGGGGCAATCCAGATTTGTCAAGATATGTTTTTCATACATTATCAGAGGGTGGTGTTCCCAGTATCTCCAGCTAAGCAAGACTTCTTTCCAGCTGAAACTTTGTTTGTGTTGTTATCCTTTCAATGGATTGTTTGCAATAGAAGACTGGACTTTGGGTTTTCTACCTGAAAATATCTTCCTCTCCAGAGATATTTAAGCCTTGTAAAAGGACCTTGCTCCAATGATGGCCTGTGTTTTATCTCCAGTAATGTTCCCATCCTGTTGAGATTAGCCGAGTGTTGGGTTGTGCTATGATGTCTTATCATCTCCAGTTTATCTTGTCTATTTATTTTGTCAGCACATACATGGCATTCATTTATTCATTCACACTTGCATCATGCATGCACAGTTGTATTTGTTGATGTCATTGAGTTCGTATACCTTGGTTGGGTCTATTCAAATAATGTATTTGATCTTTCCAAGTAGAGTGCCAACTTAAGCATAAAATGCGCCTTCTTTCTAATTCCCCACTGAGTTAACTCTCGTGGAAGAATCTTGCTTTAGCTTTCCTTTTCCATCTTTGGATAGGATAAATCCCCATTTGAGTTGTTTCCTCATTGGGTGGAGTCTTGTTTGAGTGTTTTTCTCTCCAGTTTATTCCTGGATTGAGCTTTGTCTCTTGTGAACGATACCCTGTGGATATCTCTAGGCTGTGAAACCTAGATGGAGAGTGCATTTATTTTGCAATGTAAATACTTGGTCTTCTCAGGAAGGATCCATTCTTGGTTTCCCATTGAAGATGAACTTTATTCCCTAGTAGTGTTATCACAACCTTCTTCTGGAATATCGACATGACAACAAGCGACTGACTCTTTATTTGAGCAGTTTGATTATTTCTGATTTCTTTATGACAAACGGCGGTCTCTTCATGAGCAATTTGTCCATCCCCGATGAAATTATTGATTCTCACCTCCAGCAATATCTTCTTGATATATTGTTGATACCTTTGAAAAATGGCAAGCGACGGTCTCTTCATGAGCAACTTGTATGTTATTGTCACCTTTGAAAACATCAAGTGGCGGTCTCTTCATGAGCAACTTGTATGTTATTGATACCTTAGAGAAAACAGCAAGCGGCGGTCTCTTCATGAGCAACTTGTATGTTATTGTTACCTTTGAAAAAAACAGCAAGCGGCGGTCTCTTCATGAGCAACTTGTGTGTTATTGTTATCTTTGAAAAATGGCAAGCGGCGGTCTCTTCATGAGCAACTTTTATGTTATTGCTACCTTTGAAAAAACAGCAAGCGACTGTCTCTTCACGAGCAACTTGTGTGTTATTGTTATCTTTTAAAAAAAATAAAAAAAATAGCAAGCGGCAGTCTCTTCATGGACAACTTGTATGTTATCAACACTTTTTAAAAGCAGCAAGCGGCAGTCTCTTCATGGACAACTTGTATGTTATCAACACTTTTTGAAAATGGCAAGTGGCAGCTTCTTTATGAGCAGCTTGTGGGTTTTTGACAACAAGTGGCGGACTCTTCATGAGCAGCTTGTGTGCTTTAATATTCTTTGAAGACAGCAAGTGGCGGTCTCTTCATGAGCAGCTTGTATGTTATTGACACCTTTGAAAGGAAGCAAGTGGCGGCCTCTTTATTTAAGCAGCTTGTGTATCCCCAACAATAATGTCTACTCAGCAAATGGCATCCCTTTCGGAAAAGTCCCGTGGGGAAGTTTGTTATTTTATCCTTTTCAAGCGATATCTTGGTTAAAGAAGAAATGTGTTACCGTTCTTGGTAAAATTCAGAAATCAGAGATGTTTATCTCCAGCCACAGTGCTGATGTCAATCATTTTGTTTTCCAGCCACAGTGCTGATGTCAATCATTTTCCAGTCTCAGTACTGATGTCCATCATTTCCTTTTCTAGTCACAGTACTGATGTCAATCATATGTTTTTCCAGTCACAGTGCTGATGTAAATCATTTCTTTTTCCAGTCTTCATACTGATGTAAATCATTTCTTTTCCAGTCTCAACCCTGATGTAAATCATTCAAGAGTCTCTCATTTGAAGTCTACGACTCTGTTTCCTCAGTGGAGTTACGACCTCTTCCTCTGTGGGATTACTGTATAATGTGCTTGGTTTCTCCAGCATAGTTTGTCTCATATGGCGTCATTCCCCATAAAATTCAGAGCATTACATTCATATCATATCATGAACATAATCGCGATATCTTAAGGCCAAAAATTGTGTATCCTATATTTAAGTCCCTTCAATCTCGTCGAAATGAAGATCCCAATCTTCATATCTCCAGATAGAAGAAACTTAAATAGGGGCAGCTGTTGTACCCCAATTTTTGACCTAAGATCCCATTTTTATTTTTGCATTTTTTAAAGATAAGTCAAGGTCACGAAATACGGTTGGTTTTAACCTCTCACCTTCGAGCTTTGACTATGCGAAGATTGTCAAGTGTTTTCAACATTTTTAGCCTATGTATCACTAATTTCTAATCGCATACAAAGGTGTATGTTCATGTTTTCTTTTGTGTCATGTGCAGAGACGGGTCTGGATCAAGAGCATCAAGTGTCGCGCCTCAATTAAGATTTTGATTCTCCCAAGCCAGAAGTACGGTTGATTGTGGATTCTCGAAAACTGATTCATCAAGGCACAACTGTTGCACCCTAAATTTCGCCCCTAATATGTTTTAGTCGCACTTTCGTATCATATCTTGTTATTTAGTCACAATCATTAGTAAATATCTTCATTCATCACATTTTGCATCATTAGTCGTACTTAAGTTGACCAGAAAAGTCAGTTTAAATCAAAGTTTGCATCGTCTTTTAGTTAAAAAATACTTGACATTTCACTTCATGCATTTTTATCTCTTTACTCGTTTCTTGCATTGCTCCAAGTTGTTTATATGTCGATAATAAAAATATTTTTGTTTTATAGACAAACTGTTAAAAGCAATTCAACAATGTGCGAAAAATTAGCGAGAAAAATATTTCAAGTTTTCACCTTTTACCGATCATTTTATGAATCTGCATCTCGCATAGATTATGACGGTATGCTCGCTTTATTTTTTCGATACAGTTTGAAGTCTCGTTTTTAACCGTAAAACGTCTGTTTAGCCTGGTATTTTCATTATCATTTTATTCCTATTTTTACTTTTTTGAATATTTTTTCTTTAATCTTTGTGACATGTAGTTTATTTTAATGTGTTCATTTTATTTTTTCGGATAAATTTTCGTCCATTTTTTATTGTTTTCGGTCATTTTAGCTCTTTATTTTTTATTCAAAAAAATATACTTTAAATTGAATTAATTTTAATACTTTCAATTTTTATTTCATTTTTATCATTTAAGGGCTATTTGGTCACAAAAATATATTATTTACACTGTGCTTGATTCTTATTGGTTGTTAGCAAAAATAACGGATCATTAAATTGAGTTTATTTTGAATGGCTCTGATTGCAATCATAAACCCATCTCCACTTTATTTTTTCTATTTAAGTAGCATTATTTCTTTGTAAATTAAGAAAAAAACAAAAACAACAACCAAAAAGCACTTACAGTAAGCAATTACGTTTCACTTTCTTCCTCTCTCTATTACAAAACAAATTTCCATCCATCTATCATCACCCAAAAATGGCATCATCATCTTCTCAAGCCAGAACCAACAACGTTCCACCTTCAACTATTTAAAACACCATTAAGTAACCGCCGTCGAAACTGAACTGTATTTCCACCATTTCCTACCTTCTCAGATCCAAAACAAAACTCAAATCATCCACCACAAAATCGAAGAACACTTGGAGACAAACAACAAACTCACGGCAGAAACATCTCCATAGACACGGTTACACTGCCGTGATACATGGATCAACCATATCTCGCATGAATCTCACGGTAAATCCGGTTTTCTATGATGCATTTGATCTCCACTGTAGTCATTTAATTTTGGTGAATTGGTTATGAGATTTTGCTTTGTTTTTTAAAAAAAATATGAAAAATGGATGATGAGGTTGACAGGTAGAGCTCCGATTTACTCATAACTAGTGATGTTAATGTTTTTTTTGGAATATTTAAAATAATCAAAAGAATATTTTGAACTTTTGTTTCTTTTTTCCTTATTTAAAATATTCTTATAAGAAATCTCAAAAAAAAATAATGTTACTTGTTTTGTATTTATTTTAGTAGATTTGTTTCCTAAATATAAAGTTAAAAATAATAATTCACTTCACTTGTAAATAAATTCAGGTTTTGAAAATATTATTTTCATTGCATTGTGATTTTATTTTTAATTCCAACTAACTTCTGAAAATTGTGCGGACGCACATAAGTTTCCCCGTGCTGTTAGATTTGTCGGTATATCTCTTGTGATGCAGGGATTCTTATCTGATACCGTGAGCTTTATCCATCGCCTTTGCGCTTTATCTGATGCTTGGAGTATTATCTTACATCAGTTTTTTTATGCCGTCGGCTCGTGATTTATTTTCACCTGAGGTTTGATATACTCTTAGCTTATTTATCTGTCTGTGGTTTTAAATCCAAGGGAAAGAATTAATTTGTTGACTTCATGTCATCGAGTATCTAATACGATTATGTGAAATCTCTTCATACCTTTTTTTTTAGTTTTATTAATCTTAAGACGAATCTCCTACAAATCAATTTTTAAACTCACACCCCTTTTTAAGTCAAAACTTCGACATTAGGTTGTCACATCTTCAAAATCTCTCCAACACTAATTTTTAGCCAAACGAACCATTTTAATAAAACAAACAATTTTAACCAAAAACAGATATTTCAAAAGGTTCCTGCGGAGTACCGCATATGCATTGGGTGCTAATACCTTCCCATTGTATAACCAACCCCCGAACTCTCGATCTCTTTTAAAAACGCATTGTATTTTCATTACTTTTAAATATTACTTTACATTGCATATTTTAGGGTTTTATTTCGCTCTTTTCCCTTTTCCTTTGGAAATAATAAAGCGCGGTGGCGACTCTTGATTTTGCGAGTCAAGTTAATTAATAGCTTGATCTCCGATTTTCACCGCTACACCCGTGTATGGCACATGGCTTAAAGTCATTGTTTCAATAAAATTACAGACAGAATTCTTAAATTGATAAGACAGTGAATGGTAATTACTCCTTGTTGAAGGAGATGGGACTGAAATCCTTGGCACGCCAATTGTTGAGTTCTTCTCCGGCAGTCGGGTAGATCCATTCATCAAAGTTACTGTCATCCTCAGAGTCTTTAATAACATTCACTTCATGATTACTAATGCGAAGAGGTGATTTTCCTATACGAGCGCGTCTGAGCTCCTTTTGAGTTTTGGTAGTGAAACCCAATACAAACTTGTCTTCTTTGAACGGAATTTCAGGGAGTTGTCCCCAAATAGTGCAGTTTCCATCTTCGACCACAACACAAGCGTATTTGAGTGAAACCATCCTTGGCATAACTTTATTAGCTTTTGGAACATCATGAGTAGCCATGACAACCATGGGAGAAACCACTTCGAAGGCTTGGCAAGGAGTATCTATAAACTCACCATCCATTTCCATATATTTGAATGAATTGAGGTGGCTCACCATGAACTCTTCTTCACCACAGACAATAATGATCTTTCCCTTGACTGGATATTTCAACTTTTGGTGAAGGGTGGACGTCACTGCTCCTTCCCCATGTATCCAAGGGCGCCCAAGTAAACAAGAGTAAGCGGGACGGATATCCATCACATAAAAAGTAGAGTTGAAAACTTGTGAACCAATTTTAATGGGGAGGTGTACTTCTCCATGCACCATCCTCTTGGATCCATCAAAAGCCCTTACAACTATGTTACTCGGATTCAACATTAGACCTTCGTAATCCAACCGATCTAAGGCACCCTTGGGTAATACATTTAGAGAGGACCCTGTATCCACCAAGACATGGGCCAGAGTAGTTCCTTTGCATTCAATAGAGACATGCAAAACCTTGTTATGATTTCTTCCAACTGGTGTCAAGTCAGCATCAGAGAACCCCAATCCATTGTCGGCAATCAAACTCGCCACACAATTTTCAAATTGATCGGTTGTGGTCTCTTAAGGAACATGCACTTTCTTTAAAAAAATTATCAATGCTTGGGCATGAGCATCAGAGCAAAGTAACAAAGATAACATAGAATCTTGGAGGGGGTTTCCCTAGCTGTTCTACTATCTTAAAATCACTCTTCTTTATGATCTTCAAAATCTCCTTAATTTCTTGGGTGGAGGGTTCCTCAGTAGCAATGTCTTTGGCAGGCGCCTCCATCCTAGTAGGATCAACCATCTTTTCTTTGCCTCTAGTGTTAGTACTAGGTTTGTCAACAATAATGCGAACAAGTGTAGTTGTGGTAATTGGAGGTGAAATGTTAGGAGAGAAGATTCTCCCTGTCCTTGTCACCTTGCTAGAGCCAGTAATGTTGGTAATATCAGAAGTCTTGTCTTCATTAATCCAAGAGTCTTGTCTAATACCATGGTAGTATACTTCAGCGCCATAATTCCAAGGGACTGCCTTATCGGAAGAATAAGGAATTGGCCCTGGAGTAGTAATTATCAAGTGGGAAATCTTCGGTTCATTGGAAATCCTAATAGGACCTTTTGAAGAGATCCTAGTAGGTTTGTTGGAAATGGTTTTGATGGATATGTCTTCAATTTTTCAGTCAAACTTTTATGGCCAGAGTTCTTTCAAACAGGATCTCATGACTATCTATCAGGCGTTGAACACCTTTTTTCAGCCATTCACATACATTCTTTTGTAGAGCACAGTAATTACAGTCTTTTAAACAACCAGGGAAAACCCCAACTCTCAGAAAATTTTCTTTAGCAATGGTCAGTGGAGTAGTCAAATCTTCAATGGAGGAAACAAAAGCAGTGTCTTCAATTGCATTGCACCTTTACCATGATTTGGCATTGGTGCAGTTATAACATTCAGAGTTGTAGGTGGATCAAAATCAATAGTCTTATTTTCGATGAGGTCTTGAATCTTTCATTTCAGAGTCCAACATTGATCAGTATCATGTCTGGGGCTGTTGGAGTGATATGCGCATTTGGTGTTAGGGTTGTATTTAGGAGATGAAACATTGGGATTTGATGGTGGATCACACAATTTTACCAAGTTAGCTTTCAACAGGTGTTACAAGTCTTGGGATATCGACATGTTAATCCTTGTGAATTGTCTTCTTGGAAACTCAGGTCTTTGATGGTTGGCTTGTTGTTATCTTTGAGTAGAGGGTGGATTGGAGATTAAAACAACATTAAGAGATTTTCGTGGTCTTTCTTGACATGGCTTCTTGACCCATATACGGCATTGGTTTCCTTCTTTCCAGTAAAGGTATTTTTCAAAGTATTTAATGTAGAGGCGGAAGCCATGGGAATTTTTCCACTTTTGATACCGCTCTCGACCCTTTCACCAGTTAAGATTTACTCGGTGAAACCAGACAATGAGCTCCCGATTAATAAGTTGAAAAATGGTCCAGTTAGTGTTCCCATGAACATATCCACCAGCTCCCTATCATTCAATGGTGGTTGTACTCTACCAGCAAGGTCTCTCCATTTATGCGCATACTCTTTAAAACCTTCATTGGAACCCATGGTCATTCCTTGTAACTGAACTCTAGTCGGTGCCAAATCAGCATTGTACTGATATTGACGGTAGAAAGCGGTGGCCAGATCTTCCCAGGTATGAACGTTTGAACCCTCCAACTGATAAAACCATTCTAACTAAGTCCCAGACAGACTCTCTTGAAAGAAATGCAATCACGACTTCTTGTCAGTGGTATGCAGTTGTATCTTGCGAACGTAGTACCTTAAGTGAAGTTTTGGGCATGAAATGCTGTCATACTTAGCAAAGATTGGAATTTTGAACTTGTGGGGAATAACTACCCCAGAAACCAAGCCTAAATCACCAAAATACAAGCCAGGTACGGCTTGAATTTCCACAGCTTTCAACTTATCTTCCAGTTGCTTGTATTTATCCTCAATCGGTGGATAATGTTCATTAAAATAGTCTTCATCCTCAGTAGCTTGATTGTTTGCACCCCCAGCATAGGTGCTCCTTGCATCTTCATCCTGGTTCTCGTCTTCCTCGGATGACTCTTCAACCACTTACACTTGACGGACTGGGCCTTTAAACCTTTTCCCCATGTTGATCAAAGCCTTCTTCTTAGTCTTCTTCTTTGCAACCAGAAGTGACATCAGTTCTTGCTGCCCTTTGGCCAAGGTGAGCAAGGTTTCTTGAAATTGAGAATTTTGTGTCTACAAGTCCTTCACAGCCTGCTCGAGATCCATCTTACTGAAATGAATAGTAGAAAAATGAGGAAACCTGTGTTGTAAAAACTTGCTTATATTATGATGCATGTAATGTGAATGCGGATGTTTTCAAGGGCCTTTAAGATTTAAATTTGTTTAAACAAAGAAAGAACAAACATTAGTTGTATTAATAAGTTCAAAATGGCTTACAAAAGTGCCTCTTAGGCTTACAATGGAAGAAGCAAAAATAATACAAAATAAACTCCTAAAACATCAAGGACTCAAGTTTCCCACGAGCGCATCCTCTTCGGTGCAATGTAGGAATTCAAACTTTGCTCTTCGTGAAGTTGTCTTGTGAGCTCCAAAACCTTCTTCTCGCTTGAGTAGAATTGGGCTTCAAAGGTGTCTCACTCCCCCTTTAGTTGAATCCATGACCTTTGCAATTCCTCGAGAGTAGTAGGCATGTCAGGATGAATAATAGTGTAGGAAACTTCTCCTTCGACAATAGGCTCCATGATGCTAGGTAGGATGGCAGGATATGGCATTATGAGGCTTCGGGAACGAGTTCGCACCCACTTGAGATAAGGCTCTAATGGAATAGAATTCTTATGCCCAAAATGTTTGCTATCAACTTTGTTTACCATGCCCTAAGCTCGTATAAACCTTTGACGATAACTTTGGACATCATTCTCATAGTCAAATACAATTCCTTGAACAAGTGCGTCATGAGGGCCATCCCTTCGAGCATACCCAAAATGTCGTAGAGAAAAACAAGGATTATAGGTGATACCTCCCCTAATTCCAAAGAGAGGGACATTAGGGAATTCCCCAGAATGATTAATGATGTTGACATCCTCCAAAGATCGAGAACACCAATGGAAATCTGAGTGTGAGGGTGACGTCAACCTTTGAGACTAACTCGTGCCTTGCTCATTCTTCAAAACAGGTCGAGGTAGGTGCAAAATAAACCACCTAGCCAACAAAGGAGTGCAACACATAAGAATCCCCATTCTCTTCATGGTGCGAGTGTGAAGAGAATGCAAGATATCTCCAAGTAAGGTAGGCACCGGGTTATGAGATAGAAAAACTTTGACCGTATTCACATCTATGAGTTGTGGGTTAGGAAATAATACCATACCATAGATGAGAAGAGCCAAAACTTCTTTAAAATATTTCAAATCCAAAGCATCCCAAAATTTTTGAGCCTTCTCAAACAGAAACTTGGCTAGAAAACCTTTAACACCACTTCTTGTTTCCCAATTTTCTAAAACGTCGGACGGTTGCAAATGTAACGCTAAAGCAATCTCCTCAAGTCTTGGGTGTTTCTCAATACCAGTGAAGGGTAATTGATCAAGAATAGTCACTCCCAAGAGTTGAGAAAACTTCTCCATGGTAGGCACCAATTGGTAATCAGTAAATGTAAAGCAATGGTGTTTAGGGTCAAAGAATTGAAAGAGTACCCCCATCATTTGTTCTTAAAAATTTGAGGTAGCCAAATTGATGAGACGACCATACTTCTTGGTGAACAGAGAATCATGAGGAACCCTTGATGCTAACTCCTTGAGTTGAGGAGGCACTTTCACAAAGCTGGTTTGGATAGTCTTTCTACGAATGGAATCCATGTCCTACAAAACAAACAAAGGTAAATCCCAAGGTCCTTGCAATGGTTAGTGGAAATGCTATGGTATGATTTCATGATGTTATGTACAAATAAACATATGCAAACAAAGCAAACAAGTACTTAGGTTTAGGCTTGCATGAGGTTTCATAGGTAAGTACCCTCTTGAAGTTTAGTGGGTTCAACTTGTCCTAGAAATTAATCGGGTTCTAGGGAATCTCAATATCACTGATCTTTCTTCATTGGGCATTGTCTTAGCACAATCAATCTTTTCTTGCAGCCTAAATATCCCAAAATTCCGATCTCAATGAGCGTAGTACCGAGTATCAACCAATTTTCAGCTTTCCACCGAAACTGGCTATCTCACTACTTCCTAATGGCCAAGTTGTTCAATTAAAGGTTCTAAGGTCAGTTAGTTCTTCATGACACCACACAGAGGTCCCGTATTCTCCTTGATTCAACACAAATGATAGTGGTACCCACAAATGTGTCACACTAACGTAGCTATTGCTTGAACCATATCGGTCTACACCGTACAATCTCTATAATCTTTGCTACTTACCTAATAATGTTCCCAGATCCGGGTAGAGGATCAATACAAAACCCAAACAAGGACCCAAAATGTAAAGCAACCAAGTAAAATAATGAAAGCAATTAAATATGATCTAGCTCTAAGGTAGCCCTACTTTTTAAGTAGTCCCCAACAGAGTTTCCAGTTCTGTAATACGGTGGGAGAACTGACTTGGGTGTTTTGCATTTTATCGCAATTGTTACGGATAGCAAGAGTCACTGCCAACTTTTCTTTTATCCAATAAAGGAAAGAGTGAAAAGAACAAGAAAGACCTTTTGAGAATTTTCTTGAGTTCGGGGGGTAGGTTATGAAAAGGGAAGGTGTTAGCACCCTTTTCATCTATAGTTATCTATGGGATCTTAGTTGCTAACTCATTTTGAAATGCTTTGTTTGAAATGTGTATGTGATTTGTTTTGAAAGTATTTTTGAAAAGTGTCTTTGTTTAGGTGAACTTTGTATTGATTCTCGTCTTTATAACAATGCATACAAAGTTTTGACTTTTGAAAATATTTTCTTTGGAAATGTGTTGGTATATTTGAGAAGGTGTTTGTTATGAAGAGATTATGAGCAGGCAACTACGAGCATTCTACTTACTCAAAAGTCTTTATTCATTTCCTTATCCTTTAGATATTGTTATCTTACCATTGATTGATAAGAAGCCCTATCATTGGATGAGAAGGGACAGGCGTGGGTCGTCGTACAGTCATAGAAGGCAATATTGTAGGATACCTTAGCAATTTATCTTAGGGGTCTAAGATCGTTTATCGAAGGCAACATTGAAGGGTCATCAAGGGACTACGATCTTGTTTTTGATTGTTTTTGCTAAAGTATCCCACGTTCGAGGGACATGACTGTTTATTCTCAAGGCAACTAGTGAGGTTAACCCTAGAGGTACAAGTGTGTGAAGTGTTTGTTTTCATGCTTTTGTTCTTGAATTAGGGTTTGCTACTTGTTTATTTTATGTCTTGTCATACAAACCCTAATTACTAGCATTTATATTTAAAGCGCTAAATTGCGGAAATGTAAAATTCTACGCTATTGTATCATTTGGGGATGGGGATATAAATTTACAAATGGGGGATAAAAGCAAATAAACCCTAATTTACTATTACAACTATATTAAATATGACCAAATAATGTACAAGAATGTATGGTAATGTACAAAAAAAAAAGAAATTGCTTTTGTTTGAGTTTTTTGAAAGAGATTTTAATTTTAATTAAGCCGAATAAAAAGAAATAGGTAATTAATTCAAATAAAACTAACCTAGATTGATTTAAGAAAGGAAATTAAATTAATTAAGAAAAATAAGTTCTTAGAGTTTTATAAAAAAGTTTTAACCTAGTTAAACTTAATAAAAAGAGGTTAATTAAAAATCCTAAATTCTAAGTTAATTAATACACAAAGAAAATTAAAATAAATCTAAGCCTAAATTGATTTAATTAGAAAAAGGGAATTAAGTTCATTAAGAAAATATTTTTGATCTTTTGTTAAAAATAAACTTAAAAATATCTAAATAGTAAATATAATATATTTTTGGTATTTTTTAATTAATGATAATAATGATAATAATGATAATAATAATAATAATAATAATAATAATAATAATAATAATAATAATAATAATAATAATAATAATAATAATAATAAATAAAGAAAACAAAACAAAATAAAAATATAAAATTAAATTCAGGGGGGGTTAGAAAGTGGAAAGGATGTTTGTGAGAAAAAAACATATTTTTGTTTGTTAGACCCAAGTTTATTTTTGTTATAACTAGAAAAAATAATCAAATAAAAAAATATGGGTCTGGGCATATGTTTAGCAATTCTAGGGTGAGAGAGAGCAAAAAAAGGACAGGCCCGTGGTTAGGAAGCTCAATGCGCTAGCCAGCAAAAAGAAACAAGGAAAAATAAGTTAATAAAAATAACAAAAGGCGTCCCTGGGGCTCGAACCCAGGACCCTTAATACCAATACCTTACGCGCGTTCCTCCTGCCACTAGGGTGGCTGTTTTATCCATTTATATAATAGCTATCAATAAACTTAAAATAAACCAAGTTTCCAAAATTTGAACTTCATCTTCAACCTTTGCGCGCGCAGGGATGAACACCAACATTATCAATACTGCAACTTCTTCATTTCTCAATCATTTTCAAAATTATAAACATCAAACTCGTTAGAAATTTCACCACGATTCCAAATATGTAACTAACTTAAACAATAGATCAAAGATTAGCACAAATTCTAAATGGTACCAAATTTGACCTAACTTTTTCAGAAAGTTCAACTCTAAAATTCTTACTACTCAGTCAATATTAATGAAATCTAAGGACATGGTCATCTTTAGGGCTATGATGTCTACATTTTATCTTTGAAAATGGAAGCCTAACAATGCCTATGTGAAGAGACTGAAAGTCATAAATTTTACCTCAAAACTGGAAATCGTGTTCTGCCAATGAGCTTACTTCAAGGTGTTTTAATTATTTGGTTAGCTTCACTGAAACTCTAGGAAGCTATTACAATGCTCACCTTATGCTGAAAGTGCCTGGATTGTTCTAGAGAAGTCAATGTGCAAGAAATTATTTTTTAAAATGGAAGATGGTGATGGAGGTGTTACAAAACTGTAACATGGATTGGGATAGCTTCTATATGAGGAGGGGAAGCTTTGTGAATGGTTTGGCCAAGAAACGCACGAGTAGATTTGAAAATGGGTGTGCAAAGTTAGGAATGACACAAAAATGGAAGTTTTGGGAAATTTATGGCTTGAGGGAGTTTGGGAGTATTTGAGGGCTTGTAATCTTGTGTATTAGCTTACAAATGATGTCTCAATTTATAGAAAAAAAGTTTGATAGCTTGAGATGATCAGATGTACAAGATCACATGTTTTCGTTTCTTGACTTGTTTTTGAAGCAAGGTTGACAAGTATGGTTTCAATGCATAAGTACCTGATTTATAGGGTGGCTTAGAAGCTTTAAACAAGTTTCTTCTGGGCATAAATTTTGTGTATATTAAGAACAACAAGTTAGAGGCTCAAGAAGAGTGGACTTTGTGATTAAAGCCACTTTTCCAAAATGGCAATGTTACCTTTCTTCCTAAAATGGTATTAAACATGGACAATGCATTGAACGCTTGGATTAGGGCATAAAACTTTGTGTAATAATATTACTAAAGGTATATTTAGGGGTTAATGGACTTATAGAACAATATTATGCAGCATGTATAACATTGGATCAAAGATTCTTCATGAAGAAATGACTTGAAAATCAGGATTGGATGCCTAACTTCTCCTCTTCGATTCTCTTAGCTCAAAAATGATCTCTTCAAGCTATTTGAAATTTTGGAAAGCTTGAAACATCCTCTTCAACTTTAATTTTGACCATTTTGACAAAACCATTTTGGAGCTTGGTGAAAATTGGCCAAGAAGTTAGGTCAAAAGTCTGCCTAAACTAGGTCAAATTTTCACTTAGTGTTTTATGAAAAAGTGCATGTATTCATGAATTTATAACTCAAAATCCAAGAATTTATAGGACTTGATCAGTAAAATAAATTTGTAGATATCATAAATATCTACAACTTTCATATTTAAAGTTTTCCTTGAATCAATTTTCATCATGGTGAAAAATTGGCATGAAGTTATGAAAAAAACCATGTTTAAAACACTTAGAAAAATTTCTCTGTCTTGGAAACTTTAACTTTTCAAAAATGAATTTTGACTTTCTTGTTTTCTTAATGATCAAGTTTCATATTTTTGCATGTCTTGATGAAATGTGATCTTTGCAACTCAATTTTGATCAAAAAGTCAAAGTTTGACTTTTGGTGTATCAGTTGACATTTTCATGAGTTGACTGGATTTCAACTATCAATCAATTGATCTTGGGAAATGAATTGGACCATGAAATTAGGTCAAGATGATGAATTTTAATCCTTGATATCATATTTCAAACCAATAAGTCATGTATTAGGTCAAAAGTCAAAAATCAAGCCTTCTCAGTCAAAACCCTAATTTTGATCATTTTGCCCTTTTGATGATGTGAGTAATTTTCTTGGGGAATTGTGATCCAAACTTGATCAAATGATACATATGGGTTCAAAATTTTGATATGGGTCAAAAATATTGAATTTTGACTGTAAGTTGACCATAGTTGACTTTTTACCCCCATATAGTTGATTTTAGGTCATCTGATCAATTGACTGAGCAAACTTGAATTGTAAGACTTGAAACTTGACATGAGAAATATTAAAAGTCCATAATGATCCATGAATATCATATGAGGCATTAAAATTCCAATTGTCCTTGTGAAAACTCAATCCCTAATTTGAGGCATCAGTATTGAGGAGATGTCTTGACCTAGTCAATCCTTGTGCAAGCTTGAGCTATTGAAGATCTTGTGGGGAAATATCTTGAGAAATGAGAGGGAAAATTTTGGGGTACAACAACCTTGAAATCCTAACTTTAATTTCCCCAAATTTAAGTTGACTTGCAATTGAAGTAACAAGTGTTTGATGAGAATAAAAAAATTATACTAATCAAAATGAGTTGTGACTTATACTTCAGTCCACCATAATGAACAATACCTTTGAAGAAACTTGTTATGAGTTGAAAGTAGAAGTTAAGAAATGCCTAAGTCAAAACATGACCTATAATGTTTCGGTAAACTTCATGGCTTTCCAAGCGTAATTCGACTTTGATTTTTGAAGCAATCTCATAGACAATGCTACTTGTGATACTTTGCAAAAGGAATCGCCTCAGAACATCAAAAAATGAGGAAGTTATGATCCTCCAAAGTTTGAAAAGATATTCTTGGAATTAGGTCAAATTCGCAAAAGGACCTCTAAAGTATTCAAATTTTTGATGAATCTCCGCACATAATCAGCTCTTGACTTGTAAAGAGGAGTTGGAGATGACGTCAAGGAGATTCATACGCAAAAAGAACCACTAAAAATATTGAATAATGAAGAAGTAACAATCGTTCGAACTTAATCTTGAAAATGTTGACTTTTGGTAAAAGCGTTTTGAATTGACTTGCAAACTTGATCTTTCCTCGCATTCCAGGGCACATTGATACCCATGTGAACCAGTGATGATGAAGTCTTGACTGTACTCTTGAGATTATACGCCAATATTTCATGAAGTAGCCTTTGAGAATTAAAAATTAGCCATACTGAATACTTGAGGGATTCAAACCCTAGTTGAGGCATGATGCTAACAAACCCTAATTTTTAATCACACATAGGGAAATAAACCCTAATCCAAGATCTTGATGAATTAGAATGAGAAACAACCTTGTACATGGATAAATAAGAAACTTATAATAACCATACTTCAAAACCTGATTCCATTGTCAACTGCCCAAGGAGTAGACAAGGAAATCAACTGTAGAATATAAAAGCCTCAAACCAATATTGAACCCTAGTTAGCACAACCACTGATGCTTCGAACCATTACCTTATTGAAATGCATGAATGATATGTGAATCACCTAATAAGAATGATGCAAATAAAATGCAAAGCCTAAGCCAGATAAAAGTGAAAAGGTTGGACAAATTTGGGGTATGACAAGCATATCCCACGAGAAGAGAATCAGTTGGCAGATGCCTTAGCCACCATGGCATCGATGTTCAAGGTTAGATAGGACAACGAGGCTCCTCGAATTACCATTGAAAGATTAGATAAACCAGCACACTGCTACGAAATTGACACCGACAAAATGGAATAGAAACCTTGGTTTTATGAACTATCCTGAAGGAGCATCTATTAACAACAAGAAATTCCTACGGAGGTTCTCTTCTAAGTTCTTCCTTAGCAATGGAATTCTGTACAGGCGCAACCATGGTTCGACTCTTCTTCATTGTATAGATAGGAAAGAGGTGGAGAAGATCATGGAAGACATGCACGAAGGTATGTTTGGCACTCATTTAGTGATCATACTATGGCTAAGTAGATTCTAAGAGCGGGTTATTATTGGTCGACTATGGAAACCGACTGTCACCACCACTCAAGAACTTGTCACAAGTGCTAGATCTATGCTGATAAAGTACATGTGCCTCTAGTTCCTCTGAATGTCTTGACTGCTCCTTGGTAGTTTGCCATGTGGGACATTAATATGATTGGAGAAATCAAGCCTACTGCTTCTAACGGACATCGCTTTATCCTTGTCTCCATTGATCACTTCACGAAGTGGGTTGAAGCAGCCTCATTTGCCTCTGTTACTAAGAATGTTGTCGCCCGGTTCATTAAGCATAACCTTATATGTCGGCATGGCATCCCCGAGAGAATCCTCATAGACAATGGTACCAATATCAACAACTATATGATCATGGAACTCTACACGTAGTTCAAGATCAAGCACCACAACTCTTCTCCATATCGACCAAAGATGAATGGTCCAGTGGAAGCCTCCACTAAGAATATTAAGAAGATTATACAGAAGATGACGGTGACGTATAAAGATTGGCACGAGATGTTTCCATTTTATCTTCATGGCTATTGCACTTCAGCTCGGACATTAATTGGGGCAACCCCATTCTCTCTAGTCTACGGCATGGAGGTCTTCTTACCTGTTGAAGTCAAAATTCCTTACGTGAGAATTATGAAAGATGCAGATTTAGACGATAACGAATAGATTCGGACTAGGCTGGACCAGTTAAATTTGATTGACGAGAAGGGACTTGTGACTGTCTGTCATGGTCAGATGTACCAGAAGCGTATGATCAAAGCTTTCAACAAGAAAGTCAAGCATCGGGTATATCAAGCTGGTGACTTCGTAATAAAGCGCGTTATCTTACCGCAAGGTGATCCCAGGGGAAAATGGATCCCCACCTATGAAGGGCCATTTGTAATCAAGAGGATATTTTTGGGTGGTGCTATGATACTAACCACCATGGACGATGAAGATTTTTCGTACCCTGTAAACGCGGACATAGTCAAAAGATACTACGGATGAAAATGACCCGCTAGGTTGACTGGCCTAGGAAAAAATAAGGGCATCCTGGAAAACCAAAAGGGTTCGGGAAAAAATTATATATATATATATATATATATATATATATATATATATATATATATATATATATATATATATATATATATATATATAATATTGTACACCCGACAAGTCAAAAACCTGAAAAGGCGGCTTGGCCAAAAAAGGGTATCCCGGTGGACTGAAAACCCGAAAGGGTGGTCCAGGAAAAAATTAGGGATTAAAGCGTACGAATATGTCCCGTTGTATCCCTTGCAACAAGCTTTGTTACCAACGACAAGTTCAAATAGTGCAAAACAATTCAGTCAACTTCTTCCGACAGTGAGGGATGAGATGCTTGAAGACATAAAGGCAATAGCAGTGTTGAAACTTGACGAGATTGTTTACACATAGCTATGTGTTTTATTGTCACCTTGTACTCTTTTCATTTCACGGTGATTTCCTCTTACTAGGGTTTCTGTCTCTTCGTACAAAAATCGCCTATTTATAGGAAAATTATCAATATAAATACAATTTCAAAATTCAAAATTTTGTTTTACTTTTTCTATTTTGTTTGCAAAAATGTCCAATGACTAAATTGAATAAAAATATGCATATGAATATGATTACTGTTAACAAATATATGCATAAAAACAGGAATAAGCATTTACTCAATACTCTAGGAGTTGGGATAACGTTCAAGCCATCTGAAAATCCCCACAGAACAACTTCCATAGGATTATCCCTACAGAGTCATCTTCACAAGCTCATTTCAACAAAGATACATTCCCCCGCAAGTCCAATATGCTCTCAAAACAGAAACTGGGGAATTTTCCAGAAGTTAACCTAATCATACTCACCAGCAGATCCCCCTAGCGGATAAGGGAGTATAATCTTTACACCGGCAATATCGCCAACCTACGGAATCCCAATCCTCATAAGAGATTATATCATCAACACAGTTCATATAAATCTTTTTCCCAACTGAGTTTATTTATCCAACACTATGAAATCCCCTGCAGAATTATCTTCCTCAAGGTTCATTTCCTTAGCGAAACATTCCTTAGCAAAATATTCCTCAACAGGGTTTATTTCCCCAACAGGGTTTATTTCCCCAACATAATACAATCTCCTCAGCTTTAGTCTATTTCTCTGACTTCCACAAATCACCGACAAGATTCCCATCTCCAGCAAAATACAATCCGGGTTACTATCCCCAGAGAGTGGCTGCTGAATCTGAAACCAGACCAGATATCAGTTAATCTTATTCTCCCAGATGAGTCAGCATCCATATCAAAAACTCAGTCAGACAGTGCTTCGGAAGGTTATCCATCTCTTTTATCACTAGTCAGGATACATAAGAATTTAATTCCCCAGTGGAGCTATGAACGGCCAACGATTCTGAACTCTTCTCCCCAAGAAGAAATCAAATTCCCCAATAGAGTTTCCTCAAACAGAAAACAGGAATCCCCAGCGGAAACATTCTAAACAAAGGTTGAAGATTACACATATTCTTCATCCCCAGGAAAAGTCAGGGATTTATTTTCCCCGGACAAAGATGTTATACGAAGCTACTCATACGTTCCAGCGACATATTGCACCCATACATCATTTACAAAATATCAAAGCATATGTATATGAAACGCATACAACACACTCTCATTTAATTTGAGAACATCATTACATAATTCATTTCATACATCATGACATTGCATACAACTAACTTTTTATCTTTTCAGGTAAAGTCT
Source organism: Vicia faba (assembly GCA_948472305.1). Taxonomy (NCBI): domain Eukaryota; kingdom Viridiplantae; phylum Streptophyta; class Magnoliopsida; order Fabales; family Fabaceae; genus Vicia; species Vicia faba. The sequence continues at coordinate 736,860,564 of OX451740.1, read as the reverse complement.
ACAAACAGACGAATATCTTCAACAATTTTCAAATAGGTCGCAGGTTAATTCCTGAAACAAGAAAGGGCAACTATCTGTATGACCAGACATAGATTAATTCCTGAAACAAGACAGAGCAATGTGGAAACAAATTGTAGATCAATTCCCGAAACAGGATGGGGTGACTATCTAAATGAACAGGTTAAAGATTAACTCCCGAAGTTGGACGGAGAAACTATCTATACAACTGAGTAAAGATTAACTCATGGAATAGGACGGGGAAACTATCTTTCTATCTTTATGGCCAGATAAAGATCAATTACTGAAACAGGACGGGGTGAATATCTTTATCACCACGTGGTATGAACTCCCGAAACAGGACGAGTTTACCAACAAAAATAGATTGTAGATCAATTCCCGAAACAGGACGGGGCGACTATCTATATAACAAACACTTCCTTTAGAGATTTATTCTGAAAATAATACTCCTTCAGAGATTTATTCTGAAGAGCATCTTCCTTCAGAAGATTTATTCTGAAAATCATTTTCTTCTGAAATTCATTCTGAAAAGCATTTCCTTCAAATAGGATTGGATAGATTCATTTTGAAAAGAATTCCTCAGATACAATAAAACATAGACTCATTATGATACTTCTATCAACAGTTATTTTGAATGGCATCTATAATCCCATGTCTGACGACTCTCTGTCACCTCTCCAAATGGCATCTTTAATCCCATTCAAGCAATATCACCAACTAACAGCATTACTTCTTGCACAGGCGAGTGCAAATTTTTGGGCACTAAAGTGTTCAATCATCTTCTAACTTCAAGTCACAAACGGCGGACATGCCAATCTAACTTTTAGGTTTAAGAAGATTGAACAGGGGCAGCTGTTGTACTCCAAAATTTTCCCTCCCATTTTCATTCAAGACATTCTCCTAGAGTTCTCAAATGCTCAAGGTGGCTCAAGAGTTGATCAGACAAATTCTCCTCCTAAGCAATGGGTCCACAGCTAGGTTTTGTATTTATCAAGGAATATTGGGTTTCCAAGGTCTGAAATGGGTTTCATGGTTCCTCATGTGTGTTTAAGAATTCTCATGTCAAATTTCAAGTCTTACATCACAAGTTTGCTCATTCAATTGCTCAGTTGACTGGTGTGATGCGGTGGGAGAACTGACTTGAGGTTTTGCATTTGTGTTCACAAATGTCGCGGTTAGCAAGAGTCACCGCTGACTTTTCTTTTATCCAAAAGGAAAGGTAAAAAAGCACAAGAAAGACCTTTGAGATGTTTTCTTGAGTTCGGGGGGTAGATTATGAAAAGGGAAAGTGCTAGCACCCTTTTCATCCATGGTTTTCCATGGGCTCTTAGGTACTTGTTTAGATCACTTGCTTTTCTTTTTCAATTGTTTGAAATGGTGCTTTGTGTGGTTTTTGAAAGTATTTTGAAAAGAGGCCATCATTTAGGCAATCTTTGTAATGATTCTCGTTCGTAAGAATGTATACAAAGATGTTTGTCTTTTGAAAAATGTTTCAATGTTTTGAAAATTGTTTGGAAATGTTTTGAAATGTGTGTGTTTGTTTGAAAATAGCAAGGATTGTTTGAAAGAGAGCAAGTAACTAAGAGCTATCTACCCTACTCAAATGTCTTTCCTATACATTTTTATTCCTTTGACATTGTTGATTTACCATTGTCTTGGTAAACAACCCTATCTTTGGATGTTAAACGGGATGGGCATGGGTCATCGTATGACCATGATAGCAATGGTGCCAAGTATCTTAGCATGTTTGAGGGACCAAGATCATTTGTTTAGGCAACCTTTTGATAGCGTCATCGAGGGACTATGATCTTATTTGTTTATATTGTTTTGCCAAGATCTCTAGCATGCATACCATGGCCATTTTGTTTAGGCAACCAAGTGGGTGAAACTCTAGGGGTGCTTGTGTGCAATGTTGCTGTCATTTTACATGCTTTTTTGTCTTGGATTAGGTCATGCTATTTGTTTGATTTTTGTCTTATCATACAAACCCTAATTTTACTAAGCATGTATATAATGCGATAAATTGCGTAAAGTAAATCTAAGCTATTACAACAATATTATGGGAGGGGGGATACAAGTTTTGAATGGGGGATATTGCTCAAAATAAAACCCTAGAAATTATTACAACCCAATTGAATTTTGGTACAATAAATAAATAAACAATTATTTAAATATGCAATAAAATGTATGGATGCAAAATGATTTTGTACTTTATTTTATTTATGTAAAAATAAAATTATTTAAGTCCTAAAAATAAGAAAAAAATATTATTATTATTTTTTGAAAGGGTGAAAAACCCTAGTTTTTTATTAAAGAAAATATATGTTCCTTATTATTTATTTTGTCCATTTACGTACAAGAAAAAATAAATAATATTATTAATAATTATTAAAAATTAAAATATATGTGGAAATAATATTTTATATGTATGAATAATAAATATAAAAATGTATGATATTTTTAAATATATTTACTATTTATTTAAGAAAATAAGGTTCTATTTATTTGAATAATCAATATTTTATGCAAAAATAAGATAAAAAATAAAATAAAATGCAAAAAAATAAGAAAATATTTTTGGGATTTTTTAATGTTCAGAAAAAAAATAATAAAGTCAATAAACATAAAAAAATATGAGAAAATATGCAAAAATATAAAAAATATGCAAAGGGGGGTGCAAATAGTAAACTGAGGGTATGGGAAGTAAAACAACAAGCCCAAGGCGCGCCAGGCCCAGAACGCCATCTTCATCCTTGTCCTTGGCTTCCTGCGCGTGTTTCTGAGTTCAAACCTATATCTTGCTCTAGCTTGCATAAAATCAAAAACTCATAACACAAAAAATGTAGCTTATGATCTCACGATTCCAGTGAAATAAAATTCATGACCTAACTCTAAAAGACCAGGGAGAATTTCAGTGGCCCTAATTCCTGGCCTAATTTTTTCATGAACTTCAAGCTTCAAATTCTCACTACTCAGTTAATATAAATGACAACTATGCATATGTACAGCTTCAACAAGTTAAGGACTATATTTTTGCTTCACAAATCTTGACTTAAGGATGCCTAAATAAAGAGATAGAGATTTGAAAAATACCTTGTTCAGCTGAGTTTGGATATGGCAATGTGGGGACTTTGAGTGAGGCCTGAAGATCGTGTGAGCTTCCTTGAAGTTCCCTCAAGCTTTTCCAATGCTTAGCTGGCCTTGAGGATGCTTGGAACTCCTTGTAGAAGTCAACCTGCAACCTTCCAAAATTAAAATGGTGATGTCTGAAATAGGGCTTACAGAACCAGGATAAGGGCTTGGATAGTTTAGGTAGGATGTATGTAAAGTGTTTAAAGTCTTAAAATGAGAAACGCACGAGCCAATATTGATTTGGCAAGAGTTTTGCAGAAGATGCCCTATTTGGGCAGAAACTTGTGTTTTTTGTGTTTTGGAGAGTTTCAAATGCTATGAATTCGTGTATTTGCTTAAGATAAGTTTAGAATGAAGCCAAGCCTTGCCTTTATCAGATGTACAAGTTCTCTTCACTTTTTCCTCTTTTCTTGCTTTTGAAGAAAGGTTGAAGTGACTATGCCAAAGTGTTGTACTTGCTAGTTCTAGGACGAATGAGAGTTGGTAAACATTGCCTGATATTTGTGGATATTTCTTGCAACAAAATATCGGGTCCATGGCTCAAGAATTGTAAAGTTTGCAAAAGTATGCTTTATGAAAATGGCAATGTACACTTTTGGCCATTTATGGAATTTTTCTTTGTACAATGCTCCAAAGGTCAAAATAAAGCCATTAACCACTGAGCTAGCATTTAATTATGGAGTGTAGAAGGGATTAGGACCTGTAATGCAAGGTACAAGCATTCTAGGAACTGATTTGCAACTTGAAGCATTGTAAACATGGCTTGAACAAAAGGGACAAATTGCCATTTTCTCTTCTTCGATTATCCCTAACCAGAAATGATCTTGGAGAGTTCTTGGACATTTTGGAAAGCTTGTAACATGCTCTACAATCCATCTTTGAAATGAATTTTGATATACCTCTTGGAACTAGGTTAAAAATGCCCATGAAGTTAGGTCAAAAACCTGCCTAAATTAGGGCAAATTTTCACTAAGTTAAAAAGTTTATGGACCCCTATTCACAAATTCATAACTTGATATCCAAACATCTTTTGGGAAAACTTTGTGAATCAAAGTTGTATATTTCATGGAGGACTACAACTTTCATGTTGGAAGTTTTCTTTGAATCCAATTGCATCATGGTGAAAAAGTTGGGGAAAGTTGGGGGAAAATAAGAAAATTTCCATACTTAGAAATTTTCTAAGTTATGAAAAATTTTCAACTTAAAACCCTAATTTGAAAATATGATTTTCTTGATCAACAATTTTCATATTTTGACATATCTTGATGAATTATGACCCTTGGCACTTGGTTTTGACCAAAAAGTCAAAGTTTGACTTTTCAGTGTACAGTTGACTGCAAAATTCATATGTCAATCCTATGCATTTGAGATCTTTTGAACTATGTGATTAGGTAAAGATGATGCTATTGAGTCCTTGAAATCATGCTTGAACCCAATTGGTCATTGGCTAGGTAAAAAAATCGGAAATTGCCCTTTCTCTGTCAAAACCCTAATTTTGACCATTTTGCCCTTTTGATGATCTGATCAAATTTCTTGAGGAGTTGTGATCCAAACTTGATCAAATGGTACATAGGAGTCTAAAATGTTGTTGTGGATCAAAAATTATGAAGTTTGACTGTAAATTAGCCATGGTTGACTTTTTCCCCAATATAGTTGATTTTTAGGTCAACTATCCAATTGACTGGGCAAAAAAGTGATTCAAGGCTTAAAACTTGATATGAGAAATCTTAGGGGTCCAAGATGGTGTATGAAAGTCATATGAAGCATTGAAGGTCCAAAAATCCTTGTGCAAACTCAAACCCTAATTTCAGGTCATTAGTGCAAGATGAGGTCTTGAGCTGAGCAAACCCTAATCCTGTCTGGAGTCCAAGAAGTCTTACGAGAAAAAATCTTGATAAATGAGAGGGAAAATTTTGGGGTACAACAGCTGCCCCTGTTCAATCTTCTTGAACCTGAAGAGTTAGATTGGCGAGCTTTGTCGTTCGTGACTCGAAGGTAAAAGATGATTGGACACTAGAGTGCCCGTAAATTTGCGCTCGTCAAAATGTAGTTGAGGGAATGGGCTTAAAGATGCCATTTAGAGAGGTGATAGAATCTTGTTGGAGATGGGATTAAAGATGCCATCCAAGAATGTTTGTTGAGTTGTAAGTTGCAAGTCAAAAGAATGAGTATTCAGAATGGTGTTCGCGTCTGGAACGTATCTGAACTGTATCTGGAGATTTGTAATGAGAAACAGAATAGCATCCGTGTCTGGAGCGTCTCTGAACTGTATCTGGTAGTTGGAATCTGAATGAGCAATAGAATAGCATCCGTGTCTGGAGCGTCTCTAAGTTGGGGAAAATCAGAATAAGTGACAGAATGGCATCCGTGTCTGGAGCGTATCTGGACTGTATCTGAAGTTTGAATCTGAATGAGTAACAGAATGAATTTCATGTCTAGAGTGTATTTATACTGTATCTGAATCAGAAAACTGGATAAGGGCCAGAATGGCATTCGTGTCCGGAGCGTATCTGAACTGGAATCTGAATAAGCGACAGAATGACTTCCGTGTCTGGAGTGTATCTGAAGTTGAAATCCAAATGAGTATCAGGATGGCATCCGTATCTGGAGCGTATCTGAATTGTATCTGAAATCTGAATCTAAATGAGCAACAGAATGACTTCCGTGTCTGGAGTGTATCTGAAGTTGAAATCCGAATGAGTATCAGGATGGCATCCGTATCTGGAGCGTATCTGAACTGTATCTGAAATCTGAATCTGAATGAGCAACAAAATGACTTCCGTGTCTGGAGTGTATCTGTACTGTATCATGATTGTATACCATTAACAGTAGCTTGTTAATCTTATCCTGAAAAGGGTAAAACATTAGCTGAAACACAAAGTTATGTTGCATGAAATGTATGATGCAATATATATGTTTTATCAATGTTTATGATATATGGCTGTAATGTATGTGCATGTAAGTTGATTTGTTGTATTGCTGAGGAAGATAAATCCTTGACGGCTGGGGACAATAAAACCCTCGACTGTTTCCGGGGAAAATAAATCCCTGACCGCTGAGGATAAGAAATCCTGGGCGGCTGTTGGGGATTAAAATCCTTGACAACTTTTGTGCGGATATAAAGATCCTTCATGCCTTGACAAAAATTTTGTTGTGAGCGATGCCATATATTGCTTGGGAAATCTAGAGAACTTTGATGACCTCTACTGGGGATTAGGCAATGGGAATCTTTATTCTGCTGGGGAATTGGGGAAATTCTGATGACTTCTGCGGAGAATCAAGAATAAGAATCTTTATTCTGTTGAGGAGCAATAAAACTTTGGTGACTTCACTAGGGAAATAAGAATGAGAATCTTCATTCTGTTGGGGAGTAAAAGCTCTGTGGGGAAGAAGGCTTACTGATGGAGAGTATGTTCAGGGTTTTTCGATCGTCTGCCACTTTACTGGGAAGTTATCCGAGGTTGGGGATAAGACAAAAGTTAACTGTTATCTGGTTGCTTTCCAAGCTTGAAGACAACTTACTGGAGAACTTGGATTGACTGAAAGGTTTCCGCTGGGGATTGATAGTTAGAAACTTTGGCTCTGCTGGGGATTGGGAGTTTGAAGTTTTAACTCTGATGGGGATTAAGGGTTTGAAATTATAACTACGTTAGGGATCTGTATTTCAAAGTTTTAGCTCCGCTGGGGATCTTAGATGATGTACTATAGGGATTGCTCCTGGAATAGCCTAGAGACATTTTCCCATCCTTTCAGTCTGTCAGTAATTGTTATTTTCCATCCTGTTTATTTGTAAACAGTGATTATGTTCAAATGCATATGTTCATCAATGAATCATTGGACGTTTTTGCAAATAAAAACACAAGTGTAAAAGAAAAAAGACAAATAGTTTTTGCACTTTGAAAGAGACATCTTTGTATTTACTTTAAATAAGTGTTTTGTACAAAGGAGACAGACATCCTAGTAAGAGGATGGTGTCATAAAAGTAAGATAATTTTTATACAAAGAAAGATAGCTATGTGTGAAAAATAAAATCCCATGGGGTTCCCATTCTTCTATAGCCTTCGTATCTCCGAATATCTTGTCCATCTGTTGCTTCGTCCGAAGATGATTGAACTGATCAGAAGCTCAGAGTTTATCTGTGAAGAGATTGTCCTTAAAGTGATCTGACGAGACATAGTCATACGCTTTAATTCCCTAACTTTTGCCGGGAACGCCCTTTCGGGTTTTCAGTCCACCGGGAAACCCTTTTTTGCCCAAGTCACCCTTTTGGGTTTTCAACTTGCTGGGTGTACAGATTTTTTTATTTATCCCTAATTTTTGCCTGAACCGCCCTTTCAGGTTTTCGATTCACCGGGATGCCCTTGTTTTGCCTAGGTGTGTCAACCTAGCGGGTCATTTATGCGTAGTATCTTTTGACTATGTCTGCGTTCGCAGGGTGCGGCAGGTCATCGTCGTCCATGGTGGTTAAGATCATTGCCCCACCAGAAAAGATGTTCTTGATCACAAATGGTCCTTCATAGGTAGAAGTCCATTTGCCCCTGGGATCACTTTGTGGCAAAATGATGCGCTTGATCACGAGATCTTCGACTTGATATATCTGGCGTCTGACTTTCTTATTGAAAGCTTTGATCATCCGTTTTTGATACGTCTGACCGTGGAAAATAGCAGTAAGTCTTTTCTAGTTAATTAAGTTCAATTGATCAAGTCGGGTCTGAATCCAATCGTATTCACTCAAACCAGCATCCTTCATGATTCTCAAGGATGGAATCTGAACCTCGATAGGTAAAACAGCCTCCATGCCATATACCAAGGAATAGGGTGTTGCCCCAGTTGATGTGTGTGCCGTGGTACGGTACCCGTGAAGAGCAAATGGCGGCATTTCATGCCAGTCCTTGTAGGTGACTGTCATCTTTTTTATGATCTTCTTGATATTTTTGTTAGCAGCTTCGACTGCACCATTCATCTTCGGCCGATAGGGAGATGAATTGTGATGTTGAATTTTGAACTGCTCCCACAAAGTAGTGATCATAGTATTGTTAAGGTTTGTACCGTTATCAGTGATGATCCTTTCGGGGATACCGTACCGGCAAATAAGGTTTTGCTTTATGAAGCGGGCAATAACATTCTTAGTAACGGATGCGAAGGAAGCTGCTTCAACCCACCTGGTGAAATAGTCAATGGCCACCAGCATGAAGCGGTGTCCGTTGGATGCTGTAGGCTTGATCTCTCCAATCATGTCGATTCCCCACAGAGCGAAGGGCAAAGGAGTTGTCAAGACATTTAGAGGAACAGGAGGCACGTGCACTTTGTCTGCATAGATTTGACATTTATGGCAGGTACGGGAGTGTGGATAGCAGTCAGCTTCCATGGTAGACCAGTAATAGCCTGCCCGTAGGATCTTTTTAGCCTTCGTATGCCCGCTAGAGTGAGTGCTGAAGGTGCCTTCATGCAATTCAGCCATGATCCTTTTAGCTTCAATCTTGTCCACACAACGGAGCAGAATAGAATCATGATTCCGCTTGTACAGGATGTCATTGGTTAGGAAGAACTTTGTCGAGAACCTCCTTAAGAGATTTTTGTCATTGACTGAAGCTCCTTCAGGGTATTCTTGCGCCTCGAGATACCTTTTGACTTCATGAAACTATGGCTGGTCCACTACTTCTTCGGTGTTAATCTCATGACAGTGTGTCGGTTCGTCCATCCGTTCAATGGTAATTTGGGGATCCTCATTATCCCAGTTGAGTTTAACATTGGATGACATTGTAGCTAGAGCATCTGCTAGCTGATTTTCTTCTCGCAGGAAGTGCTCGAAGGTAATCTGCTCGAAATGTGGTAACAATGTCAAGACATGTTCTTTGTAAGGGATGAGGTTTGGATGCTTAGTATCCCACTCTCCTTTGATCTGACTGATGACCAAAGCTAAGTCCCCAAACACATCTAAGGATTTTATTCCCAAGTCTATGGCAGCCTTGAGCCTAAAGATGCATGCCTCGTACTATGACATGTTGTTCGTACAGTTGAAGCAAAGTCTGGCGGTGAAAGGAGTATGGCAACCTTCAGGAGATATAAGCACAGCGTCGATACCATTGCCAAGTGCATTGGAGGCTCCATCAAAGTACAGGGTCCATTGGGATCCTTGTTCAGGTCCGTCATATGGTCTGATATCTTCAATGTTATTCAAAGTCATAATGTCTTCGTCAGGGAAGTCAAACTTCATGGATTGGTAATCTTCGACGGCTTGATAAGCCAGATGGTCAGCTAGCACACTCCCCTTTATAGCTTTTTGGGTCGTGTACTATATGTTGTATTTCGTTAGGATCATCTGCCACCTAGCTATTCTTCCAAACAAAGCAGGCTTCTCAAAGATGTACTTTATCGGATCCATCTTAGATATCAGCAAAGTGGTATGAGTCAACATATATTGCCTTAGCCGGCGAGCAGCCCATACTAAAGTGCAGCAAGTTTTCTCGAGCAGTGAATATCTGGTTTCACAGTCAGTAAACTTTTTGCTAAGGTAATAAATGGCATGCTCTTTTTGGCCAGACTCGTCATGCTGCCCCAGTACGCACCCCATTGAATTCTCTAAGACGGTCAGATACATGATTAGGGTCTTCCTTCGACGGGTGGCATCAAGATAGGAGGTTCTAGCAAATACTCCTTGATTTTATCGAAAGTAACTTGACAGTCATCATTCCATCTAACTACCTGATCTTTCTTCAACAGCTTGAAGATTGGCTCACAAGTAGATGTTAGGTGAGAAATGAACCTTGCAATGTAGTTTAGGCGTCCCAAGAAACCTCTGACCTATTTCTCAGTGCGAGGAGCGGGCATTTCTTATATAGCTTTGACTTTGGCAGGATCAACCTCGATGCCTTTGTTGCTGACAATGAAACCTAAGACTTTACCAGACCGAACTCCGAATGTACACTTGTTTGGATTCAATCTTAGCTTGTACTCCTTCAACCTGACAAACAGATTTTGCAAGTGATCAAGGTGTTCTTATTCAGTCTGTGATCGGGCTATCATGTCATCTACGTAGACCTCTATCTCATGATGTATCATATCATGAAACAAAGCTACCATGGCGCGTTGATAGGTTTCCCCGACATTCTTCAGTCTAAATGGCATCACTTTGTAGCAGAACGTACCCCACTGTGTGACAAATGTAGTTTTCTCCATGTCCTCAGGTGCCATTTTGATCTGGTTATAGCCTGAGAATCTGTCCATGAAAGAAAATACTTTGTGATGAGTTGTGTTGTCGACCAGGATGTCGATGTGTGGAAGTGGAAAATCATCTTTAAGGCTGGCCCTGTTTAAATCTCTATAATCCACGCACATTCTCACTTTTCTGTCCTTTTTAGGCACGGGCACAATGTTGGCCACCCATTGAGGATAGGAAGTAACAACCAGAAATCCAGCATTGAACTGCTTCATAACTTATGCTTTGATCTTTTCTGACATGTCAGGTCTCATGCGGCAGACTTTTTGTTTAACCGGTGGACAATCTTCTCTTGTGGGTAGACGTTGTACCACAATGTCTGTATCAAGTTCCGACATGTCTTCGTATGACCAGGCGAAGATCTCAACATAATTATGCAAAAGCTGAATTAAGCGCTCCTTGACACTCGGCTCTAGATTGGCACCTATCTTGATTTCCTTTTTATTGTCCTCAGTACCCAAGTTGATTGTATCCAACTGCTCCTCATGAGGCTGAATTGCTCTTTCCTCTTGTTGTAATAGTCTGGCCAATTCCCCTGGCACCTCACAATCTTCCTCACCTTCGTATTCGGCTTGGTAGATCAGATCTTCAGAGTCACTGAAGGCTATAGCAGTATCGTTACCCATGGGATCCGAAATGGAAGGCTACCTGCATTTGTGAGTGTGGGTGTGTGTAAGGAATAGCCATCTTAAAACAACAAAATATAAAAGAAAGACAATGAGCATAAAAGGTTTAAATATGAAAAGCGTCCATGATTCATTAAATGCCATATGAAAATTAAATAAGAACCCTTACAAATGGACCTATGTGCCTCGGGTAAGACACAAGGTTGAAAAAGTACAAATTGTTTGTGAATTATTACAGTCCAACAGAAATGGAAAAGATAAACTACTGCGGTATGAAAGTAATCGGAACAAAGTCTTTTACTTCCCAATTGCATAGTCCTCCGTCAACAGTAGGAAAAATCCAGTCTTCCAAGTTGCCCTCTTCTTCACTGTCCTCTAGTGCATTAACCCCTCGGTGGCTGATCTTCATAGGTGGCCCTCCAGCGCGGGAGCGGCGCACAGCCTTCTGAGCAGTTGAGGTGAACCCCAAGCCGAATTTGTCAGATTTGAAAGGAAATCGGGAAGCTGCCCCCATATAGTGGATCTGCCTTCTTCCACTACTGCCCTAGCATCCTTGAGAGATGACATTCGAGGTGGTGGTCTTGTGATCACAAGAGTTGAGGACACCGCCTTGGTCGCCGCAATTTCTTCCGAGACTTCTTCGAAATGTTGGAAAGGGGTCTCTATGAATTCGCCATCCAATTCTACATATCGAAAAGAATTCAGATGACTGATCATGTATTCCTCTTCCCCATGAACAGTTATGATTTTCCCCTGGACAGGGTACTTGAGCATTTGATGCAGAGTAGAAGTGACAGCTCCAGCATGGTGGATCCAAGGTCTTCCCAACAGGAAAGAATAGGAAGGGTGGATGTCCATCACGTAGAATGTCGAATTGAACGTCTGGGTACCCATCTTGATTGGGATGTCCACCTCCCCATGGACCATCCTTTAGAGTCGTCGAATGCTTTCATAATTATATTATTGGGTTTCAGGGTTAAGCCTTCACAATCCAGTGTATCCAAGGCTTTCTTCGGTAAGACGTTTAAAGACGAACCAGTGTCTAACAGTACGTATGCTAGGGTTGTCCCTCTGCATTCCACCGAGACATGCAAAGCATCAATATGTTTTCTCCCTTTCGAAGTTAAATCTGCATCGGAGAATCCTAGACCATTATCAGCTGTTAAACTAGCCACACATTCCTGGAACTGATCAGTGGAGGTTTCTTGCGGCACGTGGGTCGTCTTCAAAAACTTGATGAAAGCTTTAGCATGTGCCTCAGAGCACAGCAACAGGGCTCACATAGAGATTTTGGAGGGGGTCTGCCCCAATTGTTCCACCACATCATAATCACTTTTCTTAATGATCCTTAGAATTTCTTCCATCTCTTTTTGGGATGTTTCAGGAATGACTAATGATTGAGCCTTCGTCAGGACAGGCTCCTCTTGAACATTCTTTCCTTTTTTCTCAGCAACGGAAATAGAGATGGGAATTGTATTGTCATTGTTGGCGGGTACACTTGCAGGTACAGTTACTGGTATAGGTGTAATCTTCGGAATGGCCGCGGTTCCAAAGACTGCTGTTGGAGGAGCAATCTCTGGAGAAAAGATTCTCCCACTATGAGTAATTTTGCTTGTTCCGGAAATGTTACTGATTTCGGGATTATCCTCCTAAGATATTTCTTCTTCAATGGTCTGTTCAATCTGTTTGACACCATGGTAGTAGATTTCTCCACCATAGTTCCATGGTACCATTTTATCGGTTTTGTATGGGGTTGGCCCGGGCATTGTTATCTTCAACGGAGTAGTCGCTGGAGCAGATGTAATCCTAATGGGTTTTTTAGGAACCCTGGAAGGATTGGCGTATATGGTTATTATTGAAACTTCTGGAATGGGAATGGGTGAGACAGGAGCTTTCTCGAACAAGATTTCTCGGTCTTCAATCAATTGCTGGATTCCTTTCTTTAACAGAGGACAGTCAAATGAGGAGGACATGCAAGCATGGCAATCTTGGTCACAACCTGGGAAGACGCCAGCCTTCAACAAATTCAACTTGATGGTTAGGAGAGGAGTTAACAATTCATCCACAGTAGAAACAAACAGATCTTCTTCCACGGCATTGGCATTGTGTCCATGCCTCGGCATTGGAGCGGAGATAACATTCGGCTTTTCAGGAGCTTCAAATTCAACTTCCTTTGCGTCAATCAGATCTTGAATCTTGTTCTTCAGGGCCCAACAGTTGTTGGTGTCGTGCCTTGGACTTTCTAATTGGTACGCGCATCTGGCGTTGGGATGGTAGTGTGGAGAAGCAGTGTTAGGATTTTTAGGGGCCTCTTTTAGCATGGTCAGGTTCAACTTCAAGAGATGTGGTAGGGCTTGAGCAGGAGTCATGTTTATCTTGGTGAATTGCCTTACAGGCCTTTCCACCCTTTGTTGGTTATTTCTCGGCTGATCATTTCTCGGCTGGTTATTTCTTGGCTGGTCTGATGCAGACTTTTGGATCATTATGGCCCCCACTATTGGTTGTCTTTCAATTCTTCCCTGGGCATAGACAGCAAACACTTCCTTTTTTCCAGTGAAGGGCTTTTTTGCAGCAGTTGAGGAAGACGCGTCTTTCAGAATTTTCCCACTTCTAATACCGGCCTCCACTCTTTTGCCAGTCAGAATCAATTCGGTGAACCCTACAGAGGAGCTCCCAATCAGGTGATTAAAGAAAGGACCTGACAGAGTCCCCAATAACATATCCACCAGCTCTCTTTCAGATAAAGGTGGTTGCACCCTTCTGGCTAAATCCCTCCACTTTTGGGCGTAGTCTTTGAAACCCTCATTGGTAGCCATAGCCATACTCTGTAGCTGAGTACGTGTTGGCGCCAAGTTGGCATTGTATTGATACTGTTTATAGAATGCGGCTTCCAAGTCCTCCCAATTATGGACATCTGCTCTCTCCAACTGGTAAAACTAATCAAGTTGCGTTCCTGATAGACTGTCCTGGAAAAAGTGGACCCACAGGTCTTTGTCAGAAGAATGTGGTTGAATTTTCCTGACATAGGATCTGAGGTGCATTTTTGGGCAAGACACCCCATCATACTTAGAAAACAGTGGCACTTTAAATTTAGGAGGGATTACAATTCCAGACACCAGCCCTAACTCCTCAAAATCCAGCCCCGGTACTCTTTGTATCTCCATAGCAGCTAGACGTTCTTCCAAGTTTTTGTATTTGTCATCGGCTGGAGGATACTGTTGTTCAGAGTAATCCTTATCTTCCTCTTCTTCTGCTTCAGAATCTGATGGCACTGCCGCTCCTTTTCCTTTTCCTTCCCCCTCTTCAGATGTTGATGGGAATTCCAAAGTCCGTCTAGCTTGTCCTTCAAACCTTCTTCCCATGATAACCACACTGGCTCGCTTCTTCTTCTTTTTCTCTTTCTATTTCTCTAGTAGAGTCTTGAGCTCCTCCTGCCCCTTGGCCAAGGTCAAGAGTAGCTGTTGAAATTAAGAATTCTGAGCTTGCAAATCTTTGACCGTTTGTTCAATACCCATCTTGATGAAATAAACAGCAGAGAGGTGAGGAAACTTGGTGTGAAGACCTGCTTATGCATATGATGAATGATATTTATTCATGTAATGCTTTCAAGGATTCAGAAATTCAAATTTTTTTTAAACAAAAAGAAACACACATTATATTAATAAGATAGAATTGTTAGTACATCAATGCCCCTTGGGAAAAATAATACAAAATTCTAAGGTAAAAAGACGTTGCGCATCCTCTTTGGTGCAATGTAGGTGTTGAGAGTCTGCTCTTCGTGAAGTAGACGAGTGAGTTCCAAAACCTTCTTCTCGCTTGCGTAGAATTGGACTTCGAAAGTATTGCGCTCTCCCTTGAGCTGTATCCAACTCCTTTGTAGATCTTCGAGTGATGTCGGCATGTCAGGATGTAGGAGGGTGTATGGAACCTCTCCTTCCATAACAGGCTCTATAATCACAGGGAGAATGGAGGGGGTAAGGCATCATAAGACTTTGGGCTCGGGTTCGTACCCACTTGAGGTAAGGCTCAAGGGGGATAGAATTCTTGTGTCCAGAGTCTTATTGTCTACCTTGTTTAGCATCCTCCAAGCTCAGATGAACCTTTGTCGGAGTCCTTGGTTGTTGTTGTCGAAGTCGAAAACCAATCCTTGAATCAGCATGTCATGTGGGCCATCCCTTCAGGCATAACCAAACTGTCTCAGAGCCAAGCAAGGGTTGTAGGTGATGCCTCCCCTAATTCCAAGTAGAGGGACATAGGGAATTCCCCACAACGGTCAATGATGATGACATTCTCTTTTGATCAAGAACACCAATGAATGTCTGAATGTGTAAGGGTCATTAACCGTTGTGACCACCTCAGACCTTGCTCATTCTTCAAGACTGATTGGGGAAGATGAGAAATAAACCATCTTGCCAGTAGAGGAGTGCAACACATGAGAACACCTATTTTCCTCATTGTACGAGTGTGAAAAGAGTGGAGGATATCCCCAAGCAATGTAGGCATTGGGTTGTGAGTCATGAAGATTTTGAAAACACTCACATCTATGAGTTGATCAGGGTTAGGGAACAAGACCATCCCATATATGAGAAGGCCTACAATCTCCTCAAAATCTTGTAAGTCCAAGGAATTCCAGCAGCTTTGGGCCTTCTCAAACAGAAATTTTGACAAGAAAACTATGACACCACTTCTAGTTTCCCAATGTGTTGTGACATCATTTGAGTGCAAGTGCAGGGCTTGAGCAATCTCTTCTAGCTTTGGATCTCTTTTTGTACTGTTGAAGGGTAGTTGATTAAGAATAGGAATCCTCAGAAGTTGAGAAAATTCCTCCAAAGTAGGCACAAGTTGGTAGTCAGGAAATGTGAAGCAATGATGCAAAGGGTCAAAGAACTGGAAGAGAACTTTCAGCATATCCTCCTCTGTGTTGGTGGTGACCAAGTTGAGTAGACGACCATGTCTCTCGGTGAATGGAGAATTCTCAGGAATCCTTGAAGCTAGCTCCTTGAGTTGTGGAGGAATTCTTACAAGGTTGACTTGGACAGTTTTCCTGCGAAGTGAATCCATAACCTATAAAACAAGAATAAAGATGAATCTCCAAAATCCTTGAAATGGTTAGTGGATGCATATGATGTTCATGATGTCCATGATGTTATGCATAAGTATATATGTACAAACAAATCACACAAGTTCCTAGTTTAGGCTTGTATGGGGTTTCATAGGTAAGTACCCTCTTGAAGTTTAGTTGGCTCAACCTGTCCTAGAAATAGTAACCGGGTTCTAAGGAGCTCAATATCATTGGATTGTTTCCTTGTTCATTGTTTCAATTTAGCCTCTTTACTGGCGACCGAAATATTCCAAGGAACCAACCCTCAATGAGTGTAGTATCGAGTATCTACCAACTTCGGACTGCACCAAAGCCGGTCATCTCACTACATCCTAAAAGGCCAAATTGGTCAAGTAAAGGTTCTAAAAGTTCATTAGTGCTTCATGACATCACTCAGTGGCCCCGTATTCTCTTTGATTGACTCAAAGGCTACCGGTACCCACAAATATGTCGCACTAATATAGCTATTTCTTAGACCATGTCGGTATACCCCGCACAGTTTCCACAACGTATTGCTATTTACCTATGAATGTTTCCCAAATCCTGGTAGAGGATTCAAACCCAAACAATAGAACCAAAATGTAAAGCAAACAAGTCAAGTAAGATAAGCATGTAAAGGTGATCTAAAACCCTAAGGTAACACAACTTTTAACAATCCCCAACAGAGTCGCCAGTTCTGTGATGTGGTGGGAGAACTGACTTGAGGTTTTGCGTTTGTGTTCGCAAATGTTGTGGTTAGCAAGAGTCGCCACCGACTTTTCTTTTATCCAAAAGGAAAGGTAAAAAAGCACAGGAAAGACCTTTGAGATGTTTTCTTGAGTTCGGGGGGTAGATTATGAAAAGGGAAGGTGCTAGCACCCTTTTCATCCATGGTTTTCCATGGGCTCTTAGTTACTTGTTTAGATCACTTGCTTTGCTTTTGCAATTGTTTGAAATTGTGCTTTGTGTGGTTTTTGAAAGTATTTTGAAAAGAGGCCATTGTTTAGGCAATCTTTGTAATAATTCTCGTTCGTAAGAATGTATACAAAGATGTTTGTCTTTTGAAAAATGTTTCAATGTTTTGAAAATTGTTTGGAAATGTTTTGAAATGTGTGTGTGTTTGTTTGAAAATAGCAAGGATTGTTTGAAAGAGAGCAAGTAACTAGGAGCTATCTACCCTACTCAAATGTCTTTCCTATACATTTTTATTCCTTTGACATTGTTGATTTACCATTGTCTTGGTAAACAAACCTATATTTGGATGTTAAACGGGACGGGCGTGGGTCATCGTATGACCATGATAGCAATGGTGCCAAGTATCTTAGCATGTTTGAGGGACCAAGATCATTTGTTTAGGCAACCTTTTGATAGCGTCATCGAGGGACTATGATCTTATTTGTTTGTACTGTTTTTCCAAGATACCTAGCATGCATACCATGGCCATTTTGTTTAGGCAACCAAGTGAGTGAAACCCTAGGGGTGCTTGTGTGCAATGTGTTGTCATTTTACATGCTTTTTTGTCTTGGATTAGGTCATGCTATTTGTTTGATTTTTGTCTTATCATACAAACCCTAATTTTACTAAGCATGTATATAATGCGATAAATTGCGTAAAGTAAATCTAAGCTATTACAACAATATTATGGGAGGGGGGATACAAGGCTTGAATGGGGGATATTGCTCAAAATAAAACCCTAGAAATTATTACAACCCAATTGAATTTTGGTACAATAAATAAATAAAAAATTATTTAAATATGCAATAAAATGTATGGATGTAAAATGTTTTTGTACTTTATTTTATGTATGTAAAAATAAAATTATTTAAGTCCTAAAAATAAGAAAAAATAATATTATTATTTTTTGAAAGGGTGAAAACCCCTAGTTTTTTATTAAAGAAAATATATGTTCCTTATTATTTATTTTGTCCATTTACGTACAAGAAAAAATAAATAATATTATTAATAATTATTAAAAATTAAAATATATGTGGAAATAATATTTTATATGTATGAATAATAAAAATAAAAATGTATGATATTTTTAAATATATTTACTATTTATTTAAGAAAATAAAGTTCTATTTATTTGAATAATCAATATTTTATGCAAAAATAAGATAAAAAATAAAATAAAATGAAAAAAAATAAGAAAATATTTTTGGGACTTTTTAATGTTCAGAAAAAAATAATAAAGTCAATAAACATAAAAAATATGAGAAAATATGCAAAAATATAAAAAATATGCAAAGGGGGGTGCAAATAGTAAATTGGGGGGTATGGGAAGTAAAACAACAAGCCCAAGGCGCGCCAGGCCCAGAACGCCATCTTCATCCCTGTCACTGGCTTCCTGCGCGTGTTTCAGAGTTCAAACTTGTATCTTGTTCTAGCTTGCATAAAATCAAAAACTCATAACACAAAAAATGTAGCTTATGATCTCACGATTCCAGTGATATAAAATTCATGACCTAACTCTAAAAGACCAGGGAGAATTTCAATGGCCCTAATTCCTGACCTAATTTTTTCATGAACTTCAAGCTTCAAATTCTCACTACTCAGTTAATATAAATGACAACTATGCATATGTACAGCTTCAGCAAGTTAAGGACTATATTTTTTCTTCACAAATCATGACTTAAGGATGCCTAAATAAGAGATAGAGATTTGAAAAATACCTTGTTCAGCTGAGTTTGGATATGGCAATGTGGGGACTTTGAGTGAGGCCTGAAGATCGTGTGAGCTTCCTTGAAGTTCCCTCAAGCTTTTCCAATGCTTAGCTGGACTTGAGGATGCTTGGAACTCCTTGTAGAAGTCAACCTGCAACCTTCCAAAATGAAAATGGTGATGTCTGAAATAGGGCTTACAGAACCCGGACAAGGGCTTGGATAGTTTAGGTAGGATGTATGTAAAGTGTTTGAAGTCTTAAAATGAGAAACGCACGAGCCAATATTGATTTCGCAAGAGTTCTGCAGAAGATGCCCTGTTTGGGCAGAAACTTGTGTTTTTTGTGTTTTGGAGAGTTTCAAATGCTATGAATTCGTGTATTTTCTTGAGATAAGTTTAGAATGAAGCCAAGCCTTGCCTTTATCAGATGTACAAGTTCTCTTCACTTTTTCCTCTTTTCTTGCTTTTGAAGAAAGGTTGAAGTGACTATGCCAAAGTGTTGTACTTGTTAGTTCTAGGACTAATGAGAGTTGGTAAACATTGCCTGATATTTGTGGATATTTCTTGCAACAAAAGATCAGGTCCATGGCTCAAGAATTGTAAAGTTTGAAAAAGTATGCTTTATGAAAATGGCAATGTACACTTTTGGCTATTTATGGAATTGTTCTTTGTACAATGCTCCAAAGGTCAAAATAAAGCCATTAACCACTGAGCTAGCATTTAATTATGGAGTGTAGAAGGGATTAGGACCTGTAATGCAAAGTACAAGCATGCTAGGAACTGATTTGTAACTTGAAGCATTGTAAACATGGCTTGAACAAAAGTGACAAATTGCCATTTTCTCTTCTTCGATTCTCCCTAACCAGAAATGATCTTGGAGAGTTCTTGGACATTTTGGAAAGCTTGTAACATGCTCTACAGTCCATCTTTGAAATGAGTTTTGAGATACCTCTTGGAAATATGTGAAAAATGCCCATGAAGTTAGGTCAAAAACCATCCTAAATTAGGGCAAATTTTCACTAAGTTAAAAAGTTTATGGACCCCTATTCACAAATTCATACCTTGAGATCCAAGCATCTTTTGGGAAAACTTTGTGAATAAAAGTTGTGTATTTCATGGAGGACTACAACTTTCATGTTGGAAGTTTTCTTTGAATCCAATTGCATCATGGTTAAAAAGTTGTGGAAAGTTGGGAAAAAATAAGAAAATTTCCATACTTAGAAATTTTCTAAGTTATGAAAAATTTTCAACTTAAAACCCTAATTTGCAAAATTGATTTTCTTGATCAACAAGTTTAATATTTTGACATATCTTGATGAATTATGACCCTTGGCACTTGGTTTTGATCAAAAAGTCAAAGTTTGACTTTTCAGTGTACAATTGACTTTTGATCAGTTAACTGCAAAATTCATCTGTCAATCCTATGCATTTGAGATCTTTTGAACTATGTGATTAGGTCAAGATTATGCTATTGAGTCCTTGAAATCATTCTTGAACCCAATTGGTCATTGGCTAGGTAAAAAATCAGAAATTGCCCTTTCTTAGTCAAAACCCTAATTTTGACCATTTTGCCCTTTTGATGATCTGATCAAATTTCTTGAGGAGTTGTGATCCAAACTTGATCAAATGGTACATAGGAGTCTAAAATGTTGTTGTGGATCAAAAATTATGAAGTTTGACTGTAAATTGGCCATGGTTGACTTTTTCCCCAATACAGTTGATTTTTAGGTCAACTGTCCAATTGACTGGGCAAAAAAGTGATTCAAGGCTTGAAACTTGATATGAGCAATCTTAGGGGTCCAAGATGGTGTATGAAAGTCATATGAAGCATTGAATGTCCAAAAATCCTTATGCAAAATCAAACCCTAATTTTAGGTCATCAGTGCAAGATGAGGTCTTGAGCTGAGCAAACCCTAATCCTGTCTGGAGTCCAAGAAGTCTTGTTAGAAAAAATCTTGATAAATGAGAGGGCAAATTTTGGGGTAAAACAGCAGCCCCTGTTCAATCTTCTTGAACCTGAAGAGTTAGATTGGCGAGCTTTGTCGTTCGTGACTCGAAGGTAAAAGATGATTGGACACTAGAGTGCCCGTAAATTTGCGCTCGTCAAAATGTAGTTGAGGGAATGGGCTTAAAGATGCCATTTGGAGAGGTGATAGAATCTCATTGGAGATGGGCTTAAAGATGCCATCCAAGAATGTTTGTTGAGTTGTAACTTGTAAGTCAAAAGAATGAGTATTCAGAATGGTGTCCGTGTTTGGAACGTATTTGAACTGTATCTGGAGATTTGTAATGAGAAACAGAATAGTATCCGTGTCTGGAGCGTCTCTGAAATATATCTGGTATTTGGAATCTGAATGAGCAATAGAATAGCATCTGTGTCTGGAGCGTCTCTAAGCTGGGGAAAAGTAGAATAAGTGACAGAATGACATCCGTGTCTGAAGCGTATCTGGACTGTATCTAAAGTTTGAATCTGAATGAGTAACAGAATGACTTCCGTGTCTGGAGTGTATCCGTACTGTATTTGAATCGGAAAACAGGATAAGGGCCAGAATGGCATCCGTGTCTGGAGCGTATCTGAACTGGAATCTGAATAAGCGACAGAATGACTTATGTGTCTGGAGTGTATCTGAAGTTGAAATCCGAATGAGTATCAGGATGGCATCCGTATCTGGAGCGTATCTGAATTGTATCTGAAATCTGAATATGAATGAGCAACAGAATGACTTCTGTGTCTGGAGTGTATCTGAAGTTGAAATCCGAATGAGTATCAGGATGGCATCCGTATCTGGAGCGTATCTGAGCTGTATCTGAAATCTAAATCTGAATGAGAAACAAAATGACTTCCGTGTCTGGAGTGTATCTGTATTGTATCATGATTGTATACCGTTAACAGTAGCTTGTTAATCTTATCCTGAAAAGGGTAAAACGATAGCTGAAACACAAAGTTATGTTGCATGAAATGTATGATGCAATATATGTGCTTTATCAATGTTTATGATATATGGCTGTAATGTATGCGCATGTAAGCTGATTTGTTGTATTGTTGAGGAAGATAAATCCTTGACGGTTGGGGACAATAAAATCCTCGACTGCTGCCAGGGAAAATAAATCCCTGACTCCTGAGGATAAGAAATCCCGGGCGACTGTTGGGGATTAAAATCCTTGATAACTTCTGTGGGGATATAAAGATCCTTCATGGCTTGACAAAAATTCTGTTGTGAGCGATTCCATATACTTCTTGAGAAATTTGCTTGGGAAATCCAGAGAACTTTGATGACCTCTACTGAGGATTAGGCAATGGGAATCTTTATTCTGCTGGGGAATTGGGGAAATTCTGATGACTTCTGCGGGGAATCAAGAATAAGAATCTTTATAAAACCTTGCCTCACAAAGTTATCAAAAATATCAAAAAAAAATTCAAGAACCCTAAAATCTTGAAACCCTTGTTACAAACCTTTTCACTACAAAACAGCCCTCCTATTCACTCCTAACAATTATACATAGTAAGGTTGGATCGGTTTTGATGTCCCAAAACACATGAAACCCCATCACATTGCCTATCTGATTTCATATTCTTGCAAATTCATATTTTTTTATTTTGTTTTGTTTTAAGTCATGTTAATGCCTTTATCATGCTTTAGAGATATCTTTGCACGGATCTTGATAACCGCGGAGGCCCCATGCAGTCGAAACCATGAAACACCATGGTTACACCGATTCTATGTTGTCTTTGCTATAACGGCCAAATCATTGAATTTTAGCCCACAAAAATCATCTCATTGAACTCCCAGCCCTCGATTTAGGGGGATAGGACGTTTTTTGGATCATTAATGCTTTGTATTTTGTAGGTTTGATGGAAGTAGTCTACCGGAGAAGACGACCGGAGCTAGGGATTCGGTGCCTCTCTGGTCAATACATTTAGGCTTATAATATATATTTATGGTTTCATTTAAATAAACGGATGTATAGCCGCCCCAGCAGTAGAACCGTGTGCGATAAGTCATTGGCGTCAAAGGGCCTGGGTTCTATCCAGCCTTTTTCCACTTTTGCTTTTCTAGTATTTCATATACTGCAAGTTTATTACAAAACACACTAAGGCCAGATCCTAACACCAAGGCGCGCTTGTCCTGGTGGTGAGCATGTTGCTGGAAAGTCCTGAGGGCGTGGGTTCAACACCCACCCCTACCACTTTTGGGTTTTGTACACAATTATCTATTCTTCTAACCCTTTTTCCTTATTTCTTCACAAACCTTTGATTTTCTTAACAAACCCTAATTATTTTAGGTTTTTACTTTAATCAACTCAATTTAATTTTAGGTATTTATTTAATCAACCCTAATTTAATTTTTTTAGGTTTTCTTAAATAAATTAAAATCAACTTAGATTTTAGGGTTTTGTGTAATTAACTAACTTTTTTAATCAATTAAAATCAATTAGGTTTTAGGATAATCATCAAAAAAAAATTATCAAACAAATCACAAAACAATTTTCTCTTTTCTTTTTATTGTCGCGGATTTTATTATTGTCGCATTTTTATTATGTAACTGCTAATGGCTTATAATAGTTTAATTAGGGTTTTATTCTTTCCCCCCGATTTTATTGTTTGTACCCCCTTTCTCGAATCTTTGTAATAGCGTAGGACCCTTTAATTTTGTCCTTTACTTTCTGCATTTACCGCTTTCCTTATAACTGTTTAGCTTAATAGGATTGTATGACAAGATATAAAAGCAAACACAGAAAACCCTAAATACAAGATAAATAAACTGAATTGAATACACTCGCACACGCGCACTTCTAGGGTAACCTCACTTGTTGCCTTTGGATAAAAACAGTCATGTCCCTCGAACGTGGGGACGCTTTATCCTTGTCCCTCGATTAAAATATATCATAGTCCCTCGATGACCCTTCGATGGTGCCTTGGTAAACGATCTTAGTCCGTTACGATAAATTGCTAAAGCGCCCCTATAAGTTGCCTTTATGATTGTATGATGACCCGCGCTTGTCCCTCACACATCCAACGATAGAGCTTCCTACTAACTAATGGTAGAGTAGAACTATCTAAAGGAGGATGAAAATAACACGAAAGACTTTTGAGTAGGTAGATCGCTCGTAATCGCTTGCTCAAAAAAACAAAACAAACATCTTTTTCACACAAATCATATTTCTTCTTAAATATTTTCAAAAACAAACACTTTATACGCATTCTTAACCGATACAAGAATCATTACAAAGTTGTCGTACTTAAGAATTTTTTTCAAAATACCTTCAAACATACACACACAAAGAATTTCAAAAAGTGAGCTAGTGATTAAGAGCCTGTAGATAACTACGAATCAAAAGGGTGCTAACACCTTCCCTTTTCATAATCTACCCCCTGAACTCAGAAAAATCTCGAAGGTCTTTCCTGTTCTTTTCACCCTTTCCTTATTAGATAAAAGAAAAGTCGGTGGAGACTCTTGCTATCCGCAACATTTGCGATAAACTACAAAACCAAGTCAGTTCTACCACCGTATTACAACGAGGATGGTGCCCCCGTTTGAACGAGCTGGGAGATCCTGTGAACAAACTGGTTTACAAGTTCCCTATCCCCTGGACGAGGAAGCACTTTGATAACAAATTAGGTTCCTACGTCTAGTAGGAGGGGGGCTCAGTGTCAAGGTGTGATCGGTGGGAATGAGAACTGACTGTTTTGGAATGCTGGTTCGCGTTTTGCGTTTGTATTCGCAAAATATCGCGGTAAGCAAGAGTCGCCATCGTCTTTTATTTTATCCAACAAGGAAAGGACAAAAGCATAGAAAAATTCCTTTTTGAGATATTTATCGGGTTCGGGAGGTAGATTATTGAAAGGGAAGGTGTTAGCACCCTTTCTATCCGTGGTTATCCACGGGCTCTTAGGTACTTGCTCATTGTGTTTTCAAAAGTTTGCTTTTCTTTGTGTTTGTGGGTTTGAAAGAGTTTTTGTTTTGAAAGGGGTGTAAGTGCGAAAAGTTTTTGTATTGTTTTAAAAGGAGCAAGTACTTAAGAACCATCTACCTACTCGAAAAAAGGAATTAAACTGTACAAGTGTCCTTTAGACAATGTTATCCCACTATTGAGGAGTAGGTAGCATTGTCGTTGGAGTTTTCGGGTCAATTCGATTAAGGGACGTGTGGTCACTAAAGAAATGTTAGGATGCCTTAGCGGTAACCCTAATGTCTTAGATCATTTTATCTGAGGCAACCGTTTCGAGGCAACTTATTATCTTTGGACAAGAGGGCGACCTCTAACACTTCCTATACTCAATGACCACGTTCGAGGCAACCAAGTGAGGTGTACCCTAAGAGTGCGCATGTGCGAGTGTGTTATTTTGGTTAATTTTATCTGTACATGTCATGGGTGAGCTATTGTTGATTTTAAGTTCATACATTTGATCTTGTCATGCATTCCCTATTATCAAACATCTAACATTGTATAGTTGCGGAAATTAAATTTGCGGAAATTAAATCTAAACTATTACAAGGCGTCGGGTATTTACATCGCCAAAAGCTACCCTTTAATTTAAATTGCGGAAAATAAAAATAAAGCGATAAATTAAAGTCCTATTAAAACTATTACATGCCGGGGAACAATTACAATATTGGAAATATGGATCGCGTGCGAGAAAATTAAATCGGCGTATTTTTTAGGGTTTTGACCCTTTTTGAAAGAAAACATGTTTTTTGTTATTTTTGAAATTATGGAATTAAATTAAACGAACAATTAAATTAAATTAAATAATGAAAATATTTTTGGATTTTTGTTTTTAAGGAAATAAAATAAAAATGGTTAAAAGTTATTAAACACCTAATTCTACATTAATTTTGATTTATTGCAAAAAAATATTAAATGTTAAACCTATTTAAAACTAAGTTAATTAATTAATATTTATTTACAAAAATAAAATAATGAAATTAATAATAATAATAATAATATTTTTTTGTGTTTTCTGATTTTATGAGGAAAATTATTGATTACTGATAATAAGATAATTAATTAAAATAATAAGACAAATAAATAAATATAATAGAAAGTAAAAGAAATAAAACCAAGGGGGTGTTGGGCCCAGAAAGGAGGTGGAATCAGCATGTCCAAGGCCCAACAGGCATTGGCCTGGGCTGACTTTTTGCAATTCCCTACGCTAAGTTGACTGGAGCACATGGTGGTCATCCAATCTTGGCCATTGGATTTGGCCTGGAGGCCACTTGGCGTTTGAGATCTGGAGGAACATGATGGTCCACGCCTTAAGCTTTGCACTAGATTTCCTGGAACAAAATAATAATAAGCATTTGGGGGGACCTGGGATTCGAACCCAGGTCCCATTAGACAATACACTAACCTGCTTGCCAACTCAACCAGCGCGTTTGTTTGTTATTAAAATACACAATGAATATTATATTGGAAACTCAACTAATATGCTAAAAATAAAATAAAAAAGTGGCGCGAGATTTAAACCAGCCAATAGGAAGAAGACACACCTTCGTCTTCTTTGTTGAAAAAACCAGGGTTTTTACCTGCAGATTTTATCCGCAATAAAATCCGTTGCTTTCTCCTATAGTGAGTTTTAGGCCACAAAAATGCCAGCCAAAGCCATCATCCTGCTCGCCTCTTCCTCCTAAGTCCATTTATGCCCATGATTCGTTCTAATTGTTCCTGCAAAACAAAACCCCAAATGAAAACCTCCAAAACCCTAGGTTCGGGTAGGGAGATATAGGCTACAAAAATCCAATTGAATAATGCAGAATGATTGGAAATTGAATGGTAAACATGAAGGTACAAATGATTTGTTCAGAAGATGCCAAAATATGGAATCATGATCTCATGTTCAGAGCTATGTTCAGGAACACTTACAGCGCTTTTCAGGTGGTTTCAGGACTTGATTTTGATCCCAATAGCTTCGTTGGATCTCAGGCAAGAAGGCTATGTGGAGATTTTGGATTGAATCGTGCTCTAAGTATGATTTCAGTTTTCACTTTTTCCAAGCTTTTTTCAACTTTTGTTTGGCCGTTTTGGGAAGCTTCAGGTCATGTTCTTGATGTGTCTAGCTTGTGTGAGTAATAAGGAATGCATTTAGGTTAAACTTTGGGCTTGAATCCATGTGCCTTGATGACTTGAGATTTGATTTGATCTCCATTAACAAAGTTTCCAAAATTATGCCAAATCCAAGATTTTGTTCACAATAATGCTTGATACGAATTTGATTGAGTGTATCATGATAATGAAGACCTGTAATGATCAAAAAAATCTTATTCCATCAATTTTTGGATTTTATTTGAATTAATATTGATTTAAAATGAATTAAATCAATAAAAATTAAATAAAATATAAACATTAATAATTGGTCATGAAATTGAAGATAGGACACGTGTGTAGTGTGACAAGATCATATCAAGTGGAAAAAAGTGGGCCCTTTTGTCAAAAATTGGAGTTTTGAGGATAGTTGACTTTTTGCTCTTTTGGAAAAATTCCCAACTTCAACAATGCATAACTTCTTCAATTTTGAACTTTTGGAAGTTTTCTTGGACTTTTTAGAAACCTTGAGATGTCCTATAACCAACCCTTTTGGTCTCATATCATTTTGATATTCCGTTCTCAAGTTATAAGCTTTGGAAAAAAAGGTGTTTTTGTTGACTTTCAAAAATGACCTATAATGTCCAAATTTGTAACTTTTTGTGAGAGCATTTCTTGATCTTGGGGTGTGAAGATGGATTGTAGGAAATTGCATAATCTTCCAAATGAGCTTTGTATGGGTCATTTATCATAAAGTATGAGAAAGTTATGCCTAGTCAAAGTTGAGTTGACTTTTCCTACAAAACCCTAATTTAGCAACTTTTGAATCTTGATGAATCTTGAACAATCCTAGATGAATCATGATCAACCCTTTATCAAATGATGAATTATCCTTCAAAATGATAATGTTGACAAAAAACCTTGGGGTTTGACTGTATTTGGATCACAGTTGACTTTTGCCCTAGCACAGTCGATTTTTGGGCTTCTGAGCAATTGACTGACCAAAATTTATTTGCAAGGCTTGAAATTTGACATGGATGAACTTGAGAACATATTAGGACATTGGGGATCATTTGGGGTCATTTTGATGCAAGGACCTTGGTGTAACACAAAACCCTAATTTGAGGTTGACTGCCTTAGGATATGTTTTGACTGTCCAACTCTTGAGCCATCTTGAACAACTTGGAGATGATTCTTGACATGTCTTGAGAAATATGGGAGGGAAAATTTTGGGGTACAACAGTTGCCCCTATTCAATCTTCTTAAACCTGAGGATATAGATTGGTGTTCGGGCCTTTCGTGATCCGAAGGTGGAAGATGATTGAACACTAGAGTGCCCAGAAATTTGCACTTGCATGAAGTAGCGTCAGCATTGTGATGTCGGGAATGGCCTTACAGATGCCATTTGGAGATTGTTGGTAGGTGGTTTTGTCTTTGTTGACGGATTATCTCTTTTGACGGGGTGTCTCCTTTGACGGGTTGTCTCCATTGACGGATTTTCTCTATTGACGGGTTGTCTCTATTGACGGGTTGTCTCCATTGACGGGTTGTCTCCATTGACAGGTTGTCTCCATTGACGGGTTGTCTCTATTGACGGGTTGTCTCCATTGACGAGTTGTCTCCATTGACAGGTTGTCTCCATTGACAAGTTGTCTCTATTGACGGGTTGTCTCCATTGACGGGTTGTCTCCATTGACGGGTTGTCTCTATTAACAGGTTGTCTCCATTGACAGGTTGTCTCCATTGACAGGTTGTCTCCATTGACGGGTTGTATCCATTGACGGGTTGTCTCCATTGACAGGTTGTCTCCATTAACGGGTTGTCTCCATTGACGGGTTGTCTCCATTGACGGGTTGTCTCCATTGATAGGTTTTCTCCATTGATAGGTTGTCTCCATTGACAGGTTGTCTCCATTGACTGGCTTCGCCTCAGAAAAATCTTTAGGAATCGATTTAACTGATTTTGTCTCCATTGACTGGCTTCGCCTCAGAAAAATCTTTAGGAATCGATTTAACTGATTTTGTCTCCATTGACATGGTTGAGAGTTTAACTGCATCCTTCCTGAAAGGTAAAGGTTAGTCATATGTAATTCATGATATGGATCAAGCAATGATATTCTCAACATAAATGAGATTGTATGGTATGATGCGTATATGCATGCATCATGATGTATGGACATGTAATGTTTTAGCTGGGGAAAATAAATCTCGGAACTGCTGGAGAATAGAGTTGAGTTCTTCGTTTCCGCTGGGGATGATGAACGAAGATGATTGTGAGAATAAACCTGCGGGAGGAGATGACTCCGTTGGGGAATAAACCGATGAAGAGATTACTCCGAGGGGAATTACTCTGTGGGGAAGAGATGCTCTACTGAGAATTTTAATGATAAACTCTGTTGGGGATTCCGCTGATAAACTCCGCTGGGGACGGGTTACCGTTGCTGGTGGTATTGAATCTGTTGAGGATTGAATTCTTGTTGGGGGGGAAGAAAGAACTTTGCTGGGGGATGATCTTTTAATTGCAACTTGCTGGGGATAATCCTGTTAGACTCTTGTGGGGATAAACCTCTAAGTTCTTGCTAGGAATGCTCCTTTGAATCTGGCTGGGGAGGTTTATTGTACTCCGCCGGGGATAAACTTCCAGAGTCTACTTGGGAAGATGATTCAACTCTGTTGGGAAAGCCTTTTTTAGATTGCGTTGGGGAAATGGCTCCACTAGGGGTATCTTGTATTCCGTCGGGGAACATTCTTATACTCCGTTGAGGAATATTAAGACTGTCGGGGATGCTCTTATACTTGCTGGGGAATATCTTTATACTCTGCTGGGGAAGATTAAGACCTTCTAGGGATACCCAACCTTTTTAGGGCTGATGGTAGGCTAACTCTGTTTGGGGGAGAGTATTGCTGATTTATAGCTAACTGCAAGTCTCAGCTGGGAGAGCTACCATTACTGTCTTATTCTACAGGGAGTGAAAGTATCTTAGCCCTATTCTTCAGTTGGATCTATCTTGGTACCTGGCGGACAGGGCAACTGTACAACTTGGACACTTCTTATGCCCCTGCTTCTGATATTACCAGTAATTCATCTTTTGTTTCGCATGTAAGTATTTATGAGCAGCAATTAATGTCAAATGCATATATCAAAAATGAACATTGGACGTTCTTTGTAAAACAAAACAGATAAAGGAAAAACAGTTTGAAATTTGTCTGCAAATGAATTTGTATTGATTTTGAGGTTTGGCCTGTAAATAGGCATTTTTGTACAAGAGGTTGACGTCCTAGTAAGAGAACGCCGCCGAACAAATAGAATTTATACAATTTGTGAAAAGAAAACAAAACAGCTATATGAATAATCCCACTGGGTTCCAACTCTGCTATCGCCTTTATGTCCTCAAGCATCTCATCACTTTGTTGCTTGGTTAAAGATGAATCTGATTGATTAGTGTCGTTCGAGCTTGATAGCCGATACCGAAGTCTGGACGCAAGGTGATCCAATGAGACTTAGAATTACGCTTTGATCCCTAATTTTTTCCTAGACCGCCCTTTCGGATTTTCAGTCCACCGGGATACCCTTTTTTGCCCAAGCCGCCTTTTCAGGTTTTCGACTTGCCGGGTGTACAGATTTTTTTTATTTTCATCCCTTATTTTTGCCCGAACCCTTTTGGTTCGCCGGGAAGCCTTTATTTTTGCCTAGGCCAATCAACCTAGCGGGTCTTTGATTATGCGTAGTATCTTTTCACTATGTCTGCATTGACGGGGTGAGGAAGGTTGTCACCATCCATGGTGGTTAGAATCATAGCTCCTCCTGAGAAAATGTTCTTAACCACAAATGGCCCTTCATAAGTAGGGGTCCATTTGCCCCTGGGATCACCTTGAGGTAGAATAATGCGCTTGATTACCAGGTCCCCAACTTGATACTCTTGTCGTCTGACTTTCTTGTTAAATGCCTTAATCATCCGTTTTTGGTACGTCTGACCACGACAAATAGCAGTGAGTCTCTTTTTGTCAATTAGGTTTAGCTTATCAAGCCGGGTCTGAATCCAGTCATCTTCGCTCAAACCTGCATCTTTCATGATTTAAAGAGAGGGTATCTGAACTTCAATAGGCAAGACTGCCTCCATGCCATAAACCAAGGAATAGGGTGTTTTCCCTGTTGACGTCAACGCTGAGGTACGGTGTCCATGAAGAGAAAATGGTAACATCTCGTGCCAGTCTTTGTATGTCACTGTCATCTTCTGCACAATCTTCTTAATGTTCTTATTTGCCGCTTCGACAACCCCATTCATCTTCGGCCGGTAAGGAGAAGAGTTGTGATGTTGTATCTTGAATTGCTCGCAGAGCTCAGTGATCATCTTTTTGTTGAGATTGGAGCCATTGTCCGTAATGATCCTCTCTGGTACACCATATTGACAGATCAGATTATGCCGAATGAACCGTGCCACGAAGTTCTTGGTTACGGTAGCAAAGGAAGCTGCTTCAACCCACTTCGTAAAGTAATCAATCGCTACCAGGATGAAACGATGTCCGTTGGATGTCGTAGGTCTGATCTTGCCGATCATATCAATGGCCCACATTGCAAAAGGCCAAGTAGTTGTCAAGACGTTCAGAGGAACTGGAGGTATGTTCACCTTATCAGCATAGACCTGGCACTTGTGACATGTCCGAGAATGTTGATAACAGCCAGCTTCCATTGTGGACCAGTAATATCCTGCCCGAAGGATTTTCTTTGCCATGGTGTGTCCACTGGAATGGGTTCCGAAGGTACCTTCATGTAACTCCGCCATGATCTTTTCTGCTTCAGTCTTATCCACACAGCGTAGCAAGGTTGAATCATGGTTACGCTTGTAAAGGATGCCATTGTTGATGAAGAATTTTGCTGCGAACCTCCTCAGAAACTTCTTGTCATTAACAGATGCACCCTCGGGGTATTTTGGAGCTTCAAGATACCTCTTCACCTCATGATACCAGGGCTTCTCTGTTACCTCTTCAGTCTCCAGATCACAGCAATGTGCAGGCTCGTCCAATCTTTGAATGATGATCTGGGGAGCTTCGTTGTCCCAATTGAACTTGAACATAGAAGACATCGTAGCTAACGCGTCCGCCAGCTGATTCTCCTCTCTAGGGAAGTGTTCAAAGGTTATCTCTTCAAAGTGGGGAAGCAACGTCAATACATACTCCTTATAAGGAATAAGATTTAGGTGTTTCGTATCCCACTCGCCTTTGATCTGACTGATCACGAGAGCGGAATCTCCGAAGACACTTAGAAACTTAATCCTTAGGTCAATTGCTGCTCGAAGACCCATAATGCATGTTTCATACTCCGCCATGTTGTTGGTGCAGTTGAAACATAGTCGGGCGGTAAACAGAGTATGAGATCCTTTAGGAGATATGATCACAGCGCCAATGCCATTACCCAAAGCGTTTGAAGCTCCATCAAAGTACATAGACCATCGGGATCCTTCCTCAGGTCCTTCATCCGGTCCCGGTATCTCACAATCAGTTACTAACATGATATTCTCGTCCGGAAATTCGAAGTTCATAGACTGGTAATCATCCACTGCCTGATGTGCCAAATGGTCCGCCAACACACTTCCCTTGATTTCCTTTTGGGTCGTATATTGGATGTCATACTCAGTCAAGATCATCTGCCATCTCGCTATTCTTCCAGACAGAGCAGGCTTTTCAAAGATATACTTGATTGGATCCATCTTTGATATCAACATAGTAGTGTGAGTCAGCATATATTGTCTCAGCCGGCGAGCAGCCCATGCCAAAGCGCAGCAAGTTTTCTCGAGCAGTGAGTATCGGGTCTCACAGTGGGTAAAATTTTTGCTAAGGTAATAAATAGCATGCTCTTTTTGGCCATACTCGTCATGCTGTCCCAGCACACACCCCATTGAGTTGTCGAGCACTGTCAAGTATAAAATCAAAGGTCTCCCTTCAATTGGTGGCATCAGAATGGGTGGCTCTTGGAGATACTTTTTAATCCTTTAGAAAGCGGTTTGGCATTCATCATTCCAACGTACCACTTGATCTTTCTTCAGTAGCTTGAAGATTGGCTCACAGGTAGCAGTCAGGTGCGAGATGAATCGGGCAATGTAGTTTGGACGTCCCAGAAAGCCTCTGACTTCTTTCTCTGTCCTGGGAGCTGGCATCTCCTGTATAGCTTTCACTTTTTCCGGATCCACTTGAATACCTTTGTCGCTTACGACGAAACCCAGTAGCTTACCAGATCTCACCCGAAGGTGCACTTGTTCGGGTTTAACCTCAGTTTGTACAACTTTAGTCTATCAAACAGCTTCTGCAGATGGTCAAGGTGTTCTTCCTCAGTCTGGGACCTTGCAATCATATCGTCGACGTATACTTCAATCTCATGATGGATCATGTCATGAAACAAAG
The DNA here is from genome assembly GCA_948472305.1 of Vicia faba. Classification (NCBI taxonomy): domain Eukaryota; kingdom Viridiplantae; phylum Streptophyta; class Magnoliopsida; order Fabales; family Fabaceae; genus Vicia; species Vicia faba. The sequence goes on along the minus strand of OX451740.1, from coordinate 736,827,405 downwards.
CAACCATGGCACGCTGATATGTTGCCCCAACATTCTTCAACCCAAAAGGCATGACCTTGTAGAAAAAGGTACCCCACTGAGTAACAAAGGTCGTCTTCTCCATGTCTTCGGGAGCCATCTTGATCTGATTATAATGGGAGAAACCATCCATGAAGGAGAAGACCTTGTGTTGAGCGGTGTTGTCAACCAGAACGTCGATATGAGGTAGAGGGAAGTCATCCTTAGGGCTCGCCCTGTTCAAATCCCTGTAGTCAACACACATTCGGACCTTACCATCCTTCTTTGGCATAGGAACCACATTGGCTACCCACTGAGGGTAAGAAGTAACTGCTAGAAAACCGGCGTCAAACATTTTCATCACCTCAACCTTGATTTTCTCAGACATCTTTGGGCGCATACGGCGAACCTTCTGTTTCACTAGAGGACAGTCTTCCTTGGTAGGCAGGCGATGAACCACAATATCAGTATCCAACCCTGGCATATCTTCGTAAGACCAAGCAAATATCTTAACATAGTCATGCAGCATGTGAATCAACCGTTGTTTCACACTAGCTTCCAGATTTGCACCGATCTTGACCTCTTTCTTATCTGTCTCGGTACCCAGATTCATTGTTTCTACCGGTTCTTCGTGTAGCTGAATGGCCCTCTCTTCCTGGAGTAGCAGTCTTGCAAGTTCACCAGGCACTTCGCAATCATCTTCACCTTCGTCTTCGGCTAAGTTGATCGGATTTTCGAAGTCATAACCGGCAGTAGCAGAGTCGTTACCAGTGAGATCCAGAGTGGATGTAGACCTGTATACGTGAGTGTGTGTAAAATAGCTGCTTTGCAATATATAATAAAGAAAAACAAGGAGCGCAAAATTTGAAATGCAAAAAAAGTCCAATGCTTTTATTAATGATATATGAAAATGACACACAAAATCCCTCACAAATGAAGCCACGGTGTCCCAGGTAAGACACCGGGCCATAAAGTTCAAAACATTGTTTGTTAAAAATTCAAAACAAAGAGTTCATTACTGGGTAATAACGGAAACGGGCATAGAATCCTTCGCTGTCTAGTTGCTTAATCCACTGTTGGCAGTCGGGTAGATCTAACTGTCGATATCAAACTATTCATCATTGTCATCCCTGATAGCATTTACCCCTGCCTCTTGTTTAGGCTTCTCTGGTGCTCCAAACTCGATCTCTTTCGCATCAATCAAGTCTTATACCTTGTTTTTCAGACTCCAACAATCATCTGAATTATGCCCCGTGAAGGAAAATTGTGATCAAAAGCGCAGCGGAATTTAAAATTTTCCTTTAGCGATCCTTACGAATGAACATGGTCAGTGATAGAAATATTTACCTCTTGTGGCGATTCAGACCTTTGATGTTGTGATCACGAGCATTGATGAAGAACAACGCCTCTACTCAGTCCACACGAACAGATTGCTTTCGGTCACAGTGCTAGCTGATCACAAACGGAAACCTTGAGTGAGAGAGAGAATCAAAAACGAAATTGCATCAAGTGAAATTGCTTCATCACAAGGGATCTATTTATAGAATCACTCGTGTGGGCTACAAGCTAAAAGCCCAATTGAGGCTATAAGCTAAAAGCCCAATTAAGCTTATGGACACATACCTTATGATGTACTATATATCACTTATCCACGTGGTACCTTACCACTTTCCGTATTACACTTAAGTGCACCGTACCTTACGGTGTTCCTTATTTATTCTATCTCTCATCAACTTGTCCTTATGTGTGTGACCCTGTAGGTTTTCGCGACGTTGGCAATTATATTAAATCACACATTTAATATAATAAACAGTGAGCGGTATCTAGCAATACATCACTATTACCCAAGTCACGAAAATGTCATGTGATCTGACCAAACCTTTTCCGTGATAATATTTGTGTTGTACAATTACCCTTTTGCCCTCATGTCTATATTGAACACAAGGCATACACTGTGTCACCCTTGTCCAGTTCAATATTGGGCCCTTAGACATTTATCCTGTTATGCAGGATGAGCAAATTCCATCTAGGTCACTCATGTCCCTTAGCATGCTTTGTGAAGTACCCATCAACCGTCTTTATAGTCATCCAGTTACGGAAGACGTTTGATCAGCAATAAAGTACTTGACTCTACATCTAGGGTCCATAGTGGTTTCAGGTCAAAGGGTGGTATACACCATTATCATCATGAGAATAACTTATGACACTTTGCATAACATTTTATGTAATATTCTCATAGCGGGTCAATCCAGTATAAATATTACTCCTAATATTCATACCAATGCCAAGACTTGATAACTCCTTATCTATGATCCCTGAGATGTGATCATCAATCTATCTTTATAATAATCTTAATGCTTTAATGTTATCCCACTTCACATTAAAGCTTGACTACGGATACTTTAAGAATAGTGTCTTATGTTTAATGGGATCTCATGATTAAGTCACACTTAACATTTCATTAAACAAATAAACCATTCTAGGGACTTTATTATTTTGGAAAGCAAACATAATAAAGAAATGCCTTTTATTATTAATAAATAATTCGATACAAGTACCAAAAGTATTGGCCTCTAGGGCTTACACCAACAATCTCCCACTAGCACTAGAGCCAATCAGGCATACCCCTAATACCCATAGATCTAGTATGTCCATCATGCTTCAGCTGTGCAAGAGGCTTTGTTAATGGGTCAGCAACATTGTCAAGTGTAGGTACTCTGCATATTTTCACATCTCCCCGATCGATTATCTCTCGAATGAGATGATAACGCCTAAGTATGTGTTTGGATCGTTGGTGAGATCTAGGCTCCTTAGCTTGTGCGATAGCACCATTGTTATCACAATAGAGATCAATGGACAATGCCAAGTTCACTAATGAACTTCTTGATCCAAACAGCTTCCTTTGCTGCAGTTGAGGTAGCAATATACTCAGCCTCGGTTGTAGAGTCAGCAACTGTATCTTGCTTTGAACTTTTCCAGCTCATAGCGCCACCATTTAAACAAAACACATAACCAGATTGCGATCTAAAGTCATCCTTATCTGTCTGGAAGCTAGCATCGGTGTATCCAATTACAGCAAGCTCTTCCTGACCTCCATATATCAAGAATGAGTCCTTAGTCCTTCTCAAGTACTTAAGGATATTCTTGACAGCTACCTAATGAGCATCACCGGGATTAGACTGGTACCTACTCGTTGCACTTAAAGAATACGAGACATCTGGTCGAGTACATAGCATGGCATACATGATAGATCCTATTGCAGATGCATATGGAATATTATCCATGCGATCCCTTTCTTCCTTACTTGAAGGGGATTGTGTTTTTGACAGACACATGCCATGTTGCATAGGTATGAATCCTTTCTTGGAATCATGCATATTAAAGCGTCTCAACACCTTTTCTATGTATGTACTCTGACTTAGGCCAAGCAGTTTTTGTGACCTATCTCTATAGATCCGGATTCCTAATATATAGGCTGCTTCACCTAGGTCCTTCATTGAAAAGCATTTCACTAACCAAGTCTTCACTTGTTGCAAGGTAGGGACATCGTTTCCAATGAGTAATATGTCATCTACATATAATACCAGGAATACGATCATGCTCCCACTAACCTTCTTGTAGACACAAGGCTCATCTTCATTCTTGATGAATCCATATTGTTTTACTGTTTCATCAAAACGAAGATTCCAGCTTTTGGAAGCTTGCTTCAATCCATAAATTGATCGTTGTAACTTACATATCTTTTGGGCTTCTTCTGGTATGTCAAATCCTTCAGGTTGTGTCATGTACACATCCTCAAGAAGATTCCCATTAAGGAAAGCAGTTTTGACATCCATCTGCCATATTTCATAATCATGATATGCAGCGATAGCAAGTAAAATCCGAACAGATTTAAGCATTGCAACTGGTGAAAAGGTTTCATCATAGTCAACCCCATGAATTTGTTTATAGCCTTTTGCAACCAGTCTTGCCTTATAGGTACGTACCTTACCATCTATGTCAGTCTTCCTTTTGAAGACCCACTTGCATCCTATAGGGTTAACTCCTATAGGAGGCTCTACCAAGGTCCAAATCTGGTTTGTGTACATGGAATCCATTTCAGATTTCATGGCTTCTAGACACTTCTCGGACTCAGGACCAGTTATGGCCTCTTGGTAGGTCATAGGATCATCTTGATCCATGAGTAATACATCACGCTGATCACTTATGAGATATCCATATCTCTCAGGTTGTTGACGTATCCTGCTTGACCTACGCTGGTCTTGTTCTACTTGAGCAGGTTGCTCTTCCACAACTACTTGTGTTTCCTGCTCTAATTCCTCCATAGGTGTATCAATGCTTTGTGGTTCTTGAATTTCTTCAAGCTCTATTTTCCTCCCACTGATTCTTTTGGAAATAAAATCCTTTTCCAGAAAAACTCCAGTTCGAGTGACAAACACTTTGCCCTCAGAAGGATTGTAGAAGTAATACCCTCTTGTTTCTTTAGGATACCCCACAAATAAGCATTTTTCAGATTTGGGCTCAAGCTTAGTTGAAATTTGTCGTTTCACATAAACTTCGCAACCCCAAATCTTCATGTAAGACATATGTGGTTTCTTACCACTCCATATCTTATATGGTGTCTTCTCAACCTTTTTGGATGGAACCCGGTTAAGTGTGTAAGCTGCAGTCAATAGTGCATGTCCCCAAAAAGGAGTTCGGAAGATCGGCGTGACTCATCATGGATCGGACCATGTCTAACAACGTTCGATTTCTTCTCTCAGATACACCATTCCATTGTGGTGTTCCGGGAGGAGTAAGTTGGGATAAAATCCCACATTCCTTTAGATGGTCATCAAACTCTAGGCTTAAATATTCACCGCCTCGATCTGATTGAAGAACTTTAATATTCTTACCTAGTTGGTTTTGTACTTCATTCTTGAATTCCTTGAATTTTTCAAAGGTTTCAGATTTGTGTTTCATTAAATACACATAACCATATCTACTGAAATCATCAGTAAATGTGGTGAAGTATTGAAAACCTCCTCTGGTTGGTATGTTCAGTGGTCCACATACATCAGTATGTATGAGGGCCAAAAGATCATTAGCCCTTTCACCTTTTCCTGTGAATGGGGACTTTGTCATCTTTCTAATTAAACAAGATATGCATGTCTCATATGATTCATAATCAAAAGAGTCCAAGAGTCCATCTTTATGGAGTTTGGAAATGCGTTTCTCATTTATGTGGCCTAAGCGACAGTGCCAAAGGTAGCTTGGATTTAACTCATTAGGTTTAATCCGTTTAGTATTAATGTTATAAATTGGCATTTCAAGATCAAGGACATATAGTCCATTGTTCATTTGTGCAGAAGCATAGAATATATCATTCAAATAAATAGAGCAACAATTGTTCTTTATTATAAATGAAAAACCAAACTTGTCCAAACAAGAAACAGAAATAATATTCCTACTAATTGCAGGTACATAATAACAGTTCTCTAACTGAATTATTAAACCACTAGGTAAAGTCAAAACATAAGTTCCTACGGCTAAAGCAGCAACTTTTGCTCCATTTCCAACTCGTAGGTCAACTTCACCTTTTGCCAAATCTCTACTCCTTTTTAGCCCCTGCACATTAGTACAAATGTGAGAACCGCGTCCAGTATCTAATACCCATGATGCAGAAGTAGATAAATTAATTTCAATAACAAAAATACCTGAATTTGAAGTCCCTACTCCATTGTTCATATCTTCCAGGTACTTTGGGCAGTTTCTCTTCCAATGTCTCGTCTTACCGCAATGGAAGCAAGTGCCCTCCTTTGCTATGCCTCCACTAGGCTTCAAAGCAGGAACAGTAGGTTTAGGCTTGGCAACTTCCTTGCCTTTCCCTTTACCAACCTGCTTGGTAGGCCTCTTGTTCAGCTTCTTTCCATTACTGACCATCAGAATGGACTTCCCTTTTGTCTTCATATTCTGCTCAGCAGTTTTCAACATGCTTAGCAATTCTAGAAGACTCTTATCCATGTCATTCATGTTGAAATTAATGACAAACTGATTAAAGCTATCTGGCAACGATTGCAAGATAAAATCAGTTGCAAGTTCCTTTCCAAGCGGAAACCCTAACCTTTCAAGGTTCTCCACATACCCAATCATTTTGAGTACATGGGGACCTACAAGGTTTCCCTCAGATAACTTGCTGTTAAAAAGGGCCTTTGAAACCTGAAACCTCTCATTTCTTGCCTGCTCTTGATAGAGCATTTTCAGATGTCCGATCATATCGAACGCTGACATGTTCTCGTGTTACTTTTGCAACTCCGAGTTCATAGTAGCTAGCATGAGACAAACGGCTTCGTTAGCATCATCAAAATGCTTCTTATAAGCATCTCTTTCTGCCTTAGGTGCCGAACTAGGCGGTTCCTCTTCAGGAACAGGTGTCTCCAAGACATACAGCTTCTTATCGTGCTTGAGGACAATCCTCAGATTTCGGTGCCAATCCAGGAAATTTGTCCCAGACAATTTTTCCTTATCTAGGATTGATCGCAAAATATGGTTGTTTGTTGTCATGGTAATCTACAAAAAAATTAAAATATAAGTATCATTAAAACAACATATTTAATTAGGCCTTTAATCAAATATGCTCCCACTATTTTACTCAAACCAAATGACCCTCATCATTTGATTCGGAAAATCCCGTTGGAAGACTTTCTAGTGGGTCGAGATCCACATTTCACTTCGTTCTAAGTCAGCGTTAGGCTGATTACACAAAACTAGGTTATTTAGGTAGGAACTCCTTCCAATTGTATCTCATACAACTCTCGAATATTTTCAGTTGGGTGAATAACTCCTTATTCTAATTCATCATATGAATCATTCCCAACTCTTGCTTCTAAACATGTATAATCTTATTATAATGTGTTTAGTTAAGTTTGACCCATTGTTTTAGCAGTTGGATATTACAATTATCCCATCGCACCTTACTAATATAGAACATGCACCTCGCGTAGGCAAAACCTACATTGTTCGATACTAGTCTTGATGAGTGCTAAAACTTGGAAAGCATGAACTTAATATTTAACTTGAGGGATTTTGTTATTAGTTTGATCTCACCGGCTTAACATGCAATTCGTCTCTCTCATGCATCAACATACAAACACATGCATCAATATACATAAAAGGATACAGTTATGGCCCCTAGCGCAATTGTTCTCCCAAGCCAATGAGAGAACCTAAGCTAACCTAATAACGATCTAAACTTCTCCAAGCAAGATCTCCAAGGTTATCCTCCTTTGATATTGTATTCTTCTCTTTCTTCATAACATTACATTACATAAAAGAAACTCATTTTACATACGAGGGAGTGAGATGAGAAAAGAAGTTACATCAAGAATTTTAGAGAGAGGCACGACACGCAGGGCGTATTTTACAATCCCAAAACAAAATAAAGGAAAAAACTAAGGCCATAATTGATCACCACAAGACAATAATAATAAACACACTTTTATTATTAGTTTAAATTTTTTTAATTAAAAAAAGGCAAATTAAATTTCGACGATTGATCACACTACGCAGAGTTAGCCGGGGGTTCCGACGCAAAATTTTAATGAACAATTCATTTGAAATCGGCGTCATTTTCGCACAACTCTTGTGCATTCACAACCCTAATCGCATAACTCTGCAACAACACAACCCTTGTGCCGTCATGAACCCTAATGCAACAGTTTCATGTTGTCAAACACATTTCGATTGATAATTCAGTATGATTAATCACATGCCATTGCTTCACCATACTAATGTAGGATTCCGAAGCATATGAACAGTGATCGGTCAAAGGAATAACAATCATCAAGTGTTTGAATGAACGAAACAGAAACAGTATATCCCATATACCATCATTGCATCAGATTTACTTATATCATATATAAAAGTTATCGATCTTATTTGTGTAACCTATGGACGATCGATGTATCACTGCTTCACCATACTAATGTCGGATTCTAAAGCATAGTCAACATCAATCATCCAAATCGTACACAACAGATGCCAAATTTAATTACTCGTTTATTATTCAATTCATTCTGGTTTTAATCGAATCAAAACAGAAAATATAGAACATAAACAACTATCAGATCCATGGTTTCGTAAGTGTCTCTGATACCACTGAAGGAAAATTGCGATCAAAAGCGCAGCGGAATTTAAAATTTTCCTTGAGCGATCCTTACGAATGAACATGGTAAGTGATAGAAATATTTACCTCTTGTGGTGATTCAGACCTTTGATGTTGTGATCACGAGCGTTGATGAAGAACAACGCCTCTACTCAGTCCACACGAACAGATCGCTTTCGGTCACAGTACTAGCTGATCACGAACGGAAACCTTGAGTGAGAGAGAGAATCAAAAACAAAATTGCATCAAGTGAAATTGCTTCATCACAAGGGATCTATTTATAGAATCACTCGTGTGGGCTACAAGCTAAAAGCCCAGTTGAGGCTATAAGCTAAAAGCCTAATTAAGCTTATGGACATCATACCTTATGATGTACCATATATAACTTATCCACGTGGTACCTTACCACTTTCCGTATTACACTTAAGTGCACCGTACCTTACGGTGTTCCTTATTTATTCTATCTCTCATCAACCTGTCCTTATGTGTGTGACCCTGTAGGTTTTCGCGACGTTGGCAATTATATTAAATCACACATTTAATATAATAAACAATGAGCGGTATCTAGCAACACATCACTGTTACCCAAGTCACGAAAATGTCATGTGATCTGACCAAACCTTTTCTGTGATAATATTTGTGTTGTACAATTACCCTTTTGCCCTCGTGTCTATATTGAACACAAGGCATACACTGTGTCACCCTTGTCCAATTCAATATTGGGCCCTTAGACATTTATCCTGTTATGCAGGATGAACAAATTCCATCTAGGTCACTCATGTCCCTTAGCATGCTTTGTGAAGTACCCATCAACCGTCTTTATAGTCATCCAGTTACGGATGACGTTTGATCAGCAATAAAGTACTTGACTCTACATCTAGGGTCCATAGTGGTTTCAGGTCGAAGGGTGGTATACACCATTATCATCATGAGAATAACTTATGACACTTTGCATAACATTCTATGTAGTATTCTCATAGCGGGTCAATCCAGTATAAATATTACTCCTAATATTCATACCTATGTCAAGACTTGATAACTCCTTATCTATGATCCATGAGATGTGATCATCAATCTATCTTCATAATAATCTTAATGCTTTAATGTTATCCCACTTCACATTAAAGCTTGACTACAGATACTTTAAGAATAGTGTCTTATGTTTAATGGGATCTCATGATTAAGTCACACTTAACATTTCATTAAACAAATAAACCATTCTAGGGACTTTATTATTTTGGAAAACAAACATAATAAAGAAATGCCTTTTATTATTAATAAATAATTCGATACAAGTACCAAAAGTATTGGCCTCTAGGGCTTACACTAACACCCTGGGCTATCGGAGTGATAAGCATTGTGGGTGTTAGGGTTATACCTTTGTGACGTTGTATTTGAATTCTTTGGGGCTTCCCTTAGAGTCACCAGATTAGTCTTCAGCAACTGTGGCAGAATCTGAGATAAGGTCATGCTAAGACGAGTGAATTGCCTCTTAGGTCTCTCGTCCTTTTGTTGATTGTTGTACTGAGGAGCACCAGTAGGTTTTGAAATAGCAATCACATTAACATCTTGGCGGTGTTCAGGTATATTCTGTCCTTTCAAACTGTAGACAGCACTGGACTCTTTCTTAAACGGCTTCTTCTTGGTGCTTGATGAGGCACCCTTCTGTATCTTCCCAGCCTTAATACCAGTCTCAATCCTCTCACCAGTCAAAATAAGATCTGTAAACCCAGATGAAGAACTTCCAATCAAGTGGTTGAAAAATGGACCAGACAGGGTCCCCAAAAACATGTCAACAAGTTCCCAATCAGCTAAGGGTGGTTGCACCCTTCCGGCGAGGTCTCTCCACTTTTGAGCATAATCTTTGAATCCTTCACCTGTTCCCATTGACATACCCTAGAGTTGGGTACGCGTAGGAGCGAGGTCGGAGTTGTACTGATACTGCCTATAGAAAGCAGTAGCCAAATCTTCCCAACTGCGGATACTGGCTCCATCCAACTGATAGAACCACTCAAGTTGAGTCCCTGAGAGACTGTCTTGAAAGAAATGGATCCATAGGTTCTTATCAGCAGTGTAAGGCTGGATCTTCCTTACATATAACCAGAGGTGCAGCTTCGGACAAGAAACTATGTCATACTTAGTAAAGGTTGGTGCCTTGAATTTGTGGGGGATGACTACCCCAAATGATAGACCTAGATCACCGAAGTCCAGACCAGGCACCTTTTGAACCTCCATAGCAATCAACCAGTCTTCCAGTTGCTTGTACCTATCCTCGGCAGGAGGGTACTGTTCTTCATTGTAGTCCGTCTCGTTATCGGAGACCACAGGGTCAGGAGCCCTCCTTTCTTGTGGACTATCTTTCCCTCCAGATGAGGTGGTCAGATCAACTTCATCCCGTAGCCTGTTTCCAAACCTAGGACCAGTGTTGAATAGGACTTTCCTCTTCTTCTTCTTCTTCTTCTCCTTCAGAATCAGGGTCTTCAGGTCTTGCTGACCCTTAGCTAGACTCATGAATAGCTCTTGAAATTGGGCATTCTGGACCTGGAGGGCCTTGATAGCTTGCTCAGTTGAAGGTTCAGCAGACATGATGAGTGAGTGCTGAAATAAACAGCGAAGAAGATAAGAGACATGTAAAGGGTACCTGTTTATGAAGTGCATGGGATGAAATGCGTATGATTTATGATTTCAAAGACAATTGAGATTCAAATTTGTAAACAAGAAAGGAAACACACTTTATTAGATTTAAACTTCAAAATTTAAATTGTTCAACAAATTTCCTTTAAGGCGTTACAAGAATGGAAATACTGAAAAGTAAACAAAAACTGGAAAGGAAATCATCAAAGGTACATCAATGCTCCCATGGTCTCTTCTTATTAGTGCGAACATAGTCGTTCAGGATCCGCTCGTTCTCCAATTGCCTAGTCAGCTTCTGGATCTTTTGCTCTTGCTCGTTGAACTTCTCTCGGTAAGAATCTCGTTCATCCCTCAATTGCATCCAATACCTCTTCAGTGCCCCAATGTCAGTGGGCATATAAGGGTGGAGAATGGTTGGAAGAACCCCTTCTTCATTAGAAACTTCAAGAGTGACAGGCCGGACAGTTTCATATGGCATACCTAGCTTCTGGGCACGGATACGGACCCATCTGAGATATGGCTCCATCGGGAGTGAAGTCTTTGGACCCAACTCATGTGGATAAGATTGGTGAACTCTATCCCAAGCCCTTATGAATCTACGACGTTACTCGTCGCTATCCCCTTGGAAATCAAAGATGATATGAGGCATTAGCATCTCATGAGGTCCTTCTCTTCTGGCTCTTCCAAACTGACGGAGAGCTAAGCATGGGTTGTAAGAAATTCCTCCATGGGTTCCTATCAATGGAACATTAGGATACTCTCCACAGCGATCAATGATAGTCACCTCGTCCATACCTTTGAGAGTCTAGATAATGTCATTATGAGAAAGAGACATCACCCTATAAGCCTAGCCCATTCCTTCTTTGTTCTCCAGCACTGACTTGGGGAGGTGCGAAATAAACCACCTCGACAATAAAGGAGCACAGCACATCAAGGTTCCCCAGTTTCGGGCAGTACGAGCATAGAGCTTATGAAGAATGTCACCCAAGAGAGTGGGTATAGGGTTCTGAGAGATGAAGATCTTTATGGCATTCACATCAACAAAAGTGTCAGGATTCAGAAACAATACCAAGCCATATATCAGAAGAGCCAGAATATCCTCGAACGCCTTAAAGTCTAGGCTATCCCAGAAGTAGTTAGCCTTGCCAACCAAGAACTTAGTCAAAAAGCCTTTTGCTCCACTTCTAGTCTCCCAATTATCCATTACTTCCTCTTTGGTCAAATGAAGGGCTGCATCAATCTCTTCGGGCCTAAGAGTCTTTTCCCAACCAATAAACGGGGTATGCTCCAGAACAGAGATACCGAGCAGCTCAGAGAACTCTTCTAGGGTGGGAACCAGCTGATAGTCTTGAAAAGTAAAACAATGGTACAGCTGATCATAGAATTGGACCAGAACACTCATCATCTGCTCGTCCAATTTGGAGGTGACCAAACTGAGAAGAGAACCATGCCTCCTGATGAAGGAAGTAGTGTCAGGCATCTTGGCAACCAACTCTTTAAGCAGGGTAGGTACTTGGACAAAGTTGATCTGGATGGTATTCTTACGCATGGGCATCATGATGACCTACAAAACAGAACAAAGATGAATATCTCCTGTCTTTGAAATAGGTTAGTCCTTATGCAAGATGCATGCAATGTTATGATGTCATGATGTCATGATAGTAAGCGCACCACAAGTATCCATAAAAAGCAAACATCGTAAAGGCACACAAGTCACACAGAGAGCCCTTAGATTTCAGGCTGGCAAGGAGCTTAGGTATTACCCTCTTTCAGTTCAGTTGGTTTAAACCTGTCCTAAAAATAGTAACCGGGTTCTAGAGGATCTCAATATCACTGACTACCCTCAATCGGTCATAATTCCAGTTTAGCAACCTTTTCTTGCGGCTGGAATCATCGCGAGAGTATAGTCTCAATGAGTGTAGCATACTGCTACTGTTCTATGGCCAAGTTGGTCAATTTAAGGTTCTAAGGTCAGTTGGTGCTTAATGACCCCTTAGAAGACCCATATTCTCCTCGTTCCAACACAAGGGATATCGGTACAGACTAAAGTGCCACACCAACGTAGCTACTACTTCAACTGTGTCGGTCTACGTAGGACAGTTACCTCACAGTTTATTGCTACTTACCTAAAGGGTACCCCCAGATCTAGGTTAGGATCTATAGAACTTCGATACAAGACCACAAATGTAAATCATACAAAGCATACAATTGAAAACACAATGATATAATCCTAAGGTACACCTCACTTATAATAATCCCCAGCAGAATCGCCAGTTCTGTGTCGGTGGGAATGAGAACTGACTGTTTTGGAATGCTGGTTCGTGTTTTGCGTTTGTATTCGCAAAATGTCGCGGTAAGCAAGAGTCGCCACCATCTTTTATTTTATACAATAAGGAAAGGACAAAAGCACAGAAAAATTCCTTTTTGAGATATTTCTCGGGTTCGGGAGGTAGATTATAGAAAGGGAAGGTGTTATCACCCTTTCTATCCATGGTTATCCACGTGCTCTTAGGTACTTGCTCATTGTGTTTTCAAAAGTTTGTTTTCTTTGTGTTTGTGGGTTTGAAAGAGTTTTTGTTTTGAAAGAGGTGTAAGTGCGAAAAGTTTTTGTTTTGTTTTAAAAGGAGCAAGTACTTAAGAACCATTTACCTACTCGAAAAAAGGAATTAAACTGTACAAGTGTCCTTTAGACAATGTTATCCCACTATTGAGGAGTAGGTAGCATTGTCGTTGGAGTTTTCGGGTCAATTCGATTAAGGGACGCGTGGTCACTAAAGCAATGTTAGGATGCCTTAGCGGTAACCCTAATGTTTTAGATCATTTTATCTGAGGCAACCATTTCGAGGCAACTTATGATCTTTGGACAAGAGGGCGACTTCTAACACTTCCTATACTTAATGACCACGTTCGAGGCAACCAAGTGAGGTGTACCCTAAGAGTGCGCATGTGCGAGTGTGTTATTTCCGTTAATTTTATCTGTACATGTCATGGGTGAGCTATTGTTGATTTTAAGTTCATACATTTGATCTTGTCATGCATTCCCTATTATCAAACATCTAACATTATATAGTTGCCGAAATTAAATTTGCGGAAATTAAATCTAAACTATTACAAGGCGTCGGGTATTTACATCGCCAAAAGCAACCCTTTAATTTAAATTGCGGAAAATAAAAATAAAGCGATAAATTAAAGTCCTATTAAAACTATTACATGCCGGGGAACAATTACAATATTGGAAATATGGATCGCGTGCGAGAAAATTAAATCGGCGTATTTTTTAGGGTTTTGACCCTTTTTGAAAGAAAGCATATTTTTTGTTATTTTTGAAATTATGGAATTAAATTAAACGAACAATTAAATTAAATTAAACAATGAAAATATTTTTGGATTTTTGTTTTTAAGGAAATAAAATAAAAATGGTTAAAAGTTATTAAAAACCTAATTCTACATTAATTTTGATTTATTGCAAAAAAATATTAAATGTTAAACCTATTTAAAACTAAGTTAATTAATTAATATTTATTTACAAAAATAAAATAATGAAATTAATAATAATAATATTTTTTTGTATTTTCTGATTTTATGAGGAAAATTATTGATTAGTGATAATAAGATAATTAATTAAAATAATAAGACAAATAAATAAATATAATAGAAAGTAAAAGAAATAAAACCAAGGGGGTGTTGGGCCCAGAAAGGAGGTGGAATCAGTATGTCCAAGGCCCAACAGGCGTTGGCCTGGGCTGACTTTTTGCAATTCCCTACGCCAAGTTGACTGGAGTGCATGGTGGTCATCCAATCTTGGCCATTGGATTTGGCCTGGAGGCCACTTGGCGTTTGAGATCTGGAGGAACATGATGGTCCACGCCTTAAGCTTTGCACTGGATTTCCTGGAACAAAATAATAATAAGCGTTTGGGGGGACCTGGGATTCGAACCTAGGTCCCATTAGACAATACACTAACCTGCTTGCCAACTCAACCAGCGCGTTTGTTTGTTATTAAAATACACAATGAATATTACATTGGAAACTCAACTAATATGCTGAAAATAAAAAAAAAGTGGCGCGAGATTTGAACCAGCCAATAGGAAGAAGACACGTCTTCGTCTTCTTTGTTGAAAAAACCAGGGTTTTTACCTGCGGATTTTATCCGCAGCAAAATCCGTTGCTTTCTCCTATAGTGAATTATGGCCACAAAAATGCCAGCCAAAGCCATCATCCTGCTCGCCTCTTCCTCCTAAGTCCATTTATGCCCATGATTCGTTCTAATTGTTCCTGCAAAACAAAACCCCAAATGCACACCTCCAAAACCCTAGTTTCGGGTAGGGAGATATAGGCTACAAAAATCCAATTGAATAATGCAGAATGATTGGAAATTGAATGGTAAACATGAAGGTATAAATGATTTGTTCAGAAGATGCCAAAATATGGAATCACGATCTCATGTTCAGAGCTATGTTCAGGAACACTTACAGCGCTTTTCAGGTGGTTTCAGGACTTGATTTTGATCCCAATAGCTTCGTTGGATCTCAGGCAAGAAGGCTATGTGGAGATTTTGGATTGAATCGTGCTCTAAGTATGATTTCAGTTTTCACTTTTTCCAAGCTTTTTTCGAGCTTTTTTCAACTTTTGTTTGGCCGTTTTGGGCAGCTTTAGGTCGTGTCATTGATGTGTCTAGCTTGTGTGAGTAATAAGGAATGCATTTAGGTTAAACTTTGGGCTTGAATCCATGTGCCTTGATGACTTGAGATTTGATTTGATCTCCATTAACAAAGTTTCCTAAATTATGCCAAATCCAAGATTTTGTTCACAACAATGCTTGATATGAATTTGATTGAGTGTATCATGATAATGAAGACCTGTAATGATCAAAAAAAATCTTATTCCATCAATTTTTGGATTTTATTTGAATTAATATTGATTTAAAATGAATTAAATCAATAAAAATTAAATAAAATAGAAAAATTAATAATTGGTCATGAAATTGAAGATAGGACACGTGTGTAGTGTGACAAGATCATATCAAGTGGAAACAAGTGGGCCCTTTTGTCAAAAATTGGAGTTTTGAGGATAGTTGACTTTTTGCTCTTTTAGACAAATGCCCAACTTCAACAATGCATAACTTCATCAATTTTGAACTTTTGTAAGTGTTCTTGGACTTTTTAGAAACCCTGAGATGTCCTCTAAACGTTCCTTTTGGTCTCATCGCATTTCGATATTCCATGCTCAAGTTATAAGCTTTGGAAAAAACTGGTGTTTTTATTGACTTTCAAAAATGACCTATAATGTCCAAATTTGTAACTTTTTGTGAGAGCATTTCTTGATCTTGGGGTGTGAAGATGGATTGTAGGAAACTGCATCCTATTAAAAATGAGCTTTGTATCGGTCATTTCTCATAAAGTATGAGAAAGTTATGCCCGGTCAAAGTTGAGTTGACTTTTCCTGCAAAACCCTAATTTAGCAACTTTTGAATCTTGATGAATCTTGAGAAATCCTTGATGAATCATGATCAACCCTTGATCAAATGATGAATTATCCTTCAAAATGAGAATGTTGACAAAAAACCTTGGGGTTTGACTGTATTTGGATCACAGTTGACTTTTGCCCTAACACAGTCGATTTTTGGGCTTCTTGAGCAATTGACTGACCAAACTTTCTCTGGAAGGCTTGAAATTTGACATGGATGAACTTGAGAACATATTAGGACATTGGGGAGAATTTTGGGTCATTTTGATGCAAGGACCTTGGTGTAACACAAAACCCTAATTTGAGGTTGACTGCCTTAGGAGATGTTTTGACTGTCCAACTCTTGAGCCATCTTGAACAACTTGGAGATGATTCTTGACATGTCTTGAGAAATATGGGAGGGCAAATTTTGGGGTACAACACAAGGACCAGGAGAGCTTCACCGTATTGATCGCCTTTGTGGCGCGTATCCCTCGGGTTTAGCGAGTGGGTCGGAGAGGCAAACCATTGAAGGGTAAGAATGGGGAGGGTGTATACGAGCCCAGTTTGGTAGTTTTTAAGGAGCTCCTCAAGAGCGAGGATCCCATAAAATATTTAGGTATTTATGTTTTGAACAGTTATATATGATCGATGCTTTTTGAGTCCTTATTTGCGAACTATGATTCTTTTGTTTATTTTGCAGATAGCATGTGTCCCGCCCAAGATCGTATAGTCGGGACTCTTGTTACTAGAGCGAAGAAAGCTTTGAAGGACGCTCAAAATGATTCGGGGGTCACTCCTACTTCAGGGTTGGGCGCTTCGTCTTCGTGTCAAGCTACGGTTGCTCTTTCTCCTGCTCGTGTGTCCTCAAAAGCGAAGAGGCCACGTGTCGAGGGAAGTTTCAATCTGACCGGGGAGAAGGGGAAAGGGACACACAACCTACCCCCTTGGTGGCTGGAGAAAGATTTCTTCAAGGGTGCAACTCTCTGACTTCCTCGGGCTGATTCCCTTCACCTCGAGGGTTTGGACCGCCAGGAGAAGAGGGCGATGTTGGCAAAGAACACTGGTGGCTTAATAAGGATATTGGAGATGGTGATAACGAGAAATCGTATTATATAATTATTATGCTTTTTATTGATTTTATAATACATTGAGTCGTCTAACTCCCGATTATCCCGAGTTTTTGTGTCTTTTCACAGGTACAACATTTGTCAATTCAAACCAATGAAAAAGGACTACATGAAGGAAGCTAGACAATAAACAGAAGAGAAAAGAACCAAATCTGCAAAGTTTGGAGATTTTGAAGCAGTGACGACCGTCACACCCTGTGACGACCGTAACGACTCCCCAACTTGAAACAACGCTCGTCACACATCATTGACGAGCGTAATGCGCTATTTAAGCGCATTACGACCGTCACCCACCTGTGACGACCGTCACGCGCGTAAAGATGAACGTTGTGAATTGGTGGAGACGTGGGCAACGTGAGGGCAGAAGTGTTCTCCTATATTCCCTCCACTAAGTAACCATGCATCCTATATTTCCTCCACTCAAGCCTTTTGCCTGGATTCTTTCAACTGCTATATTTTCTCCTATATATATGTGTGGTAGTGCAAAGGGAAGAAGGTCGAAGAAATTCTCCCAGAACAAAATTACTACTTTTTGCAATTATTTATATTTCCTTGTTTTTGAGCATTTTTTCTATGTACTGCAATTTCTACTTCCAGCACTATTTCAAACATTAGTTTTAGAGTGTTAATTCTTCATTTAAGAATTAACACAATTTATTGATTTCGATTGAGCTGCAAGGAATATTGTAACATCCAAGATTACCATAGCAACCTTATTTCCAGGTTTTTTTTATTGCAATTAATATTTATTCATTCTTGTATTATGCCAATTATTTTTATGGATTATATTTTGAATTGCATAGTTACTAAATATATTATGTCCGGCTAAATTATTTGTACCGGTATGTGACTCTTAAGTACCGAAAGAATTCAGTGATACCTTGGCTAAAAACATTTATAAAACAATTTCTGGTTTCCAATTTCCATGTTTAATTTAACTACCCTTGTCACGAGAGTGAGAGGATAATTAACACGATTTTGCCACGAGAGTGGAAAATTAATTAAGGCAAGAACTTGCATGCGAGAGCTGGGGTTCAACCCAGATAGTGGTAGCGAAACATTAATGTTTAAATACACGGGAGTGTTTTAATAAATTGATTAAACTCAAATTGTTTTCAAAAAGTATTATTAAATTTAAAGTGCATCCACTAGGTTTAGTAGCATGACTTATTTCATGAACACGAGAGTGTATGTCTCAGGTTTTTAAACAATTAGTTTTTATCAAAATACTTTATAGGCCAAGCGATTCATCGAATTCCCGAAGTCCGACTATCACATACCGGTATAACTATTACTATTATTTTTAATTAAACTATCCCCCCCCCCCCCTAAAATCAAATATTCATCGCTTAGTTAAACAAACTGTAGCATTAGATCGTATGCGATTGATCCTCAGTCTCTATGGGTTCGATAATCATTTAAAACTAGAACGACTAAACTGTATACTTGCAATTAGTATCCCAATAGACTCATAAAGTATCGATCAAGTTTTTGGCACCATTGTCGGGGACTGATTAGTCAATTAATTACGATTCTTCTGTTGTGCGTTTAGACTAGGCAACAGAAACCCTTTTTCGATTTGTATGCCAAGGACTCGCTCACAAGGCGAACCACTTGACAAATCGACGGACGAACCTGAACGCATCCTTTCCGTAAGACGTATAGTCAGGGATTACTGTTTAAATCACGCTATTCCTTTACCCAAACCCGAAATCAAGATTGATTCTGAAACGGATTCTAATTCTTCCTCTGAAACCGAAACTAATCCAGAATTAGACATGGCCGAAGAACAAAGGACCCGTCCACTGAAGGAGTACGCAGCTCCATCACAACAAGAACCCCACAACAGCATTGCTGCTCCAGCAATAAATCGAAACGATTTTGAGTTGAAACCATCATTGATATCAGCTATCCAACAATGCCAATTCTCTAGAGATCCTTCCGAGGATCCAAATGAACATCTTACAAAATTCGTTCAATTTGCCGACACAGTTATAGCAAATGGTGTTAGTAAAGATGCAATAAGATTACGTCTTTTCCCTTTCTCGCTAAGAGATAGAGGTTGGGCTTGGTTGCAATCCTTGCCATCAAATTCCGTCACTACGTGGGAAGGACTTAAGATTGTATTTTTAGCACGATACTTTCCCCCAAGCAAGACTGGTGCACTAAGAGCCCAAATCAACGGATTTAGGCAGAAGGATACTGAATCGTTGTTCGATGCATGGGAACGCTACAAAGATATGATGTGAATGTGCCCACATCACGGACTAGAAAAATGGATGATAATCCACACGTTTTATAATGGACTCTTGTACAACACAAGACTCTCTATAAATGCCGCCGTAGGTAGTACACTGATGGACAAGCCTTATGACGAAGCTAACCAACTCATTGAAAATATGGCTCAAAACCACTATCAGTGGGGAGGAGAAAGAACATCTATGGAGAAAACTCAAACCAAAGGTGGGATGTACGAGATTAGTAGCCTAGATAAAGTTAATGCTAAGGTAGATGCTCTTACTCAAAAGATAGAAAGTTTGACCTTACCTCCTGCAGCCACCGTGGCTGCAGTTACCCCAAACTGTGAAGTTTGTGGAGTTCCTGGTCATGTTGGAACCGAATGTCAAATCTTAGCAGGAATATCAGCTGATCAAGTAAATTACGCTCAAGGTAATCCTTATGCTAATACCTATAATCCTTGTTGGAAGAACCATCCTAACTTCTCGTACAAGAGCAATAACGCTTTATATGCACCTGGCCAAGCACCTGTTGTACCTCCAGGTTATCAAAAACCCGTTGTTAATGTTCCTAACATTCCTAAGAAATCTAACCTTGAAATCCTAATGGAAAATTTTATCGCTAATCAAGCTCAACAAAACAAAGAATTCCTCAATCAAAACGTTCACACCGGTGAACAATTGAATCTATTAGCAAATAAGGTAGATGCCCTAGCAACTCACAATAAAATGTTAGAAACCCAAATCTTCCAAGTAGCACAACACCAAGCTAGTTCTGCCGCACTTGCTAGTACATTTCCTGGACAGCCACAACCCAATCCTAAAGGACACGCTAATGCTATCACATTACGAAGTGGGACAGCCCTTGATGGACCGATAGATCTTAGACTCCAAAACCCGACCATGTATCAGAAACCTGAAAAGGAAGTAGAGAAGTCAAAAGATCAATCTGAAAATGTAGAGGAAGACGCGAATGAGAACAAAGAGGCTTCAGAAAAACCTTACGTGCCTCCACCACCATATAAACCACCAATTCCATACCCTCAAAGACTTGCAAAATCCAAGAACGAGGGGCAATTCAAGAAATTTGTAGAACTTCTGAAACAATTAAACGTTACTATTCCGTTTACAGAAGCTATAACCCAAATGCTGTCATATGCTAAATTCCTAAAAGAAATATTATCTAATAAGAAAAAAAATCGTTGAAAACGAAACCGTTATGCTAACTGCCGAATGTAGCGCCATAATTCAAAATAACATACCTCCAAAGCTAAAAGATCCTGGTAGTTTCTCCATACCATGTGTAATTGGAAAATCTGTCATAGACAAAGCTCTATGCGATTTAGGAGCAAGTGTTAGTCTAATGACCTTATCTATTTGCGAGAAGCTCAAATTAGGCGACATGAGACCTACCAAGATGTCCCTACAACTAGCTGGCAGATCAGTCAAATTCCCTGTTGGTATGCTAGAAAACATCCCTGTCCGAATAGGACAATTTTACATACCAACTGACTTTATAATAATGGACATCAAGGAAGATTCAAACATACCCATCATATTAGGAAGACCATTTTTAGCTACTGCAGGAGCCATCATTGACGTTAAGAAAGGAAAGCTTACCTTCGAGGTAGGAGAAGAAAAAGTAGAATTCATTCTTTCCCAATTCTTCAATGCCCCTGCTATAGATGACTCATGTTGTCTCCTAGATATTATTGATGAATGTGTCAAAGAACTAGAAAGCCAAGAAGAAACCTATTCTGAGATGCTGAAAATTCCGACACCGACTATCCTCAAGGATGATGACTGGAAACAAGAACATCTAGATGTCAACCTAAGCGAATGTTTCGCCTTAACACCCGATCCTGCCCCAACTGATAAGAAAAGTGGTATAAAACTTAAAACATTACCTGAAGATCTTAGGTATGAATTTTTAGATAAAGAACTCGAACGGCCAGTTATAGTTAATGCCAAATTATGGAAGATCGAAACCGAAAAACTTCTTAGTGTGTTAAGGAAGTATCCAACCGCGTTAGGCTATAATATATCAGATCTAAAGGGAATAAGCCCTTCTCTCTGTATGCACCGCATTATGTTAGAGGAGGACTGCAAGACTTCTAGAGAACATCAAAGACGAATAAATCCTATCCTAAGTGAAGTCGTTAAGAAAGAAGTGCAGAAACTACTAGAGGCAGGCATCATATACCCAATATCAGATAGTAACTGGGTCAGTCCAGTTCACGTAGTACCTAATAAAGGAGGTGTTACGGTTATAACAAACACGAAAGGAGAATCGGTAGCACAACGTACTCAAACAGGATGGAGAATGTGTATTGATTATAGAAAACTAAACAAAGCTACACGCAAGGACCATTTCCCATTACCATTCATTAATCAGATGCTTGAGCGCTTAGCCAAACATTCCCATTTCTGCTATCTTGACGGATACTCAGGATTCTTCCAAATTCCCATTCATCCTGATGATCAAGAGAAAACCACGTTCACGTGTCCCTATGGTACTTTTACATACCGAAGAATGCCATTTGGACTATGTAACGCACCTGCAACTTTCCAACGATGCATGATGGCAATTTTCGCAGACTTTTTAGACGGAATTATGGAAGTATTCATGGACGATTTTTCTGTCTGTGGAGAAAGTTTTGACGGATGTTTATCAAATCTTGAATTAGTACTGAAACGTTGTGTCAATGTCAACCTAGTGCTCAATTGGGAAAAATGTCACTTCATGGTGAGACAAGAAATTGTGTTGGGTCACATTGTATCAAACAGAGGGATTGAAGTCGACAAAGCAAAAATCGAGATTATCAAAAACCTTCAACCACCCAAAACAGTTAGAGAAATAAGAATTTTTCTAGGACACGTTGGTTTTTACCGACGTTTTATAAAAGATTTCTCTAAAATCACTAAGCCACTAACTTAATTATTAATGAAAGAAGCTGAGTTTATTTTCGATGATAAATGCTTAAACGCATTTGAGAAGCTTAAAGAAGCCTTAATTTCAACACCTTTTATGCAACCTTCTGATTGGAACCTACCATTTGAAATAATGTGCGATGCGAGCGATTATGCTGTAGGCGCAGTCCTAGGACAACGCAAAGATAAAAAGCTTCACGCTATCTACTACGCAAGCAGAACACTTGATCCCGCACAAATGAATTACGCCACTACAGAGAAGGAACTCTTAGCTGTTGTATTCGCATTGGATAAATTTCGTTCCTACTTAGTAGGCGCCAAAATCATTATTTACATGGATCATGCTGCGATCCGATACTTACTAAGTAAGAAAGACGCCAAACCGCGACTACTAAGATGGATCTTACTCCTACAAGAGTTTGACTTGGAAATAAAAGACAAAAGAGGGACTGAAAACGTGGTAGCAGACCATTTATCAAGATTAGATGGAATCCAAACCGAGAGTGTTCCCATAAACGAAGATTTCCCTTATGAACGCCTTATTGCTAAACTAGAGATAGCTCCTACCGACAGTTTAGATCAACACAATGAACCTTTAACAACTGCGGTAGTGAAAGCCATTTGTACAAACACCACATTACCATGGTACGCTGATTTCGTCAACTATTTAGCTGTCGGTGTCCTACCACCTGATTTAACGTACCAACAGCGGAAGAAATTCTTCCATAATCTTAAACACTACTTTTGGGATGAACCATTACTCTTTAAAAGAGGCGCCGATGGTATCTACCGTCGCTGCGTTCCTAACGATGAAATAGACGACGTCATTTCCCATTGCCATTCCGCCCCTTATGGTGGACACGCTAGTACATCGAAAACTTATGCAAAAATACTTCAAGCTGGCTTCTTTTGGCCTACTTTATGGAAAGACGTCCACGTAGCAATTATGAACTGCGATAGATGTCAACGCACAAGAAATATATCTAGACACGACGAAATGCCGCAAAAAGGAATCCTCGAAGTAGAAATTTTCGATGTATGGGGAATTGATTTCATGGGACCATTCCCCGCATCTTTTGGAAATAAGTATATTTTGATAGCCATTGACTACGTATCAAAATGGATTGAAGCCGACGCTGCACCCACAAACGATACACGAGTGGTACTTAAACTATTCAAGCATGTTATCTTCCCACGATTCGGTGTACCAAGACTAGTAATCAGTGATGGAGGTTCCCATTTTATCTCTAGAATTTTCGAAAAATTACTTTCAAAATATGGCGTTAAACATCGCATAGCCACACCATACCATCCTCAAACGAGTGGACAAGTGGAAGTGTCAAATATGGAGATAAAACAAATCCTTGAGAAAACCGTAGCCACATCCAGGAAAGATTGGTCCTCCAAGTTAAATGATGCTCTTTGGGCATATAGGACAGCTTTTAAAACCCCTATCGGAACAACGATGTTTAAGTTAGTTTATGGAAAATCTTGTCATTTTCCAGTAGAATTAGAACATAAAGCTTACTGGACAATTAAAACCCTTAATTTAAATTACAAGATTGCTGGCGAGAAATGAATATTAGATTTCCATGAATTAGAAGAATTGCGTTTAGACGCTTATGAAAATGCTAGAATTTATAAGGAAAGAACAAAAAAATGGCACGATAAGCGTATCTCGCGGAAAGAATTTAAGGAAGGAGACATCGAACTCCTATTCAACTCTAGACTGAAACTTTTCCCGGGAAAATTATGTTCCAGATGGTCAGGACCGTTCGAAATTAATAAAGTTTTCCCAAGTGGTGCGATAGAAATTAAAGGAAATTCTATTGAACCATTCATAGTCAATGGCCAGCACTTAAAGCACTACTTTAACGTCGGAAATATCAACTATTCGGCTTACCTTCAGTTAAGTGAGCCACCTACCCCGATACCTAACTGAATAGGTATTATCTGTCGAGCTGTCGACATAAAACAAAGGCGCTTCGTGGGAGGCAACCCATGTTTTCTTTTAATTACTTTTATTGTTTTAATATGTTTTTAATTTTCTTTTTCTTTTTATTAACCTTTAAAACTTTCATGTTGCATCTCTTACTCCTTTTTATTTTCTTCTATTTTTATTTTTCCTTTAAACTTTCTTTTTCTTCTTGATTTAACTTCGGCATTTTTAACCTGAAAAATACTAACTTAGTTTTTCAAACATTTATTAAATATTTTCAGGGGGTAATTCTTTTGCTTTCGTACTTAGCTCCATGGCACGCGTAAACTACATGAATATCATCTTGAGAAGCAGGCACCAGAGAAGACGCTTTGAGGATCTGGCTGAGCGGGAAATGTTCCCTACAATCTATGCTGATGACCATGCTATGACTGCTCTTGGCATTCATGAGAGTGTCATGTATTTGCTACACCAGATTGGCTAGGACACTGCTCCTATCCTAAGACGGCATTGTACCTACAGGAAGCTGACCCTTGAGTTCCTGAGCACCCTGAGCTACATTCCAAATCACGGGTTAGGATTCAATCGTGGGTTGATAACCTTCAGGCTGTTTGACATAGACTACCGCTATAACCTTCGAGAGTTTGCCAACCTGTTGGGATTCCCTTTTGGCCCTAATGTTATCACTATGACCCAGGAGGACCTATTGCTTGACTCTGACCTTGATTTTTTCTGGGGAAGCATTACTGGCAATAACCATCCAGAGCCGTCTGACCTTTATTATGAGTGCATCCACAACCCGACTATCAGGTACTTTCATAAGATCATCGCCCATACCCTTTTTGGTAAACAGCAGAATGTTACATCTGTGTCCTGTGATGAGCTCTTCATTATGTACTGTGCCTCTCAGAGCCGTCCGGTAAATGGTGCCGCTTATATGCTAGCTAACATGGAGCGTATTATCCAGACTCCGAATGCACCAATCCTGTTGGGTGGTTTAGTCACTATGATCTCAAATGCAATTGGACTCCGAAGGCCTATGCTAGGATCAGCCCCGCATTATGGAATAAAGCCGATGAACATTGAATTTTGCTTCAACACTAGCTTTATCGGGAATCTTGGGCCAGATCAATTTGAGCTGTTAATTAATCATGAGACTGTCCACCAGTTTATGCTCCCGAACCCTATCACTAGTGTGCATAATAGAGCAAACTGGCTTTTTGACCTCCACCATCCTGCTACACCGCCTTCGTCTCCTTCTACTGTTGATATTTACGAAGTACCCAACACCTCTCACGATGCTGAAGACCCTTCCACACCACCAGGATACCATCAGTTCCCCGATCCATGGGAACAGCAGGTAGTTTCTACTGAGACCGCCACCCAGGCTCCAGAGATCCCACCACCGCCTCCACCTACTATTACCCTGCACTCTTTGCATGAAGAAATTACTGAAATGCGGGGCGAGCTTACATCTCTCCGAGTGGACTTCATCGCTTTCATGGATTTGGTAACCGACCAGCTAGATTTCATGCACCAGCATATGTTCCCTACTCCCCGTGGCTAGAGTTATCGCTGTTATCTTAATTTGTTCTTCTCTCGCATTTGTACATACAGTGGGGTCACTGTTTAGTCTTAGTGTGGGGGGAGGATTCTAGTTGTTCTAGCATTTTATCATTTTTATTTTAGTTATTTCGAACAATTTTTATGGATTAATTCAATTATTTATCAAGTACCAAGTTTCTATTATTTTATGTTTCTATTATTTTTTCATTTATTTTCATTTTCAGTATATTTTTTATTTCTTTTAATTTACTGTTTATATTTCACGCAAATATTATTTCATTATGTGTTAGTAAATAATATTTCAAAACTATAATTATTAGAATATTTCAAACTTAGAATATTAAGAAAATAATAAAAAATTATATAAACATTCGTAACGGTCTTGTAACGGTCTTCTCATTAATGACATTGAACGTGTTACGACCGTCACACCCTCGTGACGAGCGTAACACGCACTTTTTCCGTATGACGCCCGTCACACCCTCGTGATGACCGTCACACGCACAATATATCAGAACGGCTATTACAGAACCGTTCCAACCATTGCCTTCAAAATCCACCAAACCTCCATTGCTGCAAAATCACGTTACACACCCACTCCACTCCATTTTTCTTCAAACTTCCAAACTTCCAACACTAAAAATACTATCCACCCACTACCCCATTTTCATTCCAAACCTTTTTTCAATCCGTTCTACAAACACCATGGCCAACAATCAACAAGCTCCCGCTCTCACTTTCAGATCCGGTGAACAAGGAGAAAACCAACGGATCAAATTTCAGAAGTTTCAACGCCGAGGTCTCCAACCTACACGGTATGTTGATCTTGACTGCTTGAGGAGTTTGGGACTACTTGACAGTGTCCGCTAATTGTTGCAGAGTGTGGATTTATGGAACTTGTGTCTCGAACCAAGACCGATTTATGAAACTCTTACTCTTGAGTTTTTGAGTTCCTTTGTTTACATCACTCCGCCAGGTGCCACGAACCAACTGTCAGGCCTAGCCAAATTTCGCATGTTTGGCATTGAGCACAAGTTGCCTCAATCCAACATCGCGCGGCTTTTAGGCTTCTGTTCGGACGAAGGTGTCCATCTCCGGGTGCCGGATAATTTTGGTGAGGAAGCCTTCAACTTATGGCACAGTTTGACGAATATCCGTGCCGGATCCTACGACCACCTAAATGCCACCCACATTCATAATCCGGCCATCCGCTATTTCCACTGCATCCTCAGCAACACAATCTTCTCCCGTGATAGCAACCACAAGCTCAACTCTAAGGAGCTCTTCTTTATGTGTTGTACCCCAAAATTTGCCCTCCCATATTCCTCAGGATTTGTCAAGAATTGTACAGTCAAGCCATCTCCTAAGACAGCTGAAATTAGGGTTTTGGTTCTTTCAAGGAATTTGGGGTTTTCAATGGCTCAATCAAGTCTCATAGGTCCATATACATCCTCAAGCACCTACATGCCAAGTTTCAAGACTCACAGTGCCAATTTGCACAGTCAAAAGCCTCATTTGACCTACAGTCAACTACAAGGGCAAAATGGTCATTTTGCAGTCAAAAGTCAGAATTTTTGGTCAACATCTTATTTTGAGTTCACAATCATCATTTGATCAAGTCTTGATCATGATTCCACAAGGATGGCTCAAAAATCATCAAGGTGCAAAAAGTTACTATTTTTGGACAGCAGAAAAGTCAACTGTATCTTGACCAGGGCATAACTTTTTCATGGTTTGTCATAAAAATCCCATCCAATGCTCATTTTGAAGGGGATGCAATTTCATACAATCAATCTTCACACTCCAAGTTCAAGAAATGCTCTCACAAGAAGTTACCAATTTTTACATTATAGGTCAAATTCAAAAGTCAACAAAAATGCACTTTGAGTCAAAGGCCATAACTTGAGATTGGTAAATCCAAATGACTTGGGACCAAAGGCATTGGTTATAGGACTTCAAGAGCTTTCCAAAATGTCCAAGAACATGGTCATATGATCAAAATTGAGCAAGTTGTGCATTGGAGAAGTTGGGAAATTTTTATGAATTTGCAAAAGTCAACTTTGCTCAAAACATCTCATTTTTGCTAATGGGCCTCAAATCTCTTCTTGAAACTTCACCCATGACCTATGCACGACCCATCAAGATTAATTGGATTTATTTTCTTATTTTTATTGATTAATTGGATTTTTAATTAATATTAATTCATTTAATCAATTTAAATCATAAGAAAATAGAAGATTTGTTTTTTAAATCTTTTTGTGAAGAAAATATGACCTAAACATGCTGGAAAATCCGTGCACAAGTCAAAGATACAAAAAAAAATCCAATTTTGGCAAGTTTGTTCAATCATGAAAATCAAGAATATTTGATTTTTCAATCAAGGATTCAATCATCAATGCAATGGATATTGGCCCAGCTTTTTGACCTAATTCAATTGCCTTATACATATGCAAGCTAACCCTGACCTAGAGGACGTGAAAAAGCTGCAGAAAAAACTCTGTCAAAACCAAGAATTTCCAAGAAAATTAAAAACCTATTCTTGCATTCTAGGGCGATTCAAGGGTTTTTGTTGATTCAAATACATTGCAGGAGGTTCCAGGAACGTTTTGCAATCAAACTCAGGCATTAAAGCTCAAAGAATCGCCATATACAGAACCACGATTTGCCTTTCTTATTCAGAATTATATACCTTGATTCATGCGCATTTAACATGTTTTCATGATTGTTTTGCATTGCTATGAACCATACGAAGCTAATGGTATGACTGAATTAAACTATAATGCCCTGAATCAAAAGATGCCATGAACAAATTTCTAGGGTTCTTGAGCTCTCAATTAGGGCTTTCTGAACCAGGCAAAATTAGGACTCATAAGACACATGGTTGAAATTGTTAGACCCAGATGAACATGACTCACCCCTCACGAAATATTTATGCTTGCTAGATTTCTAATCGCTATTTTTCGTGCAGCTAGATAGTGGAGGTTAAAAACCCCCGCTATCTGATTCTGAATATGCAGGAAAAATGAAGAATACGATGATGTGTTGACGTCCCATTGGCCAATTTGAAAAGCGCGCGCTTTAGTTTATAATTCCATCATATTTGTTTGTTTATTAATATATTAATTGCTTGTTATTCCAATAACGACTAAGGCAGGTTGGTGGAGTGGTTGAGCGAACGTCCAATGAGCGCTGGGACCTGGGTTCGAATCCCAGGTCCCCCAAATATTTGTTACAATTTTTTCTTATGTATTCCTGTGCAGCACCCCACGCGTGGTATACCATATAGCTTTGCTTGATCAAGCGCCAGATGGCCATCAGGCCAAATCTGATGGTCACCAGATGATGACCACCATAGCCCTTGGTCAATGAGCGTGCAGGGAGTCCAGAAAGTTCAAACAGACTGGATGTAAATGGGCCTGAGAATTGCCAAAGACACATCCAAAATTGGGCCAACACCCCCCTGAGTTTATTTTCTTCTTCTCCTTTTATTTTTATTTAAATTGTTTTTATTAATTTTTTTAATTAACTACTAACACTAACAAATTAATATTTATTTTTCTTAATAAATTCAGAAAGCATAAAAAATATAATATTTTTATTTATTAAAATTAATTTCACCCTTAATTAGTTATTTTGTAAATAAATACTAACATAATTAATTTAGTTTTAATTAGGTTAATTTTAATATTTTCACAATAAATAAAAATCAACATAGAATTAGGGTTCTTGACAATTTTAATCATCTTTATTTTTTATTTCCTTAAAACATAAAAAACTCAAAAAATATTTCTTTCTTTTAATTAATTAATTAGCTTAGGTTTAATTTAATGCAAAATAATAGAAAACTTCCTTCTTTCTCAAAAAGGGTCAAAACCCTAAAAAACTCTCCGATCCAATTTTTCTCGCGCGTGTGATTATTCTTGATTAATATTTTTCATCATATAATTGTATTTGCTCCGAGGATGTAATAGCTTTAATTAGGACCTTTTTATCGCTTTCATTTATTTTCTCGCATTTATCTTTCAAGGGTTGTTTTTGGCGATGTAAATACCCGACGCCTTGTAATAGCGTAACTTTACTTTCCACAATTTATTTTCCGCAACTATTAACTGCTAGATGTATGTTAACTAGGCTATGCATGACAAGACTTATCCTCAAATTAAAATCAACTCGTAGCTCACATAACATGTACAAAGATAACATAACTGAAGCCTGACACACTTGCACATGTCACTCCTAGGGTACGCTTCACTTGGTTGCCTCGACGTGGTCATTGAGTATAGGGTGTTTTAGAGGTCGCCCTCCTGTCTAAAGATTAAAGTTGCCTAGAAACGGTTGCCTCGATAAAAAATGATCTAGGACATTAGGGTTACCGCTAAGGTGTCCTACTATTGCTTTGGTGACCACATGTCCCTATAATCGAATTGACCCTAAAACTCCAACGGCGGTGCTACCTACTTCTCAATAGTGGGATAGTACTGTCTAAAGTACATTTACACAACTTAATTTCTTTTGAGTAGGTAGAGGTTCTCAGGTACTTTCTATTTCAAAACAAAAATACTTTTTGCACCTACACTTTTCTGAAAAAAGTTTTCAAACAAACACTTCATACACTCTTGAGGACAGACACAAGAGTTAAATCGAAGTTTTCAAACAAACTTTTTTTCAAAACCCACAAACACAAGAAAAGAAAAACATTTTGAAAACATAGTGAGCAAGTACCTAAGAGCCCGTGGATAACCACGGATAGAAAGGGTGCTAACACCTTCCCTTTCTATAATCTACCTCCCAAACCCGAGAAACATCTCGAAAAGGAATTTTGCTGTGCTTTTGTCCTTTCCTTGTTGGAGAAAATAAAATACGGTGGCGACTCTTGCTTACCACGACATTTTGCTAAACGCAAACGCGAACCAGCATTCCTAAGCAGTCAGTTCTATTTCCACCGATCACATTATGCATTGCGCGTTCACAGGGCAAAAGATCAACGTCGCCCCGTTCTTACTAGCTCACATCCACTCTATTTGTGCTAAAGGCGGAAAACCCTTTTATTTCGGAGGGTTGGTCACTTCACTTGCCATAGGTCTGAACTATGGTGCTGCTCTCGCGACTATGCCTTCTATGGCACCGGCTTTGCTAACTTTGGATCACTGCAAGGCCGCACATCTCATTTATGAGCGGGAGGATGGCAGATTCTACCCTGTGATCAGGAACACTGTTTATCAGAACATCATTTTGCCTTGCAGGGACCGAATCGATCCACGAAACCGAGCAAACTGGTTGTTCGATCCTACAGCTCTCGCAGGGCGTGCACCTACACATGAAGACCAACCTGCAGCCCCCGCAGACGAAATGCAAGAAGAGTTGGATAGTGCTCCTCCCGTCCACGACATTCCTGGATCCTCATCTGCACCACCTCCTATTACTCTTGAAGAGGTCCTCCGTGCCATTCATATGCAAAATCAAATGAGCGCAGCGCTTGAAAGAAGGCAACATGAACAATATGAGTATTTATGCGCTCAAAACGCTCAGATCTTGACTGGACAGCGGAACATGAATGAGAGGTTAGATGAGGCCCTGCCAGAGCTCAACGCCTTAAGGATGGACGTCAGCACCCTTGGTTTCTAAGATACTGACACAAAAGCCACTCCTACCAGACGCTCTCGCACCAGGAGTAGAGGACGTGGTCACCAATAGTTTTTCTTTATTTTTTATGTAGTTTATTATTTTTTCTGTTTCATTTCCTTTCCGTTTGTTTTTGTAATTGTACTTCCCCGCCTATATACCGCAACATTGAGGACAATGTCGGATTCAGTGTGGGAAAGGTACCTTTCCATCCTTTATAAACTAGTAATTTTTATAATATATCTCGATTTAAATTCTTCACTTTATTTAGCCATACCAAAAAAAAAATCTTCGCATTACCCCGACATACCTATTTTAAAGAAATCCCCAGTTAGGAAAGTCGAAAAAGACATAACAAGATCGATACGGTTATGACACTGTAGACTTCCTACTTACGCGATCCGTTTCAATAACCATTATACCGACATCTAGAGTTTTTAGTTCTACAGTAACCCCTAGTAGTTTATACTAGCAGTCAACACCGTCTTGACACAAACCACATGGAGAATCGATGAATATAAGTGTTTGATGCCTGATCATTAAAATATCCTTCCTATCTCGCTGCTAAAAGAAAAGAAATTTTGTGCACCAAAATATAAGGTCACATATAAGAGTTGAGAAAATAACGAAGGAATCCAGTGTTGGTTGGTTCAGAGGTATCTGGTTCTGAACTCGGTAGGGCGTGCTACGGCCCGATCCCCCACAACCTCCAACTTGGATAACATGTGTAGGGTTGCCACATTCGTGTACCAGACCCCGTGCTAAAAGGATCAAAGTCACTAACCGGTTACTCCACTACGTGCGTGCTAAGACAAAGGGCTTAATGTGATTGCGCCAGAACGAAACCGGGTGAAATAGATACGAGGAACTCTAGGCATAATTATAACGGAACGGTTGGATGGCTCGTTTGAAATGGAAGCCTACGACTAAGCTTATTTCTTGTGTCATTAGCGTATCTTTAGTGTTTCACTCAAGTATTGGCCGAACCGACGAGGATTTTCCGAAATTGCTTTAAAAATCCAAGGTATGTCATGCATATGCGCTTGACAAAACTTGTCCGACCTTTCGAATGACTATTTGCTTGAGGACAAGCAAAGGTTTAAGTATGGGGGAATTTGATAACGATAAATTGTATCATATAATTACTATGCTTTTTACCGATTTTATAATACATTGAGTCGTCTAACTCCCGATTATCCCGAGTTTTTGTGTCTTTTCACAGGTATAACATTTGTCAATTCAAACCAATGAAAAAGGACTACATGAAGGAAGCTAGACAATAAACAGAAGAGAAAAGAACCAAATCTGCAAAGTTTGGAGATTTTGAAGTTGTGACGACCGTCACACCCTGTGACGACCGTAACGACTCCCCAACTTGAAACAACGCTCGTCACACATCATTGACGAGCGTAATGCGCTATTTAAGCGCATTACGACCGTCACCCACCTGTGACGACTGTCACGCGCGTAAAGATGAACGTTGTGAATTGGTGGAGACGTGGGCAACGTGAGGGCAGAAGTGTTCTCCTATATTCCCTCCACTCAGTAACCATGCATCCTATATTTCCTCCACTCAAGCCTTTTCCCAGGATTCTTTCAACTGCTATATTTTCTCCTATATATATGTGTGGTAGTGCAAAGGGAAGAAGGTCGAAGAAATTCTCCCAGAATAAAATTACTACTTTTTGCAATTATTTATATTTCCTTGTTTTTGAGCATTTTTTCTACGTACTGCAATTTCTACTTCCAGCACTATTTCAAACATTAGTTTTAGAGTGTTAATTCTTCATTTAAGAATTAACACAATTTATTGATTTCGATTGAGCTGCAAGGAATATTGTAACATCCAAGATTACCATAGCAACCTTATTTCCAGGTTTTTTTTATTGCAATTAATATTTATTCACTCTTGTATTATGCCAATTATTTTTATGGATTATATTTTGAATTGCATAGTTACTAAATATATTATGTCCGGCTAAATTATTTGTACCGGTATGTGACTCTTAAGTACCAAAAGAATTCAGTGATACCTTGGCCAAAAACATTTATAAAAAAATTTCTGGTTTCCAATTTCCATGTTTAATTTAACTACCCTTGTCACGAGAGTGAGAGGATAATTAACACGATTTTGCCACGAGAGTGGGAAATTAATTAAGGCAAGAACCTGCATGCGAGAGCTGGGGTTCAACCCAGATAGTGGTAACGAAACATTAATTTTTAAATACACGAGAGTATTTTAATAAATTGATTAAACTCAAATTGTTTTCAAAAAGTGTTATTAAATTTAAAGTGTATCCACTAGGTTTAGTAGCATGACTTATTTCATGGACACGAGAGTGTATGTCTCAGGTTTTTAAACAATTAGTTTTTACCGAAATACTTTATAGGCCAAGCGATTCACCGAATTCCTGAAGTCCGACTATCACATACCGGTATAACTATTACTATTATTTTTAATTAAACTATTTCCCCCCTAAAATCAAATATTCATCGCTTAGTTAAACAAACTGTAGCATTAAATCGTATGCGATTGATCCTCAGTCTCTGTGGGTTCGATAATCATTTAAAACTAGAACGACTAAACTGTATACTTGTAGTTAGTATCCCAATAGACTCATAAAGTCCCGATCAGATGGTCGTTGCTTACATCGAGGGGAGTTCTTTGCAGGAGGCATATATGAAGAAACTATGGGCTAAGCTGGCCATGACCGAGAAGGGGAAGAGTGATGAGGAAAAGGCTCGGAAGCTGGCCGAGGAGGATTCGGGGAGACTCTCTGAGGAGCGCATAATCCTATTACTCAAAAAGAAGGTTCTGGAGGAGAAGGTAGCGGCCTTGACTGGTGAGGTTACGCCTGCCGAAGATGAGCTGGAGGATACAAAGGACTTGAGGACTCGTGCTGAGCTTGTTGCTCGATTCAACTGGCGGTGGATGATGCCCAAGCTGCCTCCGAGGGGAGTTTTGAGAATGCGGTGAAGCAGCTACACGTGCTTAATCCTGGGGTCAAACTCAACACCTCTGGTATGGGGGTTAATTACTACGTGGTTGTCGGTAAGATCCTGATCCCAGACTACCTCAAAGAGCTTATCACCCAGCCTGTCGGGGGTCCTACTGAGTTATCGCCCGTTGTTGTGGAGAGGACAGAAGGATGAAGCTTCGATGATTTTCTTATTATGTTCTGTCCTGCGCGCCGTTATTTTATAATCTTGTTTTTAGGCATATGCTCGTTTATGTAATTTCTGAACAAGTGTGGTTCTTGGGGCCACAAGATTGTTCTTTTGGATGAGGGGCTAAAGACCTCCCTTGTTGTAATATTTGTACAATAGCGGCCCTGGCGGTTTGAGACTTTTTATTTTGCTAAGAGTTTAAAACGGGGATTTGCTCGTTTGATTTGTATGCTCGCCAGTGTGGGGAAACTGGACAAATGGCCAGAGTAAATACCGGACACAGGCCAGAACTCAGGCCTTGGTTCAATGACCTGAGCTCGGAGGTATGAACTTCCCATCACGACCCGGGAATTATAACATTGTGATATGAGGATGATAGAGCTTGGTCGATTTATCCATGTCGGGCTGAGGATGTGCTCATTACAAGAGTGGAGTTTCCCCCCTTCAAAATATTTTTGGTGTTATGCTTGTACCTAGGCATGCACGCGTAGTCGGGCCTGGATGAGTCTATCTTTTCGATAAAACTTGCGGACTTATCAGTGTTTTTTAACTGTAATATTGTTTTAGCTTTTCAGTGTTCCATGATCGAACGAGTTGTTCCCCTTGTAAGTTTTCTAAGTAATACGCCTCGGTCCTCATTTTTGCGTAGACGCGATAAGGGCCTTCCAAGTTCCCTTCTAGCTTGCCTTCGCAAGATTCTTTGCGATTTCTCTTTAAGACAAGGCTACCGACCTCGAACTCTCTTCGTATGACCTTGGCATCTTAGCGCATGGTTATATTTTGTTTTAGCAAGGCCTCTGGTAGGGCGGCTCCTATTCTGATTTCTTCTACTAGATCAAATTCCTCCCGAAGGACGACATTGTTCATTTCCTCTTCCGGGGGAGCTTCGGTTCGTCTAGAGGGTTCCTCAATATCCATGGGAATGACGGCTTCTATCCTATAGGCTAGTCGGAAATGTGTTTCCCCGGTCGGCGAATACGCAGTTGT
This sequence comes from Vicia faba, assembly GCA_948472305.1. Lineage (NCBI taxonomy): Eukaryota > Viridiplantae > Streptophyta > Magnoliopsida > Fabales > Fabaceae > Vicia > Vicia faba. The sequence goes on along the minus strand of OX451740.1, from coordinate 736,791,606 downwards.
TCAGTATCCCCAGAGCATGTTGTGTAACTCCTCGACCCATCTTTTCTTGGTTTTGTCTAATCTTCTCTTGAGGCCTCTGAGTATTACCATGTTCGCAGATTCAGCCTGGAAATTCGTCTAGGGGTACTCGGCCAAGGCAAAGTTTTGGGTGGTTCCCAGCTTGGCGACAAATTCCTAAACATTGTAATATATGAATTGTGTTCCATTATCGATGATTATCGCTTGTAGGATGTTGGACTGAGCGAGAATGTTTCTTTTGTAGAAGCAAAGGACGTTTTGGGAGGTAATTTTGGCCAGAGATTCAGCTTCTATCTATTTGGTGAAGTATTCGACAGCTACGATCAAATACTTGTTTTGGTTGGTCCCTACCACAAATGGACCGAGGAGATCTAATCCCCACCAGGCGAAGGGCCAAGGAGAGGAGAGGGACTTGAGCTCGTTAGGGGGAGCTAAATGCATGTCTCCAAGTCACTGGCATTTGTCGCATTTTTTCACGTGTTCTTTTGTGTCGTACTGCATGGTGGGCCAATAATATCCTGCTCGTAGATCTTTCCTGGCGAGGGATCTTCCACCCATACATTGGCTGCTAATTCCCTCGTGGATTTCGAGCAAGATACGATTTTTTCCGATTTAATCAATGCATTTGAGTAAGGAATGGAAAATCCTCTCCTGTAAAGTTTACCCTCGACCAAGACATATGAGCAGGCTCTCTGTCTGACATCTGCCGCCTCTCTCGAGTCAACGGGCAGTACCCCTTTTGTGTGGTAGTTGCATACGGGGGTCATCCAGCACACGTTGTCCCCTATGGCGAATACTTCCGAGGAAGAGGAGGGTTTATGGGTACTTGGTCGAGGAAGGATTTCTTGTATCACTGACTTGTTCCCTCATTTCCTCTTTGTGCTCGTCCGCTTAGATAGGATGTCTGCACGGGCGTTATGCTCACGGTGGACATGTTGCACGTCCATGGATTTTAACTTCTTTTTCCTTTCCTGGACCAGGGCCCAATATTCTGCGAGTTAGTCGTTTTTCACCTGATATCCCCCTCGGACTTAGGACGCGACCAGCTGAGAACCGATGAAGATTTTAACTTCCTAGGCTCCCATATCTTCGGCCAGCCTTAAACCTGCCATGAATGCCTCGTATTCAGCCTAATTGAAGCGCTCGATGTATGCCCGCAGAGATTCATCTTTGCCTTGGATGATCACTTCGAGTGAAGCCTCTGAATTTGGATATCGACGGGAGGTTGTGAAGTTCCTCAAGAACATCCTCCCAAGGTACTTCCAGGATGTAATAGCTTCGTCTGGGAGACTCTTGTACCAAGGAATTTCTCCTTTCCTGAGAGTGGTTACGAATAATTTGTATTTGATGGCTCCTCTGACCCCTTGATAGTCGAGGAGGGCGTCAATGTTCTCTATATGTTCATCGGGGTTCGTTGTGTTTCTTCTGATGTTAGAACTTCTTTGTTTGACATGTCGTTCTTCATATATTTTAACATTCTTGTTCAACAACTAGTTTTACCAAAATTTAGTCAAATCTTTAGAGATTTTAATCTCCCCCTTTTGGCAAATTTTGGCTAAAACTCCTTTTGTACAATAAACCCAGGAACAAAAATCTAGGAGCAGAATATCCTGAAGCCATTTCAACAGGAAGCTTTTAATCTTTCTGCACATGAGGAAGAAGATAACCAGACCATACATCTGACCGTCCAATTACCCCCCCCCCCCCCCCCCCCTTAACCCAGGAACCGATTCTTATCACGAAGAGATAAATCTTCCTCTTTGGGGGCATAAGAGAACCCTTAAGAAGAAACAAAAATTTTACCCTAAGCAACCAAACACCAACCCTAATAACTCAGTACACAGGACACAACTGTGTTCATAACTCAAATCACAAGACACAAAAATGAGACAAGACACAGACATGAGGTTGAGACAACTTGTTAAACATCCTTTCAAAACAATTACAGGAACAAATTCAATACTCATATGGTGACCAGTACCTTTCTCCCCCTTTTTAGCCAAAAAAATCACAAAGATATCTCCCATAAAACCATACCCAGACTATACTCACCCAGACTCGAATAAAAGCCATAAGAGCTTTAATGAAAACAGACTAATATAAGATGAATGAAAGTGAGGGGATGACACCTTTAAATACCTGAGTTGTTACTTAGGGATTAACGACTCTTTACTATAGCAACGGTCATGGTCAAAAAGAGAATTTCTTGAGGAAAATAACTGCACCAAAAATAAAGTGTGCACCATCCACAAAGCATTCTTCATGCCTTAATTCACTCTAGATTGTTTCTCCTAGAATTTAAAACTTCAATGAATAAGCATGCATGGTCAAACACACATGTCACACTTCCATCAGACATATACTTTATTACACTGTCCACAAGCACCACTTGTTAATCATCATAGAGCCATGTCCTGAACAATGTCCTGACCTTCAATCAGACATTATCTACTTTCTCTTGTCTTTAAAAGTATCAACACCTTTTTCAGCATTCAGCCAGAGATTTTTCAGACTAAGGCCATAATGTGGTTGAAGAGACCTTTTGAAGCATTATCATAATGCCTTCTACATACTCCTTTAAGTTAGACTTAGTGAGATTTGAGCATAAACATTTCTATTTATCAACAGAGAGCTTCCATTGATCTTGCCTTCAAACTGCAGAGAAAAATAAATTCTCAAAAATGATTCTTAGATCACTTCTAAGAAACATGACCATAGTTTGATTTAGCCCATTGACTTCCCAATGACATAATCAAACTCTAACTACCAAGTACTCCACGAACTGCACCAGTAACAAGATGTCTGAGTATCTTTCCTGACATCACATCCTCATAGGAGGTGAATAATCACCCCAAACTTGAACATCATGCAAGACCCATAAGGCATACGCCATTGTGGAAATAATTTAGAGACAAGTATTTAACTCCCCCTATCATGGATAACCACTACTCCAGCTAAAAGTGAATACTAGAGCACATGAAAGGCTACACACTCTTAAAGTGAAGGACTATAACTTCACATACCAGTTGAACACATTTACACCCTTGTTAAGATAAACCTGAACTAGATACTCTAGCTCCTTGAGAGCACAACCAAGCCCTCTGACTTCTTCACTATGACAAGAACATACAAAAATAAATGTCTCTTCTGATAATAATGTTGAGCATCAATCTCTACATTCATAGAACGAGACAACTTCCACAAAAATGTTACAACATCATTTAGGAAGTCAGCTTGAAATCACATAACCCAATCACTTTGGTTCTTGATATAGGTGTTCAAAATCGAACCAGCCTAATATGAAACCGCAAAGTCGAACCAAACCAAACCGAAATCGCAAAAAACTGCATTTGGTTCGGATGTGTTTGGACCATTTTTAACAAAACCGTGCGGTTTGGTTCGATTTGCGGTTTGTATTTTACAAACCGAAATCGCATTATTTTTTCTTCCTAACACTTAAAGTTTCAATTTAAGTCTTCTCAAATATCTCATAACGGTATCGCCTTCTTCTAATCTTCTTTTCCAAATACATCTTCTCTTCTTCTTTAGTCTTTAATCTCTTATGTTCTTTCTTTTCATCTTATTATTTTTATTCTAATGTTCTCTCTTCTAATTATGTTTTAAATGCACCTTTTCTTCTCAATTTCTCCTCTCTTCTGCTCTTTCTTTTTCATCTTCTCTAATCTTTCATCTCCTCTATTTTTTCTATTTCATTATTGTATTTTTGATATTGTTTTATGCTACTATTTTATGTTTTTTGTTCCACTTTTATCTAATATTATTTTTGCATATTAAATGGAAAGTAGTTGTCCAAATATGATGAATTTTATTGTTATTTGATAATGCTTAAATTACTAAATATAAAGCTATATTGTCATCTATATGTGTGTATGTATGACGCAATAATGTTTTTGTAAAAAACCGAACCAACCGAACCAATCCAATCCGCATTGGTTTGGTTTGGTTTTATTTCTAAAATCTAATTGAACCAAACAAAACCGTACACTTTTTTCTCTTGCGGTTCAGATCATTTTTTACGTCAAAACCATCCAAACTACACCACTAAAATCCCTAGTTCTTGATACACCATCCAAAGGACTCATCGGGCTTGGATGTCCTTATTTCAAGCTATACATGAAGCACACGACTTCAGCAGTTAGCACACACCAGAGAACCATAAAGAGAAATAAACTCTCATACACCTTTTTGAATTATAGTGCGCAGATTGCAAACTTGCATCAACATGTCAGGAAAATACACATCTCCCATTAATATATTTACCATCAGTCACATGCACACCTACATCATAGTTTCTCTTAGAGGTCCAAACAACTTATAGGACTACCTCTTCTCAAGTGTAGTGCATTCGGCCTTAAATTCTCCTTCTACATACCATAGACAGTCATGACAAGTATTCACACCACACACTAAGTTAGATCAGGCCAGTGACTTGACTCCACCATGAGTTCAAAACAAACTTCCTTAGCTGGAGAAGCAACTGACTGAAATGATGTTCCAACATCAGTTTAGACATCATGGATTTAATCATTTACTATGACTTTGTAAACACCACCCATAGTAATCCAAACATAACTCTTGCAGGAAACGCAAAGGAACCACACTTGTACCCATCCATAACTAATCAACCTTCAAGACCAGATCATAGATACATGCAGAAACATGCACACCTCAAGAACCTTCTTCTCATAATCATAGTGTCCAGACTTCTTGTCTGACCTTGAGGTGTTAGACCTCATCCTTATACATCAGTAGAGGAGATTCTCTTCAATAGATACTTATAGGAATGAACACAACAACCATGGTATTTCATACCTCAAAAATATTGTTCAGAATAAGTCTGCTTCTCTCAATCCATCAAGCCTAAAAAAAAATTGAAAGCTCATCCCAAGCAATTTGGATGACATTCCAATAATGCAGACTTCAATCAACCATAGAATGACACATCTCTATTGCACACAACCCTTTTGTATGTCTCTTACAGCAGAACAAGATTTTCATGTTCTCATAGACTTGATAATAATATCAAGTTTGAGTAAACAACCTCCATCTTGTTTAAGAGAAACACCGACCAGTCATATTGAGAAAAATAAATTCCCAACACAAAGATGTTAAGACATTATATCTGACATTTCTTCAAGGTCTTCAAACTCTAGAACAATAGATAGCCACATGCAAGATTTTATAAATTTGGCCTCTTTGACTAGAAGTATCTTTCGAATGTTAGAGAGAAGGTCCTTGACATTTGAACTTGACCTTCATACATAAAGAAATTGATGCCTTTAACAAAGAGTTCTCCACTAGAGAATAGAGCTCAGCTTCTACACTCCTATTGTTGTACCCCAAAAATTTCCCTTCCATTTTCTTCAAGACATTCTCATGAGGTCCCTATTTGCTCAAAATTACTCAAGAGTTGACTGGTCAAAATCTCCTCCTAAGCAAGGGTCTTCAACTAGGGTTTTGTGTTTCTCAAGGAATATTGGGTTGCAAGGGTCTCAAATGACTTTCATGGTTCATCATAGGTCCTCAATAATTCTTGTTTCAAGTTTCAAGTCTTGCATCATATGTTTGCTCAGTCAATGACCAAATGATTGAAAATCAATTGTATTGAGTAAAAAGTCAATTGTGGTCAACATACAGTCAAACTTCAAGATTTTTTTGTCAACATCAATATTTTGAGGTGATATTCATCATTTGATCAATTTTTGATCATGATTCCTCAAAGAAAGTCCTCAAATCATAAAAGGTAAAAAAATTGCCAACTTACGGTTTTGATTGAAGATGACTGATCATTGACTTTTGACCTAGTGCATGACCTAATGGTTTAAAGCATGATCTCAAGGTCTCAAATACAACATATTTACCTAATTACATGGCTTAAGACATTTCCAAATATACAATTGATTGATAGTTGAATAATTGAATCAACTGATGAAAATTCAACAGTCACACAAAAGTCAAACTTTGACTTTTTGGTCAATATTGGAATTCAAAAACCAGGAATAATCAAAAAATTCAAACCTATAAAACTTTGTCATCAAGAATCAATAAATTCAACAAAAGTCAAAATTCAATATTTTCAAACACTTAGAAAAAATTCAAGTGTTTTGTAACTAAAAAACCCTAACTTCGCAAGCAAGTTTCCTCAAGATATAAGTTGATTCAAGGAAAACTTTTAACATGAAAGTTGTAGGAATTGATGAATTCTAAAACTTTTTTAATGTGGGATGATCCTCAAAAAGTGCTTGGATTAAGATATATGAGCCCATGAAGTTATGATATTTTTATCTAACACTTAGAAAAAATTTCAACAAGTTTTGGTCAGTTTTTCATCTCAACTTCTTGGCAAATTTTCACCAAGTTCCCATTTGATTTAGACAAAATGGCCAACATGAAAGTTTAATATCATGTTTCAAGCTTTCCAAAATATCCAAGAGCATGAAAATATCATACTTGAGCTAGAAGTTTCGAAGAGATGAAGATGGCATGACAAACTTCAATTTTAGGTTATTTTTGTGATGACCATGTGGCCAAATCTCACACCATGCTTAGATATCTCACTTTGCAGGCCTCTAAACTTGTAAATCTATCTCTAATCAGAAGATTATATAAGCTTTTGAGCTATGGTCCATTTGGTTCAAGCATTATCCAATCCATTTTGCCATTAAAGGGAAAAATATCATATTTCCATTCCCATAAGCCATGTTTTATGCAATTGTCAACTCCTTGAGCCCATATGTTGCTTCCTCTGATCACAATCAAGCACTAAAGCAATAAGCAATATCTCTAAGCCTACCAACCACCCTACATTGCATTGGAACCATGTTCTTCAAGGTTACTTAAAAACTAAGCATCTAAACCATAACTTGTTATGTTTCAAATCTGATCAGCCCTTGCCCTCAAACATTTTCTCTATAAATATAAAGTTCATTTGAAACCCAAGACACGATTGGACAAGCCCTTAAACACTCTCAAACTTAGAATCATTAAGAAACCACCATTGTTGCACATTTGAAGCTTCTAACACCCAACTCTCAATCCAGTTGTGTGTTTTCCCTTTTTATCATTTAAACACCATTTATACATCATATAGAAGCCATCTGAACCCCTGTTACACTTCTATAACACCATCTTTATCATCCTCTAAACTCCATATCCGAAGCTTGCATGTTGACTTGGTTGGATCGATTCAGCAACTTTCAAAGAAAAGTAGTTATCTCATTAGCTCAAGGAAGGTCCCAACAAGCTTAATCCATCATCACATTGCTTCTGGAAGTCGTGTAAAGGACATTGGATTTTTCTTCAAGAGGTTAGTTTCCTTGAACTGTGAAATCTTGATACACGCATTATTTACACATACATTCAAAAGATAAAATGTAGATATCAATATCCTAAAGCTAACCATATCATTAGTTTTCATTAATTTTGCTCATGGAGTGAGAATCGAAGCTCTGACCAGTTAGGTTTCATTTTTGGTACTGAGTAAAATTCTTGATAATCTTTGAGTGTTAGTAAAAGTAAGTGGCATGGTTGAATTTGTGTTCAAATTTCAAGCAAGTTTGGTGTTTAAAGTTTTTTAAAATGATTGAAAAATGAGAGTTTTACAAGATCAACAATGGTGTTGTTGTTGTCTTCGTGTGCGAGGAAGAAGAAGATGACATTTCAAATTTTCAAATTTTGTTTCATGTTATATTTATTGGTTATTGTTTTATGAACAGATGAAACAGCCACCCCAGTAGTAAAACAAGCGCGCATTAACCTTAGGGACCTGGGTTGGATCCACAGTGGTACCCTTTTGTTTTTCACATATTTTGCTTGCAGATCCAGTGTGCCAAGCTTCTATAAGCTCACCCTGCGCCCTTAACTCCTCACCATCAGATCTCTACAGACCAAGATCCAACGCTCCAAACTGGCATCCCTATAATAGACCCCCTGAGTTTCCCACACAGGATCCACGAATTTCTTCTTGGGCCTAAGCTGTCTGCTTTCAAAACCCTCCTTTTTCCTGAATTGTTAGGCCCATTCTAACTCTTTTTTTAATTTTCTACTTCAAACAAAAAACTTGTTTTTGGGCCTAACACTTTTCTTTCTTTTCGTACCCCCCCCCCCCCCCCCCCCCCCTCCATTCCTTTTCAACTCAGGACCATTTCATTTTTTTTTGTTTAATCATTTATTTTCTTCTTTTTTAATTAACTTTATTCAAATTAAAAAGTCATAAAAATCATAAAAAATGCTAGATTTAGGTTTTATTTAATTTATTTTTTTACAAACAAAATTTAATTTAATTTAATCACATCTTTGTTTTATTTTATTAATCAATTTGTAAAATAATTAGAATTAGATTTCATAATTATTTTACACTATAAAATATTTTTAAATAAAACACCAAAAATACTTTTTTTTCTAAAACACTTAGAAAATGTTTTAGGGTTTTGACATCTTTTCTCTTCATCATCTCCACGCGTTTGCTTATTTTTTGCATTTATATAATTATGTAATTGCTCAAAGCTTGTAATAGATAAATTAGGATTTTCTTTACTTTTTCATCCCCATTCATAAATTTGTAAACCCATTCCCGAAGTGTTGTAATAGTGTAGGACATTTAATTTCCGCAATTTATTGTTTTCCTTATTACTGTTAGTAATTAGGGTTTGTATGGCAAGATTAAAATCAATCATTAGAAAACCTAATTTCAAGATAAAAATAACTGAAACCAATCACTATTTACACACGCACCTCTAGGGTAAACTCACTTGTTGCCTTCGGATAAAACAGTCATGTCCCTTGAACGTGGAATGCTTTAGCAAAGACCCTCAGTTAAAAGATCGTAGTCCATTGATGGCCCTTCGATGTTGCCTTCGGTACACGATCTTAGTCACTTACGACAATTGCTAAAACGTCCTACGAGTTTCCTTCTATGACTATACGATGACTCACGCATGTCCCTCACATCCAATGATAAGGGCTTCCTATTAACTAATGGTAGGGTAGCATTATCTAAAGGAGGAGGAAAAGAACAAATATTTTGTTGAGTAGGTAGAACGCTCGTAGTCTCTTGCTCACAAACTTTTCAAAACAAAACATCTTTTCACAAACTACGCTTTCTTTCACAAATATTTTCGAAAACAAACATTTTGTATACATTCTCAACGATAAGAGAATCATTATAAAATTTCCGCACTTAGGCATTTTCAAAATATTTTCAAAACAAACATTTTTGTATACATTCTCAACGATACGAGAATCATTATAAAATTGTCGTACTTAGGCATTTTCAAAATATTTGCAAATACACACGAACACAAAGAATTTTTGAAGTGAGCTAGCGATTAAGAGCCCGTAGATAACTACGGGTGAAAAGGGTGCTAACACCTTACCTTTTCATAACCTACCCCCCTTACTCAGAAAATTCTCAAAATGTCTTTCATGTTCTTTTCACCCTTTCCTTTATTGGATAAAAGAAAAGTCGGTGGCGACTCTTGCTATCTGCAACATTTGTGTTGTACCCTAAAATTTGCCCTCCCATTTTTCATAGAAGACACAACCCTATGGTTTCTCAGATATTCAAGTTGGCTCAGAAATCGATCAGACAGATTCTCTTCTGTGGCAGTAAACCAGCAATTAGGTTTTTTTTGCAATTCTCAAAAGAAAATGAATTTTCAAAGATCCAATTGGCCTTCATAGGTCTTCATGCTTCCTCAAGGTAGTATTTTTGATTTCTTAAAGCTATAAGATTTTGAAACAATTATGTCTGTTCATGGTTACATGTGATGTCGCTCACGGGTTTATCTTCAAAGAATCGGAAGAAATTTGAGTTTGGAAAACTTTAAAATTATCAAATCATCGCAGGGCATTTGATTGATTTTGAATTTTCTTAAAAAAACGCAGTTTACTGAAAAAATAATGTTTGTTATCAGGGCATGATTTGTTTGCGACAAGAGATGGAGGTTAAGACTATCATTTAAGACAATCATGATTATGGGATCCAGGTTGACCAGATAATTTACGTCCTTAAAACATTTGTTTGGTTACGAAATGGAATATACAGTGCGTGTTTGTTTGGAATGCAGTTACAAAATTAGTGGGATTACTTGGAATTTAAGTTACCAGACTGGAGTATTTTGTTTCAAATATCTTGATTGGGAATTTCAAAAATCAATTAGGATGCGAAGAGAAATTACAAGTTGTTGTTGATAAAGGATTTCAAGTCATTCAAGTGACACCAGAATATTTCATGCTACAACTCAAGATTTTCTCCAATTTCAAACATTTAGTACAAAACAATTTATTCTTTAATACTTTATGTTTTACAACCTATTGTATTTAAAGATGAATTGGTACTATTGGATACAACACATCAAAATACCAGAGTAATCTTTCTAAGTTATAAAGAAAATCCAAATAAATGTTTGGCCTAGGAGAATTAATTTATGCCTAAGTTTGTTTGAAGATTGAAGTCGTATCAATTTCCTTTGCTTATCTCCAAGATTTCCATGTTTGCCATAGATTTCTTGCGTCTTTGCTTCGTCATCTCCAATTTCGCTCACATGAAAACAAGAAAAGAAAAACATGGTTAGTGAAAATTACTTGGGCATGAACAAAAAAATTTCCAAAAGGCATTCATCATTAAGATTTGCAATGTGGAATCAGAATGCCATTTTAATTCATCACAATTTATTTCCCCTATTTGCAAATCACAAGAAGGTTATCCTTCTTGGTTCACAAAAATAAAGAAGAAGAAATTCGCAAGCAAACTGTCCAAACAAATGCTACAAGTTGTCCAAACAAATGCTACAAACTGTCCAAACAAAATGCCATAAACTGTCCAAACAGCATCACAAACAGCAGCATTACAACAGGCCAAACCAGCAGCATCAACAAAAAATGAGGCAGCAATATAGCAAGTAAGAAAATAGCTAAGTCAAACAAAATAGCAAAACTTGCTCAAGAAGCAATATATCATCATTTTCCATGCAAACCTTTCTGAATTAGAAAAAAAAGGCAAAAGAGCAAATTGCTTTTTTTTATTGTCATTGAGAGAAGAGAGGAAAGAAGTCACCTAGGTTATTGGAATTGCCCAAAATGCACAGCCTTGCTGCCCTGCCCACAGCCTGTCACAAGTTTCATAGAAAATGGAAGAAAACAAAACTGCAACAAAAAAGCCATAAGGACAATATACCAAAATATTCAAATTTTTTGGTTTCCCACTATTTGCATATAGATATAACAGAAGCAGGGCAACAGAAAAAGACACACAAGTCTCAAGCTGAAAAAGATAGTTACAAGCTTCAAACAAAAAACCATAACCAAAACATCCCAAACCAGTCACCATCTTCAAACTCACAAAACCAGAACCAAGCCTCAAACACAAACCAGAAAACGTCATCAACTCAAAAAACCTGTTAACTCAAAACACAATAGCCAAACTTCACAACAAAAAAACCAGTAAGCCATCAAATAACCAAAAAACCTGCTAAGCTTTCATCAAGACAACAAATACAGTAACCATCATACAGTAGCAAAGTCTCAAACAACAAAAACTTGTAACCAGTCTCAAACAAAAAACCACAAAGCCTCAAAACTCACAAAGCCTGTAACCTGATAAAACTCAAACATAACTATCACAAAAATCCTAAAACCAGAAGAATAATAACCAGCATCACCATCATTCAAAGGAAACATAAGAGATTACCGACAAACCAGAAAAGCAACGCGCTCATCCTCATCTTTTCCCCTCGTGAAGCTTCTGCTACCATTGAACACCGTCTCGCCTCTCCCTTTCTATTTCGCAAGAGGAAAATTGTAAAACTTCAACAGGTATGGTTTCTTCCTCTTTCCCAAATCTTCCATGAGCATATAACTTATGCATTTAAGATGGCCAAAGCTTAACAACTGAAAAACATAACAAGTTAGGATAATCGTTGGAAACTTGTAAGTTTTTTTTGAAAATAACAGAATCTCACCTTTTTCAAGAAAATCTTTAGAACTCAATTAGGGAGGCGAGAGGTCCGGTGTTCCGGCAACAGAATTTCACAGAGGTCAAGGATGAACTAGTTTTGGTTCTTTTATGTTTAAATCCTAAATTAGGGTTTCAAAAGAATGCGAATCACGGTGAGATAAGGAGGTAGCATGTTAATGGAGAGAGCGATTTTGTTCGCGAAATGAAACAGGGACGGATAGTGAGATTGTTTAGAGGTTTTCAGTAAAAATGGAAGAGATGAATGAAGAAGATGAGCTAGCGGCGCTGCATGAGTGACAAGGGTTCCAAACCCTAATTTTCTGAATATCTCCTAAGCGTTGGATAAGTTGGTTTAAGAGAACTGGATCTTGTTTTGTTGGACATGAGTTGGATCACCCTTTGCCTTGCCCCTTAAGCCCAATCTGTTTTGCTAGCCATACCCCCCCTTTGGTTTGTTTTGTTACAGCAAATAAATCTTTCCCTTTGGGCCTCCGCCCCAAATCCCCCATAAGCCCATGCGTTTTTTTATTTGTTTTCTTCTTATACTTTTTTTTGTTATGCAAATACTAATAAAACTTGAATTATATTTTTATTAGTTTGATTTAGGTTTTCTTGTAAATAATTTTTATCATTTTCTTTCTTTAATAAATTTTGCTTTTAAAATTTATTTGACTTAATAAAACACCAAAAAAAAATTAGTTAATTTTCTTTCTTTAGATTTTACTTAAATTAATAAAATACAAAAATAAAGAATATAATTTAATCAATTATTTTATTTTCTAGAATAGGCTTTATTTTTCTCTTTTCAAGTAAATACTTAACATTTCATTTCCATATTTTGTTGATTTTATTTTCATGGATTATCATAGCTTTATATAAATCGCACAAAATTCGATTTGGTTGTATTGTTTGATATTTGGACCTTCCTATCTCATTTGATTCATCCCCATTTGTAAAAATTGTACCCCCATTCTCGAATATTTTGTAATAGCGTAGAATTTCAATTCCCGCAATTTACTGTTTTCCATATACTGTATAGTAATTAGGCGTGTATGGCAAGGTTCAAAAATCAATCGCTAGATGGCCTAATCAAAGAATAAAATTACTTGAAACCAACACACTTTTTTTACACGCGCACCTCTAGGGTAACCTCGCTCGTTGCCTCGGAAATGCAATCATGTCCCTCGAATATGGGACGCTTTAGCAATGACCCTTCGATAAAAAATATCGTAGTCCCTCGATGACCCTCGACGTTTCCTTCGATAAAACAATATTGTCCCTTACAAAAATTGCTAAAGCGTCTCATAAGTTGCTTTCGATGATTGTGAAATTGACTCGCGCTTGTCCCTTCACATCCAACGGTGGGGCTTCTTACCAAATCAATGGTAAGACAGCACCATTAAGAGGAGGAAGAAAAGAACAATTTAAGACCTTTCGAGTAGATAGATTCGCTCTTAGTTACTCACTTGCTCACGACAAAAAACTTTTACACCTACACTCTCATTTCAAAACATTTTCAAAAAGACAAAACGTTTTGTATACGTTCTTATAGAGACGAGAACCATTGCAAAACACCTTTTCAAGACACTTTCTGAAACACGATTCACAAACACATCTTTGAACCACTTTTAGAAACAAAACTTTGTACGCGTTCTTATAGAGACGAGAACCACTACAAAGAGATTTTTAAAAATACTTTCAAAGCCCACACCATAAGCACACTGTCAAATGAAAGCAAGTGATCTAAACGAGTAACTAAGAGCCCATGGAAAACCATGGATGAAAAGGGTGCTAATACCTTCCCTTTTCATAATTTACCCCCCGAACCCGAGAAATAATCTCGAAAGTTCTTTCCTGTGCTTTTTTTACCTTTCCTTTTGGATAAAAGAAAAGCCGGTGGCAACTCTTGCTATCCGCACAAATGCGATCGAAACACAAAACATCAAGTCAGTTCTCCCACCGTATCACAATTTGCGATAAAACGCAAAACCCAAAAGTAAGTTCTCCCACCGTATTTTAGAACTAGAGACTCTGCTGGGGACATTGAACTAAAAGTGGGGTTACCTTAAGAGATAGATCACCTTTATTGCTTTACTTGTTTGCCTTGTGTGCTTTATATTTTGGGATATGCTTGGGTTTATTTTTTCTATAGATCCTATACCCAGATCTGGGGGTATTTTAGGTAATTAGAAATAGATCGTAAAGATTGTATGGTGTAGACCGATATGGTTGAAACGATGGCTACATTAGTGCGAAACATTGGTTTGTGCCGGTGTCCCTTGAGTCAGTCAAGTAGAATGTTTGGCCATCGCGTGGTGTCATAAGCACTAACTAACCTTAGAACCTTAGTTGACACAACTTAGACATTAGAAAGTAGTGAGATAGTCGGATTTGGTGCAGACTGAAGTTGGTTGATACTCGATGCTACACTCATTGAGATTGGACTTTCGGGATATTCCGGTCGCAATTCAGATGCTTGAGCTGAAACAATGCCTGAGAGAAAGATCAGTGATTTGAGATTCCTAGAACCCAATTACTTCTTTTAGGACAGGTTGAGCCAACTAAACTCAAGAGGGTACTTAGCTATAAAATCCATGCAAGCCTGAACCTAAGGCCTTGTGTGTTTTTTTTGTTTGATTAATTGTTCGAACATAACATCATAACATTATGCCATATCATTTTCACTAACCATTTCAAGGACCTAGGGATTTATCTTTATTCTGTTTTTTAGGTTATGGCCTATGCTCGCAGAAACACTATCTGGATGAACTTTGTAAGGGTTCCTCCTCAACTTAAAGAGTTAGTCTCAAGGGTTCCCGAAAGTTCTCCATTCATCAAAAGGCATGGTCGACTGCTCAGTTTGGTTACCCCAGGTTTTGACGAAGACATGATAAGTGTTCTGTTCCAATTCTTTGACCCTGCACATCACTGCTTCACCATTCCTGATTATCAGTTGGTTCCAACAATAGAAGAATTCTCTGAACTACTGGGAGCACTTATTATTGATCATACACCTTTCATTGGTTTCGAGAAAGATCCACAATCTGAAGAAATTACAGCAGCCTTACATCTGAAGCGGTCCGACATTGTATCTAATTGGGAGACAAGAATTGGAGTCAAGGGTTTTCTTGCCAAATTTCTGTTAGAGAAGGCTCGGTTCTTCCTAGATGCTATGAGTTTTCAGACTTTCGAGGAAATCTTGGCTTTGCTGATCTATGGTTTGGTGCTATTCCCTAATCTGGGCCAACTCATAGATGTGAGTGCTATCAAATTTTTCCTCACTCCTAACCATGTGCCTACCTTGCTCTGAGACATTTTGCATTCTCTTCACACTCGTACTATGAGGAAGCGAGGGACTCTTATGTGTTGCATACCTTTTTTATCTAGGTGGTTTATTTTTCACCTTCCCCAATCAGTAATGAAGAATGAACAGGGTTTGAGGTGGTCTCAAAGAATGATGTCGCTCTCTCATTCAGATATCTATTGGTGCTCCCGATCTCAAGAGGATATTACTATCATTGACCGTTATGAGGAATTCCCTAATGTTCCACTCCTTGGAATTAGTGGAGGTATTACTTACAACACTTATATGGTTCTACATCAATTTGGTTATGCTCGAAGAGATGGTCCTCACGACGCACTTATCCAGGGTATTATGTTCGATTACGAAAATGATCCTCAAGGTTATTGTCAGAGGTTTATACATGCTTGGGGCATGGTAAGCAAGATTGACAGCAAGACTTTAGGATATAAGAATTCCATCCCTCTAGATCATTATCTCAAATGGGTACGAGCTCGCGCTCAAAACCTCATGATGTCATATCCATCTATCTTACCATTGATCATGGAGCTTGTTGCTGAAGGGGATATTCCTTATACGATTCTTCATTCAGACATGCCTACTAACCTCGAAGAATTGCAGAAGTCTTGGATTCAACTCAAGGAGTAATGATACACCTTTGAAACTCAATTCTATGCAAGTTAAAAAATGTGTTGGAGCTCACAAAGCAACTTCACGAGGAGCAAATCCTTAATGCATACATCGGCACGAAGAGGAAGCGTCTGTGGGAGACTTGAGCCTTAGGTTTTAGAAATTCATATTGTTGTCTCTTTGAGGCCCTTTTGTTTTCATTGTAAGCCTAAGAGGAATTTGTAATTTTTAACTTATTAATGAAATCTTTGTTTCTGTTTCCTTTTGGTTAGAAAATTTAAATCTCCTAAGGTCCTTGAAAACATTGCATCTACATTGCATGCATAATTGCATAACAGGTTTTCCAAAACAGGTTTCCTCATATATTTACTATTTATTTCAGTATAAGATGTCCCTCAAACAAATTGTCTAGGATCTCCAAACTTATCATGCACAATTTCAAGAGACTCTTCTGAATCTGGCCAAAGGGCAACAAGAGATGATGGCGCTCTTCACCATGAAAAAGAAGACTAAGAAGCAGGATGTTATCCTCAACATGGGGAGAAGATTCAAAGGTCCTGCTTTTTTTACCCCAAAATTTTCCCTCTCATGTTTCCCAAGACATGGCAAGAGAAATCTCCAAGTTGATCAAGATTGCTCAAGAGTTGGACAGTCAAGCTATCTCCTAAGGCAGTCAACCTCAAATTAGGGTTTTGTGTTGCATCAAGGTCCTTGCATCCAAATGACCTCAAGTTCTCTCCAATGTCCTAATATGTTCTCAAGTTCATCCATGTCAAATTTCAAGCCTTGCAGAGGAAGTTTGGTCAGTCAATTGCTCAAGGGGTCCAAAAATCGACTGTGCTAGGGCAAACGACAATTGTGACCTACATACAGTCAAACCTCAAGATTTTTTGTCAACATTCTCATTCTGAAGGATAATTCATAATTTGATCAAGGGTTGATCTTGATTCATCAAGGATTGCTCAAAATTCATCAAGACTCAAAAGTTGCTAAATTAGGGTTTTGTAGGAAAAGTCAACTCAATTTTGACCAAGCATAACTTTCTCATACTTTATGAGAAATGACCCATCCAAAGCTCATTTTGAAGAGGATGAAATTTCCTACAATCCATATTCATACCCCAAGATCAATAAATGCTCTCACAAAAAGTTACAAATTTGGACATTATAGGTCATTTTTGAAAGTCAACAAAAACACCTTTTTTTACAAAGCATATAACTTGAGAATTGAAAATCAAACTGAGATTATACCAAGAGGGTTGGTTAGAGGACACCTCAAGCTTTCTAAGAAGTCCAAGAACACTTCCAAAAGTTCAAAATTGAAGAAGTTATGCATTATTGAAGTTGGGCATTTTTGCAAAATTGCCAAAAGTCAACTATCCCCAAAACTTCAAATTTAGTCAAATGGGCCCATTCCTTTTCACTTGATTTGATCTTGTCGCACTCCACACGTGTCCTATCTTCATCCTTGTGTTCATTTATTAATTTTTCTATTTTATTTGATTTTTTATTAAATTAATTCATTTTAAATCAATTTAAATCAAATAAAATCCAAATATTGATCACTTGGAATCTTTTTTATTGTTATAGGTCTTAATTGTCATCATGGACATGATCAAACTCGTATCTCACCATATCATGAACAAAAAGAGGGATTTTGGACAAGTTTGGAAAGTTATCAATGGAGGATCAAATCAAATCCTAAAACATCAATGCACAAAGATTCAAGACCCAAAACTTGACCTAATCCAATGCTACATATATATACAAGCTAAAGGCACACGAATCAAAGTTAGAGGCTGCAAAATCACAAGAACCAAACTTGAGAAAACTTGAAAAAAGCTTGAAACTGAAATCCTTCATAGAGGCCAATTCAGAACCAAATCTCAACGTGAATCAATTGCTGGACATCCACTGAAGCGAAACCAACCCCTAGCAAGCCATCACACCCTCTCAATCGCGCTGTAAGTCCTTCGAAACAACGCCCTGCATTTGAAATCGCAACCTCTCATTCTGACATTTTCTTGACAAATCATTGACATATTCATGATCCTTGAGTAATTTCTAAACTTTCTGCATTATTTAATTGTGTTTATATGACCTGTAGTGCCATACCCGAATCTAGGGTTCTTGGTCTTTGTTTTTGGCGTTTTGCTTGCAGGAAAAATTGGGGCCATTAATGGACATATACATGCTCAGGAGGCCTAGACGATCATAACTATGGTCTTGGAATTAATTTCTATGGCCTAGGATAGATTTCAGGATGCAGCTCCGCAGGTAAATAACCAGGTCCAACGAGGAAGACGATGACGTGTCCCCCTCCCATTCGTTGATTCAAATTCCGCGCATTATTTTTTTAATTCTGGCATAGTGTTTGTTTTTCCAATATATTAATTGTTATCTATTACACTAACAATTAAAAGGCGTTGGTTCAGTGGCGAAGGTGTTAGTGCAAAGTTTCACAGCACCTGGGTTCGAGTCCCAGGTCCCCATATTGCATTATTATTGTTTTTCTTCAGGTTATTCCATGCAAAGTCAGGTGTGTGGTTTACCATGCACCCTCATGCAATCAGTGGACGGATGGGATGCCTACCATATGCCAAAGTCAATATGCACACGTGGAAGCAAGAAAGGTCAACGCAGACCAATTCAAATGGGCCACAAATTGCTATCCATACCCCTCCAATCAGGCCCATATACTCCTAAACTTTCTCTTTGTTTTTATTATTTCTTTTAATTAATTAATTGTTATCATTTTTATTATTTAACTAACCAATTAAATCTTTTTCCTCATAAAATCAAAAAAAAAACCAAAAATATATTTTATTTATTAAAATTAAATTCAGCACTTTATTTTTGTAAATAAATATTAATTCAATTAATTTAGTTTAATTAGGAAATAACTTTAATATTTTTTTGCAATAATTAAAATTAATTTAGACGATTAGGTTTTTATTAACTTTGATCAAATTTATTTTTATTTCCTTAAATATCAAAAACTCCAAAAATATTTTTATTAATTAATTTGTTTATTAGTTTAATAATTAGCTTAGATTTAATTTCTTTTAACTCAAAAAACAACCAAAAATGCTTTCTTTCAAAAAAACGGTCAAAACCCTAAAATTCACCCGATTTAATTTTTCGCACGCGTTCCATATTTATTTCATTATTGTATCTGTTTTCTGGAATGTAATAGTTAATTAGGACTTTATTATTTTTATCGCTTTATTTACTTTCCGCATTTTAATTTCAAGGGTTGCTTTTGGCGATGTAAATACCCGACGCCTTGTAATAGTTAGTTTTAATTTCCGCAATTTAATTTCTGCAACTTATAAACTGTTAGATGTTTGATAATAGGGAATGCATGACAAGATTGAATCTTTAACCTAAAATCAACATAGCTCACCCATGACATGTACAAAGATAAAATTAACCGAAATAACACACTCGCACATGCGCACTCTTAGGGTACATCTCACTTGGTTGCCTTCGAACGTGGTCATTGAGTATAGGAAGTTTTAGAGGTCGCCCTCTTGTCCAAAGATCATAGTTGCCTCGAAACGGTTGCCTCGGAAAAATGATCTAAGACATTAGGGTTACCGCTAAGGCGTCCTAACATTGCTTTAGTGACCATACGTCCCTTAATCGAAGACCCTTAAACTCCAACGACGATGCTACCTACTCATCAATAGTGGGATAGCATTGTCTAAAGGACATTAGCACAGATTGATTCCTTTTTCGAGTAGGTAGATGGTTCTTAAGTACTTGCTCTTTCAAAACAAAACAAAAACTTTTCGTACTTACACCTTTCAAACAAAAACTCTTTTCAAACCCATAAACACAAAGAAAAGCAAATTTTGAAAACACTTTGAGCAAGTACCTAAGAGCCCGTGGATAACCACGGATAGAAAGGGTGCTAATACCTTCCCTTTCTATAATCTATCCCCCGGACCCGAGAAACATCTCGAAAAAGGAATTTTTCTGTGCTTTTTTCCTTTTCGTGTTAGATAAAATAAAAGACGGTGGCGACTCTTGCTTACCGCGACATTTTGCGAAAACAAACGCAAAACACGAACCAGCATTCCAAAAATAGTCAGTTCTCTCCCACCGTATCACAGAACTGGCGACTCTGCTGGGGAGATTTTAATAAGTGGGGTGTACCTTAGGATTAGATCATTGTGTTTTCAATTGTTTGCTTTATATGCTTTATACTTGTGGGCTTGTATCGGAGTTACTATAGATCCTAACCCGGATATGGGGGATACCCTTTAGGTAAGTAGCAATAAACTGTGAGGGAACTGTACGGCGTAGACCGATACGGTTGAAGCAGTAGTTACGTTGGTGTGGCACTTTAGTGTGTACCGATACCTCTTGTGTTAGAACGAGGAGAATATGGGTCTTCTAAGGGGTCATTAAGCACCAACTGGCCTTAGAACCTTTAAATTGACCAACTTGGCCATAGAACAGTAGCAGTATGCTACACTCATTGAGACTAAACTCCCGCGATGATTCCGGCTGCAAGAAAAGGTTGCTAAACTGGAATTATGACCGATTGAGGGTAGTCAGTGATATTGAGATCCTCTAGAACCCGGTTACTATTTTTAGGACAGGTTTAAACCAACTGAACTGAAAGAGGGTAGTACCTAATCTCCTTGTCAGCCTGAAATCTAAGGGCTCTCTGTGTGACTTGTGTGCCTTTACCATGTTTTCTATTTGTGGATACTTGTAGCGTGCTTTCCATCATGACATCATGACATCATAACATTGCATACATCTTGCATTGGACTAACCTATTTCAAAGACAGGAGGGATTCATCTTTGTTCTGTTTTGTAGGTCATCATGATACCCATGCGTAGGAATACCATCCGGATCAATTTTGTCCAGGTTCCCACCATGCTTAAAGAGTTGGTTGCAAAGATGCCTGATACTACCTCATTCATCATAAGACATGGTTATCTTCTCAGTTTGGTCACCTCCAAATTGGACGAGCAGATGATGAGTGTTTTGGTCCAGTTCTATGATCCGCTGTACCATTGCTTTACCTTTCAGGACTACCAGCTGGTCCCCACCTTAGAAGAGTTCTCTGAGTTGCTAGGTATCTCTATCCAGGAGCAGACCCCGTTTACTGGTTGGGAGAAGATCCTTAGGCCGGAAGAGATTTCTGCAGCCCTTTATATGACCAAGGATGAGGTAATGGCTAATTGGGAGACTAGAAGTGGAGCAAAGGGCTTTCTGACTAAGTTCTTGGTTGGTAAGGCTAATTATTTTTGGGATAGTCTAGACTTCAAAGCATTCGAAGATATTCTGGCTCTTCTGATATATGTCTTGGTATTGTTTCTGAACTATGACTCCTTTGTTGATATGAATGCGATAAAAATCTTCATCTCTCGTAATCCTGTACCCACTCTTTTGGGTGACATTCTTCATCAGCTTTATGCTCGTACCACCCGAAAGCGGGGAACCTTGTTGTGCTGTGCTCCATTATTGGCGAGGTGGTTTATTTCGCACCTTTCCAAGTCAGTGCTGAAGAACAAAGAAGGAATGGGCTGGGCTTATAGGGTTATGTCTCTCTCCCATAATGACATCATCTGGACTCTCAAGGGTATGGACGAGGTGGCTATTATTGATCGATGTGGGGAGTACCCCAATGTTCCCATGCTAGGAACCAACGGAGGGATTTCTTATAATCCGTGCTTGGCCTTACGTCAGTTTGGGCGAGCCAGAAGAGAAGTTCCTCATGAGCTGTTAATGCCTAGTATCATCTTTGATTTTCAAGGGGATAGCGACGAGCAACGCCGCAGATTCATAAGGGCTTGGGATAGAGTTCACAGATCTGATCCACATGAGTTGGGTCTAAAGACTTCTCTTCCAATGGAGCCATATCTCATATGGGTCTGTATCCGTGCCCAAAAGCTGGGTATGCCATATGAAGCCGTCCTGCCTATCATTGTTGAAGTTGCTAATGAAGAAGGGGTTCTTCCGACCATCCTCCATCCTCATATGCCCACTGACATTGGGGCCCTGAAAAGGTCTTGGATGCAACTGAGAGAAGAACGGGATGCTTACCGAGAAAAGTTTAACGAGCAAGAGCAGAAGATCCAGAAGTTGACTAGGCAGTTGGAGAACAAGCGGATTCTCAATGATTATGTCCGCACCGACAAGAAGAGACCATGGGAGCACTGATTGTCCTTTGATGATTTCTTTTCCAGTTTTCATTTACTTTTCAGTATTTCCTTTCTTGTAACGCCTTAAGGGCATCGGTTGAACAATTTGAATTCCAAAGTTTACCTAATAAAGTGTGTTTCATTTCTGGTTTACAAATTTGAATCTCCCGATTGTCTTTGAAATCATATCATACGCATTTCATCCCATGCACTTCATGACAGGCACCCATTACAGGTCTCTTATCTTCTTAGCTGTTTATTTCAGCACTCATCATGTCTGCTGAACCTTCAACTGAGCAAGCAATCAAGTCCCTACAGGCCCAGAATGCCCAATTCCAACAGCTAGTCATGAATCTAGCTAAGGGTCAGCAAGATCTGAAGACCCTGATTCTGAAAGAGAAGAAGAAGAAGAAGAAGAAGAAGAGGATAGTCTTGTTTAACACAGGGCACAGGTTTGGTAACAGGCTACAGGATGAAGTTGATCTGACCACCTCATCTGGGGGGAAAGATAGTCAGGAATAAAGGAGGGCTCCTAGCCCTGTGTCTCCGACAACGAGACGGATTTCGACGAAGACCAATACCCTCCGGCCGAGGATAGATATAAATAACTGGAAGACCGATTGAGTGCTATGGAAGTTCAGAAAATGCTTGGTCTGGACTTTGGTGATCTAGGTCTATCATCTGGGATGGTGATTCCCTACAAATTCAAGGCACCAGCCTTCGCTAAGTATGACGGAGTTTCTTGTCCGAAGCTGCACCTTTGGTCATATGTAAGGAAGATTCAGCCGTACACCGCTGATAAGAACCTGTGGATCCATTTCTTTCAAGACAGTCTCTCAGGGACTTAGCTTGAGTGGTTTTACCAGTTGGACGAAGCCAGTATCCGCAGTTGGGAGGATTTGGCTACTACTTTCTACAGGCAGTACCAATATAATTCCGACCTCGCTCCCACGCGTACCCAACTCCAGTGTATGTCAATGGGAATGGGTGAAGGTTTCAAATATTATGCTCAGAAGTGGAGGGACCTCGCCGGAAGAGTACAACCACCCTTGGCTGATCGGGAGCTTGTGGATATGTTTCTGGGGACCTTGTCTGGTCCATTTTTCAACCATCTAATCGGAAGCTCTTCGGCTGGGTTTACAGAGCTAATTATGACTGGTGAAAGGATTGATGCTAGTATTAAGGCTGGTAAGATACAAAAGGGTGCTTCATCGAGCACCGAGAAAAATACTTTTAAGAAAGAGTCCAGTGTTGTCTACAGTTCGAAAAGACAGAATAGACCTGAACACCGCCAAGCTGTCAATGCGGTTGTTATTTCAAGACCTGCTGGTGCTCCTCAGCACAACATCAACAAAAGGACGAGAGACCTCAAAGGCAATTCACCCGTCTCAGCATGACTTTGTCTCAGATTCTGCCACAGTTACTGAAAACCAACCTGGTGATTCCAAGGGAGGCCCCGAAGAATCCAAATATTACCTCACCAAAGTATAACCCTAATGCCCGCTGCGCTTTTCACTCTGATAGCCCAGGGCATAATACAGATAGCTGTTGGGTCCTGAAGAACATGGTATAGGATTTGATTGATGCGAAGGAGATCGAGTTCGAAGCACCAGAAAAGCCTAAACATGAGGCAGGGGTGAATGCTATCGGGGATGACGATGTGGAAGAGTCTGAGTTCGACAGCTGGATCTATCCTACAACCGAAGGTGGACCAAGCAACTGGATAGCAAAGGATTTCATCCCTATTACTTTTTTTACCCAGTAATGAAACTTTTTGTTTTGAATTTGTAACAGACAATGTTTTAAACTCTACAGCTCGGTGTCTTACCCGGGGCACCGTGGCTTCATTTGTGATGGCTTTATATGTGTCATCTTCATATATCATTAATAAAAGCATTGGACGTTCTTGCATTTCAAATTTTGCGCTCCTTGTTTTTCTTTATTATATATTGCAAAACAGCTATTTTACACACACTCACATATACAGTTCTATATCCACTATGGATCCTACTGGTAACAACTCTGCTACTGCCGGTTATGACTTCGAAAATCCGATCAACTTAGCCGAAGACGAATTGCGAAGTGCCTGGTGAACTTGCAAGACTGTTACTCCAGGAAGAGAGGGCTATACAGCCACACGAAGAGCCGGTGGAATCAGTAAATCTGGGTACTGAGATAGACAAGAAGGAAGTCAAGATCGATGCAAATCTGGAGCTTAGTGTGAGGCAACAATTGATTCAGATGCTGCGTGACTATGTTGAGATATTTGCCTGGTCTTACGAAGATATGCCTGGGTTGGATACTGATATTGTGGTTCATCGCCTGCCGACTAAGGAAGAATGTCCTCCAGTGAAATAGAAGGTCCGTCGAATGCGCCCGGAGATGTCTAAGAAAATTAAGGTTGAAGTGATGAAGAAGTTTGACGCCGGTTTTCTAGCAGTTACTTCTTACCCTCAGTGGGTGGCCAATGTGGTTCCTATGCCGAAGAAGGATGGTAAGGTTCGAATGTGTGTTGACTACAGGGATCTGAACAGGGCAATCCCCAAGGATGACTTCCCTCTACCTCATATCGACGTTCTGGTTGACAACACCGCCCAGCATAAGGTATTCTCCTTCATGGATGGTTTCTCCAGTTATAATCAGATTAAAATGGCTCCCAAAGACATGGAGAAGACAACTTTTGTTACTCAGTGGGGCACCTTTTGCCACAAAGTCATGCATTTTGGATTGAAGAATGTTGGGGCAACGTATCAGTGTGCCATGGTTGCTTTGTTTCATGACATGATCCATCACGAGATTGAGGTATATGTCGATGACATGATTGCAAGGTCTCAGACTGAGGAGGAACACCTTGACCATCTGCAGAAGCTGTTTGATAGGTTGAAGTTGTACAAGCTGAGGTTAAACCCGAACAAGTGCACCTTCAGGGTGAGGTCTGGTAAGCTACTGGGTTTCGACGTAAGCGATAAAGGTATTCAAGTGGACCATGTGAAGGTGAAAGCTATACAAGAAATGCCAGCTCCCAGAACAGAAAAAGAAGTCAGAGGCTTTCTGGGACGATTAAACTACATTGCCTGATTCATCTCGCACCTGACTGCTACTTGTGAGCCAGTCTTCAAGCTACTGAAGAAAGATCAAGTGGTACGTTGGAACGATGAATGTCAGGCCACTTTCGAAAGGATCAAGGAGTATCTCCAAGTGCCACCTATTCTGATGCCACCAGCTAAAGGGAGACCTCTGATCTTATACTTGACAGTACTCGACAAATCAATGGGGTGTGTGTTGGGGCAGCATGACGAGTCTGGCTGAAAAGAGCATGCTATTTATTACCTTAGCAAAAAGTTTACCGACTATGAGACCCGATACTCACTATTCGAGAAAACTTGTTGCGCTTTGGCATGGGCTGCTCGCCGGCCGAGACAGTATATGTTGACTCACACTACTCTATTGATATCAAATATGGATCCAATCAAGTATATCTTCGAGAAGCCTGCCTTGTCCGAAAGAATAGTGAGATGGAAGATGATATTAACTGAGTATTACATCCAGTATACGACCCAAAAGGAAATCAAGGGAAGTGTGTTGGCAGACCATTTGGCACATCAGGCAGTGGATGATTACCAGTCTATGAAATTTGAATTTTCGGACGAGAATATCATGTTGGTAACTGATTGTGAGACACCTGGACCGGATGAAGGACCTGAGGAAGGATCCCGATGGTCTATGTACTTTGATGGAGCTTCGAACGCTTTGGGTAATGGAATTGGCGCCGTGATCATAACTCCTAAAGGCTCTCATACTCCGTTTACCGCCCGACTATGTTTTAACTGCACCAACAATATGGCGGAGTATGAAGCGTGCATTATGGGTCTTCGAGCAACAATTGACCTAAGGATTAAGTTTCTGAGTGTCTTCGGAGATTCCTCTCTCGTGATCAGTCAGATCAAAGGCGAGTGGGATACGAAACACCCAAATCTGATTCCTTACAAGGAGTATATGTTGACGTTGCTTCCCCATTTCGAGGAGATAACCTTTGAACACTTCCCTAGAGAGGAGAATCAGTTGGCGAATGCGCTGGCTATGATGTATTACATGTTCAAAGTCAATTGGGACAACGAAGCTCCCTGGATCATCATTGAAAGATTGGGCGAATTTGCACATTGCTGTGATATTGAGATTGAATAGGTAGCGGATAAACCCTGGTTTCATGAAGTAAAGAGGTACCTTGAGGCTCAAGAGTACCCCGAGGGTGCATCTGTTAATGATAAGAAGTTTCTGAGGAGGTTCGCAGCAAAGTTCTTCATCAGCAATGGCATTCTTTATAAGCGTAACCATGATTCGACCTTACTGCATTGTGTGGATAAGAGTGAAGCAGAAAGGATCATGGCGGAGTTACATGAAGGTACTTTCGGAACTCATTCCAGTGGACACACCATGGCAAAGAAGATCCTTCGGGCAGGATATTATTGGTCCACGATGGAAGCCGATTGTTATCAGTATTCTTGGACATGTCACAAGTGCCAGGTCTATGCTGATAAGGTGCACATACCTCTAGTTCCTCTGAACGTCTTGACAGCTCCTTGGCCTTTTGCAATGTGGGGCATTGACATGATCGGCGATATTAGACCTACGGCATCCAACGGGCATCGTTTCATCCTGGTAGCTATTGATTACTTTACGAAGTGGGTTGAAGCAGCTTCCTTTGCTACCGTAACCAAGAACGTCGTGGCACGTTTCATTCGGCACAATCTGATATGTCGATACGATGTACCGGAGAGGATCATTACGGACAATGGTACCAATCTCAACAACAAGATGATCATCGAGCTCTGCAAGCAGTTTAAGATACAGCATCACAACTTTTCTCCCTACCAGCCGAAGATGAATGGGGTTGTAGAAGCGGCTAATAAAAACATTAAGAAGATTGTGCAGAAGATGACGGTGACGTACAAAGACTGGCACGAGATGTTACCATTTTCTCTTCATGGGTACTGTACCTCAGCACTAACGTCAACAGGGGTAACACCTTATTCCTTGGTATATGGCATGGAAGCAGTCTTGCTCGTTGAAGTTCAGATACCCTCTCTTCGAATCATGAAGGATGCAGGTTTGAGTGAAGATGACTGGATTCAAACCCGGCTTGAGCAGCTAAACCTAATCGACGAAAAGAGACTTACTGCTATTTGTCATGGTCAGACGTACCAAAAACGGATGATCAAGGCATTTAACAAGAAAGTCAGACGACAAGAGTATCAAGTTGGGGATCTGGTAATCAAGCGTATTATCTTACCTCAAGGTGATCCCAAGGGCAAATGGACCCCTACTTACGAAGGGCCATTTGTGGTTAAGAACATTTTCTCAGAAGGAGCTATGATTCTAACCACCATGGACGGTGACGACCTTCCTCACCCCGTCAATGCAGAAATAGTGAAAAAATACTACGCATAATCAAAGACCCGCTAGGTTAACTGGCCTAGGCAAAAATAAGGGCTTCCCGGCGAACCAAAAGAGTTCGGGCAAAAATAAGGGATGAAAATGAAAAAATCTGTACACCCGACAAGTCGAAAACCCAAAAAGGCGACTTGGGCAAAAAAGGGTATCCCGGTGGACTGAAAACCCAAAAGGGCGGTCCAAGAAAAAATTAGGGATCAAAGCATAACACTATGTCTCATTGGATCACCTTGCATCCATACTTCGGTATCAACTATCAAGCTCGGACGGCACTAATCAATCTGATCTACCTTCAACCAAGCAGCAAAGTGATGAGATGCTCGAAGACATAAAGGCAATAGCAGAGTTGGAACCCAGTGCGATTATTCACATAGCTGTTTTGTTTTCTTTTCACAAATTGTATAAACTCTTTTTGTTCGGCGGCGTTCTCTTACTAGGACGTCAGCCTCTTGTACAAAAACGCCTATTTACAGGCCAAACTTCAAAAGCAATACAATTCATTTTCAAAGAAATTTCAAACTGTTTTTCCTTTATCTGTTTTGTTTTGCAAAGAACGTCCAATGTTCATTTTTGATATATGCATTTGACATTAATTGCTACTCATGAATATTTACATGCGAAACAAAAGATGATTACTGGTAATATCAGAAACAGGGGAAAATAAGAATTGTCCGAGCTGTATGGTTGCTCTGTCCACCAGGTACAAGGTAAATTCAGCTGGAGAATATGACCAAGATACCTTCACTCCCCTCAGAGTAAGACAGTAATGGTAGCTCTCCCCAGCTGAGACTTGCAGCAGTGAATGAATCAGCAATGCTCTCCCCAAGCAGTTTGTCTACCATCAGCATTAAACGAGGCTTGATACCCCCGGCAGTATTAATATTCCCTAGCGGAGTATAAGGATATTCCCCAGCAAAGTATAAGAATGTTCCTCGGCAGAATACAAGATACCCCCAGTGGAGTTAAAAATTTTCCAGCACAGTCTGAAAAAGCTTCCCCAACGGAGTTGGGAGAATCATCCCCAATAGACTCTGGAAGTTTATCCCCAGCGGAGTACAAAAATATATCTCCCCAGCCAAGTTCAAAGGATCATTCCCAGCAGAACTCAGAGGGTTATCCCCACAAAAGTTTAACAGGGTTATCCCCAGCAAGTTGCAACTGAAAAATTATCCCCAACAAAGTTCTTCCCTTTCACAAGCAGGAAGAATCGGCAACAGATTCAGTATCACCAGCAACGGTAATCCATCCCCAGCGGAATTTATCAGTAGAATCCTCAGCAGAGCATCTCTTTCCCACAGAGTAATCTCTTCATCAGTTTATTCCCCAACTGAGTTATCTTCTCCTGCAGGTTTATTCTCGCAATCACCTTCGTTCACCATTGTTGTACCCCAAAATTTGCCCTCCCATTTCTCAATGATTTCTCATCACAAAGCCCTTGAAGCTCAAAATCCAGTTAGGGTTTCACCTGCTCAAGATTTCTCCTTGCACTGTTTACCCAAATTAGGGTTTGTGTTTGTACAAAGATGTTTTGACCTAAAATGCCTAAGATGACTTTCATGCTTCATATTGGACTCCCAAGTTTATCCACATCAAGTTTCAAGCCTTGATTCCAAATTTTGCCCAGTCAATTGGACAGTTGACCTAGAAATCAGCTGTATTGGGGAAAAAGTCAACTGTGGCCAATTGACAGTCAAATCCCATGAAAATTGACCCATATCAACATTATAAACTCACATGGACCATTTGATCAAGTTTGGATCACAATTCCACAAGAAATTTGATCAGATCACTAAAAGGGCAAAATGGTCATTTTTAGGGTTTTGACTGCACAAAGGCAATTTTTGACTGTTTGACCTAGCCAATGGCAAACCAATCTCACATATGGACTCAAGGACCCCATGGAATTGTCTTGACATGCTCAACAAGTTCAAAAGATCCCAAATGCACAAGATTGACAGTTGAATTTCCCAGTCAATTGATCAATTTTGACTGTATACTGAAAAGTCAAACTTTGACTTTTTGGTCAAAATCAAGTGTCAAGATTCATTTTTCATTAAAACATGACAAATCATGAAACTTGTTCATCAAGAAATCAAGAATTGCAAATTAGGGTTTGAAATGAAGATTTTTCATAACTTAGAATTTTTCTAAGTTATGAAAAACCCTAATTTTTTCCTAACTTTGCCCCACTTTCTCACCAAGATTCATTTGGATTCAAGCAAAAGTAAAAACATGAAAGTTGTAGCCTATTGCATAATCTACAACTTTGATTCACAAAGTTTTCCCAAAAGAAGCTTGTATCTCAAGTTACAATTTTTGGAACAAGGGTACCAAACCATTCTTAACTTAGAGAAAATTTGACCTATTTTAGGCAAGGTTTTTACCTAACTTCAAGACCATTTTTCACATGCTTCCACTTGGAATTTCAATTTGCATTTCAAATATGGATTGTAGTACACATTCCAAGCTTTCCAAAATGTCCAAGAACTCATCAAACAACCTCATGGTTAGAGAGAATCGAATTTGGCAATATGGGAAAAACTCACTTTTGTTATGGCCAATTTCCATGTTCATACACTTAGGCAATTTTCAAATCAGCATGCATTCCTTGATTACAGGCCCTAAATCTCTGTTACACTCATAAATTTAATGCAAACTCATTGTGCCAAGACCATATTTTTTGTGTTCAAGCATTGCATAATGGTTTAGTCCCAAAATAGATAAAGCATTTTAACCATTTTTGCAAAAGTGAACTTTATGTCAATTAACAATCCAAGCAAGGACAGTGCAAATCTCTTTGGCACAAGTTATTAGACTAATTACACTGATCAAGGCCAAGGTTTTCAGCACATTAGGGGGGCCTCTATCAGTCTAGAACTCCACTTGACCTTTTCTTGCTTAAGTGTGAAGAAACATAGCATTTTGTACAACAACTCTCATTTCCTGTAAACCAAGCTTAAGAAAACTTGTCAAACACTTTCTAATCATCAAACCCAAGCTGAAACACGAGCTATCCACCTCCATTGCCCTCTCAAACACATAATCACTCTCAAATTGTCCAAACAGAGCACCTGCTGCAGATTGAATCCCACAACTCATTCCCATCGTGCATTCTTGCTAAAACCAGTTCAAACACTTTCCTTACCATCAATCCAAACTACCCAAAGCATTAGAAGTGAATTGTAACTCCTCTAATTAGTTTGGCCATTTTCATTTCTTCCTCTTGCAGGTTGACTTCTGCAGCTTGATACAGAAGGTTTCAAGGCATACTAAGTATTGGAATAGCATCCTCACACTTCAAGCAAGCTGTACAAATCATCATCTTGCCCTGAAAGCTCCCCCATTTCCAGACACGATTCCAACTGAACAGGTATATTATTGAACTTCTAACTCTCAATGTAGGCATCATTAGCTCTAAGTTTGTGAATAAGAAGTGTTCTAGTCATGCCCCTGAAACTGTACATGTCTTTACTTTCCATTTATTTTGCCTGTGCTATGAGAATTTAAGGTCTGAACATTGATAAAAAGTTAGGTTAAGATTTGAGAATGATGAAATTCTCTCATTTCTGAGAGTTGGGATGAGTTCTTTACATGTCCAGAATCGTGGCTTGATGCTTAACATTTCTTATCTTGTAAGTTTGTGCAAAAAGTCAAGGAATCCAGATGTTTGAATCAGTGTACAGGCGCGCGTTTTTGACAAAGTTTCTGGCTGGAGGTTGAAGAAGCTCCACGTAGGCTGGGCCTGTTTTGCTATTTCTTTTCACACCCCACTTTTGCTTTTACACCTCTGTGGCCCATTGTGCTTATTTTCATGATTTTTTTACTTTTCTTTTTTTATTCTGACTTATTTATTTTTGCTAATAATATTAAAAATATAAAAAATATTTTTCACACCATTTTTGAATTTATTAGGCATTTGTTTGTTTAAATAGGTTTTGTACATAAATAATAATAAATACTATTATTTGGAATAACTAGAAAAAATAATGTAAACACATTCATTTTCTGATTTTTATTTTATTTTATCTTCTGAAAATATTTTATATAAAATATACTTTTTTATAAATATTAAATATTATTATTTTGTATATATAATACATATTTAGAAAATAATACAAATATATATATACTTATTAGAATATTTAGGACAAAAATACAAAAATATATACATTTTTATTTTATTAATATTTGACATTAAAAATACTTTTTTTACAAATATACTTCATTTTTGTTTTTATTTTTGTATATAATAAATAAACATTGTACATATTAAATAAATAATACCTTTTACCTAATAAAATTAGGGTTTTACCCTAAACATAAAAATACCCAAAAATTAATGCTTTTTATTTTGTTTACTTGACATATAAAAATACTCTTTTTCATACACATAAAAACATTTTTTTGCATCTTGCATATTTATTTTATTTCCATTTAATTTGTGCAATTAAATATCTTTGTATAATTCCAAATTGATGTAATAGTTAGATTTAAATTTCTTGTCAAAATACCCCCCATTTGAACATTTGTACCCCCCTTCCCATATATTGTGTTGTAATAGTTTAGAACTTTATTTTTCGCACTTTAATGCTTTCTAAATATACCATGTTAGAATTAGGGTTTGTATGCGAATCAAAAACAACAAAAATAGTTTGACCTAATTTCAAGATAATCAAGCATGAAAATGGACAACACTAATCACACTTGCACCCCTAGGGTATTCCACTTGTTGCCTTCAATAAATGGGCCATATTGCATGTTAGGTCTCTTTGGGCAAAACAAACAATTCAAATGATCATAGTCCCTCGACGACGCTTTCGAAAGTTGCCTAAAAAATGATCAAGTCCCTTAAAGGAAAATTGCCCAAAGATACTTGGCACCATTGCAATTATGGTCTAAACGATGACCCGCGCCCGTCCCTTTCACATCCTAACACAAGATTGTCCACCAAATGCAATGGTGGAACAAAATTGTTAAAAGGGTTAAAACATAGCAAAAATCTTTGAGAACTTTAGGGTAGATAGCTCTTAAGTACTTGTCAACTTGCAAAACAAAAACACTTGCCTATTTTTCAAACCACACTTCACAAACACTTTCAAAACAACTTTAAAAAAAAAACCTTCAAACATCTTTTCAAAAAGACAAACACCTTTTGTAAAACATTCGAGTAAAGAATTGTTACAAGGGTAGCCTAGACAAGGCATCTTTTTCAAAACATTTTCAAAACCACACACAAAGCACCATTTCAAACAATTGAAAACCAAGGCAAGTTGATCTAAGCAAGTACCTAAGAGCCCATGGATAACCATGGATAGAAAGGGTGCTAATACCTTCCCTTTCTATAATCTACTCCCCGAACCCAAGAAAATATCTCAAAGGTTTTTGCTTTGCTTTTTAAACCTTTCCTTAGGATAAAATAAAAAGTCGGTGGCGACTCTTGCTCAACCGAAACATTTGCGAAAACAAATGCAAAACCATAGCCAGTTCTCCCACCGTATCACAGAACTGGCGACTCTGCTGGGGAGAATAATAAAAGTGGAGTAACCTTAGGGCTTAGATCACCCTCTTGCATGATTAATTGTTTGTCTTGATTGCTTTATATCTTGGCTCTCTTGTTTGGGTTTGTAATCCTCCACCCGGATTTTGGGAAACATTTCATAGATAGCAATACATTGTGGAAGCTGTGCAGGGTATACCGACACGGTCGAAGCAATAGCTATATTAGTGCGACATATTTGTGAGTACCGGTAACCCTTGAGTTCAATCAAGGAGAGTACGGGGCCGCTGAGTGATGTCACTAAGCACTAATGACCTAGAACCTTACTTGAACATCTTGGCCTTTCATTAGGAGTAGTGAGATGACCGGCTTTGGTGCAGTCCGAAGTTGGTAGATACTCGATACTACACTCATTGAGGGTTGTTTTCTTGGAATATTTTGGTCGCTAGTTAAGTGGCTAAACCAAAACAATGAACAATGAAAACAATCCAGTGATATTGAGCTCCTTAGAACCCGGTTACTATTTATAGGACAGGTTTTTAAGCCAACTACACTCAAGAGGGTACTTACCTATGAAACCCCATGCAAGCCTGAAACTAGGGTTTGGTGTGATTTGCTTGTACATATGTTTGTGCATACATCATAAACATCATAAAGCATCATATGTATTCACTAACCACTTCAAGGGTTTAGATCTTCATCTTTGTTCTTGTTTTGTAGGTCATGGAAATTCCTCGCAGAAAAACCATCCAAGTCAACCTTGTGAGAATCTCTCCTTAACTCAAGGAGCTCACCTCAAGAATTCCGGAAAGCTCATCCTTCAGTGAAAGACATGGTAGACTGCTCAGCTTAGTCAACACCAACATTGAAGAAGACATGATGAAAGTGCTATTCCAGTTCTTTGACCCTCTTCACCACTGTTTCACTTTCCCCGATTACCAGTTGGTGCCCACTTTGGAGGAGTTTTCTCAACTCCTGAGAATTCCTATCCTTAATCAACTACCCTTTAACGGTACGGAAAAGGAACCAAAGCCGGAAGATGTTGCTCGAGCATTACATCTACAACCATCCGACATCAAGGGGCATTGGGAAACTAGAAGCGGCGTCAAAGGATTCTTAGCAAAATTCTTGTTTGAGAAGGCACAAGAATGTTGGAATTCATTGGACCTACAAGCCTTTGAAGAAATTGTGGCACTCCTTATCTATGGGTTGGTCTTGTTCCCAAATTCTGACCAATTGGTAGATGTCAACGCCGTCAAAATCTTCTTGTCCAGAAATCCAATACCAACATTGCTTGGGGACATCCTTCACTCATTTTACACACGAACAATGAGAAAGAGGGGTGTTCTCATGTGCTGTACTCCTCTCCTTGCAAGGTGGTTTATTTCGCACCTTCCACAATTTGTCTTGAAGAATGACCAAGGCTTAAGGTGGTCCCAACGGTTGATGACTCTTACTCACTCTGATGTACATTGGTGTTCTCGGTCCAGAGAAAATGTCATCATCGTCGATCGTTGTGGAGAGTTCCCTAATGTCCCATTACTTGGCATTAGAGGGGGCATTACCTACAACCCTTGCCTAGCTTTGAGGCAATTTGGATATGCACGGAGGGATGGCCCTCACGACATGTTGATTCCTGACCTAGTTTTTGACTTCGATAACGATGCGCAAGGACTTTGCCAAAGATTCATCAGAGCTTGGGGGGGCCCAACAAGGTTGATAGCAAGACACTGGGACACAAGAACTCCATCCCTCTTGAACCTTATCTCAAGTGGGTACGAGCCCGAGCCCAGAGTCTAATGATGCCTTATCCTCATGTTCTCCCTGTGATTAAAGATCCCGTCAAGGAAGGAGAGGTTCCCTACACCATCCTACATCCTGACATGCCTACATCGTGGGAGGAAATGCAGAAAAGTTGGATTCAGCTCAAGGAGGAACGGAACACTTTTGAAGCCAGCTTCTACGCTAGCGAGAAGAAGGTTCTAGAGCTTACCCGCTGACTCCATGAGCAAGAGGCCCTCAACACCTACATCGCACCAAAGAGGATGCGCAATGTCTTTTTACCTTGAGAAGTTGTTTTTGTAATATTTGGCCCATGGGCCATTTATGTACTAACAAATTTCTTCTTATTAATATGACGTGCGTTCTTCTTTGTCTGCAACAATTTTGAATGTTCTAAATCCTTGAATGCATTGCATACATAAGCATATCATTCATCATGTGCATAAGCAGGTCTCACTCTAGGTTTCCTTATCTGTCTGCTGTTTATTTCAGTAGGATGGATCTCGAGCAAACAGTCAAAGACCTACAAGCTCAAAATGCACAGTTTCAGCAACTCCTGATAACCTTGGCTAAGGGTCAGGAGGATCTCAAGACCTTGCTGGGGAATAAAGACCCAGTGAAAAAGAAGAAAAAGAGACTCGGGGTGGCTACTTTAGGGAGAAGATTTGAAGGAGAGGCCAGGAGAGTGCTTGAATTTCCTCCTACTTCTGATGAAGGAACCAGTAAAGGAGGTGGGGCTGCGGTACCTTCCGAGTCCGATGTGGAAGAAGAGGAGGTCGAAGAGGATGAAGACTACTCTGATCAACAATACCCTCCGGCTGATGATAAATACAAAGGTTTAGAAGACAAGTTG
Organism: Vicia faba; assembly: GCA_948472305.1. Taxonomy (NCBI): domain Eukaryota; kingdom Viridiplantae; phylum Streptophyta; class Magnoliopsida; order Fabales; family Fabaceae; genus Vicia; species Vicia faba. Next base: position 736,755,933 of record OX451740.1, on the reverse strand, counting down.
GCCGCCATGGAGCTACAAAGGGTGCCGGGTTTGGATTTCGAAGACTTGGGTTTAGTTGCCGGGATTGTGATTCCCCCAAAGTTCAAAGTGCCAGTTTTTGTGAGGTATGATGGGCTGTCCTGTCCAAAAATGCATCTCAGGTCCTACGTAAGAAAGATCCAACCTTATATGGCAGATAAGAACCTTTGGATCCATTTCTTTCAAGACAGCCTTTCTGGGGCTCAACTGGAGTGGTTTTATCAGCTAGAGGGAACCAGCGCCCGAAACTGGGAAGACTTGGCCACCGCCTTCTACAAACAATATCAGTACAATTCTGACCTTGCTCCTACGCGTACCCAACTTCAGGGTATGTCATTGGGAACAGGCGAAGGATTCAAAGAATATGCACAAAAATGGAGGGATTTGGCTGGCAGGGTGCAGCCTCCTTTAACTGACCGCGAACTTGTTGATATGTTTCTAGGGACCCTATCTGGGCCGTTTTTCAATCATCTGATTGGTAACTCTTCCGCGGGGTTTACCGATTTGATCTTAACAGGCGAAAGAATAGAAGCTGGCATCAAGTCAGGAAAGATTCAGAAGGGTGCCGCTGCAAGTGTTGAGAAGAAACCTTTCAAGAAAGAAACGGCTGTTGTATACTCCCAGAGAAGAACAGGGAAGACTGAGCGTCGGCCGACCGTGGGGGCCGTAATGATTCAAAACCCTTCAAGTGAGCAGCGTTGCTATAACCAGTCCAGACCAAATCAGCAACGGGTGGAACGGCCACAACGGCAGTTCACCCGCATTAATATGACACCAGCGCAAGTGCTTCCCCATCTGTTGAAGTTGAATCTCGCCACTATCAAAGAGGCACCAAAAAATGTGAATACGTCCTCTTCGCATTATCATCCTAATGCTAAATGCGCCTACCATTCTGACAGTGTCGGGCACGACACCAATGATTGTTGGGCACTCAAGCATAAAATCCAAGACCTGATAGAGGCGAAGGAGGTAGAGTTCGACGCTCCAGAGAAGCCGAACGTGATATCTGCTCCAATGCCGAAGCACGGCCGAAATGTCAATGCCATTGAAGAAGATTTGTATGTTGCTGATGTCAATGATCTGATAACTCCATTGTTAACCATCAAGTTGAATCTGTTAAGGGCCGGGATCTTCCCGGGATGTAAAGAAGATTGCTATTGTTGTTACTCTCTGCCGTTTGATTGTCCATTACTGAAGAAAGGCATCCAAGGCCTAATGGACAGTCGACAAATTTTGTTTGAAAAAGTTTCTGCTATTCCAACCCATACTGAAGATGTCTCAATCATAACCATTCACGCCAATCTTTCCAAGGCCGTCAGAAAGCCTGTTAAGATTACACCAGCTACGAAATCTATTCCTTTGAAGATAACAATGCCAGGGCCTGTCCCCTATATTTCTGAGAAGTCAATACCATGGAACTATGGCGGTGACGTCTACTACCATGGTATTAAACAAATCGAAATAACCGAAGAAAGTTCAGATGATGAAGAAGCCAGCATTGGGAACATCGCGGGCACGAGCAAAATCACCCGGAGCGGGAGAATATTTTCTCCAGAGATTGCCCCTCCAAGAGCAATCTTTGGACCCTCATCTGCTGACAAGGTCATCCCTGCACCAATAAAACTCTCCACTAGAACCCCATTGATTGAAGATGTTGTTGTTCCTAGTATTGTCCCTCCTACCGCTGCTGATAAAGGTAAGGGAATCCAAGATGAGCTCGTCAGGACGAGGGCTCAACCTTTGGTCATCCCGGAAACCTCCAAGAAAGAAATGGATGAGATCTTGAAGATAATCAAAAGGAGTGATTACGATGTGGTAGAACAACTGGGGCAAACCCCCTCAAAGATCTCCATGCTGGCACTACTACTTTGCTCGGAAGCGCACGCTAAAGCTCTGATAAAATTCCTGAAGGCAGCCCATGTGCCCCAGGAAACCTCTGCAGATCAATTTCAAAATTGCGTGGCCAGCCTTACTGCGGACAATGGATTAGGTTTCTCTGATGCCGACCTAACTCCTAAAGGTAGAAACCACAATGATGCTTTGCACATTTCAGTTGAGTGCCGAGGAACTACTCTCGCACATGTCTTGGTCGACACTGGTTCGTCGCTGAATGTACTTCCTAAGAAAGCTTTGGACCGACTAGATTGTGAAGGGTTAGAGTTGAAGCCGAGTGATATTGTTGTCAGAGCTTTCGATGGTTCGAAGAGGATGGTCCATGGGGAGGTTGAAATTCCCATCAAGATAGGCACTGAGGTGTTTAAATCTACTTTCTATGTGATGGACATCCGTTCGTCATACTCTTGCTTGTTGGGTAGGCCTTGGATACACCATGCTGGGGCAGTCACCTCCTCCTTACATCAGATGTTGAAGTATCCTGTCAAGGGAAAGATTATAACCGTCCATAGCGAAGAGGAGTACATGATCAGCCACTTGAACTCCTTCCGGTATGTGGAGGTAGAGGGGGAGTTCATTGAGACGCCTTTTCAGCATTTCGAAGAAGTCCTCCCTGAAATAGCAGTAGCAAAGCTGGCAGTTGAGGCACCGAGGCAGATGGCCAGGATGGCATCTCTGGAGGACGCAGAGGCCGCAATAAAGGAGGGGAAGAATTCAGCATGGGGGCAGTTGCCTGATATTCCACATAAAACGGACAAATTTGGATTAGGGTTCACTACCGCGGGCCAGAAAGCTATGCGCCGTTCGAAGATTGAAAGAGCGCCAGTCAAAATTTCTCTCTACGGAATCAACGCTTTGGAGGATGAAGACAAAGAGAGCAGCATCGAAGAGTGGATTTACCCAACTGTCAAAGGAGGATTGTGCAACTGGGAGGCAAAAGACTTTGTCCCCATCACTTTTATTCATCAGTAATTTATCTGTCAAACATTTCCTATTGGTCTGTAATATTTATTTTCGAACAATCCGTACACTACCTTTTCACCTCATGCCTTGCCCGGGGCATGTAGGTCCATTTGTAAAGGTTTTGATTACTTTCATATCCATATGCCATGTTTAATGATTCATTGGACGTTTTTCATTTGATAAACTGCTGTGTTCATTTTCTTTCCTTTTGCATTTTTGTTTAAGGATGGCTATCCCTTACACACACCCACACTCACAAATGCAGGTACCCATCCACTCCGGATTCCATGGGTGACTATTCTGCTATATCCTTCAATAACTCTGAAGATCTGGTCAATCAAGCCGAGTATGAAGATGAAGAAGGTTGTGAAGTACCAGGGGAACTAGCCAGACTTCTACAGCAAGAGGAAAGGGCCATCTTACCGCACGAAGAGTCATTGGAAACTGTCAACTTAGGGACCGAGGAAGACCGGAAGGAGGTGCAAGTGGGTTCCAATCTGGAACCAAGTGTCAAGGAACGCCTGATACAGTTGTTAAATGAGTATGTTGAAATCTTCGCTTGGTCTTATGAAGACATGCCGGGTTTAGACACAGACATCGTGGTTCACCGTCTCCCCACAAGAGAGGATTGTCCACCGATCAAGCAAAAAGTCCGCCGAATGAGGCCTGACATGTCTGAAAAGATCAAAGCAGAAGTGATGAAGCAATTTGACGCTGGCTTTCTGGATGTTACGTCCTATCCTCAATGGGTCGCTAACATCGTGCCAGTACATAAGAAAGATGGCAAAGTCAGGATGTGTGTGGACTACCGAGATTTGAATAGGGCCAGCCCCAAAGATGATTTTCCACTTCCACACATTGATATTTTAATCGACAATACAGCTCAGCACAAAGTGTTTTCTTTCATGGATGGATTCTCGGGCTACAATCAAATCAAAATGGCCCCCGAGGATATGGAGAAAACAACTTTTGTCACACAATGGGGCACTTTCTGTTACAAGGTGATGCCGTTCGGACTGAAGAACGCTGGGGCAACTTATCAACGCGCCATGGTAGCTTTGTTTCATGATATGATACATCATGAGATTGAAGTTTACGTAGACGATATGATAGCTCGGTCACAAACAGAGGAGGAGCACCTTGAACATCTAGAAAAGTTGTTTGCCAGGTTGAAAGAATACAAACTCAGGCTGAATCCAAGTAAGTGCACTTTTGGAGTTAGGTCTGGTAAACTTCTAGGATTCATTGTAAGCAACAAAGGCATTGAAGTCGATCCAGCAAAAGTGAAAGCAATACAAGAGATGCCTGCTCCCCGTACTGAAAAGGAGGTTAGAGGGTTCTTGGGGCGCTTGAACTATATTTCCAGATTCATCTCTCATCTGACTTCTACCTGTGAGCCAATTTTCAAACTCTTGAAGAAAGATCAGGTAGTCGAATGGAACGACGATTGCCAAGCTGCTTTTGATAAAATCAAGGAGTATTTGCTAGAACCTCCTATCCTGATGCCACCCGTAGAAGGAAGACCATTGATCATGTATCTGACCGTCTTGGATAACTCAATGGGGTGTGTTTTGGGCCAGCATGATGAGTCTGGTCGAAAAGAGCATGCTATTTATTACCTTAGCAAAAAGTTTACCGACTGTGAGACTCGCTACTCACTGCTCGAGAAAAATTGCTGCGCTTTGGTATGGGTTGCTCGCCGACTAAGGCAGTATATGTTGACTCATACTACCTTGTTGATTTCCAAAATGGATCCTATCAAGTATATCTTCGAAAAGCCCGCTTTATCTGGAAGAATAGCCAGATGGCAGATGATCCTGATTGAGTATGACATCCAGTACACCACTCAAAAAGCTATAAAAGGGAGTGTACTAGCTGACCATCTGGCTCATCAAGCTATCGAAGATTACCAACCCATGAGATTTGACTTCCCAGACGAGGACATCATGAATTTGGACAACATTGAAGGTAACAGACCGTATGACGGACCCGAAAAGGGATCCCGATGGACCCTGTACTTTGATGGTGCCTCAAATGCACTTGGAAACGGTATCGGCACAGTACTCATTTCTCTGGAGGGTTGTCACACACCTTTCACGGCCCGACTTTGCTTCAGCTGCACAAACAACATGGCTGAGTATGAAGCTTGCATCTTTGGTCTCAAGGCTGCCATAGACTTGGGGATCAAATCTTTGGTCGTATTTGGGGACTCGGCTTTGGTTATCAGTCAAATCAAAGGAGAGTGGGATACCAAGCATCCTAATCTTGTCCCATACAAAGAACATGTCTTGACATTGTTGCCTCATTTCGAGCAAATTACCTTCGAGCATTTCCCGCGAGAAGAGAATCAGCTAGCAGATGCTCTAGCTACGATGTCCTCCATGTTTAAACTCAACTGGGATAATGAGGCTCCCCAAATCACCATCGAGCGAATGGATGAACCTGCACATTGTCACGAGATTAATACCGAAGAAGTAGTGGAACAACCCTGGTTCCATGAAATCAAAAGGTATCTCCAGACTAGAGATTATCCCGAAGGAGCTTCCGTAAATGACAAGAAGTTCTTAAGGAAATTTGCTGCCAAATTCTTCCTGAGCAACGGCATCCTTTACAAACGAAGCCATGATTGTGTATTACTCCGATGTGTAGACAAAGATGAAGCAGAGTTGATCATGGCTGAGATACACAGCGGCACATTTGGCACTCGCTTGAGCGGGCATACAATGGCTAAGAAGATCCTAAGGGCAGGCTATTACTGGTCTACCATGGAAGCTGACTGCCATCAACATTCCCGTACTTGCCACAAATGTCAAGTCTACGCTGACAAAGTTCATATCCCTCCGGTTCCTCTCAATGTTCTGACTGCTCCTTGGCCATTTGCAATGTGGGGCATTGACATGATTGGAGAGATCAAGCCCACGGCTTCCAACGGACATCGCTTCATCCTAGTTGCCATTGACTATTTCACCAAATGGGTCGAAGCAGCTTCCTTCGCCTCTGTTACTAAAAATGTGGTTGCCCGCTTCATCAAGCAAAATCTCATATGTCGATATGGTGTTCCAGACAGGATCATCATAGACAACGGTACAAATCTGAATAACACGATGATCACCGCATTGTGCGAACAGTTCAAGATTTATCATCACAATTCATCTCCCTATCGGCCGAAGATGAACGGTGTTGTTGAAGCTGCGAACAAAAACATTAAGAAGATCATTCAGAAAATGACAGTCACTTACAAAGACTGGCATGAGATGTTACCGTTTGCTCTACATGGATACCGTACGACGGCACGTACTTCAACCGGGGCAACCCCATTTTCATTGGTATATGGCATGGAAGCTGTCCTGCCTGTGGAAGTTCAGATTCCTTCTCTAAGGATTATGAAGGACACAGGTTTGAATGAATATGATTGGATTCAGACCCGACTTGATCAACTCAATTTGATCGACGAGAAGCGACTCGCTGCTATATGCCATGGTCAGACGTATCAAAAACGGATGATCAAGGCCTTCAATAAGAAAGTCAGACGTCAAGTGTATCAAGTCGGAGATCTCATAATCAAGCGGATTATCTTGCCGCAAAGTGATCCCAGGGGCAAATGGACTCCTACATATGAAGGACCATTTGTGATCAAGAGCATATTTTCTGGTGGTGCAATGATTCTGACCACCATGGACGGCGACGATTTGCCGCACCCTGCGAACGCAGACATAGTCAAAAGATACTACGCATAAAATAACCCGACAAGTCGAAAACCCGAAAGGGAGGCTTGGGCAAAAATGGGCATCCCGGTGAACCGAAAACCCGAAGGGGCGGTTCAGGCAAAAATTAGGGATAAAAACAAAAAAATCTGTACACCCGGCAAGTTGAAAACCCGAAAGGGCGGCTTGGGCAAAAAGGGGTTTCCCGGTGGATCGAAAACCCGAAAGGGCGATTCAAGCAAAAGTTAGGGAATTAAAGCGTATGACTATGTCTCGTCGGATCACTTCAAAGACAATCTCTTCATCAACCAGTTCCAGGTTTCTGATCAATCCAGTCATCAGCAAACGAAGCATTGGATGGACAGATATTCAGAGTTGTGAAGGCTATAGCGGAATGGAATCCCATGGAATTATTTCACATAGCCATCTTTATTTTATATAAATCTTTCAATATTTACGACAAAATCCTCTTACTAGGATGATTGTCTCCTTTGTACAAATATACTCAGAGAAAGTCAATACAAATACTTTTCCCAGAAATTTGTGTCATTTCCTTTTTCTTTTTCTCTTGCACTATTTGTTTTATTTTTGAGAAACGTCCAATGTTTTGTTAAATAGGCATATGCATTTGAACATAATCATTTCCTTATGAATCAAGAAAGAGGATTACTTTTAGGTTGAAGGTGCAGTTGGATATCTTGATACCCTTTCAAAGGAAACCCCCAGGATATTTGGAATCCATATCCCCAACAAGTCTTGAAGCTTATCCCCAGTAGATTCTGGAAGCTTATCCCCTGCAGAGTACGGACGTCTCTCCCGAGCTTTATTCAAAGTTACTCCTCACAAGGGCTTATAACTGGGTTATCCTCAGCTAATTGCCACGGAAGATCGCACTCGGCAAAATTCTTCCTATCCCCAGCGGAGTTCATCAAAGTTCCCCAGCATAACTTATCAATACAATCCCCAGAGGAGTTTATCTTTGTTATCCCCAGCCAGAGAATCCTCCAGAACTCAATTCCCCTCAGAACTAAGTTCCAGTATCCCCAGCAGAGCTAAAACTTCAAACTATCAATCCCCAGCGGAGCCAGGCTAGTGAACCTTTTCCCCACAGAAATGCTTCTCACTAGACTAGAGATTCTCAGTCTTATCTCCCCAGCTTAAGTCTGCCAGGTTCTAAAATCCCCAGTAGACATCATCAGAAATTCTCTTACCCTGCAAGTCACCAAGGAAATTCCAAGTCCCCGCAAGTGGTCCTAAGGCCCCTCAACGATTGAAGGTCTGGTATTCCCCAAGCAAATCTGAAGACTTTCAGTTGTCAGTTCCTCATTGTATTCGAAAATTCTCCAGTGAAGATCTCCTCAAGACAGGGATTCCCCAGAAGATTGGTATACAACCCAAGCTCCTTATTCTCCAGCAACAACCAAGAATTATTCTCCCCGGCAGCAGTCAAGAGGCTTTTATCTTCGGCCATCCAGGATTCACTTATCCTCAGCAAGATAGCTCATCAGCTTACATGTGCATTCATTTACATTCATATCATATAACATACATTACATCATGCATCATGACATTGCATACAACTAACCCTTTACCTTTTCAGAGATTCTTTCCAGGAATAGTTCAGATGTGACCCCGACACGGCAACATTCTGATACTTATTCCGGATTCATCCAGATGGAGTTTTACACGAGCTCATCATCAGGAAACCCTACACCGGTTCCTCTTCAACTTCAAGATTTCTGAAAACAGTTCACGGGTTCTCCAGTAACGGATGTTAACCTATCGCTTGTTCAGATTCTTCTCAAGACTTCTGAAAACAGTTTATGGATTCTTCCCCACAACGGATGTTAATCTATCGCTTGTTCAGACTCTTCTCAACTTTTGAAAACAGTTTACGGACGCTTCCCAACAACGGATGCTGCTCTATTGCTTATTCAACTTCAAGACTTCTGAAAACAGTTTATGGATTCTTCCCAACAACGGATGTTAATCTATCGCTTGTTCAGATGCAACTTTTGAAAACAGTTTACGGACGCTTCCCAACAACGCATGCTGCTCTATTGCTTATTCAACTTCAAGATTTCTGAAAACAGTTCACGGGTTCTCCAAGTAACGGATGTTAACCTATCGCTTGTTCAGTTTCTTCTCAAGACTTCTGAAAACAGTTTATGGATTCTTCCCAACAACGGATGTTAATCTATCGCTTGTTCAGATGCAACTTTTGAAAACAGTTTACGGACGCTTCCCAACAACGGATGCTGCTCTATTGCTTATTCAACTTCAAGACTTCTGAAAACAGTTTACGGACGCTTCCCAACAACGGATGCTGCTCTATTGCTTATTCAACTTCAAGATTTCTGGAAACAGTTCACGGGTTCTCGTAGTAACGGATGTTAACCTATCGCTTGTTCAGTTTCTTCTCAAGACTTCTGAAAACAGTTTATGGATTCTTCCCAACAACAGATGTTGATCTATCGCTTGTTCAGATGCAACTTTTGAAAACAGCTTACGGATGCCTCCAGATACGGATGTCAATCTATTGCTTATTCAAACCCCCAGTTCAGAGATAGTCCAAAACATGGACACCTTTCTGATACTCATTCCAGATGGCATCTTTAAGCCCATCCCCGACAAGTTTCTGTCACTCTTCCAGATGGCATCGTTAAGCCCATCTCCAAATGGAATCTCTAAGCCCATTCCCGCATCCATTGCTTTGACGAGTGCAAATTTAAGGGCACTCTAGTGTCCAATCTCCTTTTACCCTCGAGTCGCGAAAGGCAAACTTGCCAATCTAACTCTTCGGATTCAAGAAGATTGAATAGGGGCAACTGTTGTACCCCAAAATTTGCCCTCCCATTTCTCAATGATTTCTCATCACAAAGCCCTTGAAGCTCAAAATCCAGTTAGGGTTTCACCTGCTCAAGACTTCTCCTTGCACTGTTGACCCAAATTAGGGTTTGTGTTTGCACAAAGATGTTTTGACCTAAAATGCCTAAGATGACTTTCATGCTTCATATTGGACTCCCAAGTTTATCCACATCAAGTTTCAAGCCTTGATTCCAAATTTTGCCCAGTCAATTGGACAGTTGACCTAGAAATCAGTTGTATTGGGGAAAAAGTCAACTGTGGCCAATTGACAGTCAAATCCCATGAAAATTGACCCATATCAACATTATGAACTCACATGGACCATTTGATCAAGTTTGGATCACAATTCCACAAGAAATTTGATCAGATCACCAAAAGGGCAAAATGGTCATTTTTAGAGTTTTGACTGCACAAAGGCAATTTTTGACTGTTTAACCTAGCCAATGGCAAACCAAGCTAACATATGGACTCAAGGACCCCATGGAATTGTCTTGTCATGCTCAACAAGTTCAAAAGATCCCAAATGCACAAGATTGACATTTGAATTTCCCAGTCAATTGATCAATTTTGACTGTATACTGAAAAGTCAAACTTTGACTTTTTGGTCAAAATCAAGTGTCAAGATTCATTTTTCATTAAAACATGACAAATCATGAAACTTGTTCATCAAGAAATCAAGAATTGCAAATTAGGGTTTGAAATGAAGATTTTTCATAACTTAGAATTTTTCTAAGTTATGAAAAACCCTAATTTTTTTCTAACTTTGCCTCACTTTCTCACCAAGATTCATTTGGATTCAAGCAAAAGTAAAAACATAAAAGTTGTAGCCTATTGCATAATATACAACTTTGATTCACAAAGTTTTCCCAAAAGAAGCTTGTATCTCAAGTTACAATTTTTGGAACAAGGGTACCAAACCATTCTTAACTTAGAGAAAATTTGACCTATTTTAGGCAAGGTTTTTACCTAACTTCAAGTCCATTTTTCACATGCTTCCACTTGGAATTTCAATTTTCATTTCAAAGATGGATTGTAGTACACATTCCAAGCTTTCCAAAATGTCCAAGAACTCATCAAACAACCTCATGGTTAGAGAGAATCGAATTTGGCAATGGGAAAAACTCACTTTTGTTATGGCCAATTTCCATGTTCATACACTTAGGCAATTTTCAAATCAGCATGCATTCCTTGATTACAGGACCTAAATCTCTGTTACACTCATAAATTTAATGCAAACTCATTGTGCAAAGACCATATTTTTTGTGTTCAAGCATTGCATAATGGTTTAGTCCCAAAATAGATAAAGCATTTTAACCATTTTTGCAAAAGTGAACTTTATGTCAATTAACAATCCAAGCAAGGACAGTGCAAATCTCTTTGGCACAAGTTATTAGACTAATTACACTGATCAAGGCCAAGGTTTGCAGCACATTAGGGGGGCCTCTATCAGTCTAGAACTCCACTTGACCTTTTCTTGCTTAAGTGTGAAGAAACATAGCATTTTGTACAACAACTCTCATTTCCTGTAAACCAAGCTTAAGCAAACTTGTCAAACACTTTCTAATCATCAAACCCAAGCTGAAACACGAGCTATCCACCTCCATTTCCCTCTCAAACACAGAATCACTCTCAAATTGTCCAAACATAGCACCTGCTACAGATTGAATCCCACAACTCATTTCCATCGTGCATTCTTGCTAAAACCAGTTCAAACACTTTCCTTACCATCAATCCAAACTACCCAAAGCATTAGAAGTGAACTGTAACTCCTCTAATCAGTTTGGCCATTTTCATTTCTTCCTCTTGCAGGTTGACTTCTGCAGCTTGATACAGAAGGTTTCAAGGCATACCAAGTATTGGAATAGCATCCTCACACTTCAAGCAAGCTGTACAAATCATCATCTTGCCCTGAAAGCTCCCCCATTGCCAGACACGATTCCAACTGAACAGGTATATTCTTGAACTTCTAACTCTCAATGTAGGCATCATTAGCTCTAAGTTTGTGAATAAGAAGTGTTCTACTCATGCCCCTGAAACTGTACATGTCTTTACTTTCCATTTATTTTGCCTGTGCTATGAGAATTTAAGGTCTGAACATTGATAAAAAGTTAGGTTAAGATTTGGGAATGATGAAATTCTCTCTCATTTCTGAGAGTTAGGATGGGTTCTTTACATGTCCAGAATCGTGGCTTGATGCTTAACATTTCTTATGTTGTAAGTTTGTGCAAAAAGTCAAGGAATCCAGATGTTTGAATCAGTGTACAGGCGCGCGTTTTTGACAAAGTTTCTGGCTGGAGGTTGAAGAAGCTCCACGTGGGTTGGGCCTGTTTTTCTATTTCTTTTCACACCCCATTTTTGGTTTTACACCTCTGTGGCCCATTGTGCTTATTTTCATGATTTTTTGACTTTTCTTTTTTTATTCTGACTTACTTATTTTTGCTAATAATATTAAAAATATAAAAAATATTTTTCACACCATTTTTGAATTTATTAGGCATTTGTTTGTTTAAATAGGTTTTGTACATAAATAATAATAAATACTATTATTTGGAATAACTAGAAAAAATAATGTAAACACATTCATTTTCTGATTTTTATTTTATTTTATCTTCTGAAAATATTTTATATAAAATATACTTTTTTATAAATATTAAATATTATTATTTTGTATATATAATACATATTTAGAAAATAATACAAATATATATATATATACTTATTAGAATATTTAGGACAAAAATACAAAAATATATACATTTTTATTTTATTAATATTTGACATTAAAAATACTTTTTTTACAAATATACTTCATTTTTGTTTTTATTTTTGTATATAATAAATAAACATTGTACATATTAAATAAATAATACCTTTTACCTAATAAAATTAGGGTTTTACCCTAAACATAAAAATACCCAAAAATTAATGCTTTTTATTTTGTTTACTTGACATATAAAAATACTCTTTTTCATACACATAAAAACATTTTTTTGCATCTTGCATATTTATTTTATTTCCATTTAATTTGTGCAATTAAATATCTTTGTATAATTCCAAATTGATGTAATAGTTAGATTTAAATTTCTTGTCAAAATACCCCCCATTTGAACATTTGTACCCCCCTTCCCATATATTATGTTGTAATAGTTTAGAACTTTATTTTTCGCACTTTAATGCTTTCTAAATATACCATGTTAGAATTAGGGTTTGTATGCGAATCAAAAACAACAAAAATAGTTTGACCTAATTTCAAGATAATCAAGCATGAAAATGGACAACACTAATCACACTTGCACCCCTAGGGTATTCCACTTGTTGCCTTCAATAAATGGGCTATATTGCACGTTAGGTCTCTTTGGGCAAAACAAACAATTCAAATGATCATAGTCCCTCGACGACGCTTTCGAAAGTTGCCTAAAAAATGATCAAGTCCCTTAAAGGAAAATTGCCCAAAGATACTTGGCACCATTGCAATTATGGTCTAAACGATGACCCGCGCCCATCCCTTTCACATCCTAACACAAGATTGTCCACCAAATGCAATGGTGGAACAAAATTGTTAAAAGGGTTAAAACATAGCAAAAATCTTTGAGAACTTTAGGGTAGATAGCTCTTAAGTACTTGTCAACTTGCAAAACAAAAACACTTGCCTATTTTTCAAACCACACTTCACAAACAATTTCAAAACAACTTTAAAAAAAAAACCTTGAAACATCTTTTCAAAAAGACAAACACCTTTTGTAAAACATTCGAGTAAAGAATTGTTACAAGGGTAGCCTAGACAAGGCATCTTTTTCAAAACATTTTCAAAACCACACACAAAGCACCATTTCAAACAATTGAAAACCAAGTCAAGTTGATCTAAGCAAGTACCTAAGAGCCCATGGATAACCATGGATAGAAAGGGTGCTAATACCTTCCCTTTCTATAATCTACTCCCCGAACCCAAGAAAATATCTCAAAGGTTTTTTCTGTGCTTTTTAAACCTTTCCTTAGGATAAAATAAAAAGTCGATGGCGACTCTTGCTCAACCGAAACATTTGCAAAAACAAACACAAAACCATAGTCAGTTCTCCCACCGTATCACAACCATCCCCGGCGAAACGAAGAATCCAGCTCTGTTCTCCAGCAGCTATCCGGGATTTATTTTCCCCAGCTAAGACATTACATTTCCATACATCATAATACATGCATATACGCGTCATATAACACAATCTCACTTATTTTGAGAACATCATTACTTGATCCATATCATGCATTGCATATGACTGACCTTTACCTTTCAGGAAAGATGCAGTTAAGTTCTAAATTATGCCTAAGACCTCCTCTGGTCCAGTTAAATGGATTCCTAAAGATTTTTCTGATGCCGATCCAGTTGAAGTTGTTCCAAGACCTTGTATGGTCCAGTTAAATCGATTCCTAAAGATTTTTCTGATGTCGATCCAGTCAAAATTAATCCAAGACCTCCTCTGGTCCAGTTAAATCGATTCCTAAAGATTTTTCTGATGTTGATCCAGTTGAAGTTGTTCCAAGACCTTGTCTGGTCCAGTTAAATCGATTCCTAAAGATTTTTCTGATGCCGATCCAGTCAAAGTTAATCCAAGACCTCCTCTGGTCCAGTTAAATCGATTCCTAAAGATTTTTCTGATTCCGATCTAGTTGAAGTTATTCCAAGACCTTGTCTGGTCCAGTTAAATTGATTCCTAAAGATTTTTCTGATGTTGATCCAGTCAAAGTTGATCCAAGACCTCCTCTGGTCCAGTTAAATCAATTCCTAAATATTTTTCTGATGCCGATCCAGTTGAAGTTATTCCAATACCTCGTCTGGTCCAGTTAAATCGATTCCTAAAGATTTTTCTGATGCCGATCCAGTCAAAGTTATTCCAAGACCTTGTATGGTCCAGTTAAATCGATTCCTAAAGATTTTTATGATGCCGATCTAGTCAAAGTTAATCCAAGACCTCCTCTGGTTCAGTCAGAGCGCTGATAAGATCTCTCTGATTCATATTCCAGTTGAAGTTATTCCAAGACCTTGTCTGGTCCAGTTAAATCGATTCCTAAAGATTTTTCTGATGTCGGTCCAGTCAAAGTTAATCCAAGACCTCCTCTGGTTCAGTTAGATCGCCGATAAGATCTCCCTGATTCATATTCCAGTTGAAGTTCAGACCACTTATCAACAGTCTCCAAATGGAATCTGTAAGCCCATTCCTGACATCACAATGTTGATACCACTTCATGCGAGTGCAAATTTCTGGGCACTCTAGTGTTCAATCATCTTTCACCTTTGGATCACGAAAAGGCCCGAAAGCCAATCTATATCCTCAGGTTTAAGAAGATTGAACAGGGGCAGCTGTTGTACCCCAAAATTTACCCTCTCATGTTTCCCAAGACATGGCAAGAGAAATCTCCAAGTTGATCAAGATTGCTCAAGAGTTGGACAGTCAAGCTATCTCCTAAGGCAGTCAACCTCAAATTAGGGTTTTGTGTTGCATCAAGGTCCTTGCATCCAAATGACCTCAAGTGCTCCCCAATGTTCTAATATGTTCTCAAGTTCATCCATGTCAAATTTCAAGCCTTGCAGAGGAAGTTTGGTCAGTCAATTGCTCAAGGGGTCCAAAAATCGACTGTGCTAGGGCAAAAGTCAATTATGACCTACATACAGTCAAACCTCAAGATTTTTTGTCAACATACTCATTTTGAAGGATAATTCATCATTTTATCAAGGGTTGATCATGATTCATCAAGGATTGCTCAAAATTCATCAAGACTCAAAAGTTGCTAAATTAGGGTTTTGCAAGAAAAGTCAACTCAAATTTGACCAAGCATAAATTTCTCATACTTTATGATAAATGACCCATCCAAAGATCATTTTGAAGAGGATTAAATTTCCTACAATCCATATTCATACCCCAAGATCAAGAAATGCCCTCACAAAAAGTTACAAATTTGGACATTATAGGTCATTTTTGAAAGTCAACAAAAACACCTTTTTTTCCAAAGCTTTAAACTTGATAATGGAATATCAAAATGCGATGAGACCAACAGGGTTGGTTAGAGTACATCTCAAGCTTTCTAAAAAGTCCAAGAAAACTTCCAAAAGTTCAAAATTGAAGAAGTTATGCATTGTTGAAGTTGGGCATTTTTGCAAAATTGCCAAAAGTCAACTATCCCCAAAACTTCAAATTTTGTCAAATGGGCCCATTCCTTTTCACTTGATTTGATCTTGTCACACTCCACACGTGTCCTAGCTTCAGCCTTGTGTCCATTTATTAATTTTTCTATTTTATTTGATTTTTTATTGAATTAATTCATTTTAAATCAATTTTAATCAAATAAAATCCAAATATTGATCACTTGGAATCCTTTTGATTGTTATAGGTCTTAATTGTCATCATGGACATGATCAAACTCGTATCTCACCATATCATGAACAAAAAGAGGGATTTTGGATAAGTTTGGAAAGTTATCAATGGAGGATCAAATCAAATCCTAAAACATCAATGCACAGAGATTCAAGACCCAAAACTTGACCTAATCCAATGCTGCATACATATACAAGCTAAAGGCACACGAATCAGAGGTTAGAGGCTACAAAATCACAAGAACCAAACTTGAGAAAACTTGAAAAAAGCTTGAAACTGAAATCCTTCATAGAGGCCAATTCAGAACCAAATCTCAACATGAATCAATTGCTGGACATCCACTGAAGCGAAACCAACCCCTAGCAAGCCATCACACCCTCTCAATCGCGTTGTAAGTCCTTCGAAACACCGCCCTGCATTTGAAATCGCAACCTCTCATTCTGGCATTTTCTTGACAAATCATTGACATATTCATGATCCTTGAGTAATTTCTAAACTTTCTGCATTATTTAATTATGTTTATATGACCTGTAGTGCCATACCCGAATCTAGGGTTCTTGGTCTTTGTTTTTGGGCGTTTTGCTTGCAGGAAAAATTGGGGCCATTAATGGATATATACATGCTCAGGAGGCCTAGACGATCATAATTATGGTCTTGGAATTAATTTTTATGGCCTAGGATAGATTTTAGGATGCAGCTATGGATTTAGCTGCAGATGTAAATCCGCAGGAAAATAACCAGGTCCAACGAGGAAGACGATGACGCGTCCCCCTCCTGTTCGTTGATTCAAATTTCGCGCATTATTTTTTTAATTCTGGCATAGTGTTTGTTTTTCCAATATATTAATTGTTATCTATTACACTAACAATTAAAAGGCGTTGGTTCAGTGGCGAAGGTGTTAGTGCAAAGTCTCACAGGACCTGGGTTCGAGTCCCAGGTCCCCATATTACATTATTATTGTTTTTCTTCAGGTTATTCCATGCAAAGTCAGGCGTGTGGTTTACCATGCACCCTCATGCAATCAGTGGACGGATGGCCCCCAGGCCAAATCTGATGGCCCAGATGGGATGCCTACCATATGCCAAAGTCAATATGCACACGTGGAAGCAAGAAAGATCAATGCAGGCCAATTCAAATGGGCCACAAATTGCTATCCATACCCCTCCAATCAGGCCCATATACTCCTAAACTTTCTCTTTGTTTTTATTATTTCTTTTAATTAATTAATTGTTATCATTTTTATTATTTAACTAACCAATTAAATTTTTTTCCTCATAAAATCAAAAAAAAAACAAAAATATATTTTATTTATTAAAATTAAATTCAGCACTTTATTTTTGTAAATAAATATTAATTCAATTAATTTAGTTTAATTAGGAAATAACTTTAATTTTTTTTTGCAATAATTAAAATTAATTTAGACGATTAGGTTTTTATTAACTTTGATCAAATTTATTTTTATTTCCTTAAATATCAAAAACTCCAAAAATATTTTTATTAATTAATTAGTTTATTAGTTTAATAAATAGCTTAGATTTAATTTCTTTTAACTCAAAAAACAACGAAAAATGCTTTCTTTCAAAAAAAGGGTCAAAACTCTAAAATTCACCCGATTTAATTTCTCGCACGCGTTCCATATTTATTTCATTATTGTATATGTTTCCCAGAATGTAATAGTTAATTAGGACTTTATTATTTTTATCGCTTTATTTACTTTCCGCATTTTAATTTCAAGGGTTGCTTTTGGCGATGTAAATACCCGACGCCTTGTAATAGTTAGTTTTAATTTCCGCAATTTAATTTCCGCAACTTATAAACTGTTAGGTGTTTGATATTAGGGAATGCATGACAAGATCGAATCTTTAACCTAAAATCAACATAGCTCACCCATGACATGTATAAATATAAAATTAAACGAAATAACACACTCGCACATGCGCACTCTTAGGGTACATCTCACTTGGTTGCCTTCGAACGTGGTCATTGAGTATAGGAAGTTTTAGAGGTTGCCCTCTTGTCCAAAGATCATAGTTGCCTCGAAACGGTTGCCTCGGAAAAATGATCTAAGACATTAGGGTTACCGCTAAGGTGTCCTAACATTGCTTTAGTGACCACATGTCCCTTAATCGAATTGACCCTTAAACTCCAACGACGATGCTACCTACTCATCAATAGTGGGATAGCATTGTCTAAAGGACATTAGCACAGATTGATTCCTTTTTCGAGTAGGTAGATGGTTCTTAAGTACTTGCTCTTTCAAAACAAAACAAAAACTTTTTGCACTTACACCTTTCAAACAAAAACTCTTTTCAAACCCACAAACACAAAGAAAAGCAAATTTTGAAAACACTTTGAGCAAGTACCTAAGAGCCCGTGGATAACCACGGATAGAAAGGATGCTAACACCTTCCCTTTCTATAATCTACCCCCCGGACCCGAGAAACATCTCGAAAAAGGAATTTCTCTGTGCTTTTTTCCTTTCCGTGTTGGATAAAATAAAAGACGGTGGCGACTCTTGCTTACCGCGACATTTTGCAAAAACAAACGCAAAACACGAACCAGCATTCCAAAAACAGTCATTCTCTCCCACCGTATCACACTGCTCAACCATTTCGAGTGAATCATGTTTCCTCTGAGGAAGATGACAACTGAGAGGAGGATGGCAGAAGTGTCAGGGGTGAAGATAGAAATAATCAGGTTTCTGTGGATGAAAACTACTCTGATGAACAGTATCCTCCTGCAGATGACAAATACAAGCAGTTGGAAGACCGACTCAAAGCTGTGGAAATCTAGAAAGTTCCTGGATTGGATTTTGGAGAGATAGGTCTGATCTCGGAGGTGGTCATCCCTCACAAATTCAAGGTCCCTGTCTTTGCTAAATATGATTGGGTATCTTGTCCCAAACTTCATCTAAGGTCGTATGTTCGAAAAATCCAACCTCGTACTGCTGACAGGAAATTATGGGTTCATTTCTTTCAAGAAAGTTTGTCTGGTACTCAACTTGAATGATTCTATCAGCTGGAAGGAACCAATAGTCACACATGGGAATACTTGGTTGCTACTTTCTACAAGAAGTATCAATATAATGCTGACCTGGTGCCGACTCATGTAAAATTGCAAAACATGTCCATGGGCTCAAATGAAGGGTTCAAGGAGTATGCACAAAAATGGAGGCACTTAACTGGAATGGTGAAACCTCCTTTGAATGACAGGGAGCTGGTAGATATGTTCATGGGAACTCTGATAGGCCCATACTTTATTCTATTGATTAGAAGCTCGTCATCTGGATTTATTGAGCTACTTCTGACCGGGGAAAGAGTTCAAAGTGGTATTAAGAGTGGGAAGATTCCAATGGATGCAACTTCTAATGCTGTGAAGAAGCCCTTCATTGATAAAAAAGAAACCAATATTGTATATGGCTAGAGGAGTCGTAGTAAGAATGATCGCCATTAGTCTATTGGAGCGGTATTGATCTCTAATCCGGTGCCTGTTCAACCACAACAACAGGGCAATCAGCATAGGTCAGACGCCCCGAGGAGGCAATTCACCAGGATTGGTATGCCATTGTCTCAGGAATTACAACATCTTTTGAAAGCAGAATTGATAACACTATGGGATCCTCCTCCTAGTCCCAACACATCCTCTCAAAAGTATAACCCAAATGCGAGGTGTGCCTATCACTCGAATAATCCTGGGAACGACACCAGCAACTGCTGGGCCCTGAAAAACAAAATCCAAGACATGATTGATAACAAGGAAATTGAGTTTGAGCCTCGGGAGACTCCAAATGTGATTAATGCTCCTATGCTGAAGCATGACAAAGGCATAAGTGTTGTTGAAGATGTTTTGTATGTTACTTTCGTAAGTGATATGGTTACTCCTCTCTCAATAGTCAAGGAGAATTTGCTACAAGCTGATTTATTTACGGGTTGTGTTAAAGAATGTTATTATTGTGTAGTTCAACCAAATGGTTGCGGGTTACTAAAGGAAGGCATTCAGCGCCTGATGGGTGAACATGTAATTTTGGTTGAGAAAATTATGTATGCTGAGAATTTGTCCCGAGATTTATCTGTCATATCTGGTACTCCTTTCAGGATCATTTCCAAGGGTCCTGTAAGGATTACTACCAATCCAAAAGTTGCTACTTTAATCATTACAACACTTGGGCCCATCCCATATTCCTCGGAGAAGGCTATTCCATGGAATTATGGGTATGATGTTTATTACCAAGATATTAAACAAGAATTGTCATATGAAGATGATGAAGAGGTTGATCCCAACATTGACAATATTGCAGGGACTAGCAAAATTACTAGAAGCAGAAGGATTTTCTACCTGGAAATCTCTCCACCTGTTCAAGTCACAGTTACCAAGACAACTGAAACACCAGGTAAAGAGCCAATGATAGAGTCTTCCCAGACGGAGGCGCTAAAAGAAACTACAGTCAAAGACACCTTTGGACAAGAGTTGGAAGACATTTTGAAGATCATCCACAAGAGTGACTATAAAATTGTTGAACAGCTGGGGCAGACCGCGTCCAAGATCTCCATGTTATCTTTACTACTGTGTTCTGAAGCACATGCGAAGGCTTTAGTAAAGTTCTTGAAGACTGCTCACGTGCCCAAGAAATTTCTGCTGATTAATTTAGAGGTTGTGTGACGAGTTTAAAAACTGATAATGGTTTAGTATTTTCCAATGTTGACCTAACTCCGGAGGGGATAAATCATAATAGGGCCTTGTATGTCTCCATTGAATGCAGGGGCACTACATTGGCTCATGTGTTAATTGATATTGACTCTTCTCTGAATGTTCTGCCAAAGGGCACTCTTGATAGACTGGATTGTGAAGGGGTTGTGCTGAAACCCAGTGACATTATAGTTCGAGCCTGTGATGAATCCAAAATAATGGTACATGGAGAAGTGGATCTTCCTATTAAAGTGGGATCATAGATCTTTGAATCCATCTTCTATGTGATAGACATCTGACCAGCTTATTCATGTCTATTGGGACACCCCTGGATCCATGAGGCAGGCGTTGTTACCTCCACCTTACACCAGAAATTAAAATATCATGTGAAAGGGAAGGTTGTTATTGTCTGCGGAGAAGAGGAGTACATGGTCATCCACTTGAATTCATTCCGGTACATGGATATGGACGGAGAATTTATCGAGACTCCATGTTAAACCTTTTAAGTGATTTCCTCTGCTATTGTTAAAAAAAAAATTCCATTGCAAACACTACCAGGTTTCCGCACAAGATGGTTTCTTTGAAAGATGCCAAAGTAACTATAGAAGAAGGTGGTTGTACTATTTGGGGTCAGGTTCCTGATATCCCTTACAAATCTGACAAGTTTGGTTTGGGCTTTACTGCAGAAGGTCAAAGGGTTGTTCGTCGCGCTCGAGCTCGAGGATCTTCATTATGTATCAGCAACAACAGGATCAATGCTATAGAGGATGCTAAAAGTGATTGTGATTTCGGAAGCTGGATATTCCCT
Organism: Vicia faba; assembly: GCA_948472305.1. Taxonomy (NCBI): domain Eukaryota; kingdom Viridiplantae; phylum Streptophyta; class Magnoliopsida; order Fabales; family Fabaceae; genus Vicia; species Vicia faba. The sequence goes on along the minus strand of OX451740.1, from coordinate 736,734,631 downwards.
ACCATTGGTGATGGACTCAACAATTGGAAGGCGGAAGACATTATCTATATCTCCTTTAGTCAGGAGTAATAGTTATTTCTGTTTTATTACTTTAAAAATTTTGGTTATATAATTTCTTTTAAAACAATGACTTTAAACCTTGTGCCTTTCCCGGGGCACAATGGTTCATTTGTTAAGGGTTGTCATTTCATATGTCATATTTTCATTTAATGAAAACATTGGATGTTTTGCATTCAAATTTTGCGCTCTTTATCTTTATTTTACTTTATTTCACTTTCAAATAGCTATGTGTTCTTACACACACACACACACACACTATATTGTAGATCTCAATCCACTCTGGATCTCGTTGATAATGATTCTACTATTGCCGCTTATGACTTTGAAAATCCAATCTACCAAGCCGAGGACGAAGGTGAGGAAGATTGTGAAATACCTGGATAACTTGCCAGACTGTTAATACAAGAAGAAAAGGTTATCCAACCACATGAAGAGTCAGTCGAGGTGGTAAACTTAGGTTCTGAGACAGATAGGAAAGAAGTCAAGATTGGCGCTAATTTAGAAGACAGTGTCAAGAACAGGTTAATTCAGATGTTGCACGACTATGTTGAGGTATTTGCTTGGTCATACAAGGATATTCTAGGGCTCGAAACTGATATTGTAGTTCACCATCTGCCAATGAAAGAGGGTTGTTCTTGAATTAAGAAGAAGGTTTGTTGCATGCATCCCGAGATGTTAGAGAAGATCAAAGACGAGGTTATGAAACAATTCGATGCATTTTTCTTAGCAGTGACGTCATATCTTTAATGGGTTGCAAATGTTGTTCCGGTAACAAAGAAAGATGGAAAGGTACATATGTGTGTAGACTACAGGGATCTGAACAGCGCAAGCCCCAAAGATGACTTCCCACTTCCACATATTAATGTCTTGGTCGACAATACCGCTCAGCACAAGGTATTCTCCTTCATGGATGGTTTCTCAGGTTATAATCAGATCAATATGGCGCCTGAAGACATGGAGAAAACTACCTTTGTCACACAATGGGGCACTTTCTGTTATAAAGGCATGCCTTTTGGGTTGAAGAACGTCGGGGCCACTTATCAGTGTGCCATGGTAGCCTTATTTCACGACATGATTCATCATGAGATAGAAGTCTATGTTGACGACATGATAGCAAGGTCACAGGCTGAAGAAGAACATCTTGATCGTCTTCACAAGTTATTTGAAAGGCTGAAGAAGTACAAACTAAGGCTAAATCCAAACAAATGCCCTTTTGGAGTGAGGTCTGGAAAAATCCTAGGTTTCGTCATTAGTGGTAAAGGTATTGAAGTTGATCCTGCAAAATTTAAATCTATTCAAGAAATATCGGCTCCTCATACTGAGAAGGAGATCAGAGGTTTCTTTGGACGACTAAACTACATTGCCCAATTCATTTCTCATTTGATTGCTACCTGTGAGCCAATCTTCAAGCTGTTGAAGAAAGATCAAGTTATAAAATGGAACGCCGACTGTCAAATAGCCTTTGATAAAATCAAGGAGTACTTATAAGAACCTCCAATTCCTATGCCACCAGTTGAAGGAAGACCTCTAATCATGTACCTAACATTGCTAGAGAATTCAATGAGGTGTGTACTTGGGCAACATGACGAGTCTGGTCGAAAAAGCATGCAATATACTACCTTAGCAAAAAGTTTACCAACTGTGAAACAAGATATTCACTGCTCGAGAAAACTTACTGCACTTTGGCAAGAGTTGCATGCCGACTAAGACAGTATATGTTGACTCATACTACTCTATTTATCTTTAAAATGGATCCCATCAAATACATGTTTGAGAAGCCAACTCTCTCCAGAAGAATAGCCCGATGGCAAATGGTCCTAACAGAATACGACATTCAGTACACGACTCAAAAGGCAATCAAAGGAACTGTACTGGAGGATCATTTGGCACATCAAGCTGTAGATGACTACTAATCTATAAACTTCGAATTCCCGGATGAGAACATCATGCTAATTACAGATTATGAAGAACCTGGACCGTATGAAGGACTTGAGCTAGGATCTCGACAGACTATGGTTTTCGATGGAGCTTCTAACGCACTTGGAAACGGAATTGGTGCTGTAATTATCTCTCCTCAAGGTTGCCACACACCCTTCATCGCCAGACTTTGCTTTGACTTCACCAACAATATGGCTGAGTACGAAGCGTGCATCATGGATATTAAAGATGCTATTGACCTGAGAATCAAATTCCTGAGCGTATATGGGGATTCAGCCTTGGTAATCAGTCAGGTCAAGGGAGAATAGGATACGAAGCATCTGAATCTTATCCCTTACCGAGAACATGTGTTAACCTTGATTACGTACTTTGAAGAGATTACTTTTGAGCATATCCCAAGAGAAGAGAATTAGTTGGCATACACATTAGCTACCATGTCATCCATGTTCAAGGTCAGTTGGGACAATGAGGCTCCCATAATTACCATTGAAAGATTCGATGAACTGGCACACTGCTGCGAAATTGATACTGATGGAGTAGAAGAAAAACCTTTGTTTCATGAAGTTAAAAGGTACTTTGAAGCTCAAGAATACACTGAAGGGGCATCGATCAATGACAAGAAATTCCTATGAAGGTTCTCGGCTAAGTTCTTTTTGAGCAATGAAATTTTGTACAAGAGCAATCATGATTCGACTCTACTTCGTTGTGCGGATAAGAAAGAAGCAGAGAAAATTATGGAGGATATGCACGAAGGTATCTTTGGTACTCATTCTATTGGACATACTATGGCTAAGAAAATCTTGAGAACGGGATACTATTGGTCGATCATGGAAACTGATTGTCACCACCACTCAAGAACTTGTCATAAGTGCCAAAATATGTTGATAAAGTTTATGTGCCTCTAGTTCCTCTGAATGTTTTGACTGCTCCTTGGCCATTCGCAATGTGGGGAAGTGATATGATCGGAGAAGTCAAGCCTAACGCTTCTAACGGATATTGCTTCATTCTCGTCGCCAATGACTACTTTAAAAAATGGATTGAAGCAGCCTCGTTCGCCTCTGTTACTACGAAAATGGTCTCCCGGTTCGTGAAACATAACCTTATCTGCCGGTATGGCATCCCCAAGAGAATCATCACAGACAATGGTATCAACCTCAATGTGATACGGTGGGAGAACTGACTATGGTTTTTGCGTTTGTTTTCGCAAATGTTTCGGTTGAGCAAGAGTCGCCACCGACTTTTTATTTTATCCTAAGGAAAGGTTTAAAAAGCACGGCAAAAACCTTTGAGATTTTTCTTGGGTTCGGGGAGTAGATTATAGAAAGGGAAGGTATTAGCACCCTTTCTATCCATGGTTATCCATGGGCTCTTAGGTACTTGCTTAGATCAACTTGCCTTGGTTTTCAATTGTTTGAAATGGTGCTTGGTGTGTGGTTTTGAAAATGTTTTGAAAAGATGCCTTGTATAGGCTACCCTTGTAACAATTCTTTACTCGAATGTTTTACAAAAGGTGTTTTGTCTTTTGAAAAGATGTTTCAAGGTTTTTTTAAAGTTGGTTTTGAAAGTGTTTGTGAAGTATGATTTGAAAAATGGGCAAGTGTTTTCTTTGCAAATTGACAAGTACTTAAGAGTTATCTACCCTAAAGTTTTCTCAAAGATTTTTGTTATGTTTTAAACCTTTTGACAATTTTGTTCCACCATTGCATTTGGTGGACAATCTTGTATTAGGAGGTGAAAGGGACGGGCGCGGGTCATCGTTTAGACCATAATTACAATAGTGTTAGATGTCTTTGGGCAATTTTTCTTTGAAAGGGACTTGATCATTTTAGGCAACTTTTTGAAAGCATCGTCGAGGGACTTATGATCATTTGATTGTTTGTTTTACCCAAAGAAACCCAACATGCAATATGGCCCAATTTATTTGAAGGCAACAAAGTGGAATACCCTAGGGGTGCAAGTGTGAGATGTGTTGTCCATTTTCATGCTTGTTTATCTTGAGATTAGGTCAAACTATTTTGTTCGTTTTATTCGCATACAAACCCTAATTCTAGCATGGTATTTAGAAAGCGTTAAAATGCGAGAAATAAAATTCCTACACTATTAAAACACAATAATATGGGGAGGGGGGTACAAATGTCTCAAATGGGGGATATTTAGACAAGAAATTAAACCTAGCTATTACATCATTTTCTTTGAATATTTACATTATAATCAAAAGCATAAATTAAATGGAAATGAAATAAATATGCAAGATGTAAAAGAATTTTTATATGTATGAAAAAGTATTATTTATGTAAAATAAAAAGAGAAATAAAAAGGTATTATTTTTTGGAGTATTTTCATATTTAGGGCAAAACCCTAATTTTAATCAAAAGGGTATTAATTACTTAACATATATAATATTTACTATTTACATACAAAAATAAAATAAAATATAGTATATTTATAAAAATGTATTTTTAGTGTTAAATATTAATAAAAATAAAAAGATGTATATTTTTGGTATTTTACCCTAAGTGTATTAATATATATATATATATATATATATATATATATATATATATATATATATATATATATATATATATATATATATATATATATATATATATATATATATATATATATATATATATATATATATATATATATATATATATATATATTATTTGCAAAAAAATATATTAAATATGCACAAAATAATAATATTTAATTTTATAAAAAAAAAAGTATTTTTTATACAAAATGTTTCAAAAGGGAAAAATGAAATAAAAAATCAGAAATACAATATGTTTACATTGTTAATAATATTTCTAAATAATAGTATATATATTTATGTATAATAGTATATATAAACAAATAAATACTTAAAAAATGCAAAAATGGTGTAAAAATGATTTTTCAGGTTTTAAACATTATTAGAAAAAATAAATGAGTCAAAATGAAAAAAGAAAAATCAAAAAAACATTAAATCAAGCAAATGGGCTCAGGGGGGTATGAATCAAAAAGTATGGTGTAAGAAGCAAAACAAAAGCTGGCCCAGCCCATGAGACACCTTCTTCAACCTCTGAACAACATTATTCAAAAAAACGCGCGCCCTGTTCTTCCATCCAAACATCCTGATTCCTGGCTTATTAATGAAAACTCATAACATAAAAAATGTTCAGCATCAAGAGACGAATCCAACCATATGCAGAACTTGATCTAACTCTCTAAGATGAGAGATAATTTCTTCTCCCCCAAATCCTGACCTAGATTTTCTGCCATTTTCAAACCTTAAATTCTCACAGCTCAGGCAAAAGAAATGAAAAGTAAAAGCATGTACAGGTTCAGTGGCATGAGTAGAACATTGCTTATTCACAAACTTAGAGCTAATGATGCCTAATAAGAGAGATAGAAGTTCACCAAAATACCTGTTCAGTTGAAGTTCTATCTGGCAATGGGGGAGCTTTCAGTGTAAGATAATTGTTGGTATAGCTTCCTTGAGGTGAGGTGATGCTGTTCCAATATTTACTTTGCCTTGAGACACCTTGAATTGAGCTTCAGAACTTCAACTGCAAAATGAAAAAGTGAAAATGGTGGAACTTGTTAGAGGAATTAAAGGTCGTGTTTCAAGTCATGGTTAGCTTGCATAGATGCTAGGGAATGTGTGTGAACTGGTTTGGGCAAGAAAGCTTGAGAGAAATGGGAGATGGCACTCAAACTGCAGGCCTGGCCCTGTTCTTGCAGTTTGAAGGTGATTCTGGGATTGGGAGTGTATGAGGGTTGTTAGGGTCGTGTACTAGCTTGGTTGGGATGTCTTGGATGTGTTTCACAAGTTTGCTTTAGTGTTTGTAAGCTGATATGAGAGTTGTCTTACAAAATGCCAAGTTACTTACACTTTAAACAACAAATGCCCAAGTTGTGTTCTAGGTCAGTAGAGGCCCCCTAATGTGCTGCATAATCTCTCCTTGATCAGAGTGTTTTGCCCATAATCTTGTGACAATTAGATCTCATTTGTACTTGTGGATTTGCATCATGACATAAAGTGAAACTTTTGCAAAAATGGATATAATGCTTTATCTATAAATGGATTAATCTTCTAGGCAATGCTTGAACACACAAAAAATGGTCTTGGCACAAAGGTTTGGCATTAAATTTATGATTCTAATTTAGATAAAAGGCCTGTAATCAAGTGGCATGCTGAGTTTTGAAAATGCATAGTGTTATGAACATGTAACTTGGCCTAATCCAAAGTGAGTTTTTGCTATATTGTGAAATTCGATTCTCCCTAACCATGAGGTTGTTTGAGAAGTTCTTGGACATTTTAGAAAGCTTGGAATGAGTACTACAATCCATCTTTGAAATGCAAATTGAAATTCCAAGTGGAAGTGTATGTAAAATGGCCTTGAAGTTGGGTAGAAAACCTTGTCAAAATAGGTTAAAATTTCACTAAGTTAAGAATGGTTTAGTGCCCTTATTCAAAAATTTGTAACTTGAGATACAAGCCTCATTTGGGAAAACTTTGTGAATCAAAGTTGTAGATTATGCAACAAGCTACAACTTTCATGTTTTTACTTTTGTTTGAATCCAAATGGATCTTGGTGAGAAAGTGGGGCAAAGTTGGGAAAAAATTAGGGTTTTTCATAACTTAGAAAAATTCTAAGTTATGAAAAATTCTAATTTCTAACCCTAATTTGCATTTTGTGATTTCTTGATGAACAAGTTTCATGATTAGGCATGTTTTGATGAAAAATGAATCTTGACTCTTGATTTTGGCCAAAAAGTCAAAGTTTGACTTTTCAGTATACAGTCAAAATTGATCAATTGACTGGGAAATTCAACTGTCAATCTTGTGTACTTGGGATCTTTTGAGTTTGTTGAGCATGTCAAGATAATTCCATGGGGTCCTTGAGTCCATATGTGAGCTTGGTTTGCCATTGGTTGGGTCAAACAGTCAAAAATTTCCTTTGTGCAGTCAAAACCCTAAAAATGACCATTTTGCCCTTTTAGTGATCTGATCAAATTTCTTGTGGAATTGTGATCCAAACTTGATCAAATGGTCCATGTGAGTTCATAATGTTGATGGGGGTCAATTTTCATGAGGTTTGACTGTCAATTGGCCACAGTTGACTTTTTCCCCAATACAGCTGATTTCTAGGTCAACTGTCCAATTGACTAGGCAAAACTTGGAATCAAGACTTGAAACTTGATGAGGATAAACTTGGGAGTCCAATATGAAGCAAGAAAGTCATATTAGGCATTTTAGGTCAAAACATCTTTGTGCAAACACAAACCCTAATTTGGGTCAACAGTGCAAGGAGAAGTCTTGAGCAGATGAAACCCTAACTGGATCTTGAGCTTCAAGGGCTTTGTGGTGAGAAATCAATGAGAAATGGGAGGGCAAATTTTGGGGTACAACAGTTTCCCCTGTTCAATCTTCTTGAATCCGAAGAGTTAGATTGGCAAGCTTGCCTTTCGTGACTCGAGGGTAAAAGGAGATTGGACACTAGAGTGCCCGAAAATTTGCACTTGTCAAAGCAATGAACGCGGGAATGGGCTTAGAGATTGCCATTTGGAGATGGGCTTAGAGATGCCATCTTGAGAGGTGACAGAAACTTGTCGGGGATGGGCTTAAAGATGCCATCTGGAATGAGTATCAGGAAGGCGTCCATGCTTCGGACCCTCTTCGAACTGGGGGTCTGAATAAGCAATAGATTGACATCCGTCGTTGGGAGGAATCCGTAAACTGTTTTCAGAAATCTTGAAGTTGAATAAGCAATAGAGCAGCATCCATTATTGGGAAGCGTCCGTAAACTGTTTTCAGAAGTTGCATCTGAACAAGTGATAGATTAACATCCGTTGTTGGGAAGAATCCATAGACTGTTTTCAGAAGTTTGGAGAAGAAACTGAACAAGCGACAGGTTAACATCCGTTACTTGGAGAACCCGTGAACTGTTTTCAGAAATCTTGGAGTTGAATAAGCAATAGAGCAGCATCCGTTGTTGGGAAGCGTCCGTAAATTGTTTTCAAAGGTTGCATCTGAATAAGTGATAGATTAACATTCGTTGTTGGGAAGAATCTATAGACTGTTTTCAGAAGTCTGGAGAAGAAACTGAACAAGCGACAGGTTAACATCCGTTACTTGGAGAACCCGTGAACTGTTTTCAGAAATCTTGGAGTTGAATAGGAACCGGTGTAGGGTTGCTTGATGATGAGTCCGTGTAAAACTGCATCTGAAACTGTTAAGGATAGATTTTTATTCTTGTCCTGAAAAGGACAAAATGTTAGCTAAACACAAAATTATGCTGCATGAAATGTATGATGCAATATATGTTATATCCATGTTTATGATATGAATGTAATGAATGCGCGTGTAAGCTGATGAGCTGTCTTGCTGGGGATAGATGAATCCTGGATGGCTGAAGATAAAAGCATCCTGACTGCTGCCGGGAAGAATAATTCCTTGGCTGTTGCTGGGGAAGAGAATTCCTGATGACCTCTACTGGGGAGTTCCAAACTAGTAGACTCATGCTGGGGAGGTAAGATTGAGAATCTTCAGCTCGGTGGGAAGTAACTTTGGCGACTTCACTGAGGAACTCAAGATTTGTTCTCTTACAACTCTATAGGGAGAAGGTTCATTAGTCTGGCTCCGCTGGGGATATTGAAACTTAAGTTCTGAGGGAAATCGGATTCATGAGGATCCTCTGGCTGGGGGATTGTAAAGATAAGTTACTGCTGGGGAACTTTGATGAACTCCGCTGGGGATAGGAAGAATTTTGGCGAGTGCGATCTTCTGTGGTTGTTAGCTGAGGATAACCCAGTTATAAGGCCTTGTGAGGAATAACTTTGAATAAAACTCGGGAGAGACGTCCGCTCTCTGCGGGGGATAAGCTTCCAGAATCTACTGGGGATGAGCTTCAAGACTTGCTAGGGATATGGATTCCAAATCTCCTGGGGGTTTCCTTTGAAGGGTATCAAGATATCCAACTGTTCCTTTGACCTATCAGTAATCCTCTTTCCCGACTCATAAGAAAATGATTATGTTTCAAATGCATATGCCTATTTAACAAAACATTGGACGTTTCTCAAAATAAAACAAATAGTGCAAGAGAAAAGAAAAGGAAATGACACAAATTTCTGGGAAAAGTATTTGTATTGATTTTCTATGAGTATATTTGTATAAAGGAGACAATCATCCTAGTAAGAGGATTTTGTCGTAAATATTTGAAAGGTTTATACAAAATAAGGATGGCTATGTGAAATAATTCCATGGGATTCCATTCCGCTATAGCTTTCACAACTCTGAATATCTGTCCATTCAACGCTTCGTTTGACGATGACTGGATTGATCAGAAGCCTGGAACCTAGTTGGTGAAGAGATTGTCTTTGAAGTGATCCGACGAGACATAGTCATACGCTTTAATTCCCTAACTTTTGCCTGAATCGCCCTTTCGGGTTTTCGATCCACTGGGAAACCCCTTTTTGCCCAAGCCGCCCTTTCGGGTTTTCAACTTGCCGGGTGTACAGATTTTTTGTTTTTATCCCTAATTTTTGCCTGAACCGCCCTTTCGGGTTTTCGATCCACCGGGATGCCCATTTTTTGCCCAAGCCGCCCTTTCGGGTTTTCGACTTGTCGGGTTATTTTATGCGTAGTATCTTTTGACTACGTCTGCGTTCGCAGGGTGCGGCAAATCGTCGCCGTCCATGGTGGTCAGAATCATTGCACCACCAGAAAACATGCTTTTGATCACAAATGGTCCTTAATATGTAGGAGTCCATTTGCCCCTGGGATCACTTTGCGGCAAGATAATCCGCTTGATTACGAGATCTCCGACTTGATACACTTGACGTCTAACTTTCTTATTGAAGGCCTTGATCATCCGCTTTTGATACGTCTGACCATGGCATATAGCAGCAAGTCGCTTTTCGTCGATCAGATTGAGTTGATCAAGTCGGGTCTGCATCCAATCATCTTCATTCAAACCTGCATCCTTCATAATCCTTAGAGAAGGGATCTGGACTTCCATAGGCAAAACAGCTTCCATGCCATAAACCAAAGAAAATGGGGTTGCCCCAGTTGAAGTACGTGTCGTCGTACGGTATCCATGTAGACCAAACGGTAACATCTCATGCCAGTCTTTGTAAGTGACTGTCATTTTCTGAATGATCTTCTTAATGTTTTTGTTCGCAGCTTCAACAGCACCGTTCATCTTCGGCCGATAGGGAGATGAATTGTGATGATAAATCTTGAACTGTTCGCACAATGCAGTGATCATCGTGTTATTCAGATTTGTACCGTTGTCTGTGATGATCCTGTCTGGAACACCATACCGACATATGAGATTTTGCTTGATAAAGAGGGCAACCACATTTTTAGTAACAGAGGCGAAGGAAGCTGCTTCGACCCATTTGGTGAAATAGTCAATGGCAACCAGGATGAAGCGATGTTCGTTGGAAGCCGTGGGCTTGATCTCTCCAATCATATCAATGCCCCACATTGCAAAGGGCCACTGAGCAGTCAGGATGTTGAGAGGAACCGGAGGGATATGAACTTTGTCAGCATAGACTTGACACTTGTGGCAAGTACGGGAATGTTGATGGCAGTCAACTTCCATGGTAGACCAGTAATAGCCTGCCCTTAGGATCTTCTTAGCCATTGTATACCCGCTCAAGTGAGTGCCAAATGTGCCGCTGTGTATATCAGTCATGATCAACTCTGCTTCAGCTTTATCTACGCATCGGAGTAATACACAATCATGGCTTCGTTTGTAAAGGATGTCGTTGCTCAGGAAGAACTTAGCAGCGAATTTCCTTAAGAACTTCTTGTCATTTACGGAAGCTCCTTCGGGATAATCTCTAGTCTCGAGATATTTTTTGATTTCATGGAACCAAGGTTGTTCCACTACTTCTTCGGTATTAATCTCGTGACAATGCGCAGGTTCATCCATTCGCTTGATGGTGATTTGAGGAGCCTCGTTATCCCAGTTGAGTTTAAACATGGAGGACATTGTGGCTAGAGCATCTGCTAGCTGATTCTCTTCTCGCGGGAAATGCTCGAAGGTAATTTGCTCGAAATGAGGCAACAATGTCAGGACATGTTCTTTGTATGGGATAAGATTAGGATGCTTGGTATCCCACTCTCCTTTGATTTGACTGATAACCAAAGCCGAGTCCCCAAATACGATCAAAGATTTGATCCCCAAGTCTATAGCAGCCTTGAGACCAAAGATGCAAGCTTCATACTCAGCCATGTTGTTTGTGCAGCTGAAGCAAAGTCGGGCCGTGAAAGGTGTGTGACAACCTTCCGTTGAAATGAGTACCGCGCCGATACCGTTTCCAAGTGCATTTGACGCACCATCAAAGTACAGGGTCCATCGGGATCCCTTGTCAGGTCCGTCATATGGTCCGTTACCTTCAATGTTGTCCAAATTCATGATGTCCTCGTCTGGGAAATCAAATCTCATGGGTTGATAATCTTCGATAGCCTGATGAGCCAGATGGTCAGCTAGTACACTCCCTTTTATAGCTTTTTGGGTGGTGTACTGGATGTCATACTCAGTTAAGATCATTTGCCATCTAGCTATCCTTCCAGATAAAGCGGGCTTTTCGAAGATATACTTGATAGGATCCATTTTGGAAATCAACAAGGTAGTATGGGTCAACATATACTGTCTTAGTCGGCGAGCAGACCATACCAAAGCGCAGCAAGTTTTCTCGAGCAGTGAGTAGCGAGTCTCACAGTCGGTAAACTTTTTGCTAAGGTAATAAATAGCATGCTCTTTTCGACCAGACTCGTCATGCTGGCCCAAAACACACCCCATTGAGTTATCCAAGACGGTCAAATACATGATCAATGGTCTTCCTTCGACGGGTGGCATCAGAATAGGAGGTTCTAGCAAATACTCCTTGATTCTATCAAAAGCAGCTTGACAATCGTCGTTCCATTCCACTACCTGATCTTTTTTCAAGAGTTTGAAAATTGGCTCACAGGTAGAAGTCAGATGTGAGATGAATCTGGCAATATAGTTTAAGCGCCCCAAGAATCCTCTAACCTCCTTCTCAGTATGAGGAGCAGGCATCTCTTGTATTGCTTTTACTTTTGCGGGATCGACTTCAATGCCTTTGTTGCTTACAATGAATCCCAGGAGTTTACCAGACCTAACTCCAAAAATGCATTTACTTGGATTCAGCCTGAGCTTGTATTCTTTTAACCTGGCAAACAGCTTCTCCAGATGTTCAAGGTGTTCTTCCTCTGTTTGTGACCGAGCTATCATATCGTCTACGTAAACTTCAATCTCATGATGTATCATATCATGAAATAAAGCTACCATGGCGCGTTGATAAGTTGCCCCTGCGTTCTTCAGCCCGAACGGCATCACCTTGTAACAGAAAGTGCCCCATTGTGTGACAAAAGTTGTTTTCTCCATATCCTCGGGGGCCATTTTGATTTGATTGTAGCCCGAGAATCCATCCATGAAGGAAAACACTTTATGTTGAGCTGTATTGTCAATCAAGATGTCAATATGAGGTAGCGGGAAATCATCTTTAGGGCTGGCCCTATTCAAATCTCGGTAGTCCACACACATCCTAACTTTGCCATCTTTCTTAGGTATTGGCACAATGTTAGCGACCCATTGAGGATAGGACGTAACAGCCAGAAAGCCAGCATCGAATTGCTTCATTACTTCTGCTTTGATCTTTTCGGACATGTCAGGCCTCATTCGGCGAACTTTTTGCTTGATCGGTGGACAGTCTTCTCTTGTGGGGAGGCGGTGAACCACGATGTCTGTGTCTAAACCCGGCATGTCTTCATAAGACCAAGCGAAGATTTAAACATACTCATTCAACAACTGTACCAGGCGCTCCTTGACTTTTGGTTCCAGATTGGCACCCACTTGCACCTCCTTCCGGTCTTCCTCAGTCCCTAAGTTGACAGTTTGCAGTGACTCTTCATCTGGCAAGATGGCCCTTTCCTCTTGTTGCAGAAGTCTGGCTAGTTCCCCGGGTACTTCACAACCTTCGTCGTCTTCATACTCGGCTAGATTGACCAGATCTTCAGAGTTATTGAAAGGTATAGCAGAATAGTCACCATGGAATCCGGAGTGGATGGGTACCTGCATTGGTGAGTGTAGGTGTGTGTAAGGGATAGCCATCCTTAAACAAAAAATGCAAAAGGAAAGAAAATGAACACAAGCAGTTTATCACATGAAAAAACGTCCAATGAATCATTAAACATGGCATATGGATATGAAAAATAATCAAAACCCTTACAAGTGGACCTACATGCCCCGGGCAAGGCAGGAGGTGAAAGGATAGTGTACGGATTGTTTGAAAGTAAATATTACAGACCAAATAAGAAATGTTTAACAGATAAATTACTGATGAATAAAAGTGATGGGGACAAAGTCTTTTGCCTCCCAGTTGCTCAATCCTCCTTTGATAGTTGGATAAATCCACTCTTCAATGTTGCTCTCCTTGTCTTCATCTTCCAAGGCGTTGATTCCGTAGGGAGAAATTTTGACTGGCGCCCTTTCAATCTTCGCACGGCGCATAGCTTTCTGGCCAGCGGCTGTGAACCCTAATCCAAACTTGTCAGTCTTATGCGGAATGTCAGGTAACTGCCCCCATGCTGAATTCTTCCCTTCTTTTATTGCGGCCCTTGCGTCCTCCAGAGATGCCATCCTGGCCATCTGCCTCGGTGTCTCAGCTGCCAACTTCGCTACTGCTATTTCAGGAAGGACTTCTTCGAAATGTTGAAACGGTGTCTCAATGAACTCTCCTTCAACCTCCACATACCGGAAAGAATTTAAGTGGCTAATCATGTACTCTTCTTCGCCATGGACGGTAATGATCTTTCCCTTAACAGGATACTTCAACATCTGATGTAAGGAGGAGGTGACTTCCCCAGCATGGTGTATCCAAGGTCTACCCAGAAGGAAAGAGTATGATGGACGGATGTCCATCCCATAGAAAGTGGATTTAAACACCTCAGTACCTATCTTGATGGGAATTTCAACCTCTCCATGGACCATTCTCTTCGAACCATCGAAAGCTCTGACAACAATATCACTCGGCTTCAAATCCAACCCTTCACAATCTAGCCGGTCCAAGGCCTTCTTAGGTAAAACATTCAGTGACGAACCAGTGTCGACCAAGACGTGTGCGAGAGTAGTTCCTCGACACTCGACTGAAATGTGCAAAGCATCATTGTGATTCCTACCTTTAGGAGTTAGGTCGGCATCAGAAAAACCTAATCCATTGTCCGCAGTCAGGCTAGCCACGCAATTTTGAAATTGATCCGCAGAGGTTTCTTGGGGCACATGAGCTGCCTTTAGAAACTTTATCAGAGCTTTAGCGTGCGCTTCCGAGCAAAGTAGTAGTGCCAGCATGGAGATCTTGGAGGGGGTTTGCCCCAGCTGTTCTACCACATCGTAATCACTTCTTTTGATTATCCTCAAAATCTCATCCATTTCCTTCTTGGAGGTTTCCGAGATAACCAAGGGTTGAGCCCTCGTCCTGACGGGCTCATCTTGGATTCCCTTACCTTTGTCAGCAGCGGTAGGAGAGACAGCACTAGGAACAATAACGTCCTTAATCAAAGGAGTTCTAGTAGAAAGTTCTATTGGTGCAGGGACGACCTTGTCAGCTGATGAGGGTCCAAAGACTGCTCTTGGAGGGGCAATCTCTGGAGAAAAAATTCTCCCGCTCCTGGTGATTTTTCTAGTGCCCGCAATGTTACTAATGCTGGCTTCTTCATCATCCGAACTTTCTTCACTTATTTCGATTTGTTTGATACCATGGTAGTAGACGTCACCGCCATAGTTCCAAGGTATCGACTTCTCAGAAACATAGGGAACAGGCCCTGGCATTGTTATCTTCAAAGGAACAGATTTCATAGCTGGTGTAATCTTAACAGGCTTTTTGACGGCCTTGGAAAGATTGGCGTGAATGGTTATGATTGAGACATCTTCAGTATGAACTGGAATAGCAGAAACTTTTTCAAACAAGATTTGTCGACTATCCATAAGGCCTTGGATGCCTTTCTTCAATAACGGACAATCAAACGGCAGAGAGTAACAACAATAGCAGTCTTCTTTACATCCCGGGAAGATCCCGGCTCTTAACAAATTCAACTTAATGGTTAACAAAGGAGTTACCAGATCATCAACATCAGCAACATACAAATCTTCTTCGATGGCATTGACATTTCGGCCGTGCTTCGGCATGGGTGCAGATATCACATTAGGCTTCTCTGGAGCGTCAAACTCTACCTCCTTAGCCTCTATCAGGTCTTGGATTTTATGCTTGAGTGCCCAACAATCATTGGTGTCGTGTCCAACACTGTCTGAATGGTAGGCGCATTTAGCATTGGCATGATAATATGGAGAGGACGTATTCACATTCTTTGGTGCCTCCTTGATGGTGGCGAGATTCAACTTCAATAGATGGGGAAGCACTTGCGCTGGAGTCATATTAATACGGGTGAACTGCCGTTGTGGCCGTTCCACTCGTTGTTGATTTGGTCTGGACTGGTTATAGCGAGGCTGCTCGCTCGGAGTGTTTTGAATCATTACGGCCCCCACAGTTGGCCGACGCTCCATCTTCCCTGCTCTTCTCTGAGAATATACCATAGTTGTCTCCTTCTTAAAAGGCTTCTTCTCAACACTTGCAGCAACACCCTTCTGAATCTTTCCTGACTTGATGCCAGCTTCTATTCTTTCGCCTGTTAAGATCAAATCGGTAAACCCCGCGGAAGAGTTACCAATTAGATGATTGAAAAACGGCCCCGATAGGGTCCCAAGAAACATATCAACAAGTTCACGATCGGTTAAAGGAGGTTGCACCCTGCCAGCCAAATCCCTCCATTTTTGTGCATATTCTTTGAATCCCTCACTTGTTCCTAGTGACATACCCTGAAGTTGGGTACGACTAGGGGCAAGGTCAGAATTATACTGGTATTGTTTGTAGAAAGCAGTGGCCAAATCTTCCCAATTTCTGACACTGGTTCCTTCTAACTGATAAAACCACTCCAACTGAGCTCCCGAAAGGCTGTCTTGAAAGAAATGAATCCAGAGGTTTTTATCTGCCGTATAGGGTAGAATCTTTCTCACGTAGGACCTGAGATGCATTTTTGGACAGGACAGCCCATCGTACCTCACAAACACTGGGACTTTGAATTTTGGGGGAATCACAATCCCGGCAACCAAACCCAAGTCTTCAAAATCCAAACCCGGTACTCTTTGTAATTCCATGGCGGCCAATCTGTCTTCTAAACCCTTGTACTTATCATCAGCTGGAGGGTACTGCTGGTCGGAATAATCTTCATCCTCTTCAACCTCTTCTTCTTCCGCATCAGACTCGGAAGGCACCGCCGCTCCATCTCTTTTACTGGTCCCTTCATCAGAAGTAGGAGGAAATTCAAGCACTCTTCGAGCTTCTCTGTCAAATCTTCTCCCCAAAGTAGCCACCCCAATCCTCTTTTTCTTCTTTTTTACTGGGTCCTTATTCCCCAATTGAGTCTTGATATCCTCCTGACCCTTAGCCAAGGTCATCAGGAGTTGCTGGAACTGTGCATTCTGAGCTTGTAGGTCTTTGACTGTTTACTCGAGATCCATCCTACTGAAATAAACAGCAGACAGATAAGGAAACCTGGAGTGAGACCTGCTTATGCACATGATGAATGGTATGCTTATGTATGCAATGCATTCAAGGATTTAGGACATTCAAAATTGTTTCAGACAAAGAAGAACGCACGTCATATTAATAAGAAGAAAGTTGTTAGTACATAAATGCCCCATGGGCCAAATATTACAAAATAACTTCTTAAGGCAAAAAGACATTGTGCATCCTCTTTGGTGCGATGTAGGTGTTGAGGGCCTCTTGCTCATGGAGTCGGCGGGTAAGCTCTAGAACCTTCTTCTCACTGGCGTAGAAGCTATCTTCAAAAGTATTTTGTTCCTCCTTGAGCTGAATCCAACTTTTCTGAATTTCCTCCCACGATGTAGGCATGTCTGGATGTAGGATGGTGTAGGGAACCTCTCCTTCATTGACGGGCTCTTTAATCACTGGGAGTACATGAGGATAAGGCATCATTAGACTTTGGGCTCGGGCTCGTACCCACTTGAGATAGGGCTCAAGAGGGATGGAATTCTTGTGTCCCAGAGTCTTGCTGTCAACCTTGTTGAGTTTTCCCCAAGCTCTGATGAATCTTTGGCGAAGTCCTTGCGCATCGTTGTCGAAGTCAAAAACTAGGTCAGGAATCAACATGTCATGAGGGCCATCCCTCCGTGCATATCCAAATTGCCTTAAAGCTAGGCAAGGGTTGTAGGTGATACCTCCCCTGATTCCAAGTAAAGGAACATTAGGAAATTCTCCGCAACGATCGACAATGATGACATTTTCTCTGGACCGAGAACACCAATGCACATCAGAATGAGTAAGAGTCATCAACCGTTGGGACCACCTTGAACCTTGGTCATTCTTCAAGACAGATTGTGGAAGGTGCGAAATAAACCACCTTGCAAGGAGAGGAGTACAGCACATGAGAACACCCCTCTTTCTCATTGTTCGTGTGTAAAATGAGTGAAGGATGTCCCCAAGCAATGTTGGTATTGGATTTCTGGACAAGAAGATTTTGACGGCGTTGACATCTACTAATTGGTCAGGATTTGGGAACAAGACCAACCCATAGATAAGGAGTGCCACAATCTCTTCAAAGGCTTCTAGGTCCAATGAATTCCAACATTCTTGTGCCTTCTCAAACAAGAATTTTGCTAAGAATCCCTTGACGCCGCTTCTGGTTTCCCAATGCCCCTTGATGTCGGATGGTTGTAGATGTAATGCTCGAGCAACATCTTCTGGCTTTGGTTCCTTTTCCGTACCGTTGAATGGTAGTTGATTAAGGATAGGAATTCTCAGGAGTTGAGAAAACTCCTCCAAAGTGGGTACCAACTGATAATCAGGGAAAGTGAAACAGTGGTGAAGAGGGTCAAAGAACTGGAATAGCACTTTCATCATGTCTTCTTCAATGTTGGTGTTGACTAGGCTGAGCAGTCTACCATGTCTTTCACTGAAGGATGAGTTTTCCGGAATTCTTGAGGTGAGCTCCTTGAGTTGAGGAGAAATTCTCACAAGGTTGACTTGAATGGTGTTTCTACGAGGAATTTCCATGACCTACAAAACAAGAACAAAGATGAAGATCCAAACCCTTGAAATGGTTAGTGAATGCACATGATGCTTTATGATGTTTATGATGTATGCACAAAACATATGTACAAGCAAATCACACCAAACCCTAGTTTCAGGCTTGCATGGGGTTTCATAGGTAAGTACCCTCTTGAGTGTAGTTGGCTTAAAAACCTGTCCTATAAATAGTAACCGGGTTCTAAGGAGCTCAATATCACTGGATTGTTTTCATTGTTCATTGTTTTGGTTTAGCCACTTAACTAGCGACCAAAATATTCCAAGAACACAACCCTCAATGAGTGTAGTATCGAGTATCTACCAACTTCGGACTGCACCAAAGCCGGTCATCTCACTACCCCTAATAAAAGGCCAAGATGGTCAAGTAAGGTTCTAGGTCATTAGTGCTTAGTGACATCACTCAGCGGCCCCGTACTCTCCTTGATTGAACTCAAGGGTTACCGGTACTCACAAATATGTCGCACTAATATAGCTATTGCTTCGACTGTGTCGGTATACCCTGCACAGTTTCCACAACGTATTGCTATCTATGAAATGTTTCCCAAAATCCGGGTGTAGGATTGTAAACCCAAACAATAAGAGTCAAGATGTAAAGCAATCAATTCAAACAATTTGTCATGCAAGAGGGTGATCTAAGCCCTAAGGTTACTCCACTTTTGGAATTCTCCCCAGCAGAGTCGCCAGTTCTGTGATACGGTGGGAGAACTGACTATGGTTTTTGCGTTTGTTTTCGCAAATGTTTCGGTTGAGCAAGAGTCGCCACCGACTTTTTATTTTGTCCTAAGGAAAGGTTTAAAAAGCACAGCAAAAACCTTTGAGGTTTTCTTGGGTTCGGGGAGTAGATTATAGAAAGGGAAGGTATTAGCACCCTTTCTATCCATGGTTATCCATGGGCTCTTAGGTACTTGCTTAGATCAACTTGCCTTGGTTTTCAATTGTTTGAAATGGTGCTTGGTGTGTGGTTTTGAAAATGTTTTGAAAAGATGCCTTGTATAGGCTACCCTTGTAACAATTCTTTACTCGAATGTTTTACAAAAGGTGTTTTGTCTTTTGAAAAGATGTTTCAAGGTTTTTTGAAAGTTGGTTTTGAAAGTGTTTGTGAAGTATGATTTGAAAAATGGGCAAGTGTTTTCTTTGCAAATTGACAAGTACTTAAGAGTTATCTACCCTAAAGTTTTCTCAAAGATTTTTGTTATGTTTTAAACCTTTTGACAATTTTGTTCCACCATTGCATTTGGTGGACAATCTTGTATTAGGAGGTGAAAGGGACGGGCGCGGGTCATCGTTTAGACCATAATTACAATAGTGTTAGATGTCTTTGGGCAATTTTTCTTTGAAAGGGACTTGATCATTTTAGGCAACTTTTTGAAAGCGTCGTCGAGGGACTTATGATCATTTGATTGTTTGTTTTACCCAAAGAAACCCAACATGCAATATGGCCCAATTTATTTGAAGGCAACAAAGTGGAATACCCTAGGGGTGCAAGTGTGAGATGTGTTGTCCATTTTCATGCTTGTTTATCTTGAGATTAGGTCAAACTATTTTGTTCGTTTTATTCGCATACAAACCCTAATTCTAGCATGGTATTTAGAAAGCGTTAAAATGCGAGAAATAAAATTCCTACACTATTACAACACAATAATATGGGGAGGGGGTACAAATGTCTCAAATGGGGGATATTTAGACAAGAAATTAAACCTAGCTATTACATCATTTTCTTTGAATATTTACATTATAATCAAAAGCATAAATTAAATGGAAATGAAATAAATATGCAAGATGTAAAAGAATTTTTATATGTATGAAAAAGTATTATTTATGTAAAATAAAAAGAGAAATAAAAAGGTATTATTTTTTGGAGTATTTTCATATTTAGGGCAAAACCCTAATTTTAATCAAAAGGGTATCAATTACTTAACATATATAATATTTACTATTTACATACAAAAATAAAATAAAATATAGTATATTTATAAAAATGTATTTTTAGTGTTAAATATTAATAAAAATAAAAAGATGTATATTTTTGGTATTTTACCCTAAGTGTATTAATATTATTTGCAAAAAAATATATTAAATATGCACAAAATAATAATATTTAATTTTATAAAAAAAAGTATTTTTTATACAAAATGTTTCAAAAGGGAAAAATGAAATAAAAAATCAGAAATACAATATGTTTACATTGTTAATAATATTTCTAAATAATAGTATATATATATTTATGTATAATAGTATATATAAACAAATAAATACTTAAAAAATGCAAAAATGGTGTAAAAATGATTTTTCAGGTTTTAAACATTATTAGAAAAAATAAATGAGTAAAAATGAAAAAAGAAAAATCAAAAAAACATTAAATCAAGCAAATGGGCTCAGGGGGGTATGAATCAAAAAGTATGGTGTAAGAAGCAAAACAAAAGCTGGCCCAGCCCATGAGACACCTTCTTCAACCTCTGAACAACATTATTCAAAAAAACGCGCGCCCTGTTCTTCCATCCAAACATCCTGATTCCTGGCTTATTAATGAAAACTCATAACATAAAAAATGTTCAGCATCAAGAGACGAATCCAACCATATGCAGAACTTGATCTAACTCTCTAAGATGAGAGATAATTTCTTCTCCCCCAAATCCTGACCTAGATTTTCTGCCATTTTCAAACCTTAAATTCTCACAGCTCAGGCAAAAGAAATGAAAAGTAAAAGCATGTACAGGTTCAGTGGCATGAGTAGAACATTGCTTATTCACAAACTTAGAGCTAATGATGCCTAATAAGAGAGATAGAAGTTCACCAAAATACCTGTTCAGTTGAAGTTCTATCTGGCAATGGGGGAGCTTTCAGTGTAAGATAATGGTTGGTATAGCTTCCTTGAGGTGAGGTGATGCTGTTCCAATATTTACTTTGCCTTGAGACACCTTGAATTGAGCTGTAGAACTTCAACTGCAAAATGAAAAAGTGAAAATGGTGGAACTTGTTAGAGGAATTACAGGTCGTGTTTCAAGTCATGGTTAGCTTGCATAGATGCTAGGGAATGTGTGTGAACTGGTTTGGGCAAGAAAGCTTGAGAGAAATGGGAGATGGCACTCAAACTGCAGGCCTGGCCCTGTTCTTGCAGTTTGAAGGTGATTCTGGGATTGGGAGTGTATGAGGGTTGTTAGGGTCGTGTACTAGCTTGGTTGGGATGTCTTGGATGTGTTTCACAAGTTTGCTTTAGTGTTTGTAAGCTGATATGAGAGTTGTCTTACAAAATGCCAAGTTACTTACACTTTAAGCAACAAATGCCCAAGTTGTGTTCTAGGTCAGTAGAGGCCCCCTAATGTGCTGCATAATCTCTCCTTGATCAGAGTGTTTTGCCCATAATCTTGTGCCAATTAGATCTCATTTGTACTTGTGGATTTGCATCATGACATAAAGTGAAACTTTTGCAAAAATGGATATAATGCTTTATCTATAAATGGATTAATCTTCTAGGCAATGCTTGAACACACAAAACATGGTCTTGGCACAAAGGTTTGGCATTAAATTTATGAGTGTAATTGAGATAAAAGGCCTTTAATCAAGTGGCATGCTGAGTTTTGAAAATGCATAGTGTTATGAACATGTAACTTGGCCTAATCCAAAGTGAGTTTTTGCTATATTGTGAAATTCGATTCTCCCTAACCATGAGGTTGTTTGAGAAGTTCTTGGACATTTTAGAAAGCTTGGAATGAGTACTACAATCCATCTTTGAAATGCAAATTGAAATTCCAAGTGTAAGTGTATGGAAAATGGCCTTGAAGTTGGGTAGAAAACCTTGTCAAAATAGGTTAAAATTTCACTAAGTTAAGAATGGTTTAGTGCCCTTATTCAAAAATTTGTAACTTGAGATACAAGCCTCATTTGGGAAAACTTTGTGAATCAAAGTTGTAGATTATGAAACAAGCTACAACTTTCATGTTTTGACTTTTGTTTGAATCCAAATGGATCTTGGTGAGAAAGTGGGGCAAAGTTGGGAAAAAATTAGGGTTTTTCATAACTTAGAAAAATTCTAAGTTATGAAAAATTCTAATTTCTAACCCTAATTTGCATTTTGTGATTTCTTGATGAACAAGTTTCATTATTTGGCATGTTTTTTTGAAAAATTAATCTTGACTCTTGATTTTGACCAAAACGTCAAAGTTTGACTTTTCAGTATACAGTCAAAATTGATCAATTGACTGGGAAATTCAACTGTCAATCTTGTGTACTTGGGATCTTTTGAGTTTGTTGAGCATGTCAAGATAATTCCATGGGGTCCTTGAGTCCATATGTGAGCTTGGTTTGCCATTGGTTGGGTCAAACAGTCAAAAATTTCCTTTGTGCGGTCAAAACCCTAAAAATGACCATTTTGCCCTTTTAGTGATCTGATCAAATTTCTTGTGGAATTGTGATCCAAACTTGATCAAATGGTCCATGTGAGTTCATAATGTTGATGGGGGTCAATTTTCATGAGGTTTGACTTTCAATTGGCCACAGTTGACTTTTTCCCTAATACAGCTGATTTCTAGGTCAACTGTCCAATTGACTGGGCAAAACTTGGAATCAAGACTTGAAACTTGATGAGGATAAACTTGGGAGTCCAATATGAAGCAAGAAAGTCATCTTAGGCATTTTAGGTCAAAACATCTTTGTGCAAACACAAACCCTAATTTGGGTCAACAGTGCAAGGAGAAGTCTTGAGCAGATGAAACTCTAACTGGATCTTGAGCTTCAAGGGCTTTGTGGTGAGAAATCAATGAGAAATGGGAGGGCAAATTTTGGGGTACAACACTCAACAACACTATGATCACTGAACTATGCACGCAGTTCAAGATTAAGCACCACAACTCTTCTCCATATCGACCAAAGATGAATGGCGCAGTGGAAGCCGCCAACAAGAATATTAAGAAGATCATACAGAAGATGGTTGTGACTTACAAAGACTGGCACGAGATGTTGCCATTTTCTCTTCATGGCTATCCCACTTCAGCGCGAACATCAACTGGGGCAACCCCATTATCCCTGGTCTATGGTATGGAAGTTGTCTTACCTGTTGAAGTTCAGATTCCTTCTCTAAGGATTATGAAGGGTGCATACTTAGACGAAGACGAGTGGATTCAGACCAGGCTAGACCAGTTGAATCTGATTGACAAAAAGAGGCTTGCGACTGTCTTCATGGTCAGATGTATCAGAAACGTATGATCAAGCATTCAACAAAAAAATCTAGCATCAAGTATATCAGGCTGGTGACTTGGTAATAAAGTGCATCATTCTACCACAAGGTGATCCCAGGGGAAAATGGACTCCCAGCTACGAAGGTCTATTTGTTGTCAAGAAAGTATTTTCGGGCGGTGTTATGATACTAACTACCATGGACGGTGAAGATTTCCCACACCCTGTGAACATGGACATAGTTAAAAAATACTACACATGAAAACGACCCGCTAGGTTGACTGTCCTAAGAAAAAATAAGGGTATCCCGGTGAACCAAAAGGGTTCGGGCAAAAATTAGTGATATATACAAAATATTATACACCCGGTAAGTCAAAAACTTGAAAAGGCGGCTTGGGCAAGAAAGGGTATCCTGATGGACTGAAAACCCAAAAGGAAAGTCCAGGAAAAAGTTAGGGATTAAAGCGTACAACTATGTCCTATTGGATCACTCACTGCAAGCTTTATTATCGAAGTCAAAAGTTTCAAATGGTACAGATCAATTCAATCAACTTCTTCCGACAGCAAGGGATGAGATGTTCGAAGACATAGGAGAAATAGCGGAGTTGGAACCCAACGAGATCATTTCCACATAGCTATATGTTTTGTTTTCACTTTGTACTCTTTTCATTTCATAACAATTTACTCTTATTAGGATTTATGTCTCTTTGTACAAAAATCGCCTATTTATGGGCAAACTATCAATACAGATACACTTTAAAATTCAAACTTTTTGTTTTTTAATTTTTCTGTTTTGTTTTCGAAAACGTCCAATGACTAAAATTGAATGAACATATGCATATGAACATGATTAACTGTTAACAAATATATGCATAAGAACAAGAATAATCATTTACTCAAGACTCTAGGAGTTGGGATAACGTCTAAGCCGTCCACAAATCCCCACAGAGCCACTTCCATGAGATTATACCCGCAGAGTAATCTTCAAAAATTCATCTTCAATGAAGATACATTCCCCGCAATTTCCCTGGAAGATCACTCTGGAAAATAGAAGAATATGATCTTTTCCCGACAATATCACCCATCTACCGAGTTCCAATCAGTACAATCATGGAAATTCTCTCCCCCATCTGAGTTTATTCCTCCAAAACTGTAAAACCCCATGCAGATTTCCTCTCTCCCGTATAGCTATTTCCTCAGCAAGGGTGTTCCCTCAGCAGAGTATTCCTCCGTCAACAGGGTTTATTTCCCCAACAGGGTTTATTTCCCCAACAGATTACAGTCTCCCCAGCTTGAGTCTATTTCTTAGATTGCTACAAATCACCGGCAAAATTCCTCTCCCCAGTGAAGTCGCCATTATCCCCAAAGAGTTGCTACGAAACCTGGAATCGGACCATATATCAGTCAACTTTATACGAGTCGGAAGGTTATCCATCTCTTTTATCCCTAGTCAAGGTATATAAGAATTATCCTACCCATACGATTCAGAAGCTTATCCATGTCTTTTATCCCCAGTTAGGGTATATAAGAATTATCCTCCCCAGACGAGTTGGAAGGTTATCCATCTCTTTTATTCTCAGTCAGTGTATATAAGAATTATCCTCCCCAGACTAATTGTAAGGTTATCCATCTCTTTTATCCCCGATTGGGATATATAAGAATTAAAATTCCCAGTAGAGCGACGGGTGACCAATGTTCCTGAGCTCTTATCCCCAAGCATAAATCAACATTCCTCGACAGAGTTTCCTCAAACAGCAAGCAGGAATCCCCAGCGGAAGCATTTTAGACAAGGTTGAACATTAAACATACTCTTCATCCCCAGCAAACAGTCAGGGATTTATTTTCCTATTCAAAAATACTGCACGGGTTTACAAATACACTTCAACAACATTTCACATTCATACATCATAGCATATGCATACGAAACGCATATAGCATATTCTCATTTATTTTGAGAACATTATTACGCAATGCATTTCATACATCGTGATATTGCATACAGCTAACTCTTTACCTTTTTCAGAAAAGATCAATCAACGTATGAATATCATCAACAATTCTCAAATAGGTCCAAGATTAATTCCCGGAATAATACGGGGCAACTATCTATGTGACCAGGTCAGAGATTAATTCCCGAAACAAGACGGTAAAACTATCTCTACGACCAACAAAAAGCAGGTTCTAGATTAATTCCCGAAACAAGACAGGGCAACTATCTGGATGACCAGCCACAGATTAATTCCTGAAATAAGACAGGGCAACTATCTGTGAAAAACATATTGTAGATCAATTCCCAAAACAGGACGGGGCTACTATCTACATGAACAGGTTGAAGATTAACTCCCGAAATAGGACGGGAAAACTATCTTTCTTTCTTTATGGTCAGATAAAGATCAATTCATGAAACAGGACGGGAAGACTATCTTTATCACCAATGGTATGAACTCCTTAAACAGGACGAGTTTACCAACAAGCAGATTGTAGATCAATTCCCGAAACAGGAAGGGGTGACTATCTAAATGACAAGCAGCTACTCAAACACCTTTCCCAAAGGTTCATTCTAGAAAGCATTCTTTAAATACAGTCGAGCATAGACTCATTCTGATACTTCGATCAATAGTTACTTTGGACGGAATCTATAAGCCCATCTCCGATGACTCACTGTTACCTCTCCAAATGGCATCTTTAATCCCATTCCCGATATAATCAACCGACAACATTACTTCGTGCACCAGCGAGTGAAAATTTCTGGGCACTTAAGTGTTCAATCATCTTCTACCTTCAAGTCACAAATGGCAGACGGGCCAATCTAACTCTTCAGGTTTAAGAAGATTGAACAGGGGAAGCTGTTGTACCCCAAAATTTGTCATCCCATTTTCTTCAAAACAATCTCATGAGGTCCTTATTTTCTCAAAACTACTCAAGAGTTGACTGGTCAAAATCTCCTCCTAAGCAAGGGTCTTCAACTAGGGTTTTGTGCTTCTCAAGGAAGATTGGGTTGCAAGGATCTCAAATGACTTTCATGGTTCATCATAGGTCCTCAATAATGCTTATGTCAAGTTTCAAGTCTTGCATCACATGTTTGCTCAGTCAATGGCTTTGATGATTGAAAATCAATTGTATTGAGTAAAAAGTCAATTATGGTCAACATACAGTCAAACTTCAATATTTTTTTGACAACATTAATATTTTGAGGTGATATTCATCATTTGATCAAGGTATTATCATGATTCCTCAAAGAAATCCTTAGATTCATCATCAAAGGTCAAAAAATTGCCAAATTAGGGTTTTGATTGAAGATGATTGATCATTAACTTTTGACCTAGTGCATGACCTAATGGCTTAAAGAATGATCTCAAGGTCTCAAATACAACCTTTTGACCTAATTACATGGCTCAATACATTTTCAAAGATACAAGTTATTTATAGTTGAAGAATTGAATCAATTGGTGAAAAGTCAACAGTCACACATAAGTCAAACTTTGACTTTTTGGTCAACATTGGAATTCAAAAACTAAGAATCATCAAAACATTCAAAACTATCAAACTTTGTCATCAAGAATCAAGAAAGTCAACAAAAGTCAAAAGTCAAGATTTTCAAACACTTTGAAAAAATTCAAGTGTTTTGTACCTAAAAAACCCTAACTTCACAAGCAAGTTTCCTCAAGATATAAGCTAATTCAAGGAAAACTTTCAACATGAAAGTTGTAGGGATTGATGAATTATACAACTTTGTTAATGTGGGATGATCCTTAAAAAGTGCTTGGATTAAGAGATATGAGCCCATTAAGTTATGATATTTTTATCTAACGCTTAGAAAAAATTTCAACAAGTTTTGGTCTATTTTTATCTTAACTTCTTGGAAAATTTTCACCAAGTTCCCATTTGATTTAGCCAAAATGGTCAACATGAAAGTTGAAGATCATGTTTCAAGCTTTCCAAAATGTCCAAGAGCATGAAAATATCATACTTGAGCTAGAATTTTTGAAGAGATGAAGATGGCTTGACAAACTTGAATTTTAGGTCATTTTTGTGATGAACATATGGCCAAATCTCACACCATGCTTAGAGATATCACTTTACAGGACTCTAAACTCGTAAATCTATCTCTAATCAGAATATTACATAAGATTTTGAGCTATGGTCCATTTGATTCAAGTATTATCCAATCCATTTTACCATTAAAGGGAAAAAGATCACATTTCCATTCCCATAAAGCATGCTTTATGCAATTGTCAACTCCTTGAGCCTATACATTGCTTCCTCTGATCACACTAAAGCACTAAAGTAATTAGCAACACCTCTAAGCCTAAATACCACCCTACATTGCATTGGAAACATGTTCTTCAAAGTTACTTCAAAACTAAGCATCCAAACCATAACTTGTTATCTTTCAAATCTGATCAGCCCTTGCCCTCAAAACTTTTCTCTATAAATATAGAGTTCATTTGCAACCTAAGACACGAGTGGACAAGCCCTTAAATACTATCAAACTAAAAATCACTAAGAAACTACCATTGTTACACATTTGAAGCTTCCAACACCCAACTCTCAATCCACTCATGCGTTTTCCCTTTTTATCATTCAAACACCATCTATACATCATATAGAAACCATCCAACCCCTGTTACACTTTTGTAACACCGTCTTCATCATCCTCTAAATTCCATATATGAAGATTGGACATTGACTTAGTTGGATCGATTCAGCAACTTTAAAAGCAAAGTAGTTATCTCATTAGCTCAAGGAAGGTCCCAACAAGCTTAATCCATCATCACATTGCTTCTGGAAATCGTGTAAAGGACATTGGATTTTTCTTCAAGAGTTAAGTTTCCTTGAACTGTGAAATCTTGATACACACATCACTTATACATACTTTCAAAAGATAAAATATAGATATCAATATCCTTTAGCTAACCATATCATTAGTTTTCATTAATTTTGCTCATGGAGTGGGAATCGAAGCTTTGACCAGTTAGGTTTCATTTTTGGTACTGAGTAAAATTCTTGATAATCTTTGAGTGTTAGTAAAAATAAGTGACATGGTTAAATTCGTGTTCAAATTTCAAGCAAGTTTGGTGTTCGAAGTTTTTTAAAATGATTGAGAAATGAGAGTTTTACAAGATCAACAATGGTGTTGTTGTTGTCTGCGCGCGCGAGGAAGAAGAAGATGACATTTCAAATTTTGAAATTTTGTTTCATGTTATATTTATTGGTTGTTGTTTTATAAAGGGATGAAACAGTCACCCCATTCATAAATTTGTACCACCATTCTCGAAGCATTGTAATAGCATAGGATATTTAATTTCCGTAATTTACTGCTTTCCTTATTACTGTTAGTAATTACGGTTTATATCGCAAGATAAAATTAATCATTAGAAAAACTAATTTCAAGACAAAAATTACTGAAACCAATCACTATTTACACACCTCTAGAGTAAACTCACTTGTTACCTTCGGATAAAATAGTCATGTCCCTCAAACGTGGAATGCTTTAGCAAAGATCCTCGGTTAAAAGATCGTAGTCCCTCGATGACCCTTTGATACTGCCTTCGGTAAATGATCTTAGGCCCTTATGACAATTGTTAAAACATCCTATAAGTTACCTTTTATGACTGTACGATGACCCACGCATGTCCCTCACATCCAATGATAAGGGCTTCCTACTAACTAATGGTAGGGTAGCACTATCTAAAGGAGGATAAAAAGAACAAATACTTTTTTGAGTAGGTAGAACGCTCGTAGTCGATTGCTCACAAACTTTTCAAAACAAAACATCTTTTCACAAAACTACACTTTCTTTCACAAATATTTTCGAAAACAAACATTTTGTATACATTTTCAATGATACGAGAATCATTACAAAATTTCCGCACTTGGGCATTTTCAAAATATTTTCAAAACGAACATTTTTGTATACATTCTCAACAATACGAGAATCATTACAGAATTGTCGTACTTAGGCATTTTCAAAATATTTGCAAACACACACAAACACGAAGCATTTTCAAAGTGAGCTAGCGATTAAGAGCCCGTAGATAACTACGGATGAAAAGGGTGCTAACACCCTCCCTTTACATAACCTACCCCCCCCCCCCCCTTACTCAGAAAATTCTCAAAAGGTCTTTCCTGTTCTTTTCACCCTTTCCTTTATTGGATAAAAAAAAGTCGATGGCGACTCTTGTTATTCGCAACATTTGCGATAAAACGCAAAACCCAAAAGTCAGTTCACCCACCGTATTACACCTATATACTTTGATCAAAAATAAATTGTCCTAAATAGTAAGTAAGATGTTGATCATCTCTTGACCATCACACTTATCTAAGACATGTTTCTAGGACAGAAACTTCTTAGACATACAACCAAAATGCCTACTCTTCCAATTCATGAGAAGGTTCTAAACATATGTAATCAACACACATTTGATTAGCACCCAAAGCATATGCAATTCCATTCCTTTAGCCAATAGAAATTTGCACAACTTGCTGATGTGATGTTCTAACATCTGGTAGGACATCATTTCAAGAACACACCAAGAGATCCTTTATCAAATACCGGAGATTGGACTTTTAGGGTTGGAAGAAAAAATAAATTGCTTATTACTTTCTTTAGGTCTCTTTTCATCAAACTCATTTAAAAGTGCCTTTACACTATGCCATATAAGGGAATAGACAATGTTTTTTTTGCCATAGACAACGCTTTAAAGCGCTGTCTATTCCTATGCTGTTGTAAGTAAAGACAACGTTTTTTGTCAATGTAAAAGCGCCACTTATTGTATCCTTTAGGCAGCGCTTTATTCAATAAGTGCTCTCTAAAAGCCCCTATAGGCAGCGCCTTTTACATCATAAGCGTTTTCTAAAGCACCCCTTTAGACAACGCTTTCACTTTAGACGGCGCTTTTAAAAGCGCTGCGTAATGTATATTTTTGTTCACTTTTTTCTGTTTTAGGCAGCGCTTTCTTTAAAAGCGCTCTCTAAAGTCCCTTTTAGGCAGCGTTTTTTACTTTAGAAGCGCTTTCTAATGCACCCCTTTAGGCAGCGCTTTCTTTAAAAGCGCTTTTTATTCCCCACTATAGGCAGCACTTTTTTGTTTAAAGTGTTGTCTAATGTTCACAGATTTTTTAATATATACAACTTATATTTTAAGCACTCTCTACAAATAATCACTTAAAATAAGCGATGCCTTTCAAATTTGTACCAAATTTCATACATTTGCAGCTTCAATCCAATAAGTATGCACCAAATTTACATATTTATATATACAACTTCAATCCAATAATTTACATATACATAAATTTGATATAACTTGAAAATACATATATATATATATATATATATATATATATATATATATATATATATATATATATATATATATATATATATATATATATATATATATATATATATATATATATATATATATATATAGTTAAATCTATTAGTTTTTGGTATATACATGCAAATATACATATTACTATCTTTTAGAGCTGCTATGTTCTCTACTATCTTCTCTACAAACAACAACAATGAAGAATCCTAAATGAACTTGTTTTCTCTATATCTTCTACATACGCACTTACCTGAAACAAAATCAACAAAGGCATATCAGAACCAAGATATATAACACTTAAATTTTATAACTATTATAATTTAACACAAATCAATGTAATAAAAACAAATCAAGAATCTGTTATAAACCCGCCTTTAAAAATTCCTCAATTCATACCATGATACAAACAAAACTTTATTTGAATTTAAATTCAATACCATCATAACTAGCCTTCCGCATAACACCAACATTACAACACAATTTACTACACTAATGACGACATAGTGTCACAATATTGTATTAACATCAATCCTCCTTAATTTCTTCCAATTGATATTTCGAGTAAGTAGGAGACTTGTATTTATCAAAGTACTATATCATATAACATAATATGATTTAGTTAAAACTAATTAATTAGATGAAACGTGTTAAATATTAAAATAAATCATAAGTTAGAAACTCATATTATGGTTGGAATCTCTATTTGATTCAAAAGAATAATTTCTTTCATAAACCTCAACATGAAATAACCGCAATCGATATCGTTACGCTGATGAGGACACTACACATGGAAAAAAATACATATATATATATATATATATATATATATGGTTTAACTTGTTTTATCAAGTAGGATCACTAATATAATCAAAATTGTGAAAATATACCTGCACTCTGATCCATGTAATATTGTTTGCTTTACTCTTTGATACTTGAGTATCTCTTTGGGATCAAAAAAGTTGTATAACTCTAATAAAATATAAAAAAATATTTATAACAATCTCACATAAATAAATAAATATACAAACGAATATTTAGAATGATCTAACTTACGTATCAACCATCTTCTTCATATCTAGTGTCCACTGTAAGATTAACAAAGGTTAGATAGAAACTTTCTACACAACGTCAAAACACGAAAAATATAATAGATGAAGTTATAATGAAAATCTAACCCATTGCTAGTATTAAATGGTAAAAAAAACTTTTATGTACCTTTTTTGGCCATACATGCACAGACAAAGTACTCTTTGACTTCATTCGGTCTTTGATCGATTAATCATAAGTTGATATTATTGGGAGATAAGAAACAGAATATTTGTTCCAATTGATGCGGGCGCATCAAGTTGTCATACATGAACTTTAAATAAAAATATCATTAACATTATGACTATTAATTGAAATGAGTAAATAAAATTTTCAATTAGTTAAATAAAGTTGATTGGAGTATACATGATGTATGTATCGAAAATACCGAGGCCTAATTCCGAATGTCTAAAAACTTGTTCCATATCCTCTTTACTAATTATTTCGTAATAGGAAAAACCAAAAATACCTTCCTCCATAGGTATATTACGATTACCTCCGTCAGCCAAATCTGATATTACTATTAATGTCTGAAGGCATGACCTATATCGAGAAGTAGGCTTTTTTTTAGTCGTAGTCTTTGCAACATCCTTTTTTTGTTTGGACATGTTGCCAATTTTAGGATTCTTACTCCTATTGACTTGTTGCATCTCTTTAGCATGAATCTAAAGATCAAATACATATACGTTAGGTGAAGTATAACATCTTGAATTAACATTTTCAATGTATATATATCAATGTACCTCTTTTTTGGATGCAACTGACTCGGTTTACCGCGTAATCCCCTTATCTTTTGATTTGGATTTTGTAGGAGTCTAACATTACCATGAAAATAATGTACATTAAATAGTCTTAAAAAATTGAATACTCAAAGGTTCATAATGGTTTTCAAGATACCTCATCATCTATGCAAATGAGGTTTGACGGCCATGCAACACACGGTCCTATTGCCTCTCCCACCAATGTTGCATCTGAAATATCATCAGGTAAAGTTAATGGTGCATCCCTGTCTAAAGAAATATCAATTGATACTTTCAAAAATTCAGAAGGGAGTGGTTTTTGGTGAAGTACTTCTCCCAAAGTGTTATGCACTTTTCCCTTGCCATCCATGCGATAAGTCAGTGACGATAAATAAAGCTGACAAGGTGAAATGCCCTAAACCAATAATAAATATGAATTGTTAATGCGTATATATGTCAACTAAAAAATTTATGCTAATTCATAATAATATATCACCTTGGAAATTTTCTGTTGGAAATCACAATTGATATTATCTTTGTCACTAGTATCCTTGAACCCTAAACCATGCCTTTCTTACTGATGTCTCTCTTTATCCTTTTCCAACTCACGAAATTTAGCTTTTAATTTTTCTAACTCTTCCATCACTTCTTTATTGCTATGACCTTTCCTCTTTTGATGGTTACCCAAAGATGTTTGAGTCACCCCAAATCCGTTACCCCTCACACGACCAGTATACTCAAGAACATTTAATACTCGACTAAGTATTCTCCTGCAATCATGGTCTTCAGCTTGAGTTAAAGATTGAGATAGATTTACCCATTGCTCATAAATTTGAAGCACATCTTCCTTAACAACTCCATCCTTACCCACAGGAGCAGTCTTCCACAGAACATGTTCCAAAAGAGATGTTTCTTGACTTTTCTCCTCTTCTAACTACACATTAAGAGAAATAATAAGATCAATTGTAACACACGATGAACAAGTATATCATAGCATTTATATATACTTACCATTATTTGTTGTAAGCTTTCATATCCCATACGCCCTTTTTTGTATGGATACGGGGTACTTGATGCTCGTTGGCGATTTACGATGCTCACATTCTGAAAATCTGAGGTTCTTCTTTTTCCTTTAAAGGTTTCCCAATCGTCAGGTGAAATCAAGCCTGCACACGTCTTTGGAATTTCTGCATCGATAAAATTCTTATTGGCATTCCTAAGAAACTTGTTTGTTAAAAAAGATCGAAACCCTCTGAGTCTTTTTCTGGCCAATTGAAGAATATATTTTTCGATCATCATCAATGTTAAAAGACCTCTATGAAAAAACATACATAGAGTGCATTAGTAATTTAAAGACATAATCGTCAACAAAAACAAATGACATATGTTGTACCCTAAAATTTTCCCTCTCACTTATCAAGAATTCTCTCACAAAATCTCTTTGACTCAAGACTGCATTAGGGTTTGATCAGCTCAAGACACCTCCTCATGCACTGATGACCAAAATTAGGGTTTGAGTTTGCACAGGGATTTTTGGACTATCAATGGTTCATATGACTTTCAAGGATCATTAAGGACCCCCAAGATTACTCATGTCAAGTTTCAAGCCTTGAATCACATTTTTTATCAGTCAATTGGACAGTTGACCTAAAAATCAGTTGTATTAGGGAAAAAAGTCAATCATGGTCAATTTACAGTCAAACTTCATAATTTTTTATTCACATCAACATTTTAAACCCATATGTACCATTTGATCAAGTTTGGACCACAATTCCTCAAGAAATTTGATCAAATCTCCAGAAGGGCAAAATGGTCAAAATTAGGGTTTTGACTGGGAAGGGGAAATTTCTGATTTTTGACCTAGAAAATGATCAATTGGTTTGAAGAATGATTTCAATAGTTCAATTGCATCATCTTGACCTAATGACATGGTTCAAAACATTACAAATACATTGGATTGACAGATGAATTTTTCAGTCAACTGATCAAAAGTCAATGTATACTGAAAAGTCAAACTTTGACTTTTTGGTCAAATTCAAGTGCCAAGGATCACAATTCATCAAAACATGTCAAAATTTGAAACTTTTTCATCAAGAAATCAAGGATTCAAGATTTTGTTTTGAAAAGTTGAAACTTCCTAACTTAGAAATTTTTCTAAGTATAGAAAATTTCTTATTTTTTCTCAACTTTGAGCCAAATTTTCAGCATGATGCAAGATGATTCAAAGGAAATTTCCAATATGAAAGTTGTAGATCTCCATGAAATCTACAACTTTGCTTCACACAATTTCTCCTAAAAATGCTTGGATCTCAAGATATAATTTTGTGAATACATGCTCATGAACTAAAATAACTTAGTGAAATTTTGCCCTAGTTAGGCAGATTTTTGACCTAACTTCATGGCAATTTTTCACATAGTTCCAAAGGGAATTTTCAAAAGCAATTCAAATATGAGTTGTAGAGCACATTGAAAGCTTTCCAAAATATCCAAGAACTCCTTGAGATCATTCCTGAGCAGGGAGAATCAAAGAGATGAAGTTGGTGATTTATCACTTTGATTTCAAGCCATTTCATGATGAACAAAAATTCAAATCCAAGCCTAGGCTGCATAATCTTTGCTTTGCAGGCCTCAAACTTGTTTCTCACTCCATAATTAAATTTTTTTTCACAGATGTTGGAAGCTTTAAGCCAAGCATTGAATTCATTGTATAAGAACGATTCCATTTTTGGCACAAAGTTGCCATTTCCATTTTGATAAAGCATTACTTTTGCCTTTGTTAACTTCTTGAGCCTCTCAATTGTTTTCTCTGCACACAAGCAAAGTCAAAAACAAAAACAACTTGCCTGAAGCCTCTACCAACTCAGATCAGGCTTGTACCGCACTTAGAGACTTGTCTCCTCACTTTTCTTCAAAAGCAAGTTATAGAGCCAAAAGGCTATAACTCAGAAATCTGGAGTGGAGTTGATCTCTAATCTTTTCCATACATATACACAAATGTATTGCAACATAGGACACGAATTCTAAGACTCCAAAACACTCCCAAACACTCTGCAACTCAGAATCTGCCATAGCTTGACATTTTTGAACCTTACACAGCCATCTCCAAAACCACTCGTGCATTTTGAGTTTTAACCACCCAAACACTTAATATACTTCATATCTAAGTGATCCAGACCCATGTTCCCTCACTGTAACTCCTCCTCCTCCATCCACCATTTTCAAATATCAAGCTTGCAGATTGACTTGAGTAGGGAGATTCAAGGACTTTCAAGACAAAGTAAGGATTGGAATACATTCAGGGAGGTCCAGGCAAGCTAAACAGATCCTCAGGCCTTCTCAAAACTTGCTCAAACTCCATTCACGATCCCAGCTGCAAGAGGTAAAAACTCAAACTCCTATCTCTTCATACAAGCATCATTTGATCCTGATTTGTGAAAGCAAAATATAGATATCCTTGCTCTAAAGCTAACCATGTTCATAGTTTTCATTTATATTAACTGTGTATAGAGAATTTCAGATTTAAAATTTCTGTAAAAATTAGGTTTCAAATTAGGGCAAGAAAAATTAGCTTTGATCTTTGACTTTTAGTTTACATAAATTATATGGTTGAACTCGTGGGAAGAAACACCATAATTTTCATGTTTGAACTTTCTATTTTTATGGAAAAATGAAGAAGATACAGGTGATCCGGCCATGGCTTAAGGTTGAAGATGAAGTTGCCTTCGGGGAGCATTTTCTAATATATATTTATGATTGTGTTTATGTAAACTGATGTACAGCCACCCCAGTGGTAAGGCAGCGCGCGTAAATGTTATAGGTCACGGGTTCTAGCCTTAGCGCACTGCCTTTTGCAATTTTCTCACTTTTTTGTCATTTTTTGTCCCTTTGCAGCGCTGGGCTTTTTGTTTCATGGGCCTGTTGATTTTTTCTAACATCCTACCCCCTGTTTGCTTGTGACACCCCTGGCCCAACATAATTTTGTTTATTTATTTTACTTTCATTTTATTTTATTAAATATATTTTTCTTAATATTAAAAATCCTAAAAAATATAAAAATGATAGATTTATATTTTAGCTTATTTTATTTTATTTTCCTCACAAAAAAAAATATTTTTATTTAGTTATATATTATCCATTTTTATTAATTAAAATTAGAACTAGTTTAAATATTTATTTTTCTTCACACCCATTAAACATATTATTTTAGTATAAAGACCAAAATATCTCATAATTCCATATATTATTTTCAAGATAAAAATACAAAAAAAAATATACTTACTTTTTCTTAAAGAAATTTATTTCCTTTTAATCAAATAGAATTAGGGTTTATTCAAAAAGTCTTTTTTCTAAAATAATTTCTTTTCTTAATTGATTTAAGTTAATCTTGATTTATTTATTAGGTTTAGGTTAAAACTTTTTCAGATAAAAAACCAAACAAAAATCTTCTTTGCATTTGCATTACCTTTGCATATTTAATCTTGTATATTATTTATTCCAATATTTGTACATATTCAATTTGGTTGTAATAGATTAATTAGGTTTATATTATTCCAATCCCCATTTATAAATTGTATACCCCCTCCCACAAATATTGTAATAGCGTAGTAACTTTAAATTTCGCAACTTATCGCTCTTACATAACATGCTAGTAACTAGGGTTTGTATGGCAAGATAAAACCAATCAAATAGAAAACCCTAATTCAAGACAAAATCAAGCATGAAAATAACACACTTACACACAAACATCCTTAGGGTTACCTCACTTGGTTGCCTTATACAAAATGGTCATATTACGCATGTAAAGTGTCTTAGTAAAAAAACAAACAAATACAAGACCATAGTCCCTCTGTGACGCTATTTAAAGTTGCCTTACCAAAATGATTTTAGTCCCTAAAAAAATGCTAAGATACTTTGCAACATTGCTAATCATGGCTATACGATGACCCACGCCCGTCCTGTTTACATCTAAAGATAGGGTTGCTTACCAAATCAATGGTAAGACAACAATGTCAAAGAAAAAGAAAATGAACAAGAAAGACATTTGAATAGGTAGATTGCTTTTAGTTACTTGCTCCATCTCAAAACAAATATCCTTTCTATTTTCAAAAACAAACACCTACACATTTCCAAATATCTTACCAATATTGAAAACATTTTCAAAAAGATCAACATCTTTGTATACATTCTTACGAATGAAAATCATTACAAAGATTGCCTAAACAATGGCCTCTTTTACAAAATACTTTCAAAACCACATAAAGCACAATTTTAAACAAAAGCAAGTGATCTAGCAAGTAACTAAGAGCCCATGGAAAATCATGGATAAAAAGGGTGCTAATACCTTCCCTTTTCATAATCTACCCCCCGAACTCAAGAAACAATCTCAAAGGTCTTTCTTGTGCTTTTTCACCTTTCCTTTTTGGATAAAAGAAAAGTAGGTAGCGACTCTTGCTAACCGCAACATTTGCAATCAAACACAAAACCTCAAGTCAGTTCTCCCACCGTATCACAACATTACATGTGGTACCTGAATATCACTCAATATTTTTTCTTTAGCGGGTTTCAACTCTCGATTTCTCCAATCATCACAAGTGATTGGAACTTCTCTCCTCAAAAGGGAACCCATATAACTTGTCAACTTTGAACCGTTAGGCTCAATTAGTTGTTTGTCTTTATTCCAATGTATGTCAAATTTGAAACTTTTATCTCTTGCACGAATGATTGACTTCATAATAGTTATTCCTCGTCTAATATCATTCTCCACATCATGAATTGATGTATTTCTATCATTATTAAAAGCATCATGTGATTTTTCCTCGTTACTAGCCATTTGACCTGTAATATTAAATAAAAACATAAACACCATATAAAATTCAAGTAGCATTGAATGAATAAACACAATATAAAAACATAAACACAATATAACAATTTTATTAAATGACAGAACATATAACATTTTACTAGTACCTTTTTCACTAACATTTATTTCTTTTCTTGGTTAGAATATGAATTACTTGGCTCTTAACAACTCGGACGGATGGATTGATCCAAGTTCCCTCATTATGATCATTTCTAATATATGATTCACCCACTATAATATTATCATCTTGATCATTTCGTATATACGACTCATTCCCTCTAACATATGACTCATTCTCAACATCAATATTACTTTGATTTACACTGTTATCATCAATCACTTTGTTATACAAAAGCACTATAGACTATTTTGTACTTGTCAGATCAGTGACATATAACACTTGTTTAGCTTGAGAGGCTGGAATAAAAGACTCATCTTTGTACCCCACCCTATTAAGATTCACTTATAAAAACCCCGACTTATACATTCGTATGCCACTATTATGTACCCAATTGCAACCAAATATAGGAATATGAAACTTCTCATAATCAAACACTCAAATATGCTCGATAACCCTAAAATATGACAGATTTGCATATTTTGGGTTTAGGTCCTTCATACTTGAAATGTGCATTGCTTCAGCTACCACTGTGACACCCCTATTTTGCATAGTACTTTTATCATCTTGTTCTTTGGTATAAAATGTGTATCCATTAATTACGTATGCACTATAAGAAAACACGTGTAAACTCGAACCATATGCTAAACATCTCAATCTTTCTACTATTGAAACGGAATCTAAATCAAACTTTGAATAAATATGATCCTTGAACCATTGTATAAAACTTTGATTGTTCTCTCTTACAATCCAATTTTCATTTTTATTCGGATTTAAACCCCGGAGTACATCCTTGTGCATTTCAACATATGGCTCAACCTCATTGTCATTGCAGAACATATAAATGCACTTGATCCCATTCAACCCTTGATATTGTCACAATTTTATTTCCAATTAAATTTTTTCCTTCCTTCCTTTCGAAAATATAAGATTTGGGTAGTCCAATGGATTGAACATTAGGCAAATATTCAGTACAAAACTCAACCGCTTCTTCAACAATGTATCGTTCAACCATACAACCCTCTGGCCGACTTCGGTTTTTCACGTACCCTTTTAATATTTTCATATAACGCTCAACAGGGTACATCCATCTCATATAAGTTGTTCCACATAATTGTGTTTGTTTCACAAGAAGTACCATAATGTCAAAAAAAGAGGGAGAAAAATACATTTCAAGCTCACACAAAATAATAAATATTTCTTTTTGTAATATTGATTATGGCGCTTCTTACTTTTTTTGAAAAAATAGAACGTATACCTATTGGTAGAATATGCTCCATTATAACATGGCAATCATGTGTCTTTAAAGTCTTTAACTTGAGGTCTTTCATAGACACAAGTCTTCTAATATCTGAAGAGTAACCTTCTGGAACTTTAACTTCACTTATAAACTTACACAATATTTTTTCTCCTTTCTAGATAAAGTATAAGCAGCAGGCGGTATATATGTTCATTTTCCTTTCTTCACGGGTCCTAATTCAGTTCTTATTTCCATATGTATCAAGTCCTTTCTTGCTTTAAGGCCATCCTTAGACTTTCCTTGTATATTGAGTAACATACCAATAACACTTTCAAATATATTTTTTCAATATGCATAACATCAAGAAAATGTCTTACATACAACGACTTCCAATATGGAAATTTAAAAAAAATTGACCTCTTCTTCCACCCACCTTTGACAAGCGTATGTGCAAAAGGCTTGCCAAATTGAGTACTCATATCTTTCACCTTTTCAAAAATTTGGTCACCTGTCAATGTAGGTGGAGCTCTATCATGTTCTGGATTTCCATCGAATGCCTTTCTCCACCCACGATAGTGATGATTAGAATTTAAGAATCTACAATGATCGAGAAATACATTCTTTTGACAAAATTCCAATTGCTTCCAATTTGTGTTTTCTTCACAAATAGGACACGCTTTTTAACCTTTAATGTTATACTCTGATAGATTTCTGTATGCAAGAAAATCATTAATTGTGCCAAACAACATCGCCCTCAAATTAAATTTTTTTCCTATATCCATCATAAACCTCCACACCGTTCTCCCACAAAATCTTTAAATCTTTGATTAAAGGTGTAAAGTATATGTCTCTGTCATTCCCTGGTTGTTTAGGCCCAGAAATTAACATAGATAACATCATGTACTTGGGTTTCATACATAGCCATGGAGGTAGGTTATAAATCATTATAATCACAGGCCATATGGTGTGTGAGATACTTTGAAGACAGTGCGGATTCATTCCATCAGTAGATAATGCCAAGCGAAGGTTTCTTGCTTCTCCTCTAAAATCAGGATAATCATTATCAATTTTCGACCATTATGGTTAATTTATCGGATGTCATAATTTTCCATCAATAATTATTTCATCTGCATGCCAAGTCAAGTGTCTTGCATCAGTTTCACTATGAAACATGTGTCTAAATCTCAGAATTATAGGAAAGTACCACAAGACTTTTGCTGCAGACAATTTTTTATTATATCGAGATAAACCACATTTAAGGCACTCATTTAACGATGCATATTTGTTCGAAACAAAATGAAATCATTTAGGCAAGCATGTATCTTATCATAGCTCATGCCAATAGAACACAATATTTTTTTGGCCTTATAGGTTCGATTAGGAAGAACATCATCCTCCGGAAGCATATCTTTCATAAGGACTAATAATTATGTGAAACTTTTATCCGACCATCCATTATCCGCCTTTATGTTGTATAACTTTAATACTATAGACAGTCTTGTGAATTTAG
The DNA here is from genome assembly GCA_948472305.1 of Vicia faba. Taxonomy (NCBI): domain Eukaryota; kingdom Viridiplantae; phylum Streptophyta; class Magnoliopsida; order Fabales; family Fabaceae; genus Vicia; species Vicia faba. The sequence goes on along the minus strand of OX451740.1, from coordinate 736,693,389 downwards.
TGCAACCTTTATACAACAGTTTCTCTGCATCACTTACCAGCCTCTCAAACATTTTGGGACAATCCTGAAGATCTCCTTCAAGTGCTTCTGCAATCTCTTCGACTCAATCACAGTCGTATGTATTTATGCCATTATCGTCTGAAGCATATGTCGTACTATCCCCGGTTCAACATTCATGTTACTTTTCTCACCATGAAATATACAACATGTATAACTTCGATCAATTCCATTCCCCAGTAAATGCGGTTCCAACCCAACTGCATCAACCTGACCCCCATAACAACAACCCAAGCAAGAACATTTCATTCGACTGGAGTTTCCGGCATGTTCAACAACAAACTTAACAAACTCTAATATCCTATTCTCGTACTATTTTGATAATCGATTGGAAGACATTCATTTTTTATCCATGGTTTTACTACTAAGTAAGCTAAACAAAAACACTATAATTATTCACGCAACTATAACAAAAGAATAACTAATTACCTGTTGAGAAGTCAGCAACTTCTGGAACCACACAATGTAAGATTCTTAGAACGATCAGAAATCCACTCTTCACAAGAGAAATCAGAGATGCAGCAGCAGCGATGAAATCGGGCAGCAACTACACATAAAACGGGAAAGCAGTCAATGTTACAACTAAAATTATCATTTGAAACCAAACGATATAACACAAAAGATGTCCAAATTTGGTAGTAAGAAAGAGAATTATTATTTCTACCAATTACACGGATTTCTTATCATAAAGTTAGACTAATATCCAAAAAAAGCATTAAACCAATATAGTTACTTTAGATCATGATTCATATGCAAATAAATGCATTGATATTGGACTCAAAGTAGTCAATAAAGGCCAACAGCGGTGATATCCCGCTATAGCAGAGCGGAGGCCGACTACTATTGGAAGAGCCTTAGCGGTGTTGAACACTATAGCGGAAAAGTTGAGCTATCAGAAAACCATCAATATTGTAACCAAGATTTCCATACTTCAAGTCAAACTCGAATACAACCAAAACAGTCACTGAAACTTCTTCAAATTGAAACCAACAAAACCATGACATATAATAACTTCACTCCACATAAAAATCAAGAGCAGTATTGTCGTTACACATTAAAATCGAAAACATTACAGATTCAACAAAAACAAATCATAACGTCTACATGAATTTCGATATCCGGTTTCGATACCAAATACCAACATGATGATCTTCACGCTACAAAAAGTGTTATCGACATAATTATTTCAACATTCTGGTTTAACATAACACTCCAAACTAACGCAACATTCGTCAATCCTATTCAAATTCAATAAAGTATCGGTACAAGGCTAACATCCTACTCCATCACAACCAGGAAAACACAATTACGCTGAATTTTAACATATATCGACACAAACCAACGAGCTCAAAAATGAAACAGAATTAGCATATTCAAGGTTGACGAATCATTTTCTCAGATTAAAATCAAACAGCATATCATTTTGAATTGAAAAGACCACGCAATCAAATCAATATTTTCGGGGATCCATCAACATATCAGCTCAAACTCAAATTTGTAACAGTTATTCATCACAGAAACTTGACAACAACTCAAATCAAAAGAAATCGAAACTTACCAAAATGTTAAAATGATCAAAACAGTTGAAGATGTGATTTATTGTCGAACTGAAATGAAGGGGGTTGTTTTGGATGACTTACGGTTGTTGCTTGTGGAGAGAAATTTGTGAGGATATCGACTGAGTTAAGTAGAGGTTGAAGGGAAGAGAAAATGGTTGAGCTTGCTGAACAGGGGAGAGTGTTTGATGTTGCGAACCACGACAAAGAAGAAGGTGTTAATCGTTGAATAGAGGAGAAGGTTGTGCAGTCTGAAGTTGACCGAAGAGATGATGAAGTAACCAGAAGTAGAAGGGAATCGCAATGGTGGAAGTCGCGCGAAAGAAGATGTTTTGAGAGAATATGGAAAAAATCTGAGTTTTAGAGTTTTCGTATTTTTAATTTAGAAATTAGAAATTAATGAGCTTAGACAGCGCTTTTTGAAGCACTTTCTAATGTATTTCCTTTACGAGCGCTTTTTCATTAAAAAAAAGCGCTTTCTGATGTATGACATATAGCGACGCTTACATGAAGCGCTTTCTAAACACATCCTTTAGTAGCGATTTCTAGAAGCACTTTCTAAAGTGTGGATATGTATGGCCTTAAGCGGCGCTTTTTAGAAGCGCTTTCTAAAGTAAGTCTTTAGCAATGCTTTTTCTATAAAAAAAATTAAAGTTATAACTGCGCTTTGGGAAAATAGCGTTGTTTATAGTGTGCTGCCTAAAATAAATTTTGTAGTAGAAAGCGTTGCCTAAAGTGTGGCTTTAACAGCGCTTTAGGTATATGGAAGCGCTTTTTACTCTTTGACCTATAACAGCGCTTTGAATTTAGGCAGCGCTTTCTAGAATTTATTTTTTTATTTCAATTTTAATTGACCTTAGGCAGCATTTTCATAAAGTGCTACCTAAAGTGTGGCTTAGGCAGCACTTTTTCTTAACTTTAGGTAGCGCTTTTTTATAAAGCGCTGTCTAATATATATAGTTTTAAAACTTAAAATTTTTTCGGGACATATAGCAGCGCTTTGGTACATAAGTGTTGTTTAAGGTGTGCTGCCTAAAAGCAGTTTTGACGTAGTATTATAAGTGGACTTGAGATGAACCTCAAGTATCTTTGTCAACTTTAGCAGACTGGTTAAAGCTATCCTCCAAGTATCACAACACCATAGAATACACATTTAGAGAGGAACATATCACAAAGCTCGTCCTTATTGTATTACAAGGGCAAATCTTCCTACAACCTCAACACTAGAGACACATGAAACTATCAGGAGTTTTCAGGTACATACGCAGCGGATCACACATCAACAACTCCTCAATACCCTTCAGGATAGAATAATATAATCCTTGCACATAATCACCATAATTTAGGTGACAACAAAACACCATAGATTTGAAAAAAAATCAAACACAACACAACAGCTCAACATCAAAGCTACCTGTCTGGCAATTTCAAACAGGTCCAATACTCACCTTATCACAAATAGTCAATGATTCTTCTCAAGGGATCATCCCAAAATAATATGAGTTTTCCACGTTCACACTATAGAGGAACAAACAGTAGAGAAACGCCTCACAATTAACATCATAGTTATAGCAGCAGCTACAACCACACTTTGTTCCTTCAAGTCCAATGCACTAGAAAGTACCTTCCCTAGATCTCAACCAAAACAGAACATGATGCCTTTTGTGATACCAATTGAAATTCTGGTATACATATAACAATGTCCTAACACATGTTGAGACAAAGATCTTTTTGTAACAACACTTGGACTGGATAAAGCATACTGATATAATTCATATCAGAACAGAGTGATGACAAATATTTCAACATCTTATATGACATGTCAATCAATCAAGAAACAAAATTGAACAATGCAGAATGATAATAACACAAAGATATGATGACCCAGTTCGGTGTACAACAACGCCTACTATGGAGCTATCAAGCCAGGAAGAAAGTCCACTATCAGCAGTATTAGTTCAAAGCTAAATTCTCCCGTTTACAACTTCTCGCCTAATGACACTTCTACTTAGGTCCTCCCTAAAAATGAGAAATCGTCATCTGACTTCCTAAATCACATCAGTGATATCTAACAATCATAAAGTTCAGCCAAGACTCTTGACTAACAAACACACTTGGATTTGCTTCAAAGCTTCATCGAAGAACAATATACAATTCATTACCTAAAGGCTTATGAATCTGTATAAACAACTATGTCTACCACAATGCATCAAAACGATACAAAGGATGGCTTACAACACAAGAAAGTACACGACTCTCAAAATCCTAAACCCTTATCTTTTTGTTTTCAAAAGTTTTGCACAAGGGTTAGTTAAAAAACCTTAAGTCTAAGTCTTCCTTTTATAATCTTCAGTTGTCCATGGGCTTCGATACAACAGCATATTAGTTACTGAAAATTTGCAGAATCTTCTGCATAAAAATAAAGCTCCAATCATTTATTTCCTAATTTGTCTCCACAAATAGAAACTGATAAACCTCCTTGAAATCAGCTTGAATCTCTTCGCTCTTCAATCTCAACGCCACATAGGATAGCATAATATTCTAGAATATTTTTCACATGTTAAAACTTAAACTGATCCAACAGCACGACCCAACACAGTCACGGTGTCGAATGACTCTGCATAGGACAGCTTGTTTGACATGTTGCTTCTGATTATAGAACTTCTCTGTTTGACATGTTGTTCTTCATATATTTTAATATTCTTATTCAACAACTAGTTTTACCAAAATTTAGTCAAATCTTTAGAACTTTCAAATGGTATCAAAGCGGTGTCCGTCGGCCATGGTTGCAATGAAAGCACCAAATTGTTATGACTAAAATATAGAAAAGGGGAAATAGTAATGTTTTGATTAAATGTAATTCAAGCAGAAACTACACTCCTGGGTATAACCATGGAGGAACAACAATGAAGAATAAAGGTGGAAAGTAATAAGTTTCTGAGAGAGAGAAGTACCCCGAGAGGGTCCAGAAAGAGAGAAGAGATATCAAATATTCCACATTGATTACTTAACCACTAGTACCTCTTATACCCCTTGAGCCTAGTAGTACAATCCTCTTTCTATTACTACGCCTTACTCCCATATTTCTCGGATCCATAACAGAATTACTAGCCTCAGCCTCATCATGTAATGCTAACTCATTCTCTTCTGCTGACTCATTATCCTGTGGGCCCCTATTAATGATTGGATCTCTTGCACCCTTGTATGCTAAGAATTAGGCGTTCTTACAAAAAAAATGTTTTAATTGAAGGGGATTTTGTTGTTGGTCGATTCGAGCCTGATAAATAAAATGACTTTGACACTTGCTAGTTGACAACTGTGACATATTTCAATTTTTAAAGAGACACAAAGACCAAAAAATTTCAAAGGGTTATTGGAACAGCAGAAAGTGAAGAAGCCACAGGTGCATAGTGGATACTATTCCCTCTTTCTCACTGAATAAAAAATGCCTAAGAAGCCTTACTGACTTAGAAAGACCAGTACTTTGTGTTACAAACACATTCAGATTCTTGATTTCTGATCATTCTATAACATTTTGCAAACTCAAACAACGATCTAATTAATCACTATATATTGATTTCATGCATCTTACTATTAACTTAACAAACAATACACACTAATTTCAATCATAAGAACTGGAGAAGAGGCTAATGATATGCATTATTAGAAAAGAACTCAACAATTTTGAATGTGCAAGCTAAATCACATACTTAGGCAGAAAAGTAGTATAAGAGGTGCTTTTGCTAATAATCATTTAATCTTGTACTGTCCCCTTCTCTTCAAATAGGGAGATAACCATTCCTTGCTCCAATCGTACACTACAAAACATTAAGGCAAAAAAAAAAACATAATCATATCAAGTCCTCAGTAACATTATGGAAGTGAAAAGTAACAACAAAAAAACTTGAATGTATATCTGCCATGATAAATCTTTTCTTACGCCAAGCCTTATGCTCTTATTCCAATTCTTCTACCACTTCGTCTGGTTCATCTGCAGCATCGTGTGGGCGCGAAGACTCTCCAATTTCTTGCTGAGGTTTTCTAAGCAATTCAAGATGACCATCAATTTCTAATCGTTCAAGGTTGATGAGGCGATGAAAGTCATTAGGGAGAGACATTATATTAGGACAACCTATGATATATAGTGTTTTCAGGCTGTTCATATCTGACAGCCACTGTGGAAGTGCCACAAGATTGTTGCAGCTTGAAATTGACAAGTATTTTAATGTATTCAAGGACCCTTGAAGCCAATAAGGCAAGATCACCAACTGCGGCATTGAAACAATAATTAGAACCTTCAATCTCATGCTGGAGTTTTGCTCCTCATGTCCCTCTGACAACTGCAACATGTCACAGTTGTCAAGTAACAATGTCTCTAATGCAGGAAAATGTTCAATGTCAAGTGGCAAAGACTTTAGAGCTTTACAATTAGCAACACACAATACTTTGAGAGTTGGAAGTTTTAACATTCCAAATAATGACTCTAGATTGCTGCAAAACTCGATTCTGAGAGTCTGAAGAGAACTCAAGTTTGCAATCTCATCCTCTGGCAAAACGCGTTGCTTTGTTGTTATCTCCAAATGTTGGAGATTGATCAAGTTTTTTAAGCCTTTAGGAAGTGTCTCAAGTTCTGTACAGCCACTAAGTATCAACATTTCTAACCTCAGGAGGTAGCAAATAGAAACTGGAAGTCGCTTAATCTTTTTATTATTCTCAAGACTGAGATATCTTAAATGCACCAGCTTCCCAATGGCCCAGGGCAAGGTCTCATACGTAGAATAGCTTAAATCAAAAAACTGCAGGTGTTTACAATTTGACATGCAACCATTCAAGAAAGCTTTACTGTGTGATCCAACTCCAGCAATAGGAAATAGTATGCTCTTCACAAATTTTAAGTGTTGAAAGGGAAATTCATCAAGCTCTTTGTTTTCAGTGTAAGACAGATGGTGAACACGTGAATCTAGGAAATCAGTAGGGTAACAACATACCACAAGGTCCTTCGATGCAACTTGCTTAACAAGATCATGCACCAAATCATGCATTTTGAAAGTGAAACCAATGCCATAGTCTACAAAATCTTGAAGAAAAGATATTGACAGCATTTCCAACAAATAATGGCTAGCACTATATTTCGATGTTTGATTTGGGTTTCTGTTTGGTGTTGGAAGGAGACCAAGCGCTCTCCATAGTGATGTTACATGAAAACTATCAAATGCATGACCCTTTGGGTAAAGGGAGAACAAAGCAAAGCATTTCTGCATAGCGGATGGCATTCGACGATAGCTTAACTCAAGTGCAGGTAAAATTCCATGTGCATCCGGTAAATTCCAAATTTCGTTGTCTTTCACGTTTTCCCAATACTCAACTGTCTCATATTTTGAGAAAAGTAAACTCCCAACTGTTCTCACTGCCAAGGGAATCCCACCACATTTTTTCACAATTTCCCTTCCAATATTTACCAAATGTGGATACCTCCTTGCTTCTCCTTCTTTAAAGGCCCATTTGACAAATAGAGACAACGAATCTTCAAGAGAAAGGCCTTCTAAGTTGTGTGAGGAAACGGTTCCCATCATGGAAGCAATCGAGTGGCTACGCGTAGTAAATAAGATTTTACTTCCTAGAGCACCCACTTGTAGTAAATCCCTCACCTGAATCCATTTAACACGATCTTCATTCCACACGTCGTCTAAGACAAGTAGAAAATTTTGACCTTTAAGTTTGTTTATAAGATGATTTTGCAGTTGCTCGATATCTAAATCTCTATAATTTAGTTGGTAAGCAGGAGCATCCACTTTAGCAGAGTCATTAGCAGAATTGATGATCTTAATAATCACTTCTTTCATATCAAAGCTACCTGAAAGACTCACCCACATCTTGGATGAGAAATACTCACTTATCTTCTGATCATTAAACACAAACTTTGCAAGTGTGGTCTTTCCGAGGCCTCCAAGCCCCACAATGGGAATAACAGAGAGATTTGTATCATTATTGTCATGCTGAACCAAAATCTTGATAATCTTTTCTTTATCATGTTGTCTTCCTATCACATCTGAATTAATCACACGGGAGTATGTCATTTCTCCCCCATGTGCTACTTGCGTGTCATTGTGAATTTCAATTGTCTGAAGACCAAAGTTATTCCTATCAGCTGCAATCTTGTCTAACCGCTTGTTGATTTCTTTAATTTTATGAGCCACTCTAAATCGGAAAACAATTGGATTAGAAGATGAGAAGAAGACCTTGGTTATCATTGTGCTATCATTAGCTTTCTTTCTTAGGTTTCGAAACTCAACTTCATCAAGCACGTTTTCCGCATCCAAGAGAACATTTCGTACCCGCCACATCCAATTCCTCAGCTCCCAAAACTCATCGGTTGAACTTTTCTGCTTTTGTTCAGCATCCATGAGCACAGATTTGATGTATGAAATAGTCTGTGTGAACTGTTGAAGATCCGCATATACATTCAGCACCTGAGAAGCTTCTTCACATGCCAGAGAAGCAACCTTTGCTATCAGTGAATCTGCCAAGTCGAAGAGCGATGACGTTAACGCCATAAATCACTAATCAATTATTAACCGAAATATCCCAAGAGGACTATAAGTAATGGTTTGTGTTTTTAGAACCTCTCTCTGGTTATGCACATATTTGATCTCCATCTCTCTCTATATTCTAACTTGCATTATGAACCTCAAGTCAATGCTTATTTTTTGTTTTATTTTTATACTTCTTTTATGTGACTGAGATGAGTGCCGTGTGCACAAACACTAGAAAATTTAATCCAATTTGACTTTTCTTTTAATTTAGACTTTTTATCTATCTCTCTCTGTCACGCAGAATTTTCTTTATCTCTCCCTCTTTGCTTTCTGCTAACAGGTGTCCATTGGACATTTGAAAAAGAGTAATAATAGTTGAATACTGAAGCGGATTACAATTGATATCCAACTTAACCTTACATAATCCAAGAGGCAGTATATATAGTATATACACTAGCATAAAGTGTAACTGCCATAAGTAAAATCCCTAAATAGTAGTTAAGTAGTTACAATAAAACTACCTACTTACAAAGAATAAAATAAACTTAAAATAAACATTAATTACATTTAACAACCCAAACCCCTCAAACCGTATATCATGCACACAAGGTATTGCATTGGGCACATAGTATAGGCACACACAATAAAAAGAAAAAATAGAAAATGAAAACAGTTAAATAATATATATTTTTAAATATTTAAATGATAGATAATTTTATGTGAGTGTGCCTAAAAGATTATGTGTTGGGGTTGTGCCCAATCAAGTATTACTTTATCATGCAACCCAAGTTTGTGAATAAGTGTGAAAAGTGGGCCAAGGTGTAGAAGTTGTTGGTGAGATTTCTAAAATATTTACGGAATTTCTTTCTACATTTAATGCATTTCTCCGGGATCTCTGACAAAAATTTTAAAATACTTTCAGAATTCAGAAGTGCATCTCCGAACGAACCACCAACGTGAATTATTAAATTTACTTCGGATATGCATATTCGAAGTCACTATATTTGACAAAAATAGGTGTGTTCGCATGTGCATATCCGAAGTCTGTTTATTTTGTCAAAAAAAGTTACTTCGAATGTGCATCTCTGAATTTATCCCATAATTTATGACTTCGGAGATTCACATTCGGAGTCATTCTATTGTTTTCAAAACAACAAACAGAACATTACCCATTTCCATTCAAACACAAAAACTTCACATTTCTACACCAAAACCCTTAATTTCTAATATCCAAACTTGAAGAACTAATTCATTTTTACTCATCTCCCCATTTCAGCTTTTTTCAAGTCATTCCAACATATCCCCAAAGCTCTAAGTTTGTGTAAGTTTTCTCCATTTCCATTTGATTCACTATGCAATGTTATAATAGTTTATTAGGTTAGTTATAATCAATAAGATAGTGTAAATTGTTGTTAGAATAGTTAAATTTTGGTGTTTTGGTGACAAAAAAATGGTATTTGGATGATTTAGGACAAGAAGAAGTTGCTTCTTGAAAATGGGTTCGCAGGTGGTTTCAGAAGTGCACATCTGAAATTCTCCTGGACCAGTTTCACATGTGCACATCCGAAATCTTGCCTGAGTTGTTTTTTTTTTAAATTAACAATTGAAATTAAATTTTCAGGAATATGGCAGACAACCAGGACCGGAACAACCGTTTGAGACAAGGGAGGCCAAGTCAGACTGCCTTTGCTCGGCGAGAGACCTGCGCAACAGGTTATTAGGCCTCGTGGACGGGGTCGGGTACAACGGGAGGAATTGTCTAGAGGTTCTTCTTCTGCACCGAGGAGTGTCTGTCTCAGGCGTCTACCTCTCGTGCGCATGAGCACATACCCGATGAGGAGGTTCCCGAGGAGTTTGCGATACCCGAGGGGATAAGGTTCCCGAGCATGTTGAGGTACCCGATCATGTTGAGGTACTTGCAGAGGACATCGGTTATCCAGGAGGGCCTTATGACACCTCACTATTGATCTATTATAACGATCATGCCGCTCGGCATGTTTGGGATGAAGAGGTATTTTTTTGGTTATACTTTTTCATTATATAGGTTTAGCCACAAATTTATAATTAACGGTTATTATTTTTTTGATTTCAGCAACGGTTGCCAATTAAGTCAGTGAATCACTCGCGAAAAATATTTGAGTTGTTTATACCTGCGGTGATTGGTTCCATGAGGCCGTTGTTGAATTCGAACTTGTCGGACTATGCTGCACTGGTTACAGTACTATAAGCCACGACATGTCTGCTGAGAGGTGGCACAAGGAGACATCGTCTTTCCACTTTCCTGTTCGGGAGATGAAGATCACACTTTATGATATTGCTTGCTTGCTCCATCTACCTATCAGAGGGAGGTTACTTAACCATCACAAGATAACACAAGCTGAGGCAATCAAATGAATGATTGAGTATATGGGTGTTGATCCATATAGGGCAGTTGAGGATTGCATAAGCACAAATGGGGCGCATGTGGAATTCGCGCACCTAAAGGATCTATATGAAGAGCACCTGGTTGCAGCAGCAGCGACCAATGATGAGGGTGACGAGATTTTTGTCCAGTATCATCAAGATTGTGTTTTACAGTGTTACTTCATGTTTATGGTTGGCACGTCCCGCTTTGTGGACAAAAGTGCCTACTACGTAGATGTGACATACCTCTGGTATTTTATGGATATTAGTATTGTTCATGAGTGGAATTGGGGAGCCGCCATTTTGCCATACCTGTACCAGAAGCTGAATGAAGCTTCAAGGTGGAGGGTGAGACAGCTCACTGGTTCTTGCATACTCCTCACGGTACCTTTAATTTCAACGATTATTTTAGAATATTTCTAAGATTCTGCATAAACAAAGGTGTATATGACTTGAACCTTTTCGTAGCAAGTAGGATTCTGATTCAACAAGAGTGACACAATTGTCTTGAACTCTATCTCAGACATCAAATACACACACAACCTTTTCTAAGGTGTATTCTAATGCCCCCTGCTTTAAAGGTCTTTCACGTGTATCCCGGTTTAGTGAAAGCTCTAGGAATTCTGCCTTAAAATTCCATAGGATTCGGCCTAAGTTCCACAATCACATATATGAACCTATCAAGATTACTCTTGTAGCCTATGTACTCCCTCATGGATAGTATAGATCTCATTAAAAACTTCTATTATCCCATTTTCTTATTCCTTCAGGAATCGTGCTTTACTTATTTATACTTGCACGATCATCTCATATTAATCACAACTTGTTATTACCCATTGAGATTATTTCTAGGGATCTCCAGTCATATAGGTCGGGTTACCATCATGAGCATCTCATTTCTATATAGACATTATCTCCATCTTCTTGAATTTATTATGGACTTTCACTCTAGTTAATCCTTTCGTCAAAGGATCTGCTAAATTTTCATCAGTGCATGCATGATCCACTCTTACATCTCCTTTAGAGATATAATCTCTAATAGTGTCGTGCTTTCTTCTAATTTGACGTCTTTTACCATTATAATAATGATCCTCTATTTTTGCAATAGTTGTCATATTGTCACAATGGATCAACACAACTGGCATAGGTTTTTCCCACATAAGGTTCTCAACTAGCAAGCATCTTAGCTAACTTGCTCCTTCACTAGCAGTTGCTAATGCGATCATCTCAGACTCCATCGTGGAATGAGCCAAGATAGTTTGTTTCTTTGATTTCCAAGATACAACTCCTCAGTTATACGAAATATATTGCCATTAGTTGCTTTAGAGTCATCTTATAAGGTATTCCAATCTGCATCATTGTATCCTTCGAGTATAGCAGGAAATCTCTGATAATGTAAACCGAGATTCATGATCGTTTTAAGGTACCGCATGACTTGCTCAATAGCTTACCAATGCTCATTACTCAGTCTACTAGTAAACTTGCACATCAATCCTACAACATATGCAATGTCGAGTCAAATTCTCCCGTTTACAACTTCTCGCTCAATCCCTACTCAATGACACTTCTACTTAGGTCCTCCCTAAAAATGAGAAATCGTCATCTCACTTCCTAAATCACATCAGTGATATCTAACAATCATAAAGTTCAGCCAAGACTCTTGACTAACAAACACACTTGGATTTGCTTCAAAGCTTCATCGAAGAACAATATACAATTCATTACCTAAAGGCTTCTAAATTTGTATAAACAACTATGTCTACCACAATACATCAAAACGATACAAAGGATGACTTACAACACAAGAAAGTACACGACTCTCAAAATCCTAAACCCTTGTCTTTTTGTTTTCAAAAGTTTTGCACAAGGGTTAGTTAAAAAGCCCTAAATCTAAGTCTTCCTTTTATAATCTTCAACTGTCCAAGGGCTTCGATACAGCAGCATATTAGTTACTGAAAATTTGCAGAATCTTCTGCATAAAAATAAAGTTCCAATCATTTGCTTCCTAATTTATCTCCACAAATAGAAACTGATAAACCTCCTTGAAATCAACTTGAATCTCTTCAATCTTCAATTCAACGCCACATAGGATAGCATAATATTCCAGAATATTTTGCACATGTTAAAACTTAAACTGATCCAACAGCATAACCCAACACAATCACGATGTCGAATGACTCTGCATAAGACATCTTGTTTGATATGTTGCTTCTGATTATAGAACTTCTTTGTTTGACATGTTCTTCATATATTTTAATATTCTTGTTCAGCAATTAGTTTTACCAAAATTTAGTCAAATCTTTAGAGCTTTCAAATGGTATCAAAGCGGTGTCCGTCGGCCATGGTTGCAATGAAAGCACCAAATTGTTATGACTAAAATATAGAAAAGGGGAAATAGTAATGTTTTGATTAAATGTGATTCAAGCAGAAACTACACTCCTGGGTATAACCATAGAGGAACAACAATGAAGAATAAAGGTGGAAAGAAATAAGTTTCTGAGAGAGAGAGAGAGAAATACCCCGAGAGGGTCCAGAAAGAGAGAAGAGATATCAAATATTCCACATTGATTACTTAGCCACTAGTACCTCTTATACCCCTTGAGCCTAGTACTACAATCCTCTTTCTATTGCTACGCCTTACTCCCATATTTCTCGGATCCATAACTGAATTACTAGCCTCAGCCTCATCATGTAATGCTAACTCATTCTCTTCTGCTGACTCATTCTCTTGCACCCTTGTATGCTAAGAATTAGGCGTTCTTACAAAAAAAATGTTTTAATTGAAGGGGATTTTGTTGTTGGTCGATTCGAGCCTGATAAATAAAATGACTTTGACACTTGCTAGTTGATAACTGACATATTTCAATTTTTAAAGAGACACAAAAACCAAAAAATTTCAAAGGGTTATTGGAACAGCAGCAAGTGAAGAAGCAACAGGTGCATAGTAGATACGCATTCCTTACTGATTACTATTCCCTCTTTCTCACTGAATAAAAAATGCCTAAGAAGCCTTACTGACTTAGAAAGACTGGTACTTTGTGTTACAAACACATTCGATTCTTGATTTCTGATCATTCTATAACATTTTGCAAACTCAAACAACGATCTAATTAATCACTATATATTGATTTCATGCATCTTACTATTAACTTAACAAACAATACACACTAATTTCAATCATAAGAACTGGAGAAGAGGCTAATGATATGCATTATTAGAAAAGAACTCAACAATTTTGAATGTGCAAGCTAAATCACATACTTAGGCAGAAAAGTAGTATAAGAGGTGCTTTTTCTAATAATCATTTAATCTTGTACTGTCCCCTTCTCTTCAAATAGGGAGATAACCATTCCTTGCTCCAATCGTACACTACAAAACATTAAGGCAAAAAAAAAAACATAATCATATCAAGTCCTCAGTAACATTATGGAAGTGAAAAGTAACAACAAAAAAACTTGAATGTATATCTTTTCTTACGCCAAGCCTTATGCTCTTATTCCAATTCTTCTACCACTTCGTCTGGTTCATCTGCAGCATCGTGTGGGCGCGAAGACTCTCCAATTTCTGGCTGAGGTTTTCTAAGCAATTCAAGATGACCATCAATTTCTAATCGTTCAAGGTTGATGAGGCGATGAAAGTCATTAGGGAGAGATATTATATTAGGACAACCTATGATATATAGTGTTTTCAGGCTGCTCATATCTGACAGCCACTGTGGAAGTGCTACAAGATTGTTGCAGCTTGAAATTGACAAGTATTGTAATGTATTCAAGGACCCTTGAAGCCAATGAGGCAAGATCACCAACTGCGGCAGAGAAACAATAATTAAAACCTTCAATCTCATGCTGGAGTTTTGTTCCTCATGTCCCTCTGAAAATTCCAACATGTCACAGTTGTCAACTAGCAATGTCTCTAATGCAGGAAAATGTTCAATATCAAGTGGCAAAGACTTTAGAGCTCTACAATTAGCAATACACAATACTTTGAGACTAGGAAGTTTTATCCTTCCAAATAATGACTCTAGATTGCTGCGAAACTCGACTGAGAGTCTGAAGAGAACTCAAGTTTGCAATCTCATCCTCTGGCAAAACGCGCTGCTTTGTTGTTATTTCCAAATGTTGGAGACTGATCAAGTTTTTTAAGCCTTTAGGAAGTGTCTCAAGTTCTGTACACCCACTAAGTATCAACATTTCTAACCTCAGGAGGTTGCAAATAGAATCTGGAAGTCTCTTAATCTTTTTATTATTCTCAAGACTGAGATATCTTAAAAGCACCAGCTTCCCAATGGCCAGCAAGGTCTCAAATGCAGAATTGTTTCAAATTTCGTTGTCTTTCATGTTTCCCCAATACTGAATTGTTTCACATTTTGAAAAAAGTAAACTCCCTACTGTTCTCACTGCCAAGGGAATCCCACCACATTTTTTCACAATTTCCCTTCCAATATTTACCAAATGAGGATACCTCCTTGCTTCTCCTTCTTTAAAGGCCCATTTGAAAAATATAGAAAATGAATCTTCAAGAGAAAGGCTTTCTAAATTGTGCGAGGAAACGGTTCCCATCATGGTAGCAATCGAGTGACTGCGTGTAGTAAATAAGATTTTACTCCCTAGAGCACCCACTTGTAGTAAATCCCTCACCTGGATCCATTTAACACAGTCTTCATTCCACACAGTCTTCATTCCACACGTCATCTAAGACAAGTAGAAACTTTTGACCATTAAGTTTGTTTATAAGATGATTTTGCAGTTGCTCGATATCTAAATCTCTATAATTTAGTTGGTAAGCAGGAGCATCCACTTTAGCAGAGTCATTAGCAGAATTGATGATCTTAATAATCACTTCTTTCATGTCAAAGTTACCTGAAAGACTCACCCACATCTTTGATGAGAAATACTCATTTATTTTCTTATCATTAAACACAAACTTTGCAAGTGTGGTCTTTCTGAGGCCTCCAAGCCCCACAATGGGAATAACAGAGAGAGAGATTCTTATCATTATTGTCATGCTGAACCAAAAGCCTGACAATCTTTTCTTTGTCATGTTCTCTTCCTTTCACTTCTAAATTAATCACACGGGAGTATGTCATTTCTCCCCCATATGCTACACGCATGTCATTATGAATTTCAATTGTCTGAAAACCAAACTTATTCCTATCAGCTGCAATCTTGTCCAACCGCTTGTTGATTTTTTTTATTTTTCAAGGCATCCGAAATCGGAAAAGAATTGGATTACAAGATGAGAAAAAGTGGTATAGATATGCTTTGGATTACTAGACTATTGTAAATAATCATGCATATCTAAAGAATTTCTATAACTGCTCAAGAAAATCGTTCAAAGAAGTAAACAGTAAAAGATTGGGGAAATGAATGGAGGTTTTAACCATTAAATCAAATGGATCAACAATATGGTGTATTAGGTCTGAAAATCAGAATTCAAACCCTAAATCCCTTGAAATTTTACTTGATTTATTCTATACTTCCAACAACATAAAATCTGAGTTATCATTATCCTATAGTTTTTATTATTCCAACAAAGTACCGAATCTCAAACATTGAATCCCTCGGCACGGAGGCAAAGTCGATGAGCTTCGATCCACTTCCCACAAGCGTCTTCTCCGTGCTCCACTATGCACTCATCCCGAATCCTCTTCGTGTCAGGACAAGCACAGCAGATTTTCTTCTTCTTCGGCGTCTTCGATACTTCACACGCTTTTTCTCTTGCTGCCATTGTTGTTGCAGGCGCTGTTGCTTGGTTCAAATCGGATGAAGAAGCCGCGGCGGCGACGCCGTGCGTTGCTGTTGTTGCTGTTGCAGTGGCTGTTGCTTGGTTCGGAGCGGAGGAAGAGGCGGCGACGCCGTTTTGGACTTGCGCGGCACCCATTCAATTAACAAGTAAATAAGAGTGGATGAAGAAATTTTGAAATGAAAAGTGAATTCAAGGGTTTATGGAACCTTTTTCTCTTTCATCGCGTAAAAACAAAACGGCAGGGTTTGTTGCGTTTGCGTTGAAGAGATTAGAAACTATTTTCCAAACTTTTTTTTCTATTCCACTTTGGCGAGCCCAAATTATATAAAAAAAATGTTAAATATCTTTTCTTTTTTTTCGCAATAAATGTGGTACTTTTTCTGTCTGTCTTCTTCTTTCCTTTTTATTCCTCTCTTGTCTTTATTCCTCCTTACTAAAAATTTGCCATGTAATAATTCCTCTCCTCTTATTTTTCATTATCTCTCGTAACTTCATTTTTTAGACAAAATACGCTTTGATTAGGGGTGTGCATTTTAACCGGTTCATTCAATCCATAACCATAAAATTGGTTTCCAAATATAAAAAATCTAAATCATTTGGTTATTAACTAACCCACTCCATTTAAAGAAAAACCAATAATATTGGATACACATTTTATTGAAATTCAGTTTTTGTTCCTGATCCAATTTACTAATTTACTCAAATGTTAAAAATTACCTCTCTAAATTTTCAACATAGCCAAAACCAAACCATTACAAATTGAATAACTAGAATGATAGTTAATTTTTTCTTGGATCCCAACATTAAATATATTACAATAAATATTATTTTTTTAGTTTTAAAAATACACTATAATATATTTTACCTGCAAATGTGTTTGAATGACAACACAGTAATGAAAGTTGAGTTTCATCAATCTAAGACATGAATCTCCATTTTAAAATTCAACTTTCATAATACTATAATCAAATTTCAATTATATATACAAGACCAAACACCAAACTTACTTAAAAAAAACTCTTCACATATCGAATATTATTGATTTTAAAATTGTTTTTTTTTATAAAATTGATTTTGAAACTGGTTTTTTATAAAACTGGTTTTGAAATCGATTTTTTAAAGAAAATTAAAAACTGGTTTTTAGAAAAATCAGTTTAAAATTGGTTTCTTTTTAAAAACTGGTTTTTGTGAGAAACCGGTTCAAAACCGAACCGATCCACATGTAAACCGATTTTAGAAATATAAACAGGTTTTAATGAAGTAGTTTTAAGATCCAAACCAAATCATATATATGGTTCAATTTGGTTTGGTTATTGATCCATGCACACCCCTAGCTTTGACCATTTGTTTAAGTTTTTTTTAAGTCTATTTCAATTTTTTTTAATGATTTTTTACAAGTTGCATAATTTTATTTAAAATAATTTACAATTTTTTATAAAAGTCTTTAAATAAAAAGTTGGTTTAACTAATTATTCATAAAATATTATTTTTAATATTTTATTATTTTTAATATTTTTTATTAAAATTTAAAAAAATCACTGAAATTTAAAACTATTTTAAATGATTTTTCATAAATTTAAAACTAAATTTAAAGCTATTTTATATATATATATATATATATATATATATATATATATATATATATATATATATATATATATATATATATATATATATATATATATATGTGTGTGTGTTTTTTTTTTTTAAAGAAATTTAATTTTGAACATGTTTTAATCTTCAATAATATATATTTTGTTATAATATATTAAAATTAATCTTTAATTTATAAAAATATAAAAAATTTAATATTTTAAAAAACATTTTTTTAAGATAAAACAAAGGGAACATTTATTTTAATTATTTTAATTATTTTAGCTATTTAAAAAATTCAATTTTTTTTATTTACTTGGTCCTCTTTTAATTAGGTTACTTATAAAATATAGGTTAAATAGGTTAGGGGTTCTCTTAAATATCCCATTATTTAATTATAATTTCTTTTTAAATTTCATTTAAATAATAGTCTTCTTAATATTTTCTATTGATTTCTCTCGTTAACTTTCTTTTGTGTTTGTTTCATGCATTAAAAGTATAATTCTGAAAATACTATTTTGAGAAATATTATTTTTGAGAATTTTATTTTCATCTGTGTTTGGTGAAAAGAATTAATTTTTTTAGAATATTTATTTAATATATTTAATTGAAAATATAAAATATAAAATAAATGAATTAAAATATATAGGCAAGGGAAGTTATGAGCGGTTACTTCGTATTCCTATGGGAATGTGAGATTTCCACCCTATAACGTGAGAATAAAAAGTTACAAAATTATGTGTAAAATAATTTCTTGTGAATAAAAAATTTCTACATATGATTTAGTAAAATTTAAAACAAACATTAGGATAAAAAATATTCCAACCAACATTCCTAAAAATAAATTTTCAATTCACGAAACAAACGCCTCCTAATAAAAACTGACGGAGAGACACTCTAGCAGATAAATAAATAGCCACATTAAATTTTTTGGATTAAATTAATATTAATAAATATTTTTTATTTGAAATATATATTAAAATGTCTTTAAATTCATCATCCTCAAATCATGTTTTTACCATAATTCACACTCTCTTTTCTAAAATTCTTACAACTTGCACGTAGACGCTCCGACTTCAAATAAGGTGAATCAAGATAAATCAAATTCGTTTTAATGTCGTCTTCTAAATCAAGGCAAACCAAACTCGTTTTCATATCTTTTTCATCTATAAATGTTGATTTGAAAGATTGTGAGAGTGTCATGCTCGTATGTCATCTTACCGTTACAAGAGCGAATCTAACAAATGAAGACTTTTTTTAGGATGTGTTTTAGCAGGTGCAACATACTTAGATGAGTTTTATATCTTTTGATATTTGATCTCTATTATATTTAAACAAATTTACCTTTATTTATTAGGTGATGATACCTGTTATTTATATATATATATATATATATATATATATATATATATATATATGGGGTGAAGACATGAGATGAGAAGAAAATATTTATGATATTAGAAATGAAGATGAGAGCAAGATCAATGAATTGAAAGTTGTGGATTTGTCGAAAGAATTATATGAAATTTCAAAGAAGAAAAACAAAAAATTGAAAAAGAAACTGAAATTAAAGACTTTTGCTAGAATATTCAAATTGTTATGTGTTGTACCCCAATTTTTTCCCCTAAGATCCCTTCATCATACCACATTGTTTCAATCACCACAAAATTACATTAGGGCTTTTGGTTCTTCTCCTTATCTTTAGCTTTGCTCTTTGAGGAATTACCAAGCACATTGACTTGCTTTCTTTTGTGATCATAGATATTTTGCTTTGATTTTCTCTCTAAATTAACAAATACAATATTGGTTTGTCTTACTTGTTAATAATGTAGGTGAAGGCAATGAGGTTTAGCAAGTTGCATCATGGGTTCATGAGTTTATTTCCATGCCCTAGTCAAAAGCTTAGAGAGCCAAGAACACCCTGCCAAAACTTCACACGAACCCACTTTTGTTGAATTAAGTTTTTGAAATTTAAGCTTCTTTTTCCAAAATTCTTTGCACATTCATCATCCTTGAACTTCATACAAACTCTCCAGCATTTAAACCAATCAAAATGACCCATAATCCAAGCTACATAAGTCCAGTTTCAGAGCTTCTTACTTGAACTTCGAAAAGGTAGAATTCTCCACCAATTGGATCCAAATCAAGTACTAATATGTTCTACTCCTTTGTCTGATTTTAATGCTGCTTACAATTTTTAAATCCATAGAGAATTGAGAGAGAAATCTCAAATTGAAGGTGCTCGCTATTTTTCTGTGTTTTGATTCATATCTCTTTCCATACTTTATATAAATTTGGCGCGATGGTTGTGTTAGAATCGTCTTGAAGAGACGAGTTCAATGATGCTAGTCAGGGATCCTAATTTTTCCATTTGAAGGATCTCACAAAATCCCCATTGTAGGGTGTCTGGAGGTTGAAGACGGTGACATGTCTCGTCTCAGCCAATCATAGTGTGTCAATCGTTTTAATTTCATTGGTTGCCCTTTTTCTGATCACATGTGTGTTTCACTAAGGTCCATATCAAGCGCAGCGCGTCTGGTCCATTAGATTAGCTTACTAACGCGTTTTGACTTTGATCTGATGGTCCACATCTTTTTGGTTTTATTTTATTTTCTGATTTTATATTTTATTTGATTAAATTTTCAAAAATTCATAACTCTTTTATTTTTTATCCAAAAATTATGAAAAATTCACAAAAAATACTTTGAATTATTTCTGATCTCATGAATATTTTTTTACATTTTTATTTTAACATTTAGTATTTTTTATATTTTTTGTATTATTTGCTTTCTTTTAATTACTTAAAAAATACTTTCTAACACTTTTTAATTCTGAAAAAAAAATCATAAATATTATTTTGCATATTTTTGACTTTCTGAAAATTTTATGGAATTTTATGTTGAGGTTTACTGTTTTTGATCTCTTTTATGTTTGTTTTAGCAATTTTAAATGGTTTAAAAATAGTTTCTGACTTTTAAAAATTACTAAAAATTTTATAAAAATGTTTGGATCCATTTATGATTTTTTTATGGTTTAATTTTTCATTTCTTGAATAATTTGAACAAATAATTGATATTTTCTTCATTATTTTCTAGTTTATTTTAACATTTTTAATCCTTTAATATATATATATTAAATGCTATATCATTTTGTGAATATTTTCTGACTGTCTTGGGTTGATTTTTTGATCATGGCTTTATTAACATCATTGGATCCATGGTGTTGAGTTTAACTCCACAAAAAATGGATGAATGATTTTAATAATAGTTTGATTAAATATTAATTTAAATGTGGTTTTTCTTTTTACCCTAATTCCTCTTCATTTCATCCCCTTTCTTATTGCACTAAATGTTGTTGGAGCATGATCTCTATGTCATGTCTCAAAACAAATGGTGCATAGATTGCTATTGACCGGCCTCAAAATAGGTGCAACTTCTATATAAGTCCACTTACGATTGCTTAACATAGCGCTAAATTTTGTCTCGATTCGAATAAATGATCATTCGTGGCCCAAACTTATGATTGCAAGCCCAAGTATGTTAATTTGATCTCTTTGATCCAATAACCTTGAGATTCATTGTGTGGAGGCTTCGGTTCTACCAATTCTCTAATGGATCTACAACACCTTTGGTCAACGCGGATCACTTAAACATCATTGATCATTAAATGATACTTTTGAGAATTCCAAATGGATGATATACTTGATAAAAAGCAAATGCAACTTGTTGTGTGGAGGCTTTGGTTCTACCAATCCTCTAATGAGTTCCAAATGCAAGTTTCAAGATGGTCATCCAACTAACCACTAATTATTGACTTGTTTTATTTTATGCTTTTATTCTTTTATGCTTTATGCACTATTTATTTTTTAGCATTTTACATTTCATGTCATTTTCATCTTTGCTCATTTGAGCATTTATTTTCTTGTCATTTTTACTTTGCTCACTTGAGCTTTTTCTTTTTCTTTTTTCTAAGATACTTAATAACCAACTTAAACCCTAAAAAACTCTTAATGTCACTTGGACTATTTGGTTACTGTCCTTGGCATGATGGAGCAGTGGACTTTTTCTTGGACTTAGGATTAGAAACCTTGGCCTATCTTGGAGACCTTGTGATCTTTTCTGATTATTTTGTCTAGAGTTCTTGAGGTTTACCTTAATACATTGGGTTGCTTGTTTGTTTTTGTGTGCAAGTTTTTGGTGATTACATCCTTTGCTTGTAATCTGGAATTCACCCGCATACAGCTGTTACTCTACCCAATTTTTGTGAAGACTAAATACACTTGAAGTTTGGTTCTCTCAAGAGGTCTAGTATCTTTGCTTGCTTGGTTTCAATCCAAAGAATGGGAATTCTATCTTGGCTCATAATGTCAAGTTTTGGCTTCTTGTTGGTTAGATGGTCCTTATCCTTAGCTTTTACCTTATGCTTTAGGATAGTCCCTTCATCTCCTCCCATCTTCTTTAATTTCAAAAATCTTCTCCCTCCTTTTTTAAACTCTTCTTGTTTCTAAACTTGAGACACTTTCATAATAAACTTGGACTTAGGTCCATGCATTTTCAAAACATTTTCATCAATAAACTTCAATCAATTTAATAATACTTTGACACTTTTTTTGTGAGAAGACTAAAAGTCAATCAATCTCATTTCAAACCATTTTGCCACTTTGGCTTTTATCTTTAAACTTTTCTCATAATGTTAGACTCTTGCCAATCCTTGTAGTGATGCAAACAACTATACTTCTACAAAATGTAGTGAAGTGAGATATTTTCCACTTGGGTGTTGAGTGAGGCATTGTTGATTTTAAAATCCAAGACATTATCCTCTACTTTGAGATGATACAAATTCTCATTTCTCATGATTGTGGGTAGTAAGTATGTTTTTCCACACGGACAATGACGATGATGTCTTATCTCTTAAAATCAACCAACACACTTGTGTTTCAAATTTTCAAAAGAGGAACTATGTGTACCCTGATCCCCTATTGCATGAAAGGTGGTACATAGGCACTAAAGGTTCGCAACCGCGGCGGGTGCAAAATTCATAAAAAAAATATACTTCTTTTCTCACCTCCACTATCCATTTTATATACAACACATTTTTTATAGCCAAAATATACAGATTTTTACAAAGAGGTTCCTGTGGAGTACCGTAGATGTTTAGGGTGCTAATACTTTCCCTTTGCATAACCAACCCCCTTACCTTGAATCTTTCCCCCTTTTTTGGGTTATTTGCTCTTTTCCCATTCCTTTGGAAACAATAAAGCGCGGTGGCGATTTTTATTTTGATTTGTATAAAGGCTAGTCAATCCAATGGCTTAGTCTTGAACATTTCTACCGCTACAGAAAAATGGCGAATTCACTGGGGAAAGATTGACCTCTTGTTGGTCTATCCCTAAGTGGGTTGAGCCTATCTTTGTTTATTATCTGTATATGTGCTATTGTTGTTTATGTGTTATATTTTTGTATATATGTTTGTTTGGATTTTCCTGGTTTTCAGGGTGCTTGGTGATTACTCATAAGACCTATACCCGGACTTGGGCAAACTTTAAGATAGGACGGACGATATAGTCATGTTAACTTTGATGGAGTAATCCCAAAAAAGGAGGCATGAGATCTCCCATTCAGTGGAGGTCCCTTTGACTGTAGTGTCATTTACCGAGTAATCGGGAAGATGTACTGCTTTCGATCTGGGAGCCTACTGAAACTGAGGACCGTAGAATACCAAACCCATCTTGTCCTTTTAGGTGTAGTGCGGAACCTATAACGGAGTAATCCATAAATAGTTGTCACGTGATACTACACTCAGACGAGTTTTTCTTGAGAATATTACTAATTACAGAGTTAATCGGGAAGTTGGTAATATCTGAAGGAAGGATGTAGACTCTGGGAACCTCTAGAACCTTGTTCGGCAGGTGATAACCTCTTAGACCAACACCTTATGGGTAGTACCTTTGACCTCATGCTCGTGACGTTGAATCTGTGAACCCTATATGTGTGATCTTGTGTGTGATTGTTGCATCATGCATCCATGCACTCATAAGCATCTTTTGAAGAAAATAACATTTCAAGGGATTTAAAGGTTGATTATTTGTGAATATCTCAGGTACTGTTAACCATGGATTCTGGAAAGAGAAATACCGGGAAATACAGTTTCAAGGATCCCAAGATAGATGAGTTAGTCAGTCTAATTTCGGAAGAAGTATGGATCCATTATTCCTCTCATGAAGCTGAAGATGAAGGAGGGTATTCTCTCGTGTAATCTCAAGCCTCAACTCAACTTTAGTTTTGATGAAAGACAAACAAGCTAGTTTGATGAAAGACAAACAAGCATTATGGAAAGAAGGAAAAGAAGTGGAAATCATCTTAAAGCATCATTCACTCAAAGCTTCAAGGAACTTGGCAAGCAATCAAGTATATCAATTCTCAATTAAACTACATTGATTAGAAATGCTCAAAAATGATATACACACTTGCCACATCACTTCAATTATATTTCAAAACAATTTTTAAGTTTTTCTCTGCTGTAAATCGATTAACATCTTGTGTAAATCGATTTACACATGCTTTTTCAAAAACTGTTTGCTCCTGCCAGCAATCGATTTACAGGTTGTGTAAATCGATTGATCACAGAACAAACTGATTTTTTAACACTTGTAAATCGATTGACACAACTTGCTAATCGATTTACACTTCAAACTTTTTGAAAATCTGAACGTTGCAAACACGTGCAATCGATTTGCATGTTATGTTAATCGATTTGCACATTGAAAACTTTGAAAAATCTGAACTGGTTTCAAGATATCCTTCATACCTTTTCTCCAATAGTTGCATGATCAAACATTGCATCTTGTCAAGTTTCACAAACAGAAAAGTGTCCTTTTGGAAAGGTATCTTGATTACTATACATTACAAAATATTTTCAAATCAAAAACAACTCTTCTCTTGCAATAAAATCTGAACTTTGTAAAATATTCAAACTTCATATTTCTTAACTTTTAAGAACAAAGATTTTCTGCACTTTCACACATATAAAGAACAGAAATCTTTGAGCATTATCTAAACCATTGTGTTACAGTTTGAATTGCTTACAAGAGAAGAAAGAAGAAACTTCAAAGAAGTCACTCTAAGTGATCAACATCTTACAAGAAATCATACTTCATAAAAACATACAAAGTGTAACTTATTTCCAGGATTGTTGGAATTAAGTATTAGATTACTTTTGTTCCTTGTTGTCCATTATTGGAAACAAGAGGTATCTTTTGAGAGGATTGTTCTCATTAGACTTATTGGAAATCCAAGAGGGTGTTCTTGGTTATTTGTTAGGTTCTTTAGTGGATAAGACTAGGAAGAGTCTTGTAAAAGTTCTAACAATATAGTAAAATCTCTTGCGTGTTTGCAAGGGGACTGGACGTACTTCCGGGTTGTGGAAGGAACCAGGATAATTCTCCGTGTCTCTTTACTTTCTGCACTTTACAGTTTTCAAAGCACTAAATCAAAACCAGAAAGTATAAGATAAGTCAAAAATCGACCATCACCTAATTCACCCCCCCTCTTAGGCGCAATCTTAATCTTACAATTGGTATCAGAGCAGGTTATAGGTAACCTGCTCCTAGAGATCCAGAATGGCTTCCGCAAATCATCAACCAGTTTTCAGAGATGGTGGTAGTAACAACAAGCCTCCTCTATTTTGTGGTGAATATTTTGACTTTTGGAAAATACGCATGAAGGCGCATTTAGAAGCACAAGGAGAGGAAGTATGGGATGCTGTTGAAAATGGTCCATTTATCCCAATAACGGTAATCAATGGCGTTGGGTCTGCAAAGCCCAAAACTGTATGGGACGACGATGATAAAAAGAAAGTTCTCTATGACAAAAAGGCAATAAACCTTCTTCAAGGTGCTCTCAGTATGGACGAATTTTTTCGTGTCTCAAACTGCAAAACAGCAAAGGAAATTTGGGATACCTTGGTTCAAACTCATGAAGGAACGGCTGAAGTAAAAAGATCAAGGCTAAATACCTTGAGTCAAGAATATGAACTATTTCGAATGCAGCCCGGAGAATCCATTCTTGACTTACAAAAGAGATTTGTGCATTTGACAAATCACTTATTGCTCTTGGTAAAACCCTGTCAAATGATGAACTCAACTTGAAAATCCTTAGATCATTGACTAGGGAATGGCAACCAAAGGTAACGGCAATCTCGGAAAAGAAGAGTCTCTCCGCAATGACTTCCGCTACATTATTCGGCAAACTTCAAGAATACGAAACGGAACTCGGTAGACTTGAAAAACATGAGAATCTAGAAAAGAAGTCCAAAAACATTGCCTTAAAAATTGATTCAAAAGAAGTGGTAAAAGAAGACAATCCGGAAGAAGATGAAAATTTCATGCTTCTAGTGAAAAGACTTGGGAAGTTTTTTGGCAGAAATGACAAAGGCGGATCTCATGCACATAAGAGAAAGCACTTCAAGAAAAGAGAAGCCTCCACATCAACTCAAGATGTCTCATGTTATGAATGTGGAAAGCAAGGACACATCAAGCCAAACTGTCCAAATCTCCCAAAGAAAAATGGATTCAAAGGAAAGGACTCAAAACAAAAGAAAGCCTACATAGCATGGGAAGATAATGATATGAGCAGTTCATCGGAATCGGAAAGCGACGAATGTGTAAACTTAGCCTTAATGGCATCGCATCACTCCGACAATGAAGAAGAGGTTAGTAATGAATTTAATCTTTTTGATGATGATGTTCAAGGTGCAATTGATGAACTCTTGAAAGAATGCAAAAGTTTATACAAAAAGGTGTCAAAACAAGAAAAAGAACTTCTAAGTTGTCTAGAAAAAATTGACACCATGACTAAAGATTTTGATCTTCAAAAACAAAATTTTATAAAAGAAAAGGAAAACTTTGCATGCTCCAAGTGTGAATCAAATGTCTTTCAAATTGTTCAATTGAAAAGAGTCATTGAACGATATGAAAAAGGACAAATAGGATTGGAAGGATTACTAAGCCAACAACGTTATCCTAATGATAAAAGAGGTCTTGGTTATGTGAATACTAAGAAACCAAGTAACAATCCCACTGTTTTTGTAAAGGCTAGTAATAGTTCCAATCCCAAGAAAGTAGAAAAGAAGCAAGTTGTTCATAATCATCAAAAGAAAAAGGCTAATGTATCTAAAAGAAAACAAATTCCTAGATACAAGAGCAAATTTGTTCCAAACTGTTTTTACTGTGGTATTATTGGACACACACCAAATGCATGCTATATTAGAAATTTCAGTATGGCTAGTGGACATTATGCATGGGTGAAAAAGGGAACTAACTATGAAGGACCCAAGGCAACTTGGGTACCTAACAAGAAATAATCTGTTTTTGTAGGTATGCTTGAAATCCACTTCAAATGTTTGGTATCTTGACAGTGGATGTTCAAAGCATATGACAGGAGATGTACACCAATTTTCATATCTAGTACATAAAGCCAAAGGGTATGTCACCTATGGAGACAACACCAAAGGAAAGATTCTTGGCGTTGGAATAGTTGGCACACCTCCATCCATTCAAATTGAGGATGTTCTCTATGTTGAAGGATTAAAGCACAACCTTCTTAGCATAAGTCAACTTTGCGATAGAGGGTTCAAGATCAAATTCAACAAAGAAGAATGCCTTATTATGGATGAGGCAACCAATGAGGTAAAACTCAAAGGTATAAGATCTAACAATATTTTTGTGATTACTCTAGATGATTTGTCTATGAAGGTACAATGTCTTATGGTAAACAACAATGACGCTTGGTTATGGCATAAGAGGATTGCTCACATTCACATGGAGCACTTGAACAAATTGGTTAAGCATGACTTAGTTATTGGTCTACCAAAGATGAAGTTCATCAAAGACAAATTATGTAGTGCATGCCAAAAGGGCAAACAGACCAAATCAACTTTCAAACCAAAGAATGTGGTCTCAACAACAAGACCACTTCAATTGTTGCACATGGATCTTTTTGGTCCATCTAGAACAAGAAGCTTCGGAGGTAACATTTATGCATTAGTTATTGTAGATGATTTTTCCCGTTTCACTTGGACTTTGTTTTTAGTACACAAGAATGAAGCATTCAAGGCATTCAAGAGATATGCAAAACAAGTTCAAAATGAGAAGTCATCAAAGATAACATCAATCCGAAGTGATCACGGTGGAGAGTTCCAAAACAGTCTATTTGAAGAATTTTGTGAAGAAAATGGGATCTTCCACAATTTTTCAGCACCAAGAACTCCACAACAAAATGGAGTAGTTGAAAGGAAAAATAGGTCTTTGGTGGAACTTGCTAGAACCATGCTAAGTGACTCAAGTTTGCCTAAATATTTTTGGGCGGATGCGGTAAGCACGGCATGTTATGTAAGCAATCGCATGATCATAAGACCTATACTAAAGAAAACTCCATATGAGATCTACAAAGGAAGAAAACCAAATATCTCTCACTTTCATATTTTCGGGTGCAAATGTTTTGTCCTTAACAACGACAAAGACAATCTCGGTAAGTTCAATGAAAAATCGGATGAAGGTATCTTTCTTGGTTACTCCCTTTCTAGCAAAGCTTTTAGAATTTACAATAAAAGAACTTTAACTATAGAAGAATCAATGCATGTTTCTTTTGATGAATCTAACACCTCCAAGGAGGAAGTTGCTATTTGTGATGATGATGATTCTATAGATTTATCTCATGAGATTTCCTGCGGAGATGGCAAAATTGTCAATCCGGAACAAACACATGAACTTTCACATCAAAATGAAAATGATGATGATCTTCCTCAAGAATGGAGAACTCATCGTGATCATCCAATTGACAATATAATTGGAGATATTAGCAAAGGAGTATCTACTCGACTAAATCTTAAGGATGCATGCTTAAATATGGCGTTTGTATCTCAAGTTGAACCTACTAAAGTGGCTCAAGCACTAGAAGATGATCAATGGATCCTTGCCATGCAAGAAGAGTTAAACCAATTCGAGCGGAATGATGTTTGGGAACTTGTTCCTAATCCAGGAAATAAACGTATCATTGGAACCAAATGGGTTTTCAAAAACAAGATGGATGAAAATGGAATAATCACTCGAAACAAGGCAAGACTAGTTGCTCAAGGATACAACCAAGAGGAAGGAATTGATTTTGAAGAAACTTTTGCTCCGGTAGCACGTTTGGAAGCAATAAGACTATTACTTGCATATGCATGCTCATTGGACTTTGAACTTTTTCAAATGGATGTAAAAAGCGCATTTCTCAACGGATTCATAAATGAAGAAGTCTATGTAAAGCAACCTCCCGGATTTGAAGACTTCAAACATCCTAATCATGTCTTCAAACTGAAGAAAGCTCTCTATGGGCTGAAGCAAGCACCAAGGGCTTGGTATGATAGACTAAGCGCATTCCTATGTGAAAAAGGGTTTGTAAAGGGTAAAGTTGATACCACTCTCTTCATAAAAAATGTTAATCATCATACCTTACTTGTACAAATCTATGTAGATGATATTGTTTTCGGTTCAACTAACCAAAATATGTGCAAGGAATTTTCGTCTATGATGCAAGGAGAGTTTGAGATGTCTATGATGGGAAGATTGAATTTCTTTCTTGGTCTTCAAATTAAGCAACTCAAACATGGTATCTTCGTAAACCAATCAAAATATTGCAAAGACCTTATAAAGAAGTTTGAGATGGAAAGTAGCAAAGAAAGTGCAATTCCTATGGGATCCGGCACCTATCTTGACCCAGATGAATCAGGAAATTCTATTGACATAACTAAGTATCGTGGAATGATTGGCTCACTCCTTTATTTAACAGCAAGTAGACCTGACATTATGTTCAGCGTTTGCCTATGTGCAAGATATCAAGCCAATCCTAAAGAGTCTCACCTTGCAGCAGTCAAGCGCATAATAAAATATCTCAAAGGAACAACCAACGTCGGATTATGGTATCCAAAAGGTAGTATGTGCAATCTAGTTGGTTATTCTGATGCTGACTATGCAGGTTGCAAAACTGATCGCAAAAGTACAAGTGGAACATGTCACATTCTTGGAAATGCCTTGGTTTCATGGTCATGCAAAAAGCAAGCAAGCGTAGCTCTCAGCACTGCCGAAGCAGAATACATTGCGGCTGGAAGTGGATGCGCTCAAATTCTTTGGCTAAAACAACAATTACTTGACTATGGAGTAAACCTTGGATGCATTCCTCTTCGATGTGATAACACAAGCGCGATCAATATTACGAAAAATCCAGTTATGCATTCCCGGACGAAACACATTGACATCAGACATCATTTCATCCGAGACCATGTACTCAAAGGAGATGTCGAGATCACATTTGTGGACTCTCAAAATCAACTCGCGGACATCTTCACAAAACCACTTGCAAAGGATGCATTTTTCAAAATTCGTCGTGAACTTGGAATCCTCGATGAACAAGATATTTAAGGTGCACTCAATCCTTGACTATACCTTAATGTACATATATATGTGATTAGACATTGTTTCAAATGCTAAAAATAATGATGTTTTAAATTTTCTCTTTAAGTAAATCGATTTACACCATATGTCAATCGATTTACTACTGAAGCAAATCATTTCTTTTAATAAAATCTTCTGTGTAAATCGATTTACACAATATGTCAATCGATTTACTACTGAAGCAAATCATTTTTTTAATAAAATCTTGTGTGTAAATCGATTTACACAATATGTAAATCGATTTACCACTGAACGAAAACTACTTTTTATGAAAAATGTTCTGTGTAAATCGATTTACACAAGGGGTAAATCGATTTACCACAGAATCTGAAGCATTTTTTATGTATTTTCTCTATGCAATTTATTTTGTTTTATCATGTGATACCTATATGAGCTTTTAATATATTGGTCAAACATTCATTGTCTCTCAACCTCCCACCTTTCTATTGCCCAATCAATAAAACCTTGACCAAATTATCAAATTAAGTCTCATAAAGACCTCACTTACCCTACTATACTATTTAATCTCACCAAAACTCCCTCACTATCTCATAACACCAACACACTCTCTCACATAACAACACAAAAGAACTCTATATCTCTCTTTTCAAAACCCTAACAAGATCCATGGCTCCCAAGAGAAAAGCCTCTGCCTCAGAGAAAGGAAAGAAGCCAGCTTCGTCATCATCTGAAAACTCTGTGCTCGAGTACCTCACGGATCCACAGCGGGACAGATTTCTCAAGCATTTTCAAAAGAAAATCATCTCTACTCCAAAGTTTGGTATGTTATCTACTTTTCCAGATGAATGCTTCTCATTTCAAAGAGATTTCATTGCTTATGGGTTAGAACCATTAATATCTTCACATGGTTTCTATTACCCGGATCTGGTTAAAATTTTCTACAGCAACATGTGCTATGACAACAACAAATGTTATACATATGTCCTTGGTAAAAGAATCCCTCTGTATTCCAAAACTCTTGGCAGAATCTTGAACATTCCATATTCTGGAAGTACCCTCTATGATCCAGAAGATGCTGCTTGGGAAAACTATCAGAAGCGAGAATTTTTCTATAGCATTGGAAGGTTATCAGAATCTGAATACCGTGCCAAGCGGATTCGCAGTCTTGGCGGGGTTACTCCAGCTAGGGACACATGGAGTGCTGGAAATTTCCATATTGATGATAGGTTGTTTCACTATTTTCTGGTGTATATTTTGTTTCCTAGAGCAGGGAATCATTGTACAGTGACCGACCTAGAATTGCAAATCATCTATGCAAGGAAAAATGGAATCCCGGTTAATTGGGCAAAATTGATTGTGATGCATATGCTAAAAGTTGCCGCAAGGGCCACCTTTCTACCATATGCATATTTCATTACAAGGATTATGGCAGCTTATGATATAGATTTCACTGGATTTGAGCGGATTGAAATGGATCCAATCACCACTAGGATCTCCATCAAAAATGTTGATTCAAGAATGGGTGTTCATTTCAATGCTGAAGCAAAAACCATAACTTACATTGGAGAAGATGTGGTCGGCGATGAAGGTCATAATGCAGATGAAGAAGACCATGAAGTTCCTCCTCCTGCTGCTGCTTCTGGTCCCACAAATCAAGATGTTATGGATTTCATGACGCAACAGTTTGCTTCTCTCAATTCTAACATCAATGCTCGATGGACGGCGATAAATGACTCTACCTCATCTCGAATAGATGCTTTTCAGAATGATGTGAACCAACAATTTTCATATCTTTATTCACATCTTCATATCCCTCCATACGACCCAACCAATCCTGCACCTCCGCCTCCTCAATACACCGAACCACCTCTTCAACAACAATTTCCTTATCAAGGACCTTTCTAAAATGTTCTTGATCAATGTTATTAAATTCTTAGTATAAGTATCATTATGGATTTTGTCTTGTTTTATTTTGTTCATTTTATGTATTGTGTTCTTAAAACTTTGTTCGATAATTTTGAAAGTTTTGTGTTTTTCATTCATGTTCCTATACATTTCTTTCTGGTATACTTTCTTGTTGCATCTTTCCCTTCTTTTTGATAATGTCAAAGGGGGAGAAGGATGTAATAGCACTTTATGGTTGTTTGTTTTCATTGTCTTTACAGAGCAAACTTTCAAATCTTTTTCTCCATAGGGGGAGAAATCTTCTCAGGGGGAGAAAACACCTTTTGCTCAAATTCTGATCAACACATAAAGGAAAATGGTTTGTCATCATCAAAAAGGGGGAGAATGTAATCTCAAGCCTCAACTCAACTTTAGTTTTGATGAAAGACAAACAAGCTAGTTTGATGAAAGACAAACAAGCATTATGGAAAGAAGGAAAAGAAGTGGAAATCATCTTAAAGCATCATTCACTCAAAGCTTCAAGGAACTTGGCAAGCAATCAAGTATATCAATTCTCAATTAAACTACATTGATTAGAAATGCTCAAAAATGATATACACACTTGCCACATCACTTCAATTATATTTCAAAACAATTTTTAAGTTTTTCTCTGCTGTAAATCGATTAACATCTTGTGTAAATCGATTTACACATGCTTTTTCAAAAACTGTTTGCTCCTGCCAGCAATCGATTTACAGGTTGTGTAAATCGATTGATCACAGAACAAACTGATTTTTTAACACTTGTAAATCGATTGACACAACTTGCTAATCGATTTACACTTCAAACTTTTTGAAAATCTGAACGTTGCAAACACGTGCAATCGATTTGCATGTTATGTTAATCGATTTGCACATTGAAAACTTTGAAAAATCTGAACTGGTTTCAAGATATCCTTCATACCTTTTCTCCAATAGTTGCATGATCAAACATTGCATCTTGTCAAGTTTCACAAACAGAAAAGTGTCCTTTTGGAAAGGTATCTTGATTACTATACATTACAAAATATTTTCAAATCAAAAACAACTCTTCTCTTGCAATAAAATCTGAACTTTGTAAAATATTCAAACTTCATATTTCTTAACTTTTAAGAACAAAGATTTTCTGCACTTTCACACATATAAAGAACAGAAATCTTTGAGCATTATCTAAACCATTGTGTTACAGTTTGAATTGCTTACAAGAGAAGAAAGAAGAAACTTCAAAGAAGTCACTCTAAGTGATCAACATCTTACAAGAAATCATACTTCATAAAAACATACAAAGTGTAACTTATTTCCAGGATTGTTGGAATTAAGTATTAGATTACTTTTGTTCCTTGTTGTCCATTATTGGAAACAAGAGGTATCTTTTGAGAGGATTGTTCTCATTAGACTTATTGGAAATCCAAGAGGGTGTTCTTGGTTATTTGTTAGGTTCTTTAGTGGATAAGACTAGGAAGAGTCTTGTAAAAGTTCTAACAATATAGTAAAATCTCTTGCGTGTTTGCAAGGGGACTGGACGTACTTCCGGGTTGTGGAAGGAACCAGGATAATTCTCCGTGTCTCTTTACTTTCTGCACTTTACAGTTTTCAAAGCACTAAATCAAAACCAGAAAGTATAAGATAAGTCAAAAATCGACCATCACCTAATTCACCCCCCCTCTTAGGCGCAATCTTAATCTTACATCTCGACCTTGGTCTAGTTTTATGATCCGATGTATCACTGCTTTACTTTTCCCGATTATCAGTTGATGCCTACACTGGAGGAGTATTCTCATCTATTGGATTTACCTGTTACCGATCGTGTTCCTTTTACTGGTTTGAAGGGTGAGCCAAAACCACATGAGATTGCTGCTTTGATTCATCTGGGGAAGTCCGAGGTGGAAGCCCATATGACTACCAAAGGAGGGATTAGAGGATTACCAGCTCAGTTCTTATTGGAGAAAGCTCGTTATTTTTCCAGAATGAAGAGTACGGTTGCTTTTGAGGCCATCTTTGCTTTACTTGCTTACGGATTGTTCTTATTTCCTAATGTGGACAAGTTTGTCGACATTAACGCTATCAGGATTTTCATGATGGGAAACCCAATTCCTAAATTGTTGGCTGATGCTTATTACTCTATTCATCTTCGAAGTTCTTATCATGGAGGAATGATTATCTTGTTGCACGCCTTTGTTATACCGATGGTTCATCTCTCATATGCCTCAGTCTGATGCTTTTTGGGATGTCAAGAAGGAACCTCGTTGGGCTCCTAAAATATTGGCACTTACTCACTCGGATATTGATGGTATCATCGAGCTTATTAGGATATAGAGATTATTGACAGTTGTGGTAGTTTCCCCAATGTACCTCTTCTTGGTACAAATGGAGGAATTAACTATAACCATGTTCTTGCGCGGCGACGACTTAGTTATCCGATGAGGGATAAACCAAACAGTATTCATTTGAGTAGTTTCTTTCTGAAGGAAGGAGAAGACCACAGGGAAGCTAGGGAGCAGATTGTGAAGGCCTGGCGCCACATTCATAAGAAGAGTAGGAAGGATTTGAGACCTAGGGGCGCTGTTTCTTTGGAGCCATATCTTCAGTGGGTCCGGTCGAGATCCATTCAGTTGAAGATGTCGTATACTCGGGAGACACCCATGCCTGATCTATTTGTGAAGACCACTCCTCCTTTATTAGATGATCTAGAAGAACTGCAGCTTGCTTTGGTTAGGATGCAACAGGAAAGAGATGCTTGGAAGAACAAGTTCCAGACTTTAGAGAGTTCCTACAAAGCAGACTTGAAGGAGAAAGACAATTTGATCGAGATCCTTGAGAGTCGGGCAGTAGAGTCTTTGGAGAGACAAGGGGATTTATTTTATCCTAAGCCTCAAATAGGTGATGATTACTCACTTTCTGCTTCAGTTGATTGGAAGGAGATTTCCATCAGACAGGTGGAAGAAAACCAGAGGTTGAGGGCTCAGATTGCCAAGCTCACAGGGAAACTCCAGCGTACAGATTGATCTCTATCAGTTTCTTTCTCTCAGGATTTTTAGATTGTATTTTCATCTTGTACTTGGGATCATTGGAACTTGTAACCCATTTTGAAGTTATTATAATAAAAGTTTTCAGTATTTCAAATGCGTTATTATTTTGATGTTTGCAATATGTCTATAAACGTTAAATCCCTTGAAATATTAAATGATAAAGTAAAAATAATCATATGCATTTCATATCATGCATCATATTGCACATATTTCTTGCATTTATTATGCATATCCAGGTGCCTTACCCAGCTTTTTGCTTCGTTCAGCAAACTGACTCATCACTACAACACTCGGGCTAACTTCAAAAAGAAGATGGACAACTTGGAACAGGAGAATCGCGAGCTACGTGAAGAAGTTTCTGCTTTGAAGGCTGGTTTGGCCAACTTGACTACTCTGATGGAAGCTCTGGTGGTTACTCAGAATCAGCCACCGAGTGTTCAACCTCAACCAACAAGGGCAAATACTGAAGTTCCTGCTGTTCCTGTATCCGCTACTCCGACTGTTGTTCAAAACCGTATGCCTCAGGGTTATCCGTGGGAAATGCCGAAGAATTTGCACCTGAAGGTTTCAATTTGGGCCCCCAAGATGCTCTAGTGGTTCCAAATGTTGTTACTCCACCACCTCATGTGGTGCATGTTGTTCCTGCTGCACCTCCTTCGGTGAATTTGGTTTCGTTTGTTAATGAAGATGTGTGTCGTCCTTTCCCTCCGCCAATTGAAGACTCTGTTTTTTGGCCCAGAGGTGGACGCGTTTTTGGTCCTCAAATTCAACAGACACTCAGAGAGGGAAGCCATTCGACCTGCAATCAAAAGGAATCGTTAGTCGGGTTAGAAAACAAAAAATAGCGCAAGCACGTTCCCGCATAAAGAGGAGAAAAATTAATTAGGCTACGTCCCCTACCTAAAAGCCTCATGGCTTCCCCGTTTGAGGAGCATTCGAGCAAGGCCTTTGTGTTGACCAAGCTATTGACTAAAAGATACTCCCCCTTGTCGTCGAACAAGAGGTTGTTATTCACATCCACGCCTTCGCGGGGGAGAAACTCTTGACATAGGCTAAAAGCTTCTCATATAAAAGTTGGTCTTGAGCGTCTAGGTCCTCGGGTTTCACAGCGTAATATTCGAGCCTTTGTTCGAAGTGCTTCCACTGCCACTCGAGCGGAAATCGGGCCACGAGTCGGGTAACTGGCCGCCCATCCTCCACCTCTTCCACACGAGTATATAGGGAATATATGGCCGCGTCCGTTAGGGGATTCACAACGAAATACCTCTCTTTGAAATTCTGAACAAACTCCAGGCAGGGCCTAAAGAGCTTCCCAAATTGCTTGAACGACACCCACGCCTGCCCCCATCTGATGGATTGTCTTTGGAGATGAAAGATATGGAAAAAGAGGGGCAGTGTGGCACCTATCCTCAGATACTGGCATACAAGCTCGAACACTCGCATAAACGCTAGCGCGTTCGGGTGCAGTTGAGAGGGCGCCAATTGAAGCCACTGGAAAACCCAGACTTTAAAATCATTAAAAGGCAAGTGCATCCCCGCCTCTTTAAACGCGAATTCATACATAGGGAACCATTTTCCCGAGTACGTCGAGCTTATTCTTCGGTCGTGATGTGGAATTTGGAGCATCCAGTTGGCGGGGGCCCCTTCTACGCGTACCTCCGGACAATTAAACGCGTCTGTTGTGTCTTGAGAAAAGCATGACCATTTATTTCGAGGCTCAGGAGCAACCCAAGCCAAAGGATCCTCGTCGTTGTGGGGCTCATCTTCATAATTGGCGGCCAGAATATCGTCTCCGACTGAGCGTGCAATTATACCTGAAAAGCAGGGGAAAATAGTGAATTCGATATTATCAAATCCACCCTTCCACCGCGGATCAAGTGAAAGGGCGACGAGCTCGACCCAAGCCCTTGACTACATGCTAAAGTGGATTATTTCGTTGGGAGACCACGTTGTCGGGGGGATGATCACTCACCAAGCAAGAAGCCCAAGATAATCCATGTATCTGGGGAAAATGTCCCATGTGTTACGACCACTATTCAGGGAGATCCTCCCGACGATATAGCTAGTGAATGTCAATGAACATTCATGAGCGTTTGATGCAGAACTCATGAACTTCAATGAACATTCATGAGTATTTATCATAGAACTCATAAATGTTCATCCAATCAAGGCATATTTTAGACATTTAATCTAGAAACATTGAAGAAACATGGTGTTAAGAGGTTGTAACTTACTTGGATAAAGAACTCAAAGAGAAAATCTGGGAAGTTGAGAGGATTGCTTCACACAACGAGCAGGAAAATTTGGGAAGTTGAGAGGATTGATTCACAAAACGAGCAAGAAAAGTTGAAAGGAAACTTGAGAAGATGACAAATGAGACCCAGGGGCCCCCTTTTAAAGGTGACCCACACCCCACGAGGTCCCTCACGAAAGGTCATCATTTGATTGGGCCTTTTGGGTTTCCCCTTGAAGGGGTGGCACCCCAAAACGTTAGCCACGTGGCTCAACTGTCAACCACGTGTACCTTCTAGATCGAAGAGCATATGCCTGACTCTAACGCGTAATCCCCATACAAGCACGAGACAAATACCCCACGCGAGGGAATGCTCGACGCTGTGGCGCGTACACGGGCACATCCATTCAACCACCTCAGGGACGAAATAATGCTCGACACATCGACAACTCCTTGAGGACGGGCGCGTCAAAAGAGATCTTGTGGAGGCTCCCCGTAACTAATACGGTCCTCTCGAGTAAGCGACTGACCCCCTTCGGTCTCACTGCTTGTTCACCCATATTATCCCCAACACACTTGAACTTGTCTCCCATGCGGGCAACAACTCGTTCCTTTCAGAGGACTTTGACCATCCTTCTCGATCAAGTCTCCGGCCCTGAGAGCTGAACTCAAGTCGTCGCCCTTTCGCTCAAGGGCAATAACTTGGGGGGCTTCTGATATGGGTTGGGCCTACACTTGCCTTTCGAATAGGAAGCCCAAAAACAGACAACCCAAGTTAGGGACCATTGGACAACTCTCCAAACGTCCGTTGGGGGACGTGGCCCATGATATCACGACAATCATCTTAAATTTCCCTCCGGAAATCACGGGTCCAACCATATTCCCGCGGAGCAGTTGACCAGGGGGGAGTCCACTTGTTGAACTACATACACACGTAAGCCCTGGCAGTTCCTGTTATTGGGCCTCAACGTGGCCCAATAATGGAGACCTTGACCCAGCGCTGGGGGCTATAAATACCCTCTCTTCTGAGAGGGTCAGGTATTCAACACTTTCTAACTCTTACACTTGCTTGCTCATTCTGCAACTTACTTTGCCATCAGAGTGTCTTGCAGGTACCCCCTCTCCCATCTCATTCAACTTCTGTCCGTGCTAGCTGTGACGGTTTATTCTAGATTCGGTAAGATCATATATATATATACTACCCAGATTATGTTGTTAATTTATACTGAAATATGACAAAACTATATTAGATACTTACTTATTATTATGTTATTCGTATATATTATAGATTATGAATTAATTTCAATTTATTTATTCAAATATATACTATATGTTATAAATTAATTTTAGTTTATTATTATATAGTAAAAATTAATTTCAAAATATTCATCCAAATATATATATAACATATTACATTAAAAAATTTTAATATATAAAAAGTTAATTTCGATTTATTTATCCAAATATATATTATATATATTACAAATTAATTTCAGTTTATTATTATATATTAAAAATTAATTTCGATTTATTTTTAAATACATAACAGTTTATTATTATATGTTAAAAATTAATTTCAATTTATTTTTAAATACATACTTGTTCTTGCATAGGAACAATATTCGGTTAATTTTTTTCTGAGAATAGGAAAAGTCACAAAAGTAGATTTTATAGAATGATTGGGGATTTGGAAGCTACGTCAGTTATGCTTATTGTTCCAAGAATGTATGTCTTGCTTATCCCTCTTGCGGGAGTTCCTTATATAGTACTCCCTTTGTATCATCAAGAGCCTCAGTTAATGTATGACTCTTGGATTTCATAACTGCATAATCATCGTCGTCACCATGAATGAAGGTGATCAAAGCTGTATAACATTGGAATAAATGTGCCGACGCAGATTACAACCATTAATGAGCTGAGTTGATGATCGACTATGAGTAGGTGGACCTCGACCACTAGCATAATTCGAATTGTCGGCCCATACGAGCTGTTACCCGGAAGTGTGATGGTCATTTGGCTTTTTCTAGCCGAGTTGCATCCTCCCGAGTACCTTTTACCATTTGAACGGATCTCCAGTTCTGCTATCCCTTCAGTCGATTTCACGATCCGATCGGGATCAATATTTCTGGAGTGTACAATACTATAGTTTATTTATAGAAATGTATACTATGGATTATATTTAAATTAATTTCAGTTTATTTCTATAAATTACTTTTAAAATAATTGTATATCAAAATACATTTTAATAGTATATATTAAAATATAAAATATTTAAAATAATTTTAATAATTTTTAATATTAAAATTATTAAAACAGAAAAATAATAATAAATTAAAATTAATTTTTAATAACATTAAAAAAATTATGCATTTAAATTCATAAATAAATATTTTATTAACTTTAAAATAATATTTATAAAATAATATAGTATTGTTAAAGTATTGATAATGCATTGATAATATTTACTATAATATAATAGTAACTTAATATATTGATAATGTATTATTAATATTTATTACACGTCCTAATAATTGATAATATAATATTCGTGTAGACATTCAACCAATAAATTGTCATGGCTCAATGGTAAATGTGTTTCCAGTTGGAGTGGGAGGGCATGTGTTTGAGTCACATGTGAAGCATAATTTTTACGATTTTTGATATTTTGAATTTTAATAATTTAATTGAGTCACATGTGAAGCATAATTTTTAAGATTTTTGATATTTTGAATTTTAATAATTTAATTGAGTCACATGTGAAGCATAATTTTTAGGATTTTTGATATTTTGAATTTTAATAATTTAATTGAGTCACATGTGAAGCATAATTTTTAGGATTTTTGATATTTTGAATTTTAATAATTTAATAAGATTTAAATAAATAAAAAATAAATATTATGTAGAATTAAATATAATTAAAAATAAAAAATATATAATTCCACATCATTATATTGAATAAAATGGTATTAATTCTAAAAAAATACATGTGAGAGTTTAAATTTATAGAAGGGTTAAAACGAACAAAAGGAAGTCAAAGTTTCCAATTGCAATATTACCACTTTCACTTTCAAAGTTTTAGTTTCACGGTAATAGCGTACTTGAGCATGGGTGAATCCCACAGAAGAATCACTGGATATCTTAACCGTTCCTCCGACGCCGTTTCTTATCAAAACGGAGTTACCTTCAAATCTCTCTTTGCTCTTTCCTCCAATTCCCACTTTCTTCTCTCTCTCGCTGACGCTCTCGCTCTCTTCAACGATGCCAATCGACTCATCAATCAGAATGATAACTATTCTCAATTCTCTGATATCATCGTTCCAACCTTCCGAACACTCCAACACTATAAACAATCCAATTTCGTCAAAATATATAATGCTTTCGAAAAAGCCGCAAGGTAATATTCATTCATTAATTGATTTGATTATTTTTTAACTGAAATTGAAGTCATGAATTTGTGACGGTTGAAATTTTCAGTGCGTTTGTTCAGGAGTTTCGTAATTGAGAATCCGTGTAGGCTCTTGAAGCTTTGTTCGTCATTGTTTACGAGATTAGGATTCTTGCTGAAAATGTATCAACTTCTTTCTGCCTCTTTTGTTTGAGACTCAAAATTGAAATTTACACTCTCTGAAGCACTCAAAAAATCAATTTTGAGATGGCTACAATTTAGCACCAAATAAAATATGACTTTAATTGCTATGCACAATTAGAATAAATATTTTTATAATGTTAATCTATCATGACCACTCAATTTTATTATTTAAAAAGAAATTAAAATTAAAATCAAACGTTTTAAATAATTTAATAGTTATGATTCATTGAGGATATAAAATTTCTTACACCGTCAATGTATTTCAATTAAATCTATAAAATAAAATTTTTGTTTTTTGACAGGAAAAAAACAACTTACATGTTTTTATATTTTGCTTATGAGTTTGGTTGGATTTTATGCCATCTTCTTTTATTTAAATGCAGATTTTGCATGTGTATGCAAATATGAACACACAAAACAGAAGATTGATACCCCCGATGAAATTACTGTTGGATTTTGGATTTTAAAACATTTGCCACTGAATAAATTACCAGGTTGAGTCGCGGACTAGGTGCTCTCTTTAAGACGTTTCGCGGCACTGCTAAAAAATTATGCAAAGAAGTCAAACTACCGCACCGCCTCCAGGATAAAACAGTCCAGTTCTATACTGTACGATTACTACTTGCATGATAGATAATCGGTCTAGAAATACACCCTCTGATGGTACAAGACCATTCAAATATGGTATCAACACCACTCGTAGTATATGGTACAAAGACCAGTCATAATAATTTCTTAAACAAAAAGAAACTCAAATAATTCTCCAAAGAAAAAATTAATAATGGTCATTTGACCACTCATAATAATTTCTCCAACAAAGAGAAATTTAAATAATTCTCCAAAGAGAAATTAATAATGGTCATTTGACCACTCATAATAATTTCTTAAACAAAGATAAATTCAGATAATTCTCCAAAGAGAATCCAAAAGATTAAACTTGAAAATTTCTCAACTCAAATGAGGAGAAATTAACATAATTCTCTAAAGAGAATTCAAGAAAATACTCGGAAAATTCAACGAGTAGGAAGAAAGGGGAAGAAGGTGGCGCTTCGACAATTCGAGAGACGCAAAGTTATGAGAGTGAGGAAGGAAAAACTAATAGAATAGTTTTTTGTGTAATTTAGAATGAAATATGTGCACTCCTTATATAGTGAAGTAAGATAGTTAATATTTCTCACATGAGCAATGTGGGACTAAATGGTTTTTTCAACCAAAAAGATATTTTAACAATGTGGGACTTAAGAAAATTTTTAAATTCAACATATTGGAACATGGACATGTTCCAACAATCCCCCACTTGAATTTAAAAAAATTATTTTAGATGTAACGTCAAACGTTTCTAAGATTGTGCATAAACAAAGGTGTCTACGACTTGAACCTTTGCATAGCAAGTAGGATTCCAATTCAAAAAGAGTGACACAAATGTCTTAAACTCTATCTCAGACATCAAACCCGCACACAACCTTTTCTTAAGGTGTATTCTAATAGCCCATGCTTTAATGGCCCTGCACGTGTATCCCAGTTTAATGAAGGCTCTAGGAATTCTGCCTCGAAATTCCATACGGCCTAAGTTCCACAATCACATAGGTGAGTCTATCAAGAGTACTCCTGTAGCCTAGGTACTCCCTCATACAGAGTATAGATCTCATTAAGAGTTTCTATTATCTCATCCTCTTATTACTTCAGGATTCATGCTTTACTTGCATGATCATCTCATATTACTCACAACTTGTTATTACCCATTGAACCTATTTCTTGGGATCTCCAGTCATTTAGGTCGGGTTACCATCATGAGCAACTCATTTTTCTATAGGCATTAGTCCCATCTTATATGATGTATTATAGACTTTCTCTCTAGCTAATCCTTTCGTCAAAGGATATGCTAAATT
Organism: Vicia faba; assembly: GCA_948472305.1. Lineage (NCBI taxonomy): Eukaryota > Viridiplantae > Streptophyta > Magnoliopsida > Fabales > Fabaceae > Vicia > Vicia faba. The sequence goes on along the minus strand of OX451740.1, from coordinate 736,650,389 downwards.
TTCATCAGTGCGCATGATCCACTCTTACAGCTCCTTTAAAGATACAATCTCTAACAATGTTGTGCTTTCTTCTTATTTGACGTCTTTTACCATTATAATAACGGTTTTCAATTTTTGCAATAGCCGCGGTACTATCGCAATGAATCAACACAACTGACATATGTTTTTCCCATAAGGGAATCTCAGTTAGCAAGCATCTTAACCAACTTGCTTCTTCACTAGCAGTCGCTAATGCTATATTCTCAGGATAGTATGTTTCTTTGATTTCCAAGATACAACTCATCTAGCTATGTTGAATACATAGCCATTAGTTTCTTTGGAATCATCTGATAAGGTATTCCAATCTGCATCATTGTATCCTTCAGGTACAATAGGAAATCTATGATAATGTAAACCGAGATTCATGGTCCTTTTAAGGTACCGTATGACTCGCTCACTAGCTTGTCAATATTCATTACTCGGTCTACTAGTAAACCCGCACAACAATCCCACGACATATGCAATGTCAGGTTTAGTACAATCAATGGAATACCTAATACTTTCAATGATGCTCGCATGTTCTGTTTGTCTAACACTTTCACTAGTGTTCTTAAACAACTTCACGATTGGATCATTTAGTGTGCTCACACTACGCCAAAAACTGCTTTTGCCAGCGCCTCTACTAAAGCGCTTATTGAAAAAGCGCTGCCATAGCCTTCACAAAAAACAAAATTAAAAAAAAGGGAAACCTACGAAGGCGCTTTTTTAAAAGCGCTGGCATAGGTGGGGGATACGAAAGCGCTTATTGAAAAAGCGCTGCCATAGCCTTCACAAAAAACAAAATTAAAAAAAAGGGAAACCTACGAAGGCGCTTTTTTAAAAGCGCTGGCATAGGTGGGGGATACGAAAGCGCTTTTTTAAAAGCGCTGGCATAGGTGGGGGATATGAAGGCGCTTTTTAACAAGCGCTGGCATAGGTGGGGGATACGAAAGCGCTTTTATAAAAGCGCTGGCATAGGTGGGGGATATGAAGGCGCTTTTTAAAAAGCGCTGGCATAGGGGGGGGATACGAAAGCGCTTGTTTAAAAGCGCTGGCATAGGTTAGTTAAATAATTTCTAAACCCCTAAATTTACAATCAGATTTCTAAACCCAGCTGATACAAAAAACGAAACCCAGTTGTTCATCTTCTTCTCCATTCGTCTGCTCCTATTCAAGCTCTCTTCATCCTTCGTCGTCCTCACTTTCATAACAACCTTTGAACCTTCGTCGACCCTTCCCATCCACTGTTCATCCCTTCGTCGACCCTTCCCATCCACTGTTCATCCCTTCGTCGTCCTCTCACCATTACCCCCCGCCTCGCATCAACGACACAATCACCAACACCAGCAGCCTCCTCCGTTGTAACTCCAAACGCCTAGCACCATCACCTTCGAATCTTCGGCCCACGACTAATTCAAATTTTCAATCCAAGTAAGTGTTCCTATCATTAAAGCATGTGCTTCTGTAATTGTTGTTTTTGGTGTACATCGTGACTAGAGTGTTTGATTCTACTGTAATTTTGATTCAGGTGTAATTTGCATCCAAAAAACCCATCAAACTGTAATTTACATTCAGGTGTTGTTTCTTTCCCATTCAATTTCATCTCAACATTGATTCATCATCACCCACTCTAACTACTTTACTTTATTACATTAATTAGGGTTTCGTTCTCAAAGTTTCTTGTTATTACAAAACCCTTCAACAGTTAGCAAGAACGAAACCCAAGGGATTTTGAAGGTTGGCTGTTACTTGTTAGAGGAAAGATCTAAAAGTTCATTTCACTTTTTCCATTTCTTTGGTTTGAGGTAAGAATTCTTACTCATTTTTCTTAGTTTTAGATATTGCATATTAACTGTTTGTGAAATGTTCTACATGATTGTTCCTAATTAAGGGTATGTTAGAGGGTTAGGAAAATGAAGTTGGATTTATGGGTCCTAATTTTAGGTGTATACTAGCTTAAAATTCACAAGTACTTAAGTTGTTGGTGTTCATTTGTGTTTTTCCCTCTTTTAGATGATTTGTGTGTGATTAATCGTTAATAGACATTCATATATTGTCAGTCATCGATAGTAAAAATGTCAAAGGCAACACTTAGTACGGATCCGGTAAAAAAAGTCTGGGAAGAACGATGTTGGAATTTGGTATTTGTATTGTAATAGATTGTAGAACAGATAAAAGGAGTCGGATAGTAGTGTTACGTTATCGAAACTGAATAAAAGATGCACCTATCAACTGTGAGATTTGTGCAAAGAAGAGAAGCAATATTTTCAAACTTTATGGACTGTACTAAGAGGGTGTGAGTTATGCTTGGAGATACTTCAAGTGGGATTATAAATTTCTAATCCTATCTACACTGTAGACAAAAGAATTAATCACACAAAGGAAATTATAACATTACTACTAAAAAAGTTATAGCTAAGAAAATGTTTTAATAGGCTTGTATATTTTGCATATAAGTCTTACTGAGATTTTTATCTCATTAGTTTAAGTTTATATTTCAGCTTAAGTGCTTAACAGGACAGATAGATTACATATAGATTACATGTGGTTTTCACAGAATGATGCTCCATAAATTTTTCCATGATCCCTTACCTACAAAGATAGTATCGTCTATAAATTGTAGAATTTCATAATTAACATTTTAATTAACTTTAAATACCATAAATTCTCCAATGTTAACAACATTACAAACCGGTCCTGTTGAACCTTAAGCTACGATCCAGAATAAAAAATGTGATAGTGGATCACATTGATTGAAATAGTAGTAGTTGAAAACTTTATAACTCCTACAACCATTACTTATAAGATTTCTGATAAATATACGATGACTCTCTTACTTTGTGTATTTTGTGTGTTGCTCTTGACGTGGCATGGATGGTGATGATTCAACCAATAGAATAATATAATCTAGAAGAGATACTATGAACATAACACAATATTTCACAGGGAGAAAGAATTAGCTGCTGTTAAGATAAATCAGCCCACGTCTGAGTTTAGAAGGTTCAGCTCTTTGAGAATATGATATAGAACAGGAAACGCTGTTATTCCTAAGTACCCTGCTAAGATTAAAAGTGTTTTGATTTGGATGACCTAATCCTAGGTGTCATAGAGAATAAGATCTAGGTGACAACCTGTCGGAAATACTAGTATTAGGAGTAAACTAAGAAATAAAAGCATTAGTATGTGGATCTATACTTGGTCATGAGATCTGGAGTTTAATGTTGGAGAACTCATAAAGACCACTAAAGCATACTGATCATTGTAGGAGAAGAACATTAATGACTTGAAATTTAACAATACATTGATTAGGATAAAACATAGTAATGTGAATTATCCATTGCAAACTTTCTAACACAATCCAATTTTTTTTGTAACAAAATGGTCATAAAGTAATTCATCTAAAATTAGAGGTAAATGTCGTGTTACAAGAAAAGAGAAATGAGAGGAACCAAATAAAAGATTGGGAAAAACTTGCCCATTGACAATATAGGTATGCGTAAGCCCTTTGAAAGGTAGATGATGGTGAATATTTTTGAAGCTATTGATGGCATGGTACAAGACTATTGAGTTAGGGAACCATCTGGGATTGGGCAGGGAAGGAATGTTAATGAGTATAATACTAGGTGAGGGATAAGATGAGGATAAGAGGGATAGAGATAAACCTAATGATGAGTTTCATATGATTGTCTAGGTTGTAAATTTGGAAATCTATAAGGAGAAATGATTAGATGCAGTGGAATTAACATAAGGGGATCATTGAGATGTGAAATCTTATCCTACACGCAATATTAAGGAAAATCATATAGACCATAATTAGAGTTTACGCTAGAATTTACATATAACATAAACAAGTAAATGTAAAATTTAATTCAAAATGACAATAAGTGAGTACTTAAAAATTTGTGACAGGCTTTGTTTAGTAACATTTGGATGAAAAGGAATGCCAAGAACATCTGTTTATGCATTGTCCTCTAACACAGCAGGTTTGCTTCTCATCCCCACTTGGAATCCATCTTTAGACCTACTAACATTGTCCTAACATTTTAATGAAACTCTTTGATTTATCATTCATTTCATGGTTACAATTGTTTCCATGTACACGACTTCTTGTAACATTTTCTTGTTTTTTACAGAATAAAAGTCAAAGCATTTCATTGCTAATATGAGTAATACAACAAAAACATCTAATGAAAGTTACTGCAAGGAATATAATAGAGTTTGAGTAACACCATTAGCTTTTAACCTAGCAAATACAATCTTATAGTTGTCAATCTAATATTTTCTCAGACTCATGCTTTGGTTTCCAAATATATTATTGATTTTGAACAACAGTAGCAATTTAACATCACAGCAATATCAATGAAGACAGCCAAACAAGGAATGGTTTGATAGAACCAAACTACATAAACAAACGGCCATTGGACAGTTAAGAAAAAACACATGTTGTAGCCTCATTAAGGTCTAACTTTCATAACCCCTGATTATTACAAAACATCTTTCATACTTTAAGGCTTGAACTTCCTGTATGGTCTGCCGTTATCTTCATCTTGCATATGCTGTAATCATAAATTAAAAAAGTCATGTCTAGGTGCAAAGAAAATCAAGATGAATTGAAAACTATAGAGCGTCATTTAACAATTAACAATACATTGCTTTTAAAATTTGATTTGAACCTAACTAAGACTTGACAAAGCTAACTTGTAAGATAAGGACTGAATATAATTGTTTGAAATCCGACTTCACTATTGTTTGAATATAATTGTTATTACCTGTATCCAAGACTGAATCACTAGTATCCGACTTCACTAGTTAGTAATTAGTGATGAGTTGTTTAGCACATGCTTAAGGTGAGGCAAGAATAACTATGAATTTGATTACCTGATATGTTGAATTTCTTTACAGGTAATTAATTATTATTTTGCTATAGTTGCGTGACTAATTAGTTGCTATAGTCAAACCATGGATAAAAAATGGATGACTGCCAATCGATTGTCAAAAGAGTATGAGGATGGGGTATCAGAATTCGTTAAGTTTGCTGTTGCGCACGCCAGAGAACCCAATGGAATGATATGTCCTTGCTTGAGATGCTGTTATGGGAGACGGGTTGACGCGGTTCAGTTGGAATCGCATTTACTGATGCATGGAATTGATAGAAGTTATGCATGTTGGAATTTGCATGGTGAGAAAAGTAGCGGGAATGTTGAATCGAGATATAATACGACGTATGCTTCAAATGAGGATTTCGCAGACGCATACGATTATGATCGAGTCGAAGAGATTGCAGAAGCGCTTGAAGAAGATCTTGAGGATTGTCCCAAAATGTTCGAGAGGTTGGTAAGCGATGCAGAGAAACCGTTGTATGATGGTTGTACAAAATTCACAAGATTGTCTGCGGTGTTAAAGTTGTACAACTTAAAGGCGGACAACGGATGGTCGGATAAAAGTTTCACACAGTTATTAGCCCTCGTGAAAGAAATGCTACCAGAGGATAATGTTCTTCCCAATCGAACGTATGAGGCCAAAAAGATGTTGTCCTCTATTGGCATGAGCTATGAAAAGATACATGCATGTCCAAAAGATTGCGTTTTATTTCGAAACGAGTACGCAGTGTTAAATGAGTGTCCTAAATGCGGTGCCCCTCGATATAAGGAAAAGTTGTCTCCGGAAAAGGTGTTATGGTATTTTCCTATAATTCCGAGATTTAGGCGCATGTATCGTAGTGAGACCGATTCAAGACACTTGACTTGGCATGCAGATGAAAGAATTATTGATGGGAAGTTGCGACATCCGGCAGACTCACCACAGTGGACGAAAGTTGATATTGATTATCCTGAATTTGGAAAAGAAGCAAGAAATCTTCGCTTGTCGTTGTCTACTAATGGAATGAACCCGCATGGTATTCAAAGTATCTCGCATAGCACCTGGCCTGTGATTCTTATGATATATAACCTACCTCCGTGGCTATGTATGAAGCGTAAGTACATGATGCTATCTATGTTAATTTCTGGGCCCAAACAACCAGGGAATGACATAGACGTGTACTTGGCACCCTTAGTCGAAGATTTGAAGTTTTTGTGGGAGACCGGTGTGGAGGTTTACGATGGGTATAGGAAAGAAAGTTTCAACTTGAGGGCGATGTTGTTTGGAACAATTAATGATTTTCCGGCGTACGGAAATCTATCAGGGTACAGCATTAAGGGTCAAAAAGCGTGTCCTGTTTGTGAAGATGAAACCGATACGATGCGATTGAACTTTTGTCAGAAGAATGTTTTTCTCGGTCATCGTAGATTCTTAAATTCTAATCATCACTATCGTGGGTGGAGAAAGGCATTCAATGGAGAGGCAGAACACGGTAGAGCTCCACATATGTTGACAGGTGATCAGATTTTTGAAAAGGTGAAAGATGTGAGTACTGAGTTTGGCAAGCCTTTTGCACATAGACTTGTCACGAGTGGGTGGAAGAAGAGGTCGATTTTTTTTGAACTTCCATATTGGAAGTCGTTGTACGTAAGACATTTCCTCGATGTTATGCATATTGAAAAAAATGTATTTGATAGTGTCATTGGTACGTTACTCAATATACAAGGAAAGTCTAAGGATGGCATTAACATAAGGAAGGACATGTTAAACATGGGAATTAGAACTGAATTGGCACCCGTGACGAAAGGAAGACGCACATATCTACCACCTGCTGTTTACACTCTATCTAGAAAGGAGAAGAAAATATTGTGTAAGTTCCTCAGTGAAGTTAAAGTTCCAGAAGGCTACTCATCAGATATTAGAAGACTTGTGTCAATGAAAGACCTAAAGTTAAAGAGTTTAAAGACTCATGATTGCCATGTTATAATGGAACATTTTCTACCAATAGGTATACGTTCTATTCTGCCAGAAAAAGTAAGGAGCGCAATAACTAAGTTGTGTTTTTTCTTCAAGTCAATATGCAGCAAGGTGATCGATCCTGCGATCTTACCAACATTGCAAAAAGAGGTGGTTGTTACTTTATGTGAGCTTGAAATGTATTTTCCTCCCTCGTTTTTTGACATAATGGTTCATCTAGTCGTTCATCTTGTCAAAGAGACACAGTTGTGCGGACCAGCTTATATGAGATGGATGTACCCTGCTGAACGTTATATGAAAATTTTAAAAGGGTACGTGAAAAACCGAAGTCGACCGGAGGGTTGTATTGCGAAACGATACATTGTTGAAGAAGCGGTTGAGTTTTGCACTGAATATCTGTCAAATGTTCAATCAATTGGACTCCCCAAATCTCATATTGTCGAGAAAAAATAAGGAAAAAGACTAATTGGAAATAAAGTTGTGACAGTGTCAATGGTCGAACGGGATCAGGTGCATTTGTATGTTCTGCACAATGAGATTGAGGTTGAGCCGTATGCTGAAATGCACAAGGGTGTTCTTCGAGGTTTAAATCTGAATAGAAATGAGAATTGGATAGTACGAGAGCACAATCGAAGTTTCATACCGTGGTTTAAGGAACAAATTTATTCAAAGTATCGTTCGGATCCTGCTTCAGTAACAGAAAGGTTGAGATGTTTAGCATATGGTCCAAGTATGATTGTGTTTTCTTATAGCGCATACGCAATTAATGGATACACATTTTATACCAAAGAACAAGATGATAAAAGTACTATGCAGAATAGTGGTGTTACCTTGGTAGCTGAAGCGATGCACATATCAAGTGCGAATGACTTAAACCCGAAATTTGCAAATCTGTCATATTTTGGGGTTATCGAGCGCATTTTGTTGTTTGATTACGGGAAGTTTCAGATTCCTGTATTTGATTGCAAGTGGGTTGAAAATAATAATGGCGTACGAATGGATAAGTCAGGATTTTTGCAAGTGGATCTCAATAGGGTGGGGTACAAAGATGAACCTTTTATTCTAGCCTCTCAGGCTAAACAAGTGTTCTATGTCAATGATCCGACAAGTACGAAATGGTCTATAGTGCTTTTGTCTAACAAAGTAATTGATGAAAACATTGGAGATCAAGGTGATATTGGCGTTGGCATTGAATCTTGTACAAAAAACGATCAAAATGAGAATGAACCTTGTACTATAGATGATCATAATGAGGGTATTTGGATCAATCCAACCATCCGAGTTGTTAACAGAAGCGTAAAATATATTGCTACCAAGAAAAGAAAGAGACGTTAGTGAAAAAGGTATTATTATAATTATAGCCTAATATTGTAAGTAATATGTGAATAATGTTTTGAATTTTTGGCATATCTTTTGAACCGTTTTGAATTTTTGCGAATGTGCTTGTGCTTAATTAGTAGAACAATGTTTCCGGAGCTGATGGTGAGGTTTATTTCTTGCAAGTTTGGTTTTTTAGCATTTTATTCAATTTTGAGTTCCTTTAGTGCTATTCATATCTTTTTCGACTATCCATTTTCATGTAGTGTACTAATGTGCTTGTTTGACTTTTGTTACAGGTCTAATGGCTAGCAATGAAGAAAACCCGCAAGGAAACCAAGAAGAAAATCCACCAGGAAACCAACAAGATCATGAAAACTCACAAGAAACAAATCATGCAGCGGATGATACTTCAGCAAATGATGTTGCACGAGGCATCACCATAATGCGCGAAATCATTCGTGCTAGAGATAAGGGAGTGAAATATAATGTAGATTGGAATCATTCAAATCAATTAGTTGGGGTTAATGCTTCAAAATTCACAAGCTACGTTGGTACACTTGTTCGTATGCATGTGCCAATCTCCATATCTAGATGGAATGCGAAACAATGTGAAGCATTGAAGCAAGGAAAAGAAATGTTTTGAGAAGATGTTAAGGTATGTATGTTATATGGTTTATATGGTTATATGTTTATAAGTTTATAAGTTTATATGGTGTATATGGTTTTTAAACTACTTATATGTTTATATGGTTTATATGGTTTTTAAATTACTTATATGTTTATATGGTTTATACGCAGCGGTCTTTTAACGTTCCAGATGAGCGTAAAGGCTTCATACTTGGGTTGGCCGGGAAAAGATTTAGAGGGTGGAAAAATCTGTTGACGAACACCTATCTTAAGGATGACAAAGGAAAGTGGCTGGAAGAGTTCCCGGCCGGAAGGCCAGAAAAGTATAATCTTTTCATTAAACAAGAAGATTGGACTGAGTTTATTAGACAAAGAGATGACGAATTCCGGCAAAAGAGTGCCAAAAATAGTGAGAGAGCATCAAAGCCCGCGTACCCATACAAAAAAGGGCGTTTGGGATATGCGCGCTTAGAGGAAAAAATTGTAAGTAATAAATAGAAATGATATGTTCTTATTAATTGTCTAAATGTGTTGTATTTGACGATCTAACCGTTTGTTTCTATGCATAGTTAGAGGAGACGAAAAGTGATGAAACCTCACTTCCAGCACATTTGCTGTGGAAGGAAGCCCGTGTGGGCAAGAATCAAGCTGTTGATCCAAGTGTTCTAAGAATTTATGATGAATGCGTAAGTATAACATTGTGTCTTTAATTAAATCAAATTTTTATGACTATTTAATTGATTTTTTTATCTCCATTATTTTCAGGAGACATTGTCACAAACGGAGTCCACCGGTGACGACCAGGATACGAGGAGCGTACTTAGTAAAGCACTGAATGTTCCTGAGTATTCCGGTCGGGTTAGGGGTAAAGGTCACGGTGTGACTCCAACCTCTTTCTACCAGCATCATCGGAAAAGAAATCCTACCAATGCAGAAGTGATGAATGTACTTATGGAATTACAAGCAAAAGTCAATGCATTGGAAAGAGATAAAGAGGTATTAATGAGGGAAAAGGGCAATGCGGCAATGGCGAAAGAAACTAGTGACAACGCTAGTATCAACCGTCAGAATAAATTTCCTGAGGTAATTATAAATATATTGATAAATCTCTATTGTTCAAGTTTCTCATTTTTATTCCACCTCTTTCTATTATTGAATTAAAAGTAATATGTATGCATATTGGTTTAGGGCATTTCATCTTGCCAACTATACGTAATGGCATCAGATTATCACCTTGTTGGCAAGGGAAAAGTGTACAACACTTTGGGAGATTTAATTCATAATACACCGATCCCGGCTGGACACCTGAGAGTATCAGTAGATTATCCTATTGATCCCGATGCGTTGGTACCGGTACCTGACGTGGCCTTGGATATAAGATCGGTGCGAGACGCGGTAGGGTCGTTTGTTGCATGGCCCTTGGACCTCATTTTCATTGATGATGAGGTAAGTTTAAAACCGTTAATATGAATCATTTAGATTTCAAATGTCAATTCTGAACCGTTAAGTTAATTATTTTTTAATATTAGCCTCCTACAAAACTCGCTAATAAGGGTAAGGAGATTTTGCAGCAAGGCGGCGAGTCTATGGCATCAATTCCAGAGGTACACTTAAATTGTTTATTATATGATATGAATTTAAAACTGAACGATTTTATAATTTACCTAAGTTATATGATTGTTAGGTATCTGCGAAAGTGTCACAACAAGTGACCCAGCCTGTTCGTAGCAGACCACCCCCGAAAAAGTCAATGCATAAGGGGGGAAGAGGCGGGGGAAGAGGCGTTTTTGTACCTCGATATCGGAATACACTTGGAGTACTTTTGGAAACCTCAGATTTGAAGTCAGGTGGTATTCGTACAATCCTTATGGATGCAGATATCTTTGGTCTTGACTGCCAAGAAACGATAGGATTGGACGAAATGACTGAGATTATGACGCATGGTGAATTAGGCATCGGCAATGTTCACGCATACATCCGGTATTCCGATAAATATATCATTTAATTAGTTGAACAATTTATTTACACATTTCAATGAAAATAGTCTAATGTTTATATGTTTTTATTTAAGGTTGTTGTACGATAAAAAAATGCGCGAGACTGTATTGGCAAGACGCTTCCATTTCTTGTCTGCCCATATTGTCAGCGGAGCGACAATTGTCAGGGAACCGGGTTCAGTTAGGGAGTACTTAGTGAATCGATACACGGCCTACGTCGGCAACCCAGATAGCTTGTTTATTTTGCCGTATAACACTGTTCCAGTGGGGTGAGTTTTTCATTTATTCTAATATATCTTTGTTTATTTTGCGTAGAAACTTTTCTTCTAAACTGTTGCTTAAATTTTTAGAAAACACTGGTTGTTGTTGGCTATCGATCCGATTAAAGAAGTTGTGTACTTTCTGAATTCGGTAGACGGGGAATGGACTAACTATCCCGCTATGAAGGAAACTGTTGATCAGTAAGTGAGATCGTTCTAACTATTCGTGTATATTTATATATTTAATTATTTCTGTGAGATTGATCTAAATATATGTTTTTATTTTCTTAGATCAATACAAATATTTCGTAGTCAAAGGGACGCACAGGTACCCCGGAGTAAATCATCAAATATTACTTGGATCAAAGTGCAGGTACAAAATTAGTTGCTTATAATAATAATGTTACTTGATAAAATTACACGACAACTATAAAATATATTCTGTTTTTCTATGCAGTGTCCGTTACAGAATAACGATGTAGATTGCGGATACTTTTGCTTGAGGTTTATGAAAGAAATCCTTCATAAAAATCAAGTAGAGATTCCAAGCACGGTATGGATTTATAACTTAGAATAATTTTGTATGATTTCTACATTTAATAACATCATGCATATACTGAAGTAATAATTTCTTATGTAGTACTTTGATGACCTCTATACTATGTCGTACACGAAAGTTCAAGTGGAAGAAGTCAAAGAGGAAATATGTCAATTTTATGTTGAAAACAGATTATTCTGATGGGTATGAATAAAATATTATTGTACGTGTTAGTTTGATTGTGTTGGAGCCTTTAATATTGTTTGTTTAATTGACCGTGTTGTTCATATTCATACTTTGCAGGATGACGACCGTGTCGGTGGAGCATTATTTTCGATGTAATTATATATGATTTAGTTACATATGTATATATATATGGTTACAAATTAACACGATACTTTGTATGTGATTTAGTTATGGTTACAAATGTATATAAGGATTGAATTATGGTTACAAATGTATATATACTTTGTATGTGATTTAGTTACATATGTATATAAGGATTTAGTTATGGTTACAAATGTATTATATGGTATACCGGTTTCTGTTAATATAATACCGGTTTCTGTGAATATTATAAGGATTGAATTACAGGTTAAATTATTGGACCAAAAAAAAATTACAGGCCGCACAGGGAACCTCAAATTATAGGTTTCACTTTAAAAAATTTGTATGAGCTACGAAAGCGCTTTTGGCTAAAAAGCGCTTTCGTAGGCAGGATAAATAAAAAAAAAAATTAAATAGAAACCCCCTACCAAAGCGCTTTTTATGGAAAAAGCGCTGTGAAAGACCCCCCTATCAAAGCGCTTTTTCCATAAAGCGCTGTAAAAACCATGATAAATAAAAAAAAAAAATTAAATAGAAACCCCCTATCAAAGCGCTTTTTATGGAAAAAGCGCTGTGAAAGACCCCCCTATCAAAGCGCTTTTTCCATAAAGCGCTGTAAAAGCCATGATAAATAAAAAAAAAAAAATAGAAACCCCCTATCAAAGCGCTTTTTATGGAAAAAGCGCTGAGAAAGACCCCCCTATCAAAGCGCTTTTTCCATAAAAAGCGCTGTAAAAGGCCTGATAAATAAAAAAAATAATTTAAATAGCACACCTATCAAAGCGCTTTTCAAAAAGCGCTGGGAAAGACCCCCCTATCAAAGCGCTTTTTAAGGAAAAAGCGCTGTGATAGGTCCACCTACGACAGCGCTTTTGGCCAGAAAAAAGCGCTTTCGTAGCCTACGCCATCGCTGGCTACGGCAGCGCTTTTAAGCGCTTTTAAAGGGCAAAAAAAAGCGCTGTGAAAGCCCATTTTCGTAGTAGTGTCACAAGTTTACTGTCAAAGTAATTATATTTCTTTAAGATCTTTTTCATATACTGTGATTGATCCAAAGAAACTTCCTTGCTCGGATTTTGTGATCTTGATACCAAGAATCACACTCACTTCTCCGAGGTCTTTCATATCAAAGTTGTTGCACAACAACGATGTCATATCATTAATGGCCTGAATGTTTGATCTAAATATGAGTAGATCGTCTACATATAGACATATGATAGTGCAAATACAATTCTCAAATTTGTAATAAACGTATTTGTCCCTTTCATTCACTTTGTACACATTCGATATCATTAAGTTATCAAACTTTACATGCCATTGCTTTGGAGCTTGTTTTAGCCCATACAAAGACTTATCTAACTTACAGACCTTGTTTTCTTATCCATAGATCACAAACCCTTCCGGTTGTTTCATATAGATTTCTTCTTCTACGTCACCGCTTAAAAAGTTGTTTTAACATCCATTTGGTGTACTATTAAGTTATAAATAGCAGCTATTGAAATAAGTACCCTAATGGATGTAATACTAGTGACAAGAGAAAAGGTGTCGAAGAAATCTATATTTTCTCTTTGTCTAAAACCCTTGGCAACAAGGCAAACCTTGTATTTATCAATAGTTCCATCTGGTTTTAGTTTCTTTTTCAAAACCCATTTACAACCGATTGGTTTGCAACCAGGAGGCAAGTCTACTAAGTGTCAGGTCTTGTTAGATTCTAGAGATTATATCTCATCATTGATAGCTTCTTGCCATAACTAAACATCCAGAGATGACAAGGCTTCTTGAAGATTCATTGGATCTTCTTCTACATTATAAGCCGCATAATCAGGCCTATAGTCTTTAGCAACTCTTACTCGTTTACTTCGTTGAAGTTTTGTTTCTACATTGTCGTTGCTTTCTGTGCTTCTTATCACATGAATGTGACTCGATTGTGTGCCCCCACTATTTCTCAATTTGAAAGGAAATTTGTCTTCATAGAATTCAACATCAGTTGATTCTATGATCACTTTTGCCTTTAGGTCATAAAACCTATATGCTTTACTGTTTGCTGCATACCGAATGAAAACACATTCATATGCTCTACTAACGAGTTTAACTCATTTCGGATCCAGAATTCTGACATAAGTCAGACAACCCAAAGTTCTCAAATAAGACAAGTTTAATTGTCTTTTCTTTAATATCTCATAAGGAGAGATCTTACATTTTGACTTGGGGACTCTATTCAGGACATAGCAAACAGTCAATAAAATTTCCCCCACCAGTGAGGAGCAGCATCAGAATTCATCATAATTGCAACAACATGTTCAGTAAAAGTTCTATTCTTTCTTTCTATTTTACCATTCATTGCAAGATAGTATGGTGCAGTCGTTTCATGTACAATTCCATGTATAAAATTCATTACTAAACTAGAATCATACAGTTTATCTACACTACAAATTCTTATTATATCATTTTCAAATTCTTTACAAAAAATTTAAACATATAAACTTCATTCTTCATAATGGCGTACAAATCTACCCCAATAGACTGACTAAACCATGTCTTATTTAAAAGAAAACCAGAAACAATATTCTTTCTAATCTTAGGAACATGCATAACGTTCCTTAAGATTAAAGTCTTTTTGAAGGTGAAATTTAGCTCTATGTCTACAATTCCAACAACATTCATGGTCTGGCCATCTCCTAGCAACACTTTCTTATCTTTAGTATTCGTGTATATTTAAATATAACACGATCATAACAGACACAACGAGAGACGCAAGTGTCTATCCACCAACCAACATATCCATCAACCATGTTGATTTCAATGATCATAGCATTAAATTGCCCATTAACCAGGTTGACCTGTGCATTAGGGACAACACTAAGTTCAAGCTTACTTCTACATTTCTTAGTCATATGAATTGATTTTCCATAGTTAAAACAAAGGGAAACCAACGTAATTTCTTTTAGGTGGTGGTTGTTGCCTAGTTGGAGCTATTGGGATCATAGAAGGATTCTCATTCTTTATTCGGTTCACAATATTGCAATTCTGATTCTTTAATCATTTGCCAAATGGCTTCAGAACTACACCGAATTTCTTTTTGTTTTTAGAAACAACCAGGACTTTTTCTTTTTGATATTGTCTCTAAGATTCCCTTTTTGTTTTTTTTAAACACTCAAACTATGGGGTAGTTTGTCAATAATAAAACCAATTTTAAATTGTTCATTTAAACACATACCTTTTGTGATGATATTTTAAGCAATCTTTTGAAGTTCGTAACATTGAGCCTCCATCGACCTTACATCTTTGCATTTGATACTTGAAGTAGCGGCTAACAACATACTTCTTTGCTCCAGCTTCTACGCCATACTTCTTTTTCTGAGTCTCTCAATCTTGTTTTGCAGTATCACATTGTGATCGGTGGATCTGGAACTGACTGTTTTAAAGCTGGTTCGCGAAATGTCGCGGAAGCAAGAGTCGCCACCGTCTTTTATTTTCTCCAATAGGAAAGGACAAAAGCACAGAAAAATTCCTTTAAAGAGATTGCTCTCGGTTCGGGAGGTAGGTTATAGAAAGGGAAGGTGTTAGCACCCTTTCTATCCATGGTTATCCATGGGCTCTTAGGTACTTGCTCAATGTGTTTTCAAAATTGTTTGCTTGCTTTTCAATGTGGGTTTCAAAAATATTCTTTGAAAAGTTTCAGTTTAACTCGTATGTCAGAGTGTTTGAAAAGTTCGTTTTGAAAGGTTTTTGAAAGTGTTGGTGAAAAGATGTTTTGATTTGTTTGAAATTAGAGCAAGTATCCTTGAGAACCTACCTACCCTAAGGAATTCGTCTGTGTAAAAGTCCTTTAAAGTAATGCCATCCCACCATTGAGAGGTAGGTAGCACCACTGTTGGAGGTGTTTGGGTCAATTCGAGTTTTAGGGACGTGGTGATCACCGGAGCAATGGGAAGACACCTTAGAAGCTACCCTCATGCCAGGTTCCCGGATCATGAGGACTTACTAAGACGTCTTCTACTCGACGACCACCTTTCGAAAGGCAACAGTGAGGCGTACCCTAGGGGTGGTGTGTGCGATCCGTGTGTCATGTTCAGTTTATTGTTTGTCTTATCATGCATTGGTGATCTAACGATTCGATTTTATTTTTGGGCATACATTCTTTCATGCATATTTATTAACAGTTATATACTTGCGAGAAAATAAATCTAGACTATTACAACTGGCGCGGGTCCACATCGCCAAAAAAAACCGAACCCGATTTGACTGAAAGTAAAAAAAAAACAATAAAATAAAAGTGCGAGAAATAAATCTAAACTTATTACAAGGCTTTGGGGCATATACAGAGGTATTTAAACAATATAAAATAAATGCGCGAAATAAAGAGATTAAACAAAACTAGGGCGTTGGACCCTTTTACAAACAACTAAAATTAATCAAGGAATTTAAAATTAAAATTAAATGAAAAATAGTATTTTTTGTATTTTTTAGATTTAAAAGAAAAAAGACAAATTAATTAAAACTAAAATGCTAAACCCTAGTTCTAATGTTTTTTAAGTTATTAAGAAAAAGATTTAATTTCTAACCTAATTTAATTCTAAATTAATTTATGTACAATTTTTAATTTATGAAAATAAATAAATAATATTATTATTCTGAAAAAAGGAAAAATAAAAAAAAAGAAAATAAAAAGTTATTAAACCTAAACTCTATTTTTTTGGATTTTTAGTTATTAAGATTAAAATCTAACCTAAAATGCAACCCTAGTTTAATTATGAAAAATACTAATACTATGGCAAAAAACAAGGAAAGTTAAAAGGAAAAAGTCATTAACCTAATTCTATGTTTTTGTTTTGATTTTTATTAAAAGGAATTAAAGTTGAAAACCTAATTAAAACTAAATATTTACATGTTATTATTTATGAAAATAATTATAATATAAATTATATATTTTGGCATTTTTTGATTTTATGATGTTTTTATTATATTTATGTAAAAATAATTAATTAAATAAATAGCAAATAAAAGAAATAAAAAAGAAAAGTTAAAGAAAGAATAAAAATTAATAAGGCAAACCAGGGGGGTGGACCCCAAAATTGTGAGGTGCAGGCCTAGCAAATCAGGCCCATTTGCATTGAATTGGTTGACTTTCCTGGATAGAGTGCTGCACATTGACTGGAGTCTATGATACACCTTTGGTCATGGCCCTTGGATTGCTTCTAATGGACGCGTGGAGGTTGATTTTTGAGTGTGCATGGTGTACCTGGACATTAGCAAAGCATAGAATTTCATTTTGAAAAATAATATGGAATTTTGCCAGACCTGGGACTTGAACCCAGGTCATGAGGGTTAATGGGATTCACGCTTACCACCTGAGCCAGCACGCACATGTTATCATATTACAACAAATAAATAACAAAAAGAAATATTGGTCAGTGGCATTTAAAAGCGCGCGAGATTTAAAGTGACCAATAGCTGATGGACACGAGACCGTCTTCTTCCTTTTCCTGAAACAAAAACATATTGGCAACGGTTTTGCAACCATGGTGTTAGGGTGGCTATGGAAAAATAACGAATAGGACTGTGGTGCATATAAATTGATCGCGAGGTATGCTTCTTCTTCGTTGGAGCACGCTGATTGCAATGGTAGTGATCTTGGGTCCCAATTTTTCCTTGGGTGAGAAACCCCAATTCAAAAACTCTGAAAACCTAAATTTCAATCATGGTGAAATCCCATACCCGATGCAAAAATCAAATTAAATGTAAAGGTTAGCTTTGAAACTTTGTAAGGAACAAAAATATACAGTTAAAATGCAATGATCATGCTTAGAATTGAGAACACGATTTCAAAATTTTTTCTGTGCAGTTTGAGTTGTAGCCACCACCTCCTTGCGTTTTGATTGATGTTAGGGATTGAGATGCGCTCAGAAATTGTCCAGGATGCTATTAGGAAAAAAATTGAGGCTTAAAGGATCCTTTTTCCTTGATTTCAGATTTGCCTTTTTATGTCAAAATTTCAAAATGCCAAAGCTCGTTTGGGCGCAGCTTATGATCTCTTAGGCCTAGGGTTTGACTCAGTGATGATCATGGAATGGAATTGGCTTGCTCTTTTGCCTTAATTCATGCTTGTGAGAGAATTGGTCTTAGGGTTTTCACTCTTAACCATTTTTCCTCCTTTTTAGCCAAAACCTAGACCTAGTGTGCAAATGAACCCTAACCTGATTTCTTGAGTTGGTTCATGATTCATAGAAATTGTCCAAGTTCATATGACACTATTCCATTGGTTTTTAAATTTTATTTGAATTTTCAAAGAATTAAAATGAATTAAATCATCAAAAATTAAATAAAATAAAAAAAATCAATATTTGGTCTTGAAATTAACCATGGGACACGTGTGTGGCATGACAAGGATGAACCAAGTGGAAAAAATGGGGCCCTTTTGTCAAAAATTGGATTTTCAAGGATAGTTGACTTTTGCCATTTCACAAAAATTTCCCAACTTCTACAAGGCATAACTTGCTCAATTTTTAAGCTTTTCACATGTTCTTGGACATTTTGGAAAGGTCTTTGAGTCCTTTAACCAATTCCTTTGGTCCCATGTCATTTTGATTTACCAATCTCAAATTATGGCCTTTGACTTAAAGTCCCTTTTTGTTGACTTTTGAAAATGACCTGTAATGTTGAAATTGATAACTTTTTGTGAGAGCATTTCTTGGACTTGAAGTATGAAGATGAACTGTAGGAAATGTCTTTCTCTTCAAAATGAGCTTTGGATGGAATTTTTCTGATAATCCATGTGAAAGTTATGCCCTGGTCAATTTCAGTTGACTTTTTCAACTGTCCAAATATAGCAACTTTTGCATCTTTGATGATTTCTGAGCCAAATTTTGAGAATCATGATCAAGCATTGATCAAATGATGTTTGTGGCTTCAAAATGATATGTTGACCAAAAATTTGAACTTTTGACTGCCAAATGACCATTTTGCCCCTACAGTTGACTGTAGTGCAATTTAGGGTTTTGACTGTGCAATTTTGAGCTGAATGCCTTGAAACTTGATATGAGGATGCTTGACTATGTTTGTAAGCATATGAGACTTGATTGAGCCTTTGAAAACTTCATTTTCTTGATCAGACTCAAAACCCTAATTTTGACTGTATAGGAGACAGTTGAGCTGCACAACCCTTGGGGAATTTTTTAGCCTGGCTTGGCAATTTCTTGAGGAATATGGGAGGGCAAATTTTGGGGTATAACAGTTGCCCCTGTTCAATCTTCTTAGACCTGAGGATGCAGATTGGCTGACGTGCCTTTCGTAATCCGAGGGTAAAAGATGATTGGACACTAGAGTGCCCGGAAATTTGCGCTCACATGTTAGCAATGATGGTGGAATGAGCTTATAGATGCCATTTGGATGTTGATGAAATAGGATGATGGGCTTATAGATGCCATATGGATGTTGATCGCGTAAGAGATTCCTTAGCGAGAACCTGCATACCTGCAAAAGAGAAAATGAGTACCTGACACGTTGCAGGAGCTGATTTTAGATGCTTGGTATAGATATGTCCTGACTGGTTACAGGAGCTGAGTCTGGAGCTTCAAACGGCGATGAAAGAACCAGGGATGATCACTTCCTTAGCATGAATGGTAAGAGAGCATTGGACGATTTTAACTTCAACAACGCTCGTTGAGAAAAATCTGGGGTGTCTTCTACTGGGATAAGAATCAGGGAGATCTTAAGGTCGATCTGACTGAACCAGAGAGGCCTTTGACTGGGTAAGTATCAGGAAAATCTTGGGACGATTTGACTGAACCGGTCTAGGTCTTGAAATGTCTTCAAAGGGATAAGCATCAGGAAAATCTTGGGACGATTTAACTGAACCAGAGAAGGCCTTTAACTGGATAAGCAATCAGGAAAATCTTGGGACGATTTAACTGAACCGGTCTAGGTCTTGAAATGTCTTCAACTGGATAAGCAATCAGGAAAATCTTGGGACGATTTAACTGAACCAGAGAAGGCCTTTGACTGGATAAGCAATCAGGAAAATCTTGGGACGATTTAACTGAACCGGTCTAGGTCTTGAAATGTAGCTTGAGAACTTAACTGGATCTTTCCTGAAAGGTAAAAGTCAGCCATATGCAATGCATGATATGGATCAAGCAATGATGTTCTCAACATAACTGAGATTTGTATGATGCAGTGTGTTATGCATGCTATAATGATGTATGTGATGTTTCATGACTTGTATGTTTTTTTTTTGTCTAGGAAAATGAATCCTTGACGGATGCCAGGAAGTCATATCCCGGGCTGATGTTTGAAGAATAGATTTCCCTTCCGCTGGGGATGATAGTTGCAAGTATACCGATAGGAGAAGATGACTCCGTTGCGGAACAAGCTTGGCGAATGAATAATTCTGCGGGGAGAAAGGATACTCTAGCGACCATGCTGGGAAGCAATACTCTGTGGGGATAGAGATGTTTTGCTGGCGATACCGTTGTTACGTTGGAAGTGTGAATAGACTTCGCTGGGGATAGGAAGGAATTATGTTGACGACGACCTTTCCGTGGCTTTTGGCTGAGGATAACCCAGTTACATCCTGTTGAGGAAATAACTCTTTAAATCAAGCCAGACGACGCGTTCGTGTTCTGTGAAGGATAAGCTTCCAGAATTTACTGGGGATAAGCTTACTGCTTGGGGAGATGGATTCCTAACTTTCTTGGGGAACTAGATTAGGCTCTCCTGGGGAAGTTTTGGACTGCGGGGAAGTGATTCCTTTGAACGTTGGTGTATGCCGCCGGGGAACAATCTTTAGACCAAGACTGTCGGGAATGCTTGTTAAGAATATGTATTGCTGCTGGGGGATGTTGGGATCTGCGGGAGCATACCCAATTTCCTTGAGATTTATCAACTCTGCTTGGAGAAGAAGGCATTTACTCTCTGGGGAATTAAGATGTACTGATCATGTTCTTTAGCTGGACCTACCTTGGTACCTTGGAGGACGGAAACAATCAGATTGCTTAAACCATCAGTTATTGCCCCTGTTTCTATGGGGGAGGCACATGTGGGATGCTGATAATTGTTGAGGGTTAAACCTTCTTCTGGTAGGCAGGTGACGAGATGACAGGACATAGTCGTACGCTTTGATCCCTAACTTTCGCCTGGACCGCCCTTTCGGGTTTTCAGTCCACCGGGATACCCATTTTTGCCCAATCCGCCTTTTCAGGTTTTCGACTTGCCGGGTGTACAGTTTTTTTTATATTCATCCCTTGTTTTTGCCCGAACCCTTTTGGTTCGCCGGGAAGCCCTTATTTTTGACTAGGTGTGTCAACCTAGCGGGTCTTTGATTGTGCGTAGTATTTTTCGATTATGTCCGTGCTTTCAGCATGTAGGGAATTGCCCCTGTTAGAAATTGTTTCGTCATGCCACCAGAAGGTGTTTGATCAGGCCAGATTCGTGTTTGAAATGCCCCAAGTGACTCAAGCGGAGGTTTGCCCCAGGCTATTTGGCCTTTGAGAGATTCTCCGAATCTTGACTGGACTGCCCCAGATGATAGACCATGATCATGTCGTGCCCCTTGATTGGAGATACTTTTGTTCATTAGACTTTCGTCATGCGAATTTCTATGCTGTTCAAACAAAAAGTCATATGCAAACAAAGTTATGTTAAAAATGCAAGGCTTATGTCTGTCTCAAAGATTTTGAAAATGCATTCTTTTTTCATAAAACAAGTGAATGTTTGTAAAACATAATGTCAACTCCGTATTTACCGTAGGCCTTCAGGAGTCAGGATACCTTTCGTAACAGTATGCTTTCGAACTAAACCATGCTTCAACTAGGACTTTTAAGGGTTGTAACGTGGCTTGGTTCACGGTTTAAGAAACAAAGTATAAAGGTTCAAATTTTATTTGTACCCACCCTCTCTTCGTGATGTTCTCCAAACCTAAACTCAGTTGATCATACATTAGACCTTGTTTGAGTCTTTGCTCTAATTTTCTGGTGATGGATAACTTATTTTGAATAGGCAGTCATTCCTTTTTTGTCGGGGGTTTGTGTGACCTCCTTTTTTGATTTTGTGATCCCTAATTTTTGCCTGAACTGTTTCTTTTGTGATTACAGTCAGCGGGATGCCCCAGTTTTGTAAGTCTCCTTCATAGGTTTTGACCTTTTGGGCTTTTTGTTTATGATTTTTTGATAATGACCGCCTGTCTTTTTGATTGTTCTGAACCATCACTGTCTTTATTTTTCGTAAGGATCTCTTTGGTGCCATTCGTTATGCACTTGGATCAACTGAGAGACTACCCTGTCCCAGGTTATGATAAAGGGTTTTAATTTTCGAAAAGAAAAAATTCCTACTTCTTTGGCTCAAAGGGGTTGACGAGGGATTATCTTCCTTATTACTCCAGTGTTTAGGAATTGAAACAATGCCTGTACCTCATCAGCGGGGTCTGTTCAAAAGCATACTGGAGATCGTGGTATCGTTTTCGTCATCCTCCCTCAAGAGGCTTAGAATTATTAACCAAAAGAGTTGACATCAGAACAAATATGAAAATAATTTGCGTATAGTGAATATGAATATATTGATTCAAAATAGACATAAGCGATGCATTAATGAAATAACAATGTTTTAACAATGAGTAAATGTTTGAACAAAAGAAAATTGCAACTTGAACATTCGAATGAACAAAAATTTCTAGTCTCAGGGCTTGTCACTTCAAATGGTGAGCCTTGGGGGGATGGTAGAAAAATTCAGCCTGACCATCTTGTGTGAATTCCAATGCTCCTTCATCAATCAGGTCCTGGATCTTGTTTTTCAAAGCCCAACACTCGTTTGCATTATGTCCTGGACAGGCAGAGTGGTAGGCACACCTTTTATTGGGATCATAAGCAGGATGTGCTGTGTTGGGGTTCTGGGGATGATCCCTTAATGTGATCAGGTTCAATCTCAACAGGCGTTGTAAAGCTTGAAACGGCGACATATTGAGCGGGGTGAACTTCCTCCTGGGCTTGTCTGTCTGAAGTTGGTGAAGTTGCTGCTGAATTGGTGATACTGGAGCCATATGAGGAGCCCTCTCCTTGCCTCTTTGTCTCAAAGGTGGTGGAACAATGATTGGCTTTTTATCCTTAGATGTTTGCCCCAGTTGGTTACCCTGAAGCAGTTTGTTGACGAGAACCCCGAGCTCATCTTGTCTTTGAGCTAAACCTTGAATGGCATTCCTCTGCCCCAGCATTTGGGCTTTCAATGCATCCACCTCAGCTTGTAGGTGTTCTAGCCTTTCATCCTCAGCACTGTTCCTGACAAAAGTCTCCATGATAAGTGTCCTTAGCTCTTCCTGCCCCTTGGATAGATTCAGGAGGATTTCCCCGAACCGAGTCTCTTGAGCAAGAAGGTCCTGGTTGTCTTGTTGTGAAACCATTGCTGAAATAAACAGCGGGAAAGGTAAGTGACCTGCAACAAAGATACCTGTTATGTAAGGATGAGTATGATATGCATGCAATGTTTTCAAGGATCTCGCGAGGTAAACCAGAAAATTTGTTAGCATTGGAATTTAGAGCTTGATTGAAGGACACCCATGTTATTAAGAACTCTTCTTCAATAATCAAAGGCTCACCATATCAAGTGGATCATAGCCCCTGACTACATTGGCTAGAGGAAAATAAATCCTCTTTGCCCCTTGCTAGATGTTTGATTTATATGACCTGCATCACAAGCCCTTGAGATCCTTGAAATGGGTTAGGATGTATGCAATGGTATGATGTCATGATATGCATGGGGTAATGTGAGTAACCCTGTTATGAGTCCAAATTAAGGACTGCAAAAACCTGCAAGAAACTTAGGATACCCTGTTATGAGTCCTAATTAAGGACTACAACCACAACCTGCAAGAGACAAATGTCAGGTAATAAGCATGCAAGTAGTTCAAGTAGGAAGGCACACAAGTCACACAAGAAAAGCCCTTAAAGTTTAGGCCAGCATGGAGTCTGGGTAGTACCCTCTTGAAGTTGGTGGGTTCAACCTGTCCTAATCAAAGTAACCGGGTTCTAAGGTTCCCAATATCACGGGATTGCTTTCATTGTTCATCGTTTCGATTTAGCCACTGAACTGGCGACCGAAATATTCCAGGAAAGCAACCCTCAATTGAGTGTAGTATCGAGTATCAACCAACCTCGGACTGCGCCAAAGTCAGTTATCTCACTACCCTAAAGAGGCCAAGATGGTTCAATTAAGGTTCCTAAGGTCTGTTGATGCTTCATGACACCACATGGAGGCCCCGTACTCTCCTTGACTGAACTCAAGGGTTACCGGTACACACCAAGGTGCCACATCAACGTAGTAGACTGTTTCAACCATGTCGGTATACCCCGCACAGTTCCCTCACAGCCTTGTTGCTACTTTCTAAGAAGGTATCCCCCAGATCCGGGTTAGGATCTATAGAACTCCCAAGCAACCCACAATTTTAAAGCACACAAGGAAAACAATTGAAAACACAGTTATGAACTAGCCCTAAGGTACACCTCACTTTAAGTTTGTCCCCAGCAGAGTCGCCAGTTCTGTGATCGGTGGATCTGGAACTGACTGTTTTAAAGCTGGTTCGCGAAATGTCACGGAAGCAAGAGTCGCCACCGTCTTTTATTTTCTCCAATAGGAAAGGACAAAAGCACAGAAAAATTCCTTTAAAGAGATTGCTCTCGGTTCGGGAGGTAGGTTATAGAAAGGGAAGGTGTTAGCACCCTTTCTATCCATGGTTATCCATGGGCTCTTAGGTACTTGCTCAATGTGTTTTCAAAATTGTTTGCTTGCTTTTCAATGTGGGTTTCAAAAATATTCTTTGAAAAGTTTCAGTTTAACTCGTATGTCAGAGTGTTTGAAAAGTTCGTTTTGAAAGGTTTTTGAAAGTGTTGGTGAAAAGATGTTTTGATTTGTTTGAAATTAGAGCAAGTATCCTTGAGAACCTACCTACCCTAAGGAATTCGTCTGTGTAAAAGTCCTTTAAAGTAATGCCATCCCACCATTGAGAGGTAGGTAGCACCACTGTTGGAGGTGTTTGGGTCAATTCGAGTTTTAGGGACGTGGTGATCACCGGAGCAATGGGAAGACACCTTAGAAGCTACCCTCATGCCAGGTTCCCGGATCATGAGGACTTACTAAGACGTCTTCTACTCGACGACCACCTTTCGAAAGGCAACAGTGAGGCGTACCCTAGGGGTGGTGTGTGCGATCCGTGTGTCATGTTCAGTTTATTGTTTGTCTTATCATGCATTGGTGATCTAACGATTCGATTTTATTTTTGGGCATACATTCTTTCATGCATATTTATTAACAGTTATATACTTGCGAGAAAATAAATCTAGACTATTACAACTGGCGCGGGTCCACATCGCCAAAAAAAACCGAACCCGATTTGACTGAAAGTAAAAAAAAAACAATAAAATAAAAGTGCGAGAAATAAATCTAAACTTATTACAAGGCTTTGGGGCATATACAGAGGTATTTAAACAATATAAAATAAATGCGCGAAATAAAGAGATTAAACAAAACTAGGGCGTTGGACCCTTTTACAAACAACTAAAATTAATCAAGGAATTTAAAATTAAAATTAAATGAAAAATAGTATTTTTTGTATTTTTTAGATTTAAAAGAAAAAAGACAAATTAATTAAAACTAAAATGCTAAACCCTAGTTCTAATGTTTTTTAAGTTATTAAGAAAAAGATTTAATTTCTAACCTAATTTAATTCTAAATTAATTTATGTACAATTTTTAATTTATGAAAATAAATAAATAATATTATTATTCTGAAAAAAGGAAAAATAAAAAAAAAGAAAATAAAAAGTTATTAAACCTAAACTCTATTTTTTTGGATTTTTAGTTATTAAGATTAAAATCTAACCTAAAATGCAACCCTAGTTTAATTATGAAAAATACTAATACTATGGCAAAAAACAAGGAAAGTTAAAAGGAAAAAGTCATTAACCTAATTCTATGTTTTTGTTTTGATTTTTATTAAAAGGAATTAAAGTTGAAAACCTAATTAAAACTAAATATTTACATGTTATTATTTATGAAAATAATTATAATATAAATTATATATTTTGGCATTTTTTGATTTTATGATGTTTTTATTATATTTATGTAAAAATAATTAATTAAATAAATAGCAAATAAAAGAAATAAAAAAGAAAAGTTAAAGAAAGAATAAAAATTAATAAGGCAAACCAGGGGGGTGGACCCCAAAATTGTGAGGTGCAGGCCTAGCAAATCAGGCCCATTTGCATTGAATTGGTTGACTTTCCTGGATAGAGTGCTGCACATTGACTGGAGTCTATGATACACCTTTGGTCATGGCCCTTGGATTGCTTCTAATGGACGCGTGGAGGTTGATTTTTGAGTGTGCATGGTGTACCTGGACATTAGCAAAGCATAGAATTTCATTTTGAAAAATAATATGGAATTTTGCCAGACCTGGGACTTGAACCCAGGTCATGAGGGTTAATGGGATTCACGCTTACCACCTGAGCCAGCACGCACATGTTATCATATTACAACAAATAAATAACAAAAAGAAATATTGGTCAGTGGCATTTAAAAGCGCGCGAGATTTAAAGTGACCAATAGCTGATGGACACGAGACCGTCTTCTTCCTTTTCCTGAAACAAAAACATATTGGCAACGGTTTTGCAACCATGGTGTTAGGGTGGCTATGGAAAAATAACGAATAGGACTGTGGTGCATATAAATTGATCGCGAGGTATGCTTCTTCTTCGTTGGAGCACGCTGATTGCAATGGTAGTGATCTTGGGTCCCAATTTTTCCTTGGGTGAGAAACCCCAATTCAAAAACTCTGAAAACCTAAATTTCAATCATGGTGAAATCCCATACCCGATGCAAAAATCAAATTAAATGTAAAGGTTAGCTTTGAAACTTTGTAAGGAACAAAAATATACAGTTAAAATGCAATGATCATGCTTAGAATTGAGAACACGATTTCAAAATTTTTTCTGTGCAGTTTGAGTTGTAGCCACCACCTCCTTGCGTTTTGATTGATGTTAGGGATTGAGATGCGCTCAGAAATTGTCCAGGATGCTATTAGGAAAAAAATTGAGGCTTAAAGGATCCTTTTTCCTTGATTTCAGATTTGCCTTTTTATGTCAAAATTTCAAAATGCCAAAGCTCGTTTGGGCGCAGCTTATGATCTCTTAGGCCTAGGGTTTGACTCAGTGATGATCATGGAATGGAATTGGCTTGCTCTTTTGCCTTAATTCATGCTTGTGAGAGAATTGGTCTTAGGGTTTTCACTCTTAACCATTTTTCCTCCTTTTTAGCCAAAACCTAGACCTAGTGTGCAAATGAACCCTAACCTGATTTCTTGAGTTGGTTCATGATTCATAGAAATTGTCCAAGTTCATATGACACTATTCCATTGGTTTTTAAATTTTATTTGAATTTTCAAAGAATTAAAATGAATTAAATCATCAAAAATTAAATAAAATAAAAAAAATCAATATTTGGTCTTGAAATTAACCATGGGACACGTGTGTGGCATGACAAGGATGAACCAAGTGGAAAAAATGGGGCCCTTTTGTCAAAAATTGGATTTTCAAGGATAGTTGACTTTTGCCATTTCACAAAAATTTCCCAACTTCTACAAGGCATAACTTGCTCAATTTTTAAGCTTTTCACATGTTCTTGGACATTTTGGAAAGGTCTTTGAGTCCTTTAACCAATTCCTTTGGTCCCATGTCATTTTGATTTACCAATCTCAAATTATGGCCTTTGACTTAAAGTCCCTTTTTGTTGACTTTTGAAAATGACCTGTAATGTTGAAATTGATAACTTTTTGTGAGAGCATTTCTTGGACTTGAAGTATGAAGATGAACTGTAGGAAATGTCTTTCTCTTCAAAATGAGCTTTGGATGGAATTTTTCTGATAATCCATGTGAAAGTTATGCCCTGGTCAATTTCAGTTGACTTTTTCAACTGTCCAAATATAGCAACTTTTGCATCTTTGATGATTTCTGAGCCAAATTTTGAGAATCATGATCAAGCATTGATCAAATGATGTTTGTGGCTTCAAAATGATATGTTGACCAAAAATTTGAACTTTTGACTGCCAAATGACCATTTTGCCCCTACAGTTGACTGTAGTGCAATTTAGGGTTTTGACTGTGCAATTTTGAGCTGAATGCCTTGAAACTTGATATGAGGATGCTTGACTATGTTTGTAAGCATATGAGACTTGATTGAGCCTTTGAAAACTTCATTTTCTTGATCAGACTCAAAACCCTAATTTTGACTGTATAGGAGACAGTTGAGCTGCACAACCCTTGGGGAATTTTTTAGCCTGGCTTGGCAATTTCTTGAGGAATATGGGAGGGCAAATTTTGGGGTATAACACACATCAACTGTAATTATCATACAGATCATCTGCAAGTCTATTCAAAATATGATTTTGTAGAGATTTTCATCCTCTTTCTATAAGGTGATTTCTTTACTATGCTGTAAATCATTCGCTTGAATCTGTGCAGCAGATTCAACTTTAACACTATTAAGCGTTCCTTCTAAGTCTCCAGATTTACTATCGTTAGTTTGTTCGATTGATCCAGAAGGAGCAACAGAATGTCATCGATCAAAATGTTAGCAACTTTTGTTTTCAACATTAAGAACTTCATCTTTTGTTGCCAACGTTTGAAGTGACTTCTCTCAAACATGAACGATTTCTCAACGACAATATCCGCAAAAGAACCAATAATTTCTTCGGTAGTCATGGCAGTTTGAAACGTCTTAAAATTGTTGGATTTTGGATTTTAAAACATTTGCCACCGAAGAAATTACCAGGTTGAGTCGCGGACTAGGTCGCTCTCTTTAAGACATTTCGCGGCACTGCTCAAAAATTATGCAAAACAGTCAAACTACCGCGCCGCCTCTAGGATAAAACAACCCAGTTCTATACTGTATGATTACTACTTGCATGATAGATAATCGGTCTAGAAATACACCCTCTGATGGTACAAGACCATTCAAATATGGTATCAACACCACTCATAGTATTTGGTACAAAGACCAGTCATAATAATTTCTTAAATAAAAAGAAACTCAAATAATTCTCCAAAGAGAAATTAATAATGGTCATTTGACCACTCATAATAATTTCTTAAACAAAGAGAAATTCAGATAATTCTCCAAAGAGAATCCAAAAGATTAAACTTGAAAATTTCTAAACTCAAATGAGGAGAAATTAACATAATTCTCTAAAGAGAATTCAAGAAAATACTCAGAAAATTCAACGAGTAGGAAGAAAGGGAAAGAAGGTGGCGCTTCGACAATTCGAGAGACGCAGAGTTATGAGAGTGAGGAAGGAAAAACTAATAGAATAATTTTTTGTGTAATTTGAAATGAAATATGTGCACTCTTTATATAGTGAAGTAAGATAGTTAATATTTCTCATATAAGCAATGTGAGACTAAATGACTTTTTCAACTAAAAAAATATTTTAACAATGTAGAACTTAAATTTTTTTTTAAATTCAACATATTGAAACATGAACATGTTCCAACAATTACATTAGATTAAAAAACTTAACTAACTAAATCTTCTTCTTTGTTGCATAATGCTAACAATCAAATTTCTTTTTATCATTGTTATAATAATTATTTGATTAAGATGAAGTAAGAGAAATCTAGGACACATCTATCACAATAGGTATTTAGAAAAAATTAAAATAAAAGTCTCCTTATTTTATATTTTTAATATTTTAGTCTTCAATTTTAAAATTCAGCTTTTTAATTGTCTTTTTAATATGTTCACAATTTTCTTGGCCTGTTCAAATTTTTTTATAAATGGAAAGTCTCCTCTATATATATATATATATATAGAGAGAGAGAGATATCAATCCTTTAAACTACATAGAATTATATAAATTTTTTCACAAGAGATTTAATAATGTCGCATGCGCCATGTACCCAGAATAGAGATTACTCCATTCATTTAAGCACTCTTGAATTTGATCCATTCAATATTGTTGACATAACATTTTCATTTATGATGTGACATTGACACAGGGTGTAGATTTGAATTTATGTGTCTATTAATAGATAGTAAGTCATAAATCATTAATATAATTCAATTAAAGTTTATAATTTAATATTAAAGTGTTAAAACAACTAAAATTAATTTATTTAGAAAATCTCTTTTGGTCTCTTCTTCTTTACGCGAAGAAACCCAACAAATTTAGAAAATTATGAAGATTATAATGAAGAAAACCAAAAAATTCTGCAAAAAGACCCAAAAGATGACAAAGATTATAATGAAGAAAATGAAGAAAAAAAATCAAAAGATCAGAGGAAAAATGAAGAAATTCTTAAAATCAAATTTAATCTCTTATCTATGACAACAATAAACAACAAAAATAAAACCTTCATTTCTCACTAAATAGAGTATTGAAAACTGAATTTTTTAAATAGGAAAACTAAAAGGCTGAGTTTTTAAATAAAGAAATAAAACTTTACAAAAATTAAAATAGTTTGTGTCATTTGTTAAAAAATTAGTTAAAATAGCTTCAAATTGAAGTGATTTTTCAATATTTTGATATTAAAAAAAGTTATAACAAAAGAATAAAATATGTACAATACTATTTTAAAAATAGTTATTTCCCTATTTCAAGAGAAGGGGACAGTTAAACAAAAAGCGTGCAGTACAAGATTAGATGAATATCAGCAAAAGCACCTCTTATACTATCTTTTGGTGATAGATTTTTCTCAAACTGTTGCAGTTCTCTTTGTAATTCTATGATTGGAATCTTTTCAGCCTAAGTATGTGAGTTAGCTTTTACATTCAAAATTATTGAGTTCTCTTCTAGTTAGTTATGCCATACAAACAAAATGATGCATATCATTAGCTCCTTCTCCAGTTCTTATAATTGAATTTAGTGTGTATTGTTTGTTAAGTTAATAGTAAGATGCATGAAAAACTTACCTTCATCAGCCTTTGTAACATTTACACAATGATCAGAAATCAAGAATCTGATTTTGTTTGTAATACAAAGTACTGGGCTTTTTAAGGCAGTAAGGAAAAATGAGTATCTACTATGCACCTGGTGCTTCTTCACTTGTTGCTAATCCAATATCCCTCTAACGTTGACTATTACATTACTCATTCGACCCTATTCGTTATGTGATCTTCAAATCCATTCACACTGTGTCGTTCGAATGTGTTCATGCCGACCATCTTTAGTCTGAAAATTGTTGGAAATCCACCAATTTCTATGATAAATTTCCATCAATCTTGCTGAACAAGATTGTTACCATCACATAATGACAATGCAAAAATATGAATGAAAGAAAGAAAATAAGACAATGAATGATTTTTCTGCAGAGTTTCTCTCTACCCACAAATTATGGAAAACATTTTATTCAATTACAACTGCAAATTCTATGAATACAACTTGATTGATTATAAAAATATGAGTTATTCACTCTATTTATAAATTTAGATTAGCTTGCTCTCTAAGTCAAAACCCAAAACTATAAAAGCCCAAAATACATATTTTAGAACTAAATCAAATCTATCTATTTTAAATCTAAATCAAATCTAAATCTAAAACCAAATCAAATATGTGTGCAACAAACTGCTCCCACACTTTGACTCAATCTTTTTGACACTTCTTTGTTTTCTACCGAGCAGGCTGCTTCGACACAAGAAATTATACTTTCAACACACCACTTAATTCATTGTGTCTAAGCTATCTATATTTATCATAGCTCTTAGTCTTCGAAATAATTCGATCTGCACACTCTTCGTCATGATGTTTGTATTTTGATTCTCGGTTTTGCAGTGTTCCAAGTTCATCTTCCCATATGCTACCTGTTCTCGAAGATAGTGGAATCTCATTTCGATGTGATTGCTTCGATCGTGTGCTATCGGGTTCTTTGCCAGATTGATAGTTGACATGATATCGATCTTGATGGTAATTGCTCCATAATCTTTCCCTGTAATTTTTTCGACCAAGTTCACCATCCATGTTGCTTGACATGCACAAAGAGAAACAACTATATACTCTGCTTCGCACGATGATAATGCCGCTACTAGTTCCTTTCTGGAACTCCAAGCAACTGATACACCACCTAGCATAAACATATATCATGTTGTAGATGTTCGATCCTCAATATCACTACACCAACTCGAATAAGTGTATCCTACTAACTTGTATTCTTTTCCTCTATCATTTGCAGGAAACGAAACTCCATAGTCCAAGGTTCCTTTCATATACCCTAATATCCTCTTCACTACTTCTACGTGTGATATCTTTGGCTTCTGCATGAATCTACTTACCATACCTATATAGTATGGTAAGTCGCGCCTTGTGTGACAAAGGTATCTTAATTACCCAATAAGTCTTTTTGTATTAGATTGGGTCGACATCATCTTCATCTGTATCTTTCGACAGTTGCAACCTTGGTTTAGCAGGTGTCAAAGTTGAGTTGCATTCTTCCATCTCAAATCTCTTGAGAATTTCTCATGTATATCTTCTTTGATGCATCAT
Source organism: Vicia faba (assembly GCA_948472305.1). NCBI lineage: Eukaryota > Viridiplantae > Streptophyta > Magnoliopsida > Fabales > Fabaceae > Vicia > Vicia faba. Next base: position 736,617,957 of record OX451740.1, on the reverse strand, counting down.
CAAACCTCCACCTCTCTTGTAGAATTCGATGTCAAGGAAATATGAAATGTCACCCAGATCAGACATTTCGAATTCCTTGCTGAGATCAACCTTTGAAGTCTTCGATCTCCTTCTTGCAGCTACCTGTTATTAATAAGTCATCGATATAGAGACATAGTATAAGCAATTCACTATTGCTTCTTCTTACATATACTCCATGCTCAGTTGTGAACTTCATAAATTCCTTCTCCATTAGAAAGCTATCTATCTTCTTATTCCAAGCTCTTGGAGCTTGCTTCAATCCATACAGAGCTTTATGCAGCCTGTACACCTTTCTCTCTTCATCATCTTTCACAAATCCAACTGGTTGTTTAACATAAACTTTTTCGTTTAAGGGTCCATTCAAGAATGCACACTTCACGTCCATCTGACATATGTGCCAAATGTTCATTTATGCTAGACCAACAATTAACCTGGTTGTTTCGATCCTAGCCACAGGTGCAAAAACTTCATCGAAGTCAAATCCTTCTTTCTGGAGAAATCCTTTCGCCATGAGTCTTGCTTTGTGTCGAGTTGTTTCCCCTTTGGGATTCATCTTCACTTTGTATACCCAATTGACATCAATTGTCTTTTGGATTTGAGGCAATTCGACAAGTGACCAAGTATTGTTGTCTTCGATTGACTTCACTTCTTTGTTCATTGCTTTCACCCACTTCGAATCTTTCAATGCTTCGGCTGCATTGACTGGTTTTACATCTACATAGAAAACATAATGTACCAGCTCACCTTTGTTATCAATCATACTATCTGATGTAATCACACAATCTTGCAGGCATGCGTCTTGTTCTTTGAGGTCTGCTTGTACATGGTTGATCTCTAATTTCTTCCTCTTGTCTAACTTCCTCTTTTCGAACTTCTCTTTCAACTTAAGTTTTTGGTTCTTCAAGTAGGATTCTCACTAAATCTTTCTTGACATTTTCAGTCCAATCCCATTCTTTAAGCTCATCTATGATCACGTCCCTGCTGATCACAGTTTACTTGTTCAATGGATCGAACAACTTGTAACCTCCTGTCGAATGATATCCTACTAGGATCATCTGACTCGAATTGTCATCAAGTTTTCTTCTCAACTGATTTGGCACGTGTCTATGTGTAATATATCCAAATACTTTCAGATGACTCAATCTAGGCTTCACAGCTGACCAACATTCTTCTGGAGTAATTCCTTCTAGCTTTTTTGTTGGACATCTGTTCAAAATTTATGTTGCAGTTGACACAGCTTCACCCCAAAACTCTTTAGGTAAATTCTTCCTTTCAACATACTTGTCACCATATTCACGATGGTTCGATTCTTCCTTTCTGTAGTTCCATTCTGGTGTGAAGTGTACGGTGGCACCACCTCATGCACAATCCCTTCTTTTTCACATAATTTATCGAAATCTTTTGACACATATTCTCCACCACCATCAGTTCTCAAAACTTTGAGCTTTCGACCAATTTATCTTTCGAACATAGACTTAAACTTGGTAAATACCTCGATAACTTCACTTTTCTTCTTGATCAGGTAAGTCCACCATTTTTTACTAAAATCATCTACGAACGTGACAAAGTATTTGTTACCTCCAAACGAATCCACCTGGATTGGTCCATATACATAAGAGTATATGACTTTGAGAATAGCCTTCGACTTGCTTCCTACATCCTTGCTTAAGATATTCTTGTGTTGCTTCGCTTTCACACATTCCTCATTCACCTTGTTTGGAATGTCGATTTCTGGCAATTCTGAAACCATATTTTTTCTCTTCAAATCTATGATGTCTCTGAAGTTGAGATGGCCTAGTCAATAGTGTCATATCCTTTCATCTCTGCTAACTGCAGTCGAAAGGCACTGGTGCTCCATCACATAAAGTTCGATCTTGAATGTTCTATTATGAGACATAAGATCCTTCAAGATTAATCTTTCATTTGCGTCAACGAATCTCATCATCTTGTCTTCAACTGATACTTTGTAATTCTTTTCAACCAACTACCATATGCTGAGCAAGTTTCTCTTCATGCCTGGTATGCACAACACATTGGAAATCACTTGCCTTTTCCATCTTTCCTCATAATCAAAATATCTCCAATACCTTCAGCTTCTAGAGTATTTTCGTTTGCGAATTTCACCATGTTCTTCATCGAGGGTTTTAGGTTGACAAACCAATATTTCCTTCCAGACATGTGTGATGAGCAACCTGAACCCAAGTACCAATGATCCTTGAATTTTTCTTCATATTTTGTTGTGACCATCAACAACATATCTTCTTCTTCATACTTTGCAAACTTTGCATCACTTTCTTGATTCTTTCGTTTTTCTGGACAATCACTAGAATAATGACCATATTTTTAACAATTGTAACACTAAATGTGACTCTTGTCAGGTTTTCGACCACCACCTCCTCCTCTATTCACAACACCACCTCTTTGGTTTCCTTGGTATGGTCTTCTCTGATTCGACACATTTTCTTCATGATGGTTTCCTATACCAGTCAAATTGTTGTAGCCACTTCTACCTTTATTGTCGAACCACTTTCCTTTGCCTTTCTTATCTTTTGTTGATTGAGCATGCAGAGCCACGTCACTCTTCAACTTACCTGCAGCTCTTTCAACCATTCTTTGTTCATGATATTCAAGCGTCCCTTGAAGCTCTTCCTTCAACAAATATGACATGTCCATCGACTCTTCTATGGAAACTACCACATGGTCAAACTTTGGAGCCAAAGATCTTCGAAACAACTTCTCTTTTTGTTAAAGTTTCTCCAAAAGTCTTGATTTGATTCACTAGTTTTGTAACCCTAGTGAAGAAATCATATATGCTTTTGATATCTTCCATCTGAAGCAACTCATATGTTCTTTTGTGAGTTTGTAACCTCGCCTCGTTCACCTTCTCAGTGCCTTCAAATGATTTATTAAAAATTTCCCAGACTTCTTTTGCAGACTCAACATCACTAACCTTTTCGAAATTGTCTGGGCTAACACATTGGTGAATTATAAAGAGAGCTTTATAATTCTTGTTCTTCGATTCTCTGTATTCTGCTTCTTCTTCTTCTTAAACGTCTTCGTCAAGCGGTTCTAATCCGTGTTTCACAAGATCCCAAAGACCTTGAAAATAGAATATAACCTTCATCTGTTTGCACAAATTCTCGTAGTTATCACCTTTAAGAATTGGGAGACTTGCTGGAAAATTTTCGCTAGCGTAATTCATCGCCATCGTGATCTTCTTCTTCAATCGTTCTTTATTGTTCTTCCCTTGAATCACTCAACCGAATATCTTGATACCAGATGTTAGAAATCCATAAAAATCTATGATGAATTTCTATCAATCTTGATGAACAAGATTGTTATCACCATACAATGACAATGAAAAAATATGAATGAAAGAAAGAAAAGAAGACAATGATTTTTCTACAGAGTTTCTCTCTGCCCACAAACTGTGGAAAACTTCTTATTCACTTGTAACTGCAAATTCGGTGAATACAACTTGATTGATTACAAAAATAGGGGTTACCCCTCTATTTATAGATTTATGTTAGCTTGCTCTCTAAGCAAAAACCCAAAACTATAAAAGCCCAAAATACCTATTTTAGAACTAAATCAAATCTATCTATTTTAGATCTAAATCAAACCTAAATCTAAAACCAAATCAAATATGTGTGTAACAAACTGCTCCCATACTTTGACTCAATCTTTTCGACACTTCCTTGTTTTCTATCGAGCAAGCTGCTTCGATACAAGGAGTTATATTTTCAACAAAAATAAGATGCTAGTTGAGACAATTGTTAGTGCCAAGATCGTCTAGAAATCCTTATCTCACAAGTGTTTCACTCACTAGAGATGCCCCTCACCCTTTATTTTTGCTCATTGCTGATAGATAATAGGGCTTTCGCCCTTGTTTGGAACAATGGTCTCGACACTCTCTCATAATTACATAACTCCTCATTAATATGCAATAAATAAATGATAAGAGTTTAAAGGAGACTAATAAGAAACCCGTGTTATCACACGAGTCCCGACTAGATTCATATTATACGTATCTTACTTTTATTTGTCAAATTTGTATTCATTTATTTAGTTGGTTAATATTCATATAGTTACAAATATAGTAAGGGCCTCGAACCAACAATTATGTCATACATAAACAATTACACGAAACATCTATCATCATAACAACAATGTAATACAATGAGACCGACTCACTGACTCAATGCATGTGGTACCAACAGGGCATAAGCCCTCTCCATAATTTCAAATAGGGCAGCAACATGGCATAAGCCCTCACCATAACGCCAGTACAGGCCAACAACATGGCATAAGCCCTCACAATGAGTGCATACAACACTAATATTTAACAACATAATTATGTCACTACAAGGCATAAGCCCTTATCATTGCGCCATACAGGTCAACAACATCATCATCATTATGAAATCAATATTAATTATGCAACAACAATAATATCCACATTGACCGTCACTATAGTCATTGCACTTCGCCGATAACGGCTACCATACAACAACCACCTGCCAAAGCATGCAGCATAACAACAAATAACATAGCAAGCAAATCACAAAGCATTTTCAATATTTCACAAAGTAATATATAATGCATACATATTACGCATGCAACACAACACAAATATAACAACCCGCATAAAGACCGTCACCATGGTCTATGTACCTCACCACTACTGGCCAATATGCAACCTTCACCTGCCCAACGCATACATCGACAACAATATATTAACATATCAAACATTAAAAACACATATGCATGCATCCAACAAAGCAATGTCATAGATCACAATTCACCAAGCGTTTGTAGAATTCCACATAATAGCAAAGCTCAACACGTTTCACACCCAAGTACGCACGTCAAATAGTTGGAATTTTGGTAATGAAATTAATTTTAGTTTAAAGAATGTTAGCTTTCCAACAATTCGAGTCACGCGTCAATCGGACACTCACAACTTAAGTTATGAATTTTCTAAGTTTTACAAGAAATGTAAACACTGACATTCTACACTGACATCTAAAGCACCTCATTACCAACCAATTAAATTCATTTCCAGGATCTGAAACCATTTTTATGAGTAAGTATACTTCATTAGCTTTCTGTAGGTTCGAACGACGCGTCAAACAGACACCTGAATAAAACATTATGAATTTTCAAAGTTTACAAAATGTTGTTCAACAGTGTGCAATCGATTGCACCAGTATTACCATAGATTGCACCCTGTACATAAGCAGTTTTCACAGATTTTGCACTAAGCAATCGATTTCACCATCACAACAATCGATTACTCACTGAATCAGAGTCAAAATTTCACAAATTTTAACAGTGCAATTTGTAACGCCCGTAATTTAATTAATTATTTATTTATTTAATTAAATTATTTTTGGATTATTTATGAAGTTGCATGATGTTAAGAATTATCGGTGTGAGTTGTTGGATTATTATTAATTAATTAATTAGTTGATTAATAATAATTATAATGTGGAATTAAAGGGAATATATGAAATAATGTTGGACTTATGCTATTGGTTAAAAGTAGTAAAGTGGGGGTGTAGGTTAGGCCCAAGAGGATTGTTATATAATGCTAAGCTGACATAAGGAATTGTTTTACTTGGATAATAAGAAGCCCTGTATGTTGCCCAAAAGAGTTGCACGGAGAGAGAAGCAAGCTTCCCGGTGACAAGCAGAACGAAGCAAAGCCGCCGGCTAGAGTTTTTGCTTTAGCGACCTTGAATCCAGGCAAGGGTGGGATTCTGACCTTATAATGGGATTTATGATGTTTGTTATGGAGAATTGGTCATAATTGTGATTGTTTCCCGTGATGTTGTTGAACTTGTTAAGGGAAGATGCCCGTTCTATTATGTTATAGAAATTTTGAGTTATCTGTGTGACTGCCCGTTTTAATCAATGTGTAGGTTAATATAGTTGATCATTGGTCGTTATGGTCGTTTGGATGTTAGGTTATTCCGAGCGATTGGCAGGAAAATTGGTAAATTGTTGAAGTGGTCGTTTTAGGGGGGTTCTGCGTGACTGTCTTGTATGTTGATGAATTTGTTGATAGGAAATATAGTTGCCTGTTATTGTGTTACTCTGAGCGGTTTGTCGGAAGTTATGAATTATAGTGGTGTGTTCGTTAAGACGTTGTATCGTGCATGTGTTGTTGGCTGAATTAGTGGTCGAGAAGGATACTGAAGTAGTAGGTACCGAGCGGCATTTTAGGCTGTGAGGTGTGTCGGGAATTATGTGTTAGATTTCGAGCAGAATTAGATTGCAGGACATGTCGAGGAGCATAGGTTGTCCGTTACCCTGTTTTCTCATGTGCGTGTCGAGGAGTATGGATTATTCGTTAGGTTGTCCTAGTTGTTATACGTGTCGAGGAGCACATAGTTCCCTATCCCTTTTGCACGTACATGATGTGTTTTGGTCGTTACCAGGGCTGTGTGAAATTATTGTCAAGTTATTGTTTGATTATGTTAATGACTGAATCGTTGATTGATGTGATAGGCTTATGGCCAATGTTGATTTATGTTGGGTTGTTGTGATGTTGTGAATTCTTGTTGATAATGCGAAGTTGCAGGGAATTTACATGATGATGAATTACCTCTATTTACTGGTAATAATGGTGATGTGGGCTTATGCCTTGCGATAATGATGATTGTTATGAGTATGTGATAGTGCATTCATATACATTTGCATAATATGTGATGGTCTGGATTGGCAAACTGCAAAGAAGGCTTATGCCTTGTTGATGCCTCTATTTATTGACAGATTTTAAGATGGGAGTTCTGCTCTAATGGTACCACATGCATTCACATAGTATTGAGTCGTATTCCAAGTAGTATGATTGAGTTGTTGTGTTGATGAATTAATTTTTTGTTGTGATTATTGTTGTTTATAAGTTGTGAATTGGTGATTTTTGCATGAATTGATTCCAATATAATATTTATCATACGTTCTATTATAGTGTTCGGTATCTCACCCCTTTTGTTTGAATGTTACCCTTATGTTGGTAACGTGCAGGTAATCCAGAGTGAAGGTGGTTGACCTTTAGTAGTTCGAGTTGGTGTCATTGCTCTGATGCGTAACACTCGAGGGGATGAATGCTTGTTGCTTTAGTATTTGTTATTTCAGTTGGCTGAACTTTAAGTTGATTTTTATTAATTACTTGTTATTCAGAAGTTGCTTTCATGTTGGATAAAGATGTTATTATGATTCCACTGCATAGTTGTTCAAGTTGTTGATTTAAAAGATTAATTTATTTTGCTGTTAGTTCATCCGAAGTTTTAAAGTGTTATGTATGCATGTTGAATGCAATGGTTTTTAAGTTGAATTTATGGCATCCTAATTCAGTTGTATAATTTCTATAACTCTGATATACATTTATATTGTTGGGTAGAATTGGGGTGTTAAAAAGTTGGTATCAGAGCAATGTTGGTACGTCCAACCAAGTTGTCGAGTCGTAAGTTGTTTAACAATCGAGTATTGTTAATTTGAGTTCTAACTGTTGTTTATGTTGTAGTGATAAGTTGGGATGGCTGGAAGGAATGATGCTGCACTTGTTGCTGCTTTAGAACCAATGGAGCATGCTATGGAGAATCAACTGAACACTGACGGGAGTGTTGGATCTCGTAGTTTGGCGACTTTCCAGAGGGAGAATCCGCATACATTCAAGGGAAAGTATGATCCTGACAGAGCATTGGATTGGTTGAAAGAGATTGAGAGAATCTTCCATGTGATGGACTGCACTCCATCGTAGAAGGTTTGGTATGGTACTCATATGCTAGCAGTTGAGGCTGATGACTAGTGGCTAGAGACGTGTCAGAGGTTGGAAGCTGCAGGTGAAAATGTTACTTGGGATGTGTTCCGTAGAGAATTTCTGAGGAAGTATTTCCCTGAAGATGTTCATGGTAAGAAGGAAATTGAGTTTCTTGAGTTGAAGCAAGGGCGTATGTCGGTTGTAGAGTGTGCTGCAAAGTTTACTGAGTTAGCTAAGTTTTATCCGCACTATAATGGAGCAAATGCTGAGTTTTCAAAGTGTATCAAGTTTGAGAACTGGTTGCACACAAAGATCAAGAAGGCAGTTGGATACCAGAAGATCTGTGTCTTTGCTGATTTGATTGATAGTTACAGGATTTATGAAGAGGATAATAATGCTCACTACAAAATTATTAGTGAGAAGAGGGGTAAGCACCAATAGAATCGTGGTAAGCCTTATGATGCCCCAGCCGGTAAAGGTAAATAGAAATATGCTCAGGGTTAGAGGACTAGTGGGGGAGATGCTCCTGCTGATGTGGTTTGTTTCAAATATGGAAAACTTGGGCATATGAGTAATGTGTGTGCTGCTGAGGTGAAGAGGTGTTTCTGTTATGGTAAGACTGGACATGTTGTGTCTGAGTGCAAGCATAAGGAGGTGATTTGTTTCAATTATGGTGAAGAAGGACACATTGGTATCTAGTGTCAGAAACCAAAAAAGGCGCAAACTAGTGATAAAGTGTTCGCTTTGGTTGAGGATCAGGCGGCTACTAAGGACAGACTCATCAGAGGTACATGTTTCATTAATAGTACTCCTTTAATTACTATTATTGATACCGTTGCTACTCATTACTTTATTGTTGTTGATTGTGTTGAAAGATTGGGTCTTATGTTATCTTCTATGAATGGAGAGATGGTCGTCGACACTCCAGCCAAGGGGTCGGTGACTACTTCTTTTGTGTGTTTAAAGTGTCCCTTGTCGATCTTTGACAGAGACTTTGTTGTTGATTTGGTTTGTTTTCCTTTAAGAGGGTTGGATGTGATTCTGGGTATGAACTGGTTAGAGCATAACTATGTTCATATTAATTGTTATAACAAGTCTGTGAGGTTTTCTACTCCTGAGGAAGAGGAAGTTGGCCTGTTATCTACTAGGCAGTTGATGCAAGAAGAGGATCAAATGTTCTCATTGATGGCTCGCTATCTGTCAAGAATCAAGCTATAATTGAGGAATTGCAGGTGGTGCGTGAATTTCCTAAAGTTTTCCCTGATGAAATTCATGATGTACCATCAGAGAGAGAAGTTGAATTTTCTATTGATCTTGTACCTGGTACCAGACCGGTGTCTATGGCATCATACAAGATGTCTGCATCTAAATTATCAGAATTAAAGAAGCAATTGGAAGAGTTACTTGAAAAGAAGTTTGTGAGACCAAGTGTATCTCCGTGGGGAGCTCCAGTGTTGCTAGTAAAGAAGGAAGATGGAAGTATGAGGCTTTGTGTTGATTATAGGCAGTTGAATAAAGTAACGATTAAGAACAAGTATCCGCTTCCAAGAATAGATGACTTGATGGATCAATTGGTGGATGCTCGTGTGTTTAGTAAGATAGATTTGAGGTCGAGTTATCATCAGATTAAAGTGAAGGATGAAGATATTCAAAAGACAACTTTCAGAATGCGTTATGGACATTATGAGTATTCGGTGATACCTTTCGGTGTTACTAATGCGCCAGGAGTATTCATGGAATACATGAATCGCATATTTCATACTTATTTGGATCGATTTATAGTGGTGGTCATTGATGATATTTTAATTTACTCTAAGTCAGAAGGAGAGCATGCATAACACTTAAGAGTAGTATTGCAAGTCTTGAAAGAGAAGAAGTTGTATGCAAAGTTGTCTAAGTGTGAATTTTGGTTAAGGGAGGTTAGTTTTCTTGGTCATGTGATCACATGTAGTGGCATTGATGTAGACCCATCAAAAGTAGATGTTGTGTTACAATGGGAAACTCTGAAGTCGGCTACCGAAATTAGAAGCTTTTTGGGATTAGCTGGTTATTATAGGAGGTTTATCGAACGTTTCTCTAAGTTGGCACTTCCATTGACTAAGTTGACTTGTAAAGGTAGAGCTTTTGTGTGGGATTTCCATTGTGAAGAAAGTTTTACGGAATTGAAGAAAAGATTGACGTCGGCTCCGATTTTGACGTTACCTAATCCAGGAGAGCCTTTTGTGGTATATTGTTATGCTTCTAAGATGGGTTTAGGAGGTGTGCTTATGTAGAATGATAAGGTAATTTCTTATGCATCAAGGCAGTTGAGGAATCATGAGAAGAACTATCCTAAGCATGATTTAGAGCTTGATGCAGTTATTTTTGTGTTGAAGATTTGGAGGAATTATCTTTATGGTTCTAGATTTGAAGTGTTTAGTGACCATAAGAGCTTAAAGTATCTATTTGATTAGAAGGAACTGAATATGAGACAAAAAAGATGGTTGGAGTTGTTAAAGGGTTGTGATTTTAGTTTGAATTATCATCCAGGAAAAGCGAATGTGGTAGCTGATGCATTGAGTCGAAAGACTTTACATATGTCAACAATGATGGTTAAAGAGTTGGCATTAATTGAACAATTCAGAGATATGAACTTAGTTTTCAAAGTGACACCGCAAAGTGTTATGTTGGGAATGTTGAAGATTAATAATGATTTTCTGGATAGTGTCAGAGAAGCTCAGAAGTATGATGTGAAACTGATAGATTCGATGGTTGGGATCGATCAGTCTGAGAATAGTGATTTTAAGTTAGATGCGTAAGGTGTGTTGAGATTTCGTAATCGTATTTGTATTCCTAATGATGCAGAGATGAAGAAAGTGATCCTTGAAGAGAGTCATAGAAGTAAGCTGAGTACTCATCCAGGAGCTACAAAGATGTATCAGGATTTGAAGAATTTGTTTTTGTGGCCTGGGATGAAGAGTGGTGTGGCTCGGTTTGTGTATGCGTGTTTGACTTGTCAGAAGTCAAAATTTGAACATCAGAAGCTTGCAGGGTTAATGCGACCGTTAGAAGTTCTAGAATGGAAATGGGATAGCATTTTGATAGACTTTGTGACGGGGTTACCTAATACTCTAAGAGGACATGATTCGATTTGGGTGATTGTTGATAGGCTTATGAAGTCGGCTCATTTTATTCCTATTAACATCAGTTTTCCGGTATCGAAGTTGGAAGAGATTTACACTAGTGTAATTGTAAAGTTGCATGGTGTTACTTTGTGTATTGTTTCGAATAGAGATCTGATGTTTACTTCAGATTTTTGGAAGAGTTTGCAAGAGGCGTTGGGTTCTAAGTGGAGGTTGAGTTTGGCGTATCATCCTCAGACAGATGGTCAGATAGAAAGTACTATTCAATCGTTGGAGGATTTTTTGAGAGCACATGTTCTTGAGTAGGGAGGTTCGTGGGATACTTATCTTCCATTAATAGAGTTCACTTATAATAACAATTACCATTCTAGTATTGGGATGACACCTTTTGAAGCGTTGTATGGTCGGAGATGTAGAACTCCTTTATGTTGGCATGAATCTGGAGAAAGTGTAGTGCTTGGACCTGAACTTGTTCGTGAGACTACTGAGAAGGTGAAGATGATTTGGGAAAAGATGAAAGCTTCTCAAAGTATACAGAAGAGTTATCATGATAAGCGAAGGAAGGATTTGGAATTTTAAGCTGGTGACCATGTGTTTTTTAGAGTTACACATGTAACTGGTGTTGGGCGAGCATTGAAGTCTAAGAAGCTCACTTCTCATTTTATTGGTCCATATCAGATTTCGAAAAGAGTTGGGAATGTGGCTTATAGAGTGGCTTTACCGCCTAATCTTTCGAATTTGCATGATGTGTTTCATGTGTCATAACTCCGGAAGTATATTTCAGATCCATCTCATGTGATTCATGTGGATGATGTACAAGTGCGGGATAATCTTACTGTTGAGACGATGCCTGTACGAATCGTGGATCGTGAAATGAAGACTCTGAGAGGCAAGGAGATTTCTTTGGTGAAAGTAGTCTAGTTAGGAGCTGCTGGAGAAAGCATGACTTGAGAGTTGGAAAGCAAGATGCGAGACTCCTATCCTGAGTTGTTCGAATAAGGTAATTTTTCGAGGATAAAAATATTCTAAGTGGGGGAGATTTGTAACGCCCGTAATTTAATTAATTAATTAATTATTTAATTAAATTATTTTTGGATTATTTATGAAGTTGCATGATGTTAAGAATTATCGGTGTGAGTTGTTGGATTATTACTAATTAATTAATTAGTTGATTAATAATAATTATAATGTGGAATTAAAGGGAATATATGAAATAATGTTGGACTTATGCTATTGGTTAAAAGTAGTAAAGTGGGGGTGTAGGTTAGGCCCAAGAGGATTGTTATATAATGCTAAGTTGACATAAGGAATTGTTTTACTTGGATAATAAGAAGCCGTGTATGTTGCCCGAAAGAGTTGCACGGAGAGAGAAGCAAGCTTCCCGGTGACAAGCAGAACGAAGCAAAGCCGCCTGCTAGAGTTTTTGCTTTAGCGACCTTGAATCCAGGCAAGGGTGGGATTCTGACCTTATAATGGGATTTATGATGTTTGTTATGGAGAATTGGTCATAATTGTGATTGTTTCCCGTGATGTTGTTGAACTTGTTAAGGGAAGATGCCCGTTCTGTTATATTGTAGACGTTTTGAGTTATATGTGTGACTTCCTGTTTTAATCGATGTATAGGTTAGGATAGTTGATCACTGGTCGTGATAGTCGTTAGGACGTTAGGTAATTTCGAGCGATTGGAAGGAAAATTGGTAAATTGTTGAAGTGGTCGTTTTAGGGAGGTTCTGCGTGACTGTCTTGTACGTTGATGAATTTGTTGATAGGAAATATAGTTGCCTGTTACTGTGTTACTCTGAGCGGTTGGACGGAAGTTATGAATTATGATGGTGTGTTCGTTAAGACGTTGTATCGTGCCTGTGTTGTTGACCAAATTAGTGGCCGAGGAGGATACTGAAGTAGTAGGTACCGAGCGGCATTTTAGGATGTAAGGTGTGTCAGGAATTATGTGTTAGATTTCGAGCAGAATTAGATTGCAGGACATGTCGAGGAGCATAGGTTGTCCGTTACCTTGTTTTCCCATGTGCGTATCGAGGAGTATGGATTATTCGTTAGGTTGTCCTAGTTGTTATACGTGTCGAGGGGCACATAGTTCCCTATCCCTTTTGCACGTACATGATGTGTTTTGGTCGTTATTAGTGTTGTGTGAAATTATTGTCAAGTTGTTATTTGATTATGTTAATGACTGAATCGTTGATTGATGTGATAGGATTATGGCCAATGTTGATTTATGTTGGGTTGTTGTGATGTTGTGAATTCTTGTTGATAACGTGAAGTTGCAGGGAATTTACATGATGATGAATTTCCTCTATTTACTGGTAATAATGGGGATGTGGGCTTATGCCTTGCGATAATGATGATTGTTGTAAGTATGTGATAGTGCATTCATATACATTTGCATACTCTGTGATGGCCTGGATTGGCAAACTGCGAAGAAGGCTTATACCTTGTTGATACCTCTATTTATTGGCAGATTTTAAGATAGGAGTTCTGCTCCAATGGTACCACATGCATTCACATAGTATTGAGTCGCATTCTAAGTAGTATGATTGAGTTGTTGTGTTGATGAATTAATTGTTGTATTTTGTTGTGATTATTGTTGTTTATAAGTTGTGAATTGGTGATTTTTGCATGAATTGATTCCAATATAATATTTATCATACGTTCTATTATAGTGTTTGATATCTCACTCCTTCTGTTTGAATGTTACTCTTATCTTGGTAACGTGCAGGTAATCCAGAGTGAAGGTGGTTGACCTTTAGTAGTTCGAGTCGGTGTCATTGCTCTGATGTGTAACACTCGGGGGGATGAATGCTTGTTGCTTTAGTATTTGTTATTTCAGTTGGCTGAACTTTAAGTTGATTGTTGTTAAGTACTTGTTATTCAGAAGTTGCTTTCATGTTGGATAAAGATGTTATTATGATTCCGCTGCGTAGTTGTTCAAGTTGTTGATTTAAAAGATTAATTTATTTTGCTGTTAGTTCATCCGAAGTTTTAAAGTGTTATGTATCCATGTTGAATGCAATGGTTTTTAAGTTGAATTTCTGGCATCCTGATTCAGCTGTATAGTTTTTATAACTCTGATTTACATTTATATTGTCAGATAGAATGGGGGTGTTACAGAATTGATTTCTCCATCACTCCAATCAATTGCTTACTGTGTAAAACAGTTTTGCGAATTCGGAAAAGTAACAATACGAAAACCTCTTTGTCACAATTTCAAAAATCCAAATTTTACAATTCTTTGTGAAATCAAACCCTAACTTTTCATTACCATCAACACATACCAACATGACTCCAACCCAAGCATCAATTACATCAATTTTATCACAACAACAATCAACCATCCAAAACATAAGAGATACAAGATCATACAAGAAAAACCATGGAAATTCAAAATGTCACATACCCATCATTATATCACCCCTTTAGAAAGTTGGAACCCCACCCTTACCTTAATTTGAAGGTTCCTCAAGCTTCAACAATGACTTCTCTCTTGCCCTAGCCTCTTTTCCCAAAAGCGCTCTTTCTCTGTTCTCTCGCTTCTATTATCGATAAACCAAAAACACTTTTCATTTCCTTTGTTTTGACTTATCTAACCCTTGGACCCCTAATATAATTATTCTCATTATGTCATTCCTTCCTCATAATGCTAAAATAATTATTTAATTATTTTAACTATAATAATAATTATAATATTTTAATTTAAATAATACCAATAAAATAACCCTCTCTTTCCATCCTTATGTTTCTACACTTTTAGTCATACACCCCCTTAATACCTTAACTTCTATAATTTTTAAGGTAACTACCTATCATCAAAGGCATAACCACACAACAACACACTCACCAAGGCTTCACATAATTAATTATTAAAAATAATTTAATAAAAATTAGGGTGTTATAAAACGCAAGGATATGGATGACACGTTTGATGATTATCTTAATCCTCTGGTGTCAGATGAGGCCCGAAGTACTTTAGCATCAAGCAAATAGAGCTACGTGGAGGGTTACATCATATGGTTCTTCAAAGTGTCTCATCCATATTTGGTACAAGATGCTCTAGGAAACTCACCTAGATCAGCTCATCAGAAGATTCTAGAGGAGGAGTATGTTAGGGCCGATCATGCCCATGATGTGTTGTCTAAGTGTCGTCGTATCATGGAGAAAGTACATGCATGTATTGATGGATGATTGTTTCCTGATGGCTCTGAGATTAAAGGTGTTCTTGATGCCATCATGGTGGAGGATCGGGAGGCTCAGTGGTACAAGAGGCAGCAGAGGAACGTCGGGAGGGTCACATGCTGACTAATAGTCCGCCATATCTAGTAGCCTTCACTTTTCTATATCTTGTATTATATTTTGGTTTAAATAATATTTTAGTTAGCGACTTTATCAACTTCTGACACATTCTGTAATAGGGTAGACCAATATATATATATATATATATATATATATATATATATATATATATATATATATATATATATATATATATATATATATATATATATATATATATATATATATATATATTTATCTTTGTATTCATACCATGCATATTATAATCATTTTGTAGTTTACAACAATTGAAACAAAGACAATTTTTTTCTGCTATTGCCTGCTTAATTTTTGAAAATATATTTCTGATTCTATACCGTAAATGTATCTCCGGAATTAACTTAAGTTTAACAAAAAAAATGTGTCTCGGAAATAGACTTTAGGTATCACAGGGCGGTTTAGTCCGCCATATCTAGTAGTCTTCACTTTTCTATATCTTGTATTGTATTTTGGTTTGAATAATATTTTGGTTATCGAGTTTAGATTATATTTGGATAATATTTTAGTTAGCGACTTTATCAACTTCTGACACACTCTGTAGTAGGGTAGACCACTATATATATATATATATATATATATATATATATATATATATATATATATATATATATATATATATATATATATATATATATATATATATATATATATATATATATATATATATATATATATATATATATATATATATATATATATATATATATATATATATATATATATATATATATATATATATATATATATATATATATATATCTTTGTATTCATGTCATGCATATTATAATCATTTTGTAGTTTACAACAATTGAAACAAAGACCTTTTTTTTTACTACTGTCTGCTTAATTTTCGAAAATACATTTTTGATTCCATACCATAAATGTATCTTCGGAATTAACTTAAGTTTAACCAAAAAAAAATGTCTCGAAAATAGACTTTAGGTAACACAGGGACAATTTGGAGTTTTCAAAGAGTTCTTTTAAATAATATGGGTTGGGATAAGAAATTCCTTAAATATTTAATCATTATTACTAAAACCCACCACCCAAATTTTTAAGGTCCCATTTTTTGAGGTCTTATTGTGGATCTCGTTTAGGGGTGTTCATTGGTTCGGGTAAATCCGAACCAAGTCGGAATTCAAATCAAACCATAGTGTTTGAGTTGGATATTTTTTCAGTTCGGGCAAGAACTGAACGAACTGAAGCAAACCAATAAAATCCAATGACAATTAATTTGGACATCGAATTTTCAATTTTCTACCCGCAAGCCCAACTCAAACCAATCATAATTGTTTATCATGAAAATTACTATCAATCATTCAAGTTCAAAAAGAAAAAGTGAAATGTCGTATGTGGACAAGTTATTCTATTTTAATTTGTTATTAGAAAATTGTTAGTGTATTGTGATAACGGAGCGTAGAGCTAGGGGTGTGCATTTTAACCGGTTCATTCAATCCATAACCATAAAATTGGTTTCCAAATATAAAAAATCTAAATCATTTGGTTATTAACTAACCCACTCCATTTAAAGAAAAACCAATAATATTGGATACCCATTTTATTGAAATTCAGTTTTTGTTCCTGATCCAATTTACTAATTTACTCAAATGTTAAAAATTACCTCTCTAAATTTTCAACATAGCCAAAACCAAACCATTACAAATTGAATAACTAGAATGATAGTTAATTTTTTCTTGGATCCCAACATTAAATATATTACAATAAATATTATTTTTTTAGTTTTAAAAATACACTATAATATATTTTACCTGCAAATGTGTTTGAATGACAACACAGTAATGAAAGTTGAGTTTCATCAATCTAAGACATGAATCTCCATTTTGAAATTCAACTTTCATAATACTATAATCAAATTTCAATTATATATACAAGACCAAACACCAAACTTACTTAAAAAAAACTCTTCACATATCGAATATTATTGATTTTAAAATTGTTTTTTTTTATAAAATTGATTTTGAAACTGGTTTTTTATAAAACTGGTTTTGAAATAGATTTTTTAAAGAAAATTAAAAACTGGTTTTTAGAAAAATCAGTTTAAAATTGGTTTCTTTTTAAAAACTGGTTTTTGTGAGAAACCGGTTCAAAACCGAATCGATCCACATGTAAACCGATTTTAGAAATATAAACAGGTTTTAATGAAGTAGTTTTAAGATCCAAACCAAATCATATATATGGTTCAATTTGATTTGGTTATTGATCCATGCACACCCCTACGTAGAGCTATGAAAAACACTTATTATCATACTGACATAAATGACTAATTATGGATTCAAAAGTCTTGATGTTATATATTTTTCTTGTTAGAAATTTTAGAATCTATTAGGGAAAAATTACTAGTCTAATATTTACGATTAAACACTATTTATACTATATTTTTTTAATATTATTATGAAAAATTAATTTCCGTAAATAAGTTATTTTTTTCAAATATTTTTGTATTTTTTATCTACCCGATCAATCCAACTCAAACCAACCCGTTGTTTTTCAGTTCGGTTTGAGCTTTATTGTAAAAATTTACAAATTCAATCCATATAATTTTAATCGGATTAGATATCAGATTCTCTCAAAATCGAATAAAACATACCCGCAAACACTCCTACTAATTGCTCTGACTCAAGGTCGGCCCTGCACCAAAGGCGTAAATATTTTACTTTAAAACCCTTGAAGGAACGACAACACAAAATGCCCTCAATGTGCGACATTACAACGAACTTAAACCCAACAAAAGGAAAATATATGTAGTGGACCGAGTCGAATCATCCCCGTCATAAATTGTCCTCATCTTAAGCACGCAAACAAATCGACGAAGTAAGTCTTTTCACCATAAAAGTGAAGGCATCTTTGTTTTGTCGTGATAAAAAATGTGAGCATTTGTCTTTTTTACTATTAAAATGAGTTTTTTTTTTTTTTGTCTTTTCAACCTTTGAAATCCAAATATATGCCTTTAAGTATGGCAACGAGGAGGGTCGAGGATAATATTTATCTCCCTCAAATTCAAATTTGAATCCCAAAATAATTTTTGTCCTCCATCTCAAACTCCAACATGAATGAAAAATTAAAATCTAAATTCGTTCCAAATGGATTCAGGTTGAATTCGGATACCCACTCTGCTATCATCTATTTAGTGAAATCGATTTTTTTAATAAAAATATTTACTTTTTTGCAAAATAAAATGACATTACGAATAATAAAATAAACCAATCTCAAAAAAATCCATACATATATTTTAAATATCTTAAATAATAAATATAAATTAAAATATCAAAACATTAATCATATATTAAATAATTAAATTATCAAAACTAAATAATAAAGTACATAACAAAATAAACTGACAGATTTGAGGACGGGTTTAAAATGAATACTAATGTCTTTATTATCCAACTCATCTCTATAATAATCGAAAAAAATCCAAACCCAAATTCAAACTCCACAAATTTTCTCCGTCAAATTTGAGACAGATCCAAATAGATACCCAGAAGTTATATTCCAATCACTATATCCCTTCTTCTCCCATTCCCGTTTGTGTATTTTCATCTCAATCCAACCCATATCCTTTGTAGAAACCAATAGATCAAACTATCCACATTCAAAACACCCACAACTCACATCTCTCAAACTCATATCAGGACAAACAAGAAATCAAATTTAAAGACCGAACCTCAATAAAATTGTTTAATGAAATCATTAGCCGTTGATTTGAGATTTTCAATTTAAAAAATGGGTGGAAAAAAAATGAAGACACATAGATGAAAGTTAAATGTTTATTGATTTTTTGGAGTTTAAACTAAAGTTTATGATTTAGGGAAAAAGATACAAAGATGAAAAATTAAGGTTTCTAAGTTTTTTTTGGCTTGAACCAAGGTTTTTTGTTTTAAAATTTGATTAAGTATTTTTGGTAATTTAAACACATTAATGAGAAAAAATTATTTTACTTAACTTTATTAAAATAAATTAAATTAAAAATGATAATATTTGCCCTAATAGATGCCACATTAGACAAAAAAATAAATAAATGAAAACTATTAAAAAAATCATATCCAAGTAGTTTTAAGGAGGGGTCAAAAATCAAATTTCAAGAATAAGTATATCATATCTACTAGGCAGGAGCTTGTTTTGAAACAGAAGCAATGCTGTGATATTTTAACAACAAGAATACATTTGGGGGCTCTTGAACATACAATACAACAAACTTATGGCCCAAGAACCCTCTCATAAAATTACCAGACTCTCTTGCACCTCAAAGTTTAGAATCTTGAGTGATGTCTTGGTCCCTATGAACTGACAGGTTTTCCATTTAACTTGGGGAAAGGGTCTTGCTTGCTCAATACAGCCACTTTGCTTTTATGGGCAAAGTAACCTTTCACGAGATTCTTGAATATGAGCATGGCCATTATGCACTCTACCTGCAAGCAAAAACAACAATATCTTCCTTTATTTGTTTTTTGAAAGATATAAACAAATTGAAAGCAGGTCAGACTAAGGAAGAAATTAAAGAAATTACCTCATCCACATCCATGTCAATTTCAAGCCATTTCAATGCTTTAACAATAACTTCCAACTTCACCTGGTGAGCTCTGCTCGGGTCTCTCTGCTTTTGAATTATGTAACTGTCATGTTACAATCAAGCAACAATGAATTAATGTTTTGAGTTTACAGCTAAGTAACTTATGAAGCATAATATATATCCAACTGGGAGAGGGGGGTAAGGTGATACCATATACTTACATCTTCTTTACTAATCTCTGGAATACTTGAAGTTCTATTTTTTCTAGGACAAGATATACACCTGATCTCAAGAACCTACAATAAATATGAATTTGATTATTCTCTAGAGCAAATTTTGGAACAACAATCCTCATTATGAAACAATGATGAGCAAATTTACCAGTCCTCGTGATCTTGGAGTGCACGTCGAAGAAGTCGAGGATCGCCCCTTTTTAGAGCTTGTACAATATTACCGTACTGTCCAAAAGAAAAAAACAGTTACTCATATAAACACTTTGGAGGCCCACGTGGATGTGAATACTGTAAACATCAACTGCTAAATTCTGCCAGGTTATTGCATGTATATTTCAAAAAAACTATGATGAAGTTAGTATAAACATAAACTGCTACTCCTCTCCTCCGAGTGCTTGATTTGAAAGATCTACTTATTGAAAATTTTCCCTTTGAATAACCAAACTTCATAGCAAATTAACCACAATAAAAACAGGGTTCATTGAATTCTAAAAGGTAACTGGTCATGTCATTACTAATTGGACATTAGCTGGTAAAGACATTAAATATGATGGACATAATCAGCAATGAGAGGATCCGATTTTGTAGAGAATCTTTTTAGTCATAAAGAGTGGTTATTGTAAGATTTTAAACAAAAGGGACAAAGGTTGTATCCCATCCATCAGACACTTAATGGGAATACCGCCTGCAAACTGGCTCTAGGAAAATACAGTCCCTTTTAATTTATACATTTATTTGTTCTGGCTTATTTGAAGTAGCTCACTAGTGAGCCTAGTCATAACTTGTTCTGGCTCTAGGAAACTAAGTTACTGTTCAGATGGAAACATAACTGACTTGGCATTGGCACCAATGAGCTCTAAGAGGTTTACAATTAAAAAAAAAAAGTAGGAACAGAAACTTTTTAGCAGCCCATAGAGAGAAAGCAGAAAAGAACAATTCATCAATAAGCACCAAACAAACCTCAAGTAGATTGTACTTCTCCAAGAGCCTATGATTGGGTAATATGCCTATTGAAAGCTTCACTGGAATCAGATATTTAAGAATCATCCTGTGAAAGAAATACTAGTTACAAATGGTCATATAATAAAAGGACAGAGTTAAATATGATTTTCTATTCTATCTTTAATAATGGCATAAAGAGTTGGCAAAGCCCTTCATAGATGAACAGCGAGATGAACAATTCATGCCCCCACTTCTCTTTACCAGGGTAGGAAGCTAAGATTTGATTTTTCAGTTTATACCGGGGTTGGCGCCTGCTAGTAAAAAATATCCTAATTTCCTACTCATAAATATTTCCTTTTTGGCTTAGTTCCAATAAGAATATTCAACTCACAAAATATCTGCAGAAGTTAGATTTAAGAAACAACTTCTAAGAGAATGCACTGAGCAATCACATTTTTAAGCCATGTCTTGCCCCATCCACAAATGTGTGTTTAATTTGCAGACAAACTTAATACAACCTAAGCGAAAGCTCAATACATGAAAAAATGCAATGTACACACACAGTTGATAGACCTGAACCAAACCTTATATTTGCTTCATGTTGTGGGTTGCAATGCTTCAAGGCATATGATAATTTATGATCGGCCTGTCAAGTCACAGATGTAAAATTTATTAGTGGTTTATAAAATTTAAAAGTATGTTTTTTTCTGTCAATTAACTGGCTAAGTGTAATTCAGGAAAAATTGAAAAGGACGTCACTTTCTTATAAAATTGTTTTCTTAAGAAAACATATTCAGCATAATGCTCAGCTCTAGAACTCTTCTACTTAATTATCAAAGGAGTTATTTTCAATCATCAAAAGAGTAAATAATTTGGAAATCATGATAATATGGTTACATATGTGTTGTTTACTTTGTGAAAACATTTTCTATTTTCATTTTCAAATTTGTGTTAAATTTACTTGTAATAAGGAGATAATAAACTATTGAAGTGAATAGTTGTGTGCAATTTTAGGAAATACATAAAATGCTAAAGTAATTGTTTTCATCCCTAGCAAACACTTCATCTTCTCTCCATCACAATGGTTCACTTCAAGAGTCTCGCATCTTATTAACAAATTAAAATAAACATGTATTTTAGAAGACTAAAATAAACCAATGTTTTCAGGAATGAAAATAACTATTTTTTCTTTCCTTTTCAATTGTTTCTGAATAAAATATATTGACATTGTCATTTTGTGATTAACAAAACTGTGACCAAACTATGTATCCCCTTTATCATAACAATAATAACAATGACTGCAGCAGCATCAATAATAATAAAGCAATATTTCAATTCATTTGAGATCGTAATTGTATAGAAATACAGTTTTCTGTTGAAAGTAGCATCAACTGCAAGTAATTCAAACCAGAAGATACATTGTCGAAAAATATAAAGCCAGCAACATGCTTACAGAAGGTGTGCAAAATTCAAAACACAATCAGGTCGAAAACCATTTTTAAAGAAATTTAGAATACTTACAGCGGGGAAATTTTCATTGAAAACTTCGAGACGACCAGTATAGTACATGTAAGTGACCTGGAATATATCATAAAAGTAAATAATCTGGAAAAAATTAACATGCACATGCGCGGGCGCACACACACAAATACGTGTGTATACAAATTCTAACCTTATCTCTTTTAGGAAATTCCTCAAAATCAAATATGCGCGCAGTTTCGATACTTCTTATAACACTGCGGCAAAGATGAACTGTACCAAGCTGCATAACATTTGTTAATAGAATAAAAGTCAAAATTAAGATGTATATTTGATCAATCCCAGATGCTACAGTTTCAGATTATTAGTGCGAACACATGTCAAGAAAAGAGGTCATAACAAGAGTGTTATAAATCCCCAATAAGAGGGAAAACGGAACAATAAATACCTTAAAGTAAATCTTGAATAACTGACAAGTTACATACAATGCTCCAACACGCTTAGCGCCTTTTCCCTGGAATACAATAAAGCTATCAAATATTTAGTAACTTAGTACTAGTAGAGTACCTCTAAAAGTGAAATTTACACAACCACTTAATGCAGCAAGGAAGTATATGTTATACAAAAACAATACAAATGGGTGTCTTTACATACCGCAAGGATTCCAAAAACTTTCATGAGTAAAGAGCCAGCACCTTTCAACTTCTCAGGAGATTTTCCATTTGAAGCCAATTGTCTGTCAGCCTAGAAGCAAAGAAAAAGTGCAATTTTCAATTTTGAGATTCAAACAAAACAGGCAGAAAGACGTTCAATACCTTTTCGGCAAGAACCCTAATTTCGTAAACAATGACGAACAATGCTTCAAGTGCCCACGCCGATTCCCAATTACGAAACTCCTGAACAAACGCACTGAAAATTCCAAGCGTTACAATTCATCACTTGAACTTCAGTTAAATTCAATTAAAATAAAAAGAAATCAAATGAATAATACTTGGCGGTTTTCTCGAAAGCGTTATAAGTTTCAAGGAAATTGGATTGTTTATAGTGTTGTAGTGATCGGAAGAGGGGAATGATGATATCGGAGAACTGAGAGTAGTTATCGTTCTGATTGATGAGTCGATTGGCGTCATTGAAGAGGGCGATAGCGTCGGCGAGAGAGAGAAGAAAGTGGGAATTGGAGGAAAGAGCGAAGAGAGATTTGAAGGAAACGCCGTTTTGGTAAGTAACGGCGTCGGAGAAACGGTTAAGATATTCGGTGATTCTTCTATGGGCTTCACCCATGCTCAAGTACGCCATTGCCGCCGTCAAACTATAGCTTCAAAGTGAAAGTGGTGTAATAAGCAATCGGAAACTTGGACTTCCCCTTGCTTGTTTTAACCCTTCTACAAATTTAAATCCTCATGTGTATTTCTCATGTATTTTTGGGGTAAGTACTAGACCACATGATAATAATTTATGTAAGTACTCTTATTTCTATGCAAGAATAACTTATCCAATTTAAATGTAATGACGTTTGAGACCTTGTTCCACGTCGAGTTGATAAAATCGTCATTGAAAATAGATGGGTATTTAGGAACAAAACGGAGGAAAATAGCGTAATTACAAGAAATAAAGCAAGATTAGTGGCAAAGGGATATAACTAAGTTGAAGGAATAGACTATAAGGATACTTATGCCCTTGTAGCTTATTTGGAAGCTATTAGACTCTTTTTGGCATTCGCTTGTTGTCTGGATTTTAAGCTTTATCAAATGGATGTTAAATATGTTTTTTTTAACAATCATATAAGCGATGAAGTGTATGTTTCACAACCCTCAGGTTTTGAGGATTAGGATAATCTTAATTATATTTGTAAACTCAAAATAGCCCTTTTATGATTTCAAACAAGTCCCTTGAGCTTGGTATGAGCGATTGAGTGGATTTTTAAATGCGTGTTGTTAATTATATGCATTCAAAAATTTGTATTCTTGTTCATGCATTATTTATGTTCTTAATGCATTCCTTTACATATCAGTTTTAATCAC
This sequence comes from Vicia faba, assembly GCA_948472305.1. Taxonomy (NCBI): domain Eukaryota; kingdom Viridiplantae; phylum Streptophyta; class Magnoliopsida; order Fabales; family Fabaceae; genus Vicia; species Vicia faba. The sequence goes on along the minus strand of OX451740.1, from coordinate 736,593,499 downwards.
TTAATTGTATGTTGTTGAATGTTGATGTTGCATGTCTATTTTGTATTTTGTTGTATGTAATATGTTTATCTTCGTATCGTATTATGTATCTGATCTTTTTTGTTGTATATTCTTCTTAGTTGTTTAGCTCATGTGTTCATCCGGAATTATTTTTTGTGGTTGGTTATTTGGTTTTTAGTCTCAAAATAATTGATATCTCTTTTTGATGTTGTCAAATGGGAAGAATTTGTAATGGAGTCTAGAATTGCTTTATGCGTTTGATGTGGTTTTTGTGCAATATTTCAGGAGGAACACAAACATTTTTTTCTTTTAGATCAAAGTCTACTCAATTCCAAAAGAAGGCTTGTCAAGCATAAAAAACAGAGAGAATATAGTTGCATATCCCTAATACATTCAGCAGAAGCATCCCCAATACAGTTATTTTATTGTTTGTCTTATTGCTTTCGTTTATTATTATTTATTGAGTCTCCTTCATGATTGCACATCTATGAATCAAGTTAAAATTGATTTGTTATTAATTTTAGCATTCATAAATGAATAGTTAAATTTGAGGTTGATCATGATGCTTCTAGTCAATTACATGAGTCATTGGAATAAGAACTATATGTGTTATTGATTCAAGTTAGGTGGAAAGAAAAAATCTCAATGTATTTTGAAAATTATGAAAAGTTGAGATTTTGTGTGTTCAATTCAAATCAAGCATACAACCTGATTCAAATCAAATTAAACAAAGACAAGCAAATTTTTTTTAAACACTTTGATTCAAATCAAAGTTTACACCTGATTCGAATCACGCATTTTTTTGGTCACTTTAGTTGATTTGATTTGAATCAGACTTTACACTAGATTCGAATAAGACAGTTTTTCAGCATTTTCCATTTGGCCCTGTTGGAATTGATTCAAACTTGATTTGAATCATGGGGTTTTTGATTCAAATCGGTCTTTGTTCTTGATTCGAATAAGATGAAAAATGAGTCGAAATTTTTTTCTTCTTATTCCACCTCACTTGTTGTTCATTTGACTCAAATCATTAAATGATCTTGATTTAAATCTAACTAACTTTTTCCACTCATTTTTGTGCTTAATCTCAAGCACATATAAAACCATTTTGTCATCATTCTTCATGTATGAATTTCATAATTAACATTGTAATTTTCTTTCTCGTAATTGAATTTCTTTCTTCTTCAACCTTTGTTTTGATTTTAGATCTTGATAATGAGAGATTTGTAATCCATTGAAGGAGATGTTGTCTTGAAAATAATCGTTCTTGAAGATTGGGTAACTATTTTCAGGTTCTTGCAATACAAAGGTTATTGTCATTGATGCTGGAAAATTATAGTGAAAAGAGGGAGTTATTCCATCCATATAGCATTGGCAGTGATTGTGTGGAAGGCTACAGACAAATATGAGTTCTTCTCAAATCTTCGAACAATGAATCGGTAGGATCAAAGGGTGATCACTACACATGAAGGCTTGGAGCAGATTCTGACATTGGAAGATTCAAGGAGCATTAATTAAGTAAAGATTATGCACAAGAGTTTGGCATTAAGATATATACAAGTCAAGATCCAGATACGAGATTTATATTTCTCAGTATTATTGTGGATAAGTGATTGTATGAACTCTTGCAATATTTGTCAAAAAAAAAAGAAGAAGGAATAATGTTGGTTTCAATGGGAAACCATTAAAGAATGTATGTTGGCAAAGCAATGATGAACTCCAAAGCACTATAAATCTCGGTATCTTCTCTCTCTTTTACTCTTGCATTTCATTTTTATAGGATATTGCATGCTTAGGTTTTTCAATTCATAGTGTAGTTTATTGTTTATTCGATATGGTAGCAATTTATTACATAAGGTTAAGTTTTGTTAGAATTGAAATCTTATAGAGCTATAGTGGTGATTAAATTGAGAAATTGTTGAGTTTAGAACTCTTTGAAATTGAATTGTTGTATAAGCACATCTCATGGAGCATACAACTGAATAAATTTAATACCTTTGTGTATCATCATTAAATCATTTTTTATATTTGGGAAGTGATTGAGTGTTAATGTGATCAAATTTCAATACAAGTATAATTCACATATTTTTGCTCTAAAATCTTCCACCTACAACTTTTAAAAACATCTGATAATCCATTTTGAAAAATCGATTGAATTTTTGTTTTAGTCTATTCATCACCCCCCCTAGATTGTTTTCTTACTCCATATTCTTATCCAACAACTTTTTACTGCAACTACAAAAGATGTGTTCAAAATACTTGTAAGAGAGACATTAAGCATGTCTTGTATCACGATATTTACCCTTACTCTTAGGAGCATATGAAACTGCCACATGCTCAAAACATCTTCGTGAGACATGATTATTGAATGAGACATTGTTCCTTCCTTAAAAATCTCTCTAGCATGTGTATTCAAAGAAGGGACGAGATTTTTATTAAGCAAAACACTTCTGACAATTTCAAATTTCAGGCGAAGTTTCATAAAACATTTTTCTCGGCTACTTGTGTTGTATACCTCTAGGGTAGCTATGAGAGAAGTCTTGAAAGACAAAATCACGACCAAATACAAAATCAAGAGACGACAAACTCATATCTCAGAATCCCAAATGAGGAACAACCTAGAGCCTAAAATTACAATCTTAATTCTTCAAATCAAGAATCACTGAGGCAAAATCATGAGACTACACGAACCCACAAATACACAACTAAAAAAATATCTTTCGTAACATATTATTACAATAGTCTTCATGTTAATTGTGGTAATATCTCATTTACATGCGCCTAAATTATATAATTATTTGTTAAAATACATTTAATTACGGTCCTATAACCCAATCGTTGTGGTATATTGAAGTTTACTTGTTTCGTTTCCTAACTTGGTCCTATAATGCATGGAATCTGCAATCATATGTTAAGAAAATAAAGAAAATATGCTGGGACCTGGGATCGAACCCAAGTCCTCCCACTCATACAATGCGTGCCTTGACCATCTGTGCTACATTGTTTAGTTGTTATTATAATAAGATTAAATTATAATATGCAAAATAAGGTGAGTAAACTGAAAAAATGCACGTAATTCAAATGGACCAGTGGGATGGTGACAAGTCATCGTCTTCTTCCATGTCCGTCGTCTTAGGTACCAAATTTATATCTACGGAAAAAACTCCATAGCTATAAACCTGCAATCTTCAAAAATTCATATGACGCATGATAAATTAATTCTAGCTATACCAATCAACTCGTCTTGATCTCACGAGTATCATGGCATTATTTTCTTGGTCCAATTTCACTTGTACAGAGAATCCCCAAAACGGCTTCTTAAACCCTAACCATGACAATCATCAATATATGCATCAAAACATCAATTAAATCATTCAAGCATGTTGTAAATATGTCAATGATCACAAATATATCATTAGAACATGCTTAGGATGCAAGAATTGTCATAATCGATTTTGAAAAAAAGGGCAAATCGTGTGAAGGCTATGGGACAATTATGGGCTTGGGAATGCTTGCAATTGATCGTGCTAGCTTCAGGAGATATCTAGGAAGCGATTAGAAGCTTTGGAATGCTTTGAATCACCCTCTATGTGAGAAAACGGTCTACCACTTTTTTCCCAAAATTTGAGTTTTGTTCTTCAGCTCTCACGACTGTAACCCTTGTGTTTTTTGCATTGTTTATGTTCAACATATGTAGTGTGATGAATTAGGTTAACAAAAACAACCTGAATCTTTTCCAATCATGGCATTTGAATGTGATTTGTTTGCTATATGATACTTTCCAAAACCATCTAAATCATGTTATTTTTGCCTCAATTTGCCTTGATTCGATTTGATCTAATTAGGCCAGCTTAATTAGATTTGATTCTCACCAAAATCAGATCAAAAAATCAATTTTTTTATATTTTTTGTCATTTATTTGATTTAATGTGACTTTTAATAAATAAAAATCAAAATAAAATAAAATAAATAGAGAAAATAATATATGGCTGCTGATTTAGGTCGTGGACCATGTCCCTAACAAGATGCAATCATGAAAAGCTAGGCCCATTTGACAAAAAATGCACTTTTTAGCACATTTGTCTTTTGGCAATTTTCCAAAAATAGTCAACTTTGACAATGCATATCTCTTCCAATTTTAACCCTAGAGAGGTGTTCTTGGACTTTTTAGAAAGCTCGGGATGTCCCATAAACAACCCATTCGGTCTCATTTCAATTGGGTCTTCCATGTTCATGTAAGAAGCTTTGACCCAAAAGGTGTTTTTGTTGACTTTTCAAAAGGACCTATAATGTAGAAATTCATATCTTTTTATGAGTGCATTTTTTGAACTTGAGGGATGAAGATGAGTTGTAGGAAATTGGATTATATTCAAAATGATCCTTGGATGATAAATTTATGATAAATTATGAGAAAGTTATGCTTGGTTAAAGTTTGGTTGACTTTTCCTAAGAAACCCTAATTTAGCAACTTTTGAGTTTTTATGAATTAGGAGAATTCCTTGAGGAATCATGATTAACCCTTGACCAAATGATGAATATCACTTCAAAATGTTGATGTTGACCAAAAATCTTGAAGTTTGACTGTATGTGGGCCACTTTTGACTTTTGACCTAATATAGTTGATTTTCAAGCATCTGAGCAGTTGACTGAGCAAACTTATTGTGCAAGGCATGAAACTTGGCATGGATGATCTTAAGGACATATCAGGACTATGGAGAGCATATGAGGCCTTTTGAGCTCACCCATCTTGATGAAAATGGGAACCCTAATTGGAGGTTCCTTGCTTTAGGAGAGAGATTGTCTGGTTAACTCTTGGGCATCCTTGGACAAGTTGAGGATCTTAATGAGCATATGTTGAGTAAAATGAGAGGGAAATTTTTGGGGTACAACATCTGCCCCTGTTCAATCTTCTTACACCTGAGGATATAGATTAGCTTGGCTGCCTTTCGTGATCTGAAGGTAGAAGATGATTGGACACTAGAGTGCCTAGAAATCTGCACTCGCATGAAGTGCATGGTGATCGATTGATAATATCGGGAATGGGATTACAGATTCCATTTGGAAGGTGACGGAGAATCGTCGGAGATGGGCTTAAAGATACCATCTAGAGAAGATATCGGTTGCATAAGAGATTCTTTTGCAAGAATTCCTGTACCTTCCGCTGAGGAGGACTTCACTGAGGAAAGTTGATTTATGTCTTGGGAAATAGAGTATAGGAGCTTCAATTGTCCATTACTCTACTGGGGAGTTAATTCTTGATTGAGGAGGTAGAAGTGAGTTGCATATCTGGTCAGGGTCCAAGCTGCAAAGTGACTTACTGGGGAAAGGTGAACTTGACTGTAACTGGTCGGGTCCAGGTCTTACAGTGTTGTAAACTGTTATCTAGGGATAAGAGAGAAGGAACCTGGGCAGTAGGGTTGCTTCAAGGTGAAAGCCTGGATAGTAGGGCTATGAGAAGGAACCTGGATAGTAGGGTTACTTCGAAATGAAATCCTGGATAGTAGGTCTATGAGAAGGAACCTGGATAGTAGGGTTACTCCGGGATGAAATTCTGGATAATAGGGCTATGAGAAGGAACCTGGATAGTATGGTTACTTCGAAATGAGAGCTTGGATAGTAGGGTTGTGAGAAGGAACCTGGATAGTAGGGTTACTTCGGGATGAAATCCTGGATAGTAAGGCTATGAGAAGGAACCTAGATAGTAAGGTTACTTCGAAATGAGATCTTGGATAGTAGGGCTGTGAGAAGGAACCTGGGTCGTAGGGTTACTTCGAGATGAAAGCCTGGATAGTAGGGATGTGCGAGAGAACATGGGTCGTAGGGTTACTTCGAAGTGATAGTGTAGATTAGTTGACTTGTTTGGCTTCGGGAAATGAGTTTCCATTAGTCGTCTGCAGACGTGACCTGTATAACTGCTGGGATTGTTGAAGATAATCGTCTTTCCTGAAAAGATAATAGGGTTAATTATATGCGATGTATGAGATGCATGGTGGGATGATGTTCTCAAAATAAATGAGATTATTCTATATGCGACATGTATGCGCATGTCATGATTATGAACATGACATGCTATTGGGGTATGTCTGAGTCTGGGAAAATAAATCCCTGACTGCTGTTGGAGCATATAACATTCCTGACTATTGTAGAGAATTGCGGTTCTTCTACTTCCGTCAGGGATGGTGAACGGAAATGACTATGCTGGAGATTTACTCTTTGTTATTTTTGAATGTTCTGTCAGGGAGAGATTCTGCCTGAGAATAACTCTGCGGGGAACAACTTGAAAAATGAATTTCCGTAGCTGAAGTAATGAATTTTGTCGGGGATTGAGCTTCTGTACCCAGAGGAATAAACTCTTATCGGGAGAAAAAATTTACTGACTCGCTCGCGATTATCAAATTTGGCTGGGGGATACAGCTGTCAGGTTTCTGAATGACCCTGGATGGGGAGGTTACTTCCTGTTTCAAGAAAGCCAGCATCAATGCTTTTGAATACTTTTATTATGTGGGGAGTGTATGTATTGATGATTGTTCTCCAAATTTGTCTCTATCCTGGTACCTGCTGGGCGGAGTAACTGTCGGGTTTGACATTTCTTGTTTTTGCCCCTATTTCTGGAATTACGAGTAATTGTCTTTTTTGTTTCTTATGTAAATATTTATGAGCAACAATTATATTCAAATGCATATGTCAAGAATAAACCATTGGACGTTCGTGCAAAACAAAACAGAAAAAAGAAAAAACTTAAAGTTTCTTGTGAAAATGATTTTGTATTGATTTTTGAAGTTGGCCTGTTATAGGCGTTTTCGTACAAGGAGGCTGGCGCTATAGTAAGAGAACGTTGCCATAAAAATAGAAGCTATACAATTTTGTGTAAAAGAAAACAGCTATGTGAAACAATCCCATTGAGTTCCAACTCTGCTATTGCCCTTATGTCTTCGAGCGTCTCATCACTTTGCTACTTGGCCGAAGGTTGATTAGATTGATCGGTGTCGTCCGAGCTTGATAGTCGATACCAAAGTCTGGTCGCAAGATGATCCAATGGGACATAGTGATACGCTTTATATCCCTAACTTTTTCCTGGACTGCCCTTTCGGGTTTTCAGTCCACCGGGATACCCTTTTTTCCCAAGCCGCCTTTTCAGGTTTTTGGCTTGCCGGGTGTACAGATTTTTACATTTTCATCCCTTATTTTTGACCGAACCCTTTTGGTTCGCCGGGAAGCCCTTATTTTTTCCTAGGCCAGTCAACCTAGCGGGTCTTTTAATTAGGCGTAGTATCTTTTCACTATGTCTACATTGACAGGGTGATGAAGGTCGTCACCGTCCATGGTGGTTAGAATCATAGCTCCACCTGAGAAAATGTTCTTAACCACAAATGGCCCTTCGTATGTGGGGGTCCATTTTCCCCTAGGATCACCTTGCGGCAGTATGATGCGCTTGATCACTAGATCCCCGACTTGATATTCTTGACGTCTGACTTTCTTGTTAAAATCCTTGATCATTCGCTTTTGATATGTCTAACCATGACAGATAGCAGTAAGTCTCTTCTCATTGATTAGATTTAGCTGATCAAGTCGAGTTTGGATCCAGTCGTCTTTGTTCAAACCTGCATCCTTCATAATCCTGAGAGAAGGTATATGGACTTTAATGGGTAGGACTGCCTCCATGCCATATACCAAAGAGTAGGGTGTTGCCCCTGTCGACGTCCATGCTGAGGTACGGTATCCATGAAGAGCAAATGGTAACATCTCATGCCAGTCTTTGTATGTCACCATCATCTTCTACACAATTTTCTTGATGTTCTTGTTAGCCGCTTCAACAGCGCCATTCATCTTCGGTCGGCAGGAAGAAGAGTTATGATGTTGTATCTTGAATTGTTTACAGAGCTTGGTGATCATTGTGTTTTTGAGATTCGTACCATTGTCAATAATAATTCTCTCTGGCACACCATATCGACAGATCAAATTATGTCGGATAAACCGCACCACAACGTTCTTGGTCACAGTAGCAAAAGAGGCCGCCTCAACCCACTTCGTGAAGTAATCAATGGCCACTAGGATGAAGCGATGTCCATTGGAAGAAGTGGGCCTAATTTCTCTGATCATGTCAATGCCCCACATTGTAAAGGGCCATGGAGTTGTCAAGACGTTCAAGGGAACCAGAGGCACATGCACCTTATCAGCGTAGATTTGGCACTTATGACAAGTTCAGGAGTGCTGATAACAATCTGCTTCCATAGTGGACCAGTAATATCCTGCCCGTAGGATCTTCTTAGCCATGGTATGTCCACTGGAATGGGTTACGAAGGTACCTTCATGTAGATCTGTCATAATCATCTATGCTTCGCTCTTGTCTACACAACGTAGTAAGGTAGAGTCATGATTGCGCTTGTAGAGTATTCCATTACTGAGGAAGAATTTCGCAGCGAACCTTCTCAGAAACTTCTTATCATTGACAGATGCCCCTTCGGGATACTCTTGAGCCTAGAGATACCTTTTGACTTTGTGAAACCAGGGTTTATCTGCCACCTCCTCGGTATCAATCTCACAACAGTGCGCTGGTTCATCCAACCTCTCAATGGTGATTTGGGGAGCTTCGTTGTCCCACCTGACTTTGAACATAGAAGACATGGTAGCTAGCGCGTCTGCTAACTGATTCTCCTCTCGCGGTAAATGTTCAAAAGTTACCTCCTCAAAGTGTGGGAGCAATGTCAGTACGTGCTCTTTGTATGTGATGAGATTTGGATGCTTCGTATCCCATTCGCCTTTGATATGACTTATTACCAAGGCTGAATCCCCGAAAACGTCCAAGAACTTGATCCCGAGGTCAATATCGGCCTTGAGACCCATGATACAAGCTTCATACTCCGCCATGTTGTTAGTGCCATTGAAACATAGTCGGGCAGTGAAAGGAGTATGACAGTCCTCAGGAGATATGATTACTGCGTCGATGCTGTTACCGAGTGCGTTCAAAGCTCCGTCAAAAACCATAGTCCATCAGGATCCCTCTTCGGGTCCTTCATCCGGTCTAGGTTCTTCGTGGTCAGACACTAGCATATTACACACACATTCATACACTCCAATACACTCCCCTTGATTGCTTTCTGGGTTGTATATTGTATATCGTACTCAGTTAAGATCATATGCCATCTTGCTATTCTTTCGGAGAGAGCGGGTTTCTCGAAGATGTATTTGATTGGATCCATCTTAGATATCAACAAAGTAGTATGGGTCAGCATATATTGTCTTAGTCGGCGAGCAGCCCATGCCAAAGCGCGGCAAGTTTTCTCGAGCAGTGAGTATCGTGTCTCACAGTCGGTAAACTTTTTGCTAAGGTAGTATATTGCATGCTATTTTCGACCAGACTCGTCATGCTGCCCCAGCACACACCCCATTGAATTGTCTAGCACTGTTAAGTATAATTATCAAAGGTCTTCCTTCAACCAGAGGCATCGGAATTTGTGGTTCTTGAAGGTATTCCTTGATTCTTTTGAATGTTGTATGGCATTCGTCATTCCACTTTACTACTTGATCTTTCTTCAGAAGCTTGAAGATGGGCTCGCAAGTAGCAGTTAGATGTGAAATGAACCTGGCGATATAATTCAAGCGTCCCAAGAAACCTCTAACTTCCTTCTCTGTACGGGGAGCTGGCATTTCTTGTATGTACTTTACCTTCGCAGGGTCTACTTGAATTCCTTTGTCGCTGACAACGAAACCCAGGAGCTTACCATACCTTACCCCGAAGGTGCATTTGTTCGGATTCAACCTCAACTTGTACGTCTTCAACCTATCGAACAAATTTTATAGATGATCGAGGTGTTCCTCTTTGGTTTGGGACATGGTTATCATGTCATCAACATATACCTCGATCTCATGGTGAATCATATCGAGGAACAAGGCGACCATGGCTCGATGATAAGTTACCCCAACATTCTTCAACCCAAAAGGCATCACCTTGTAACAAAAGGTGCCCCACTGTGTGATGAAGGTTGTCTTCTCCATGTCTTCAGGAGCCATCTTGATATAGTTGTAGCCAGAGAAACCATCCATGAAGGAGATGATTTTGTAATGCGCAGTGTTGTTAACCAGAACATCAATGTGAGGAAGTAGGAAGTCATCCTTGGGGCTTTCCTTGTTCATATCTCTGTAATCCACACACATTCATACCTTACCGTCCTTCTTAGGTACATGAACGAAATTAGCAACCCACTGTGGATACGAGGTGACATCTAAGAACCCTGTGTAGAACTGCTTCATGACCTCTGCCTTGATCTTTTCTGACATTTCAGGGTGCATACGACGAACCTTCTATTTAACCGGAGGACAGTCTTCTTTAGTCGGCAGACGATGTACCACAATATCAGTGTCTAAACCTGGCATGTCTTCATATGACCTGGCGAAGATCTCAACATAGTCGTGCAACATTTGTATCAACCGCTGTTTGATCTTAACTTCCAGATTCGGGCCAATCTTGACTTCTTTTCTGTCTATCTTCGTGCCCAGGTTTATCGTCTCAACTGGCTCTTCATGAGGCTGTATAGCCCTTTCTTCCTGTTGTAATAGTCTAGCAAGTTCTCCAGGCACCTCACAATCATCCTCACCTTCGTCCTCGGCTTGGCTGATCGGATTTTCAAAGTCATAACTGGCAGTAGCAGAGCTGTTATCAATGGGATCCATAGTGAATATGGATATGCAGTATGATACGTGAGTGTGTGTAAGAGCATAGCTGTTTTGATAAAGTGAAAACAGAAAAGAAAAACAGAGAGCGCAAAATTTGTATGCAAGGAACGTCCAATGTTTTATTGATGATATATGAAATGACAAATAATAGCCCTCACAAATAGAGCCAATGCGCCTCGGGTAAGGCACAAGGCTGTAGAGTTTAAAATTATTTATTATAAATCTCAAAACAAGTAAGACAATTACTGCGAAATAAAAGAAACTGGTATAAAGTCCCTAGTCGTCCAGTTACTTTGTCCAGCGTTGGTAGTTGGGTAGATCCAGCTGTCAATGTCAGAGTCTTCCTCACTGTCTTCAATGGCATTAATTCCCTGATTGCTAATGTGTAGGGGAGGTCCTCCAGCCCGAGCGCGTCGAACAGCCCTTTGAGCTCCTGAAGTAAAGCCCAAACCAAACTTGTCAGTTTTGTGAGTAAAATCAGGAAGCTGTCCCCAATTGGTATACCCATCTTCTTCAACCACTGCTCTGGCGTCTTTGAGAGAAGCCATCTTCAGAGGAGGTTTGTTGCTGGTAGTAGTTTCAGTCGATGCCAAGATCTGGTGGACCTCTTCAAAGTTCTGGCAAGGAGTCTCTATGAATTCCCCGTCCATCTCTATGTACCGGAAGGAGTTGAGGTGGCTTACCATATACTCTTCTTCTCCATGCACTATGACAATCCTCCCTTTTACTGGATACTTCAGCATTTGGTGCAATGTAGAAGTAATTGTCCCAGCTTCGTGGGTCCAAGGATGACCCAACAAACAAGAGTATGACGATCGGATGTCCATCACATAGAAGGTGGACTCAAAAGTCTGGGAACCTATTTTGATGGGGACGTCCACTTCCCCGTGCACCATTCTCTTTGACCCATCAAAAGCCCTTACCACAATGTTACTAGGCTTTAAGGTCAATCCCTCACAATTTAGTCGGTCGAGAGCCCTCTTCGGCAGAACATTCAGTGAGGATCCGGTATCTACCAGCACATGAGCCATAGTGGTGCCCCTGTGTTGTACCCCAAAATTTTCCCTCTCATTTTATCAAGATTTCCCCTCACAAGGCTCCTTGAACTCCAGACAGGATTAGGGTTTTGCACTGTCCAAGACATCTCCTTGCACTGATGACCTAAATTAGGGTTTGAGTTTGCACAAGTATTTTTGGACTTTCAATGCTCAAAGTGACTTTCATACTTCATTGGACTTATAAGATTGCCTCTACCAAGTATCAAGCCTTGAACCACATTTTTGACCAGTCAATTGGATAGTTGACCTAAAACTCAGCTGTATTGGGGAAAAAGTCAACCATGGCCAAATTACAGTCAAACTCCATAATTTTTGATCCACAACAACATTTTAGACTCATATGAACCATTTGATCAAGTTTGGACCACAACTCCCCAAGAAATTTGATCAGATCACCAAAAGGGCAAAATGGTCATTTTTAGGGTTTTGACTGTACAAAGGCAATTTATGACTTTTGACCTAGCCAATGGCCAATTGGGCTCAACCATGGACTCAAGGACTCAATGGAACCATCTTGACCTATTCAACAAGTTCAAAAGATCTCAATTGCATTGGATTGACAGATGAATTTTTCAGTCAACTGATCAAAATTTGATTGTACACTGAAAAGTCAAACTTTGACTTTTTGGTCAAAATCAAGTGCCAAGGGTCATTTTTCATCAAGATGTGTCAAAACATGAAACTTTTTCATCAAGAAACCTATTTTTGCAAATTAGGGTTTAAAGTTGAAAAAATTTCATAACTTAGAATTTTTCTAAGTTATGAAATTTTCTTAATTTTTCCTAACTTTGCCCAACATTTTAACCATGATGCAATTGGATTCAAACAAAACTTCCAACATGAAAGTTGTAGTCCTCCACAAAGTCTACAACTTTTATTCACAAAGTTTTCCCAAAAGAATCTTGGATCTCAAGTTATGATTTTTGGAACAAGGGTCCCTAAAACTTTTAACTTTGTGAAATTTTGCCCTAGTTTAGGCAGAATTTTGACCTATCTTCATGGCTATTTTTCACATAGTTCCACTTGGAATATCGAGTTGTATTTCAAAGATGGATTGTAAAGCATGTTTCAAGCTTTCCAAAATGTCCAATAACTCTCCAAACTCATTTGTGGTTAGGGAGAATCGAAGGCTTGAAATTGGAAAAAACTCACTTTTCATCCATGGCATGTTCATGTTCATACAAGTTGCAAATTCAAATCAGCTTGCTTTGCACTAGATTACAGGCCTCAAAACCATTTCACACTTAATAGTTAAGTGCAAAAGCATTGGTCTAAGGCATTGTTTTGGTCATTAGAGCATTGCACCTTGGATTAATCCCTAAGTAGAAAAAGCAATATTTCCATTTTTGCTTAAATCATGCTTTATGTCAAAACTGATTTCTTAAGCATTGGTCCATATCTTATGCAGCAAATCAAATCCACAAATTGGAGGGGCTAAAGGCAAGGTGTGCAAGCATATGGATAGCCTGTACAAGCATGTTGAACATTACTTATCATGTTTGCTTAAAATACAAGAAAGATATCCAAAACACTAGAACTTGAACATCTGTGAAAACAAAACTTGTGCAAGCATTTGAGACATCTTTCTCACATCCCCTTGAACCAGAAACACGACTCTTTGAGCCCTCAAACATCCCATAGCTCAAAATCACCTTCCATTGGCAAAATAGGGCAGCATCTGCAACTTGACTTCCATAGCACAATTTGCTCGTGCGTTTTGCCCCAAACCTGTTCAAACACCTTCCATTCAATCCATCCAAGTTATCCCAAACCTTAAACACCAACTGTAACTCCATTTACAGGGTTTTCCATTTTCATTTTGAGCTTGTGCAGGTTGAGTTCTGTAGGCTTGTTCAAGTACATTCAAGGCAAGCTAGACATTGGAGAAGGTCAAGTGAAGTTCAAGCAAGCTCCCAGACATCTCAAGCCTTGTTGAAAAGCTCCACATTGCCCTACACGAAGTCAGCTGAAACAGGTTTTTATCAACTTCCTATCTCTCTATTTAGGAGCATTTAGACTTATGTTTGTGAATAAGAAATGTAGTATCCATAGCCATGAAGCTGTACATATGCTCAGTTTTCATTTTTATTAAGCATACTAAGAGAATTTGGTCCATGAACATCCTGAAAAAATTAGGTTAGATTTTAGGGCCAGAGGAATTCTCTCTGGTCTTTGAGAGTTAGGATTAGTTTTTTATATGGTTAGATTCGTCTTGAAAAGCTCTACAACTTTGATGTTATGTGTTTTTGCAATAGAGCTCGTATGCAGGATGTCCATGTTTGGTACAGGCGCGCGCGTTTTGTTTGAAAGTCAGAGGTTGAAGATGAAGTGGTGGGTTGGGCTTGGTCCTGGCTCACTATTGGCACCACCTTTTACTTTTTGCACCCCCTGACCCAATTTCTTTACTTTTTTTATATTTTTATATTTATTTTCATTTTCTGATTTTGTTTTATATTTTCCAAACATAAAAATATCATAAAATATTTTCATAAAATTTTCACATTTATTTTTATTATTTTTGTTATTTTTTTGGGCATAAAAATAGTTATTAGGCAATATATACTTTTATTTATTTAATAAAAACTTATAAATATTATAGAAATATTATATATTTTATTTTTATTATTCATACCTATAAAAATAATATTTTTCTCATGTACTATCATTTTTTTCCTAAATATTTGTATATATTTTATTTATTGTACATATTTAATATAATTAATACATATATAAATATATACTTTTATTTTATTAGATACTTTAGAATAAAAATATGAAAATATTACACTTTTATTTTTATTATTATTTATACTTAAAAAAATACGTTTTCTAAATATATTTTATTTTTGTATATATACTATTTTATTTTATTGTATATAAATAATATAATTAATATATTTATTTTCTTAAAGAAAATTAGGGTTTACCCTTAATAAAAAAATAATATTTTCTTTTATTTATTTCTTTCCTTTTTTGCATTAAATATTTTCACATACATGGAAAATAAACATAAACTTTTTGCATATTCATATATTTTGTATATTTATGTAATTTGTTTATTTAAATATTATCCATTTATTATTTAGGCCATTTGATTCAATTTGGATGTAATAGTAAAGTTAGAGTTTTTATTTTCTTGTCAAAATATACCCCCATTCAAAAAGTGTATCCCCCTCCCCATAATTATGTTGTAATAGTTTAGACTTTTAATTCTCGCATTTTATACTTTCAATTATGCCATGATAGAGATTAGGGTTTGTATGTCAACCAAAAATCAAACAAAATAGCTTGACCTAATACAAAGACAAAAATGCATGAAAATCAATACACAATGCACACTTGCACCCTTAGGGTTACATCCACTTGTTGCCTTAAAAATGGGCCATTTTATTCATGTTGGGTACTTTGGTAAAACAAAAACAAAACAAAGGATCATAGTCCCTCGATGACGCTATCTTGGTTGCCTAAACAAAATGATCAAGTCCCTCAAAATTTTGCAAAAAATACTTAACACAATTTGTATCATGATCTATACAATGACCCGCGCCTGTCCCGTTTAACATCCTAATACAAGGTTGTTTACCAAATGCAATGGTAAAACAACACTGTCAAAAGGGTTAAAAACATATAAGAAAGATCTTTGAGTAAAATAGGGTAGATAGCTCTTAGTTACTTGATCAAAAGCTTGCAAAAACATCCTTGCTATTTTCAAATACACCTCATAACACAATTTCAAAACATTTCCAAAACAAACTTTCAAAACATTGAAATATATTTTCAAAAGACAAAAACATCTTTGTATACATTCAAACAAGAATCATTAAAAAGGTTGCCACAACGATGGCCTCTCTTCAAAACATCTTTCAAAACCACACACAAAGCACCATTTCAAACAATTGAAAAGCAAAAGCAAGTGATCTAAACAAGTAACTAAGAGCCCATGGATAACCATGGATGAAAAGGGTGCTTGCACCTTCCCTTTTCATAATCTACTCCCCGAACCCAAGAAAACATCTCAAAGGTCTTTCCTGTGCTTTTTGACCTTTCCTTAGGATAAAATAAAAAAAATTCGGTGGCGACTCTTGCTAAACCGAAACATTTGCGAACACAAACGCAAAATCCCAAGTCAGTTCTCCCACCATATCACAGAACTGGCGACTCTGCTAGGGACTCGAGGATTAATAAAAGTGGAGTAACCTTAGGGTTTAGATCACCTTTGCATGCTTATCTTGTTTGCTTTGATTGCTTTACATTTGGTTCTCTTGTTTGGGTTTTGAATCCTCCACCCGAATTTTTGGGAAATATTCATAGGTAAATAGCAATACGTTGTGAAAATTGTGTGGGGTATACCGACATGGTTGAAGCAATAGCCATATTAGTGCGACATATTTGTGGGTACCAGTAGCCTTTGAGTCAATCAAAGAGAATACGGGGCCGCTGAGTGATGTCATGAAGCACTAATGAACTCTTAGAATCTTACTTGACCATCTTGGCCTTATTAGGGGTAGTGAGATGACCGGCTTTGGTGCAGTCCGAAGTTGGTAGATACTCGATACTACACTCATTGAGGGTTGTTTTCTTGGAATATTTCGGTCGCCAGTTAAGTGGCTAAACTGAAACAATGAACACAAAATAATCCAGTGATATTGAGCTCCTTAGAACCCGGTTACTATTTATAGGACAGGTTAAGCCAACTAACTTCAAAAGGGTACTTACCTATGAACCCCATGCAAGCCTGAAACTAGGAACTTGTGTGATTTGCTTGTACATATGCTTGTGCATACATCATGAACATCATAAAGCATCACATGCATCCACTAACCATTTCAAGGGTTTGGATCTTCATCTTTGTTCCTGTTTTGTAGGTCATGGAATCACTCCGCAAAAAAACAATTCAGGTCAACCTTGTGAGAATCCCTCCTCAACTCAAGGAGCTTACTTCCAAGATTCCAGAGAATTCTCTCTTCAGTGAAAGACATGGTAAACTTCTCAACTTGGTCAACTCCGATATTGAAGAAGACATGGTGAAAGTTCTCTTCCAGTTCTTTGACCCCCTACACCACTGTTTCACATTTCCTGATTACCAATTAGTACCAACTTTGGAGGAATTTTCTCAACTCCTGAGGATTCCTATTCTTCATTAACTACCTTACAATGGTACGGAAAGAGAACCAAATCCTGAAGATGTTGCTCAAGCCTTACACTTGCAACCATCTGATATCAAAGGTCATTGGGAAACCAGAAGTGGTGTCAAGGGTTTCTTGTCCAAGTTTCTGTTTGAGAAGGCACAAGACTGTTGGAATTCTCTAGATCTACAAGCTTTTGAGGAGATTATAGCACTTCTCATCAATGGGTTGGTCTTGTTCCCAAACCCTGATCAGCTTATAGATGTGAATGCTGTCAAGATTTTCATGTCTCGGAATCTTGTGCCTACATTGCTTGGGGACATCCTACACTCATTTCACACACGAACAATGAGGAAAAGAGGTGTTCTCATGTGCTGTACTCCTCTTCTAGCAAGGTGGTTTATTTCTCACCTTCCCCAAATAGTTTTGAAGAATGAGCAGGGTTTAAGGTGGTCACAACGGTTGATGACCCTCACACATTCTGATGTTCATTGGTGTTCTCGGTCTAGAGAAAATGCCATCATCATTTATCGTTATGGGGAATTCCCTAATGTCCCACTACTTGGAATTAGGGGAGGCATTACCTACAACCCCTGTTTAGCTCTGAGGCAGTTTGGGTATGCCCGGAGGGATGGCCCTCATGACTTGCTAATTCCTGACTTGGTTTTTGACTTCGACAACGACGCTCAAGGACTTCGACAAAGGTTTATCCGAGCTTGGAGGATGCCCAACAAAGTGGATAGTAAGACACTGGGACACAAGAATTCCATCCCCCTTGAGCCTTATCTCAAGTGGGTACGAACCCGCGCCCAGAGTCTTATGATGCCTTACCCCCACATTCTCCTCGTGATCAAAGAGCCTGTTGTGGAAGGAGAGGTTCCATACACCCTCCTACATCCAGACATGGCAACATCATTGGAAGAATTGCAAAAGAGTTGGATACAACTCAAGGAAGAGCGAAACACTTTTGAAGCCAGCTTCTATGCCAATGAGAAGAAGGTTTTGGAATTTACCCGTCGACTTCACGAAGAGGAGACTCTTAACACTTGCATCGCGCCAAAAAGGATGTGCAACGTCTTTTTACATTAAGAAGCTTTGTAATATTTTGCCCATGGGGCATTTATGTACTAACAAATTTCTTTTTTAATATGACGTGTGTTCTTTTTGTTTGCAACAACTTTGAATTTCTGAATCCTTGAATGCATTACATGAATACATATCATTCATCATATGCATAAACAAGTCTTCACACCAGGTTTCCTTATCTTTCTGCTATTTATTTCAGCAAGATGGATATAGAGCAGACGGTTAAAGATCTGCAAGCACATAATTCGCAATTCCAACAATTTCTCATGATCTTAGCAAAGGGTCAAGAGGATCTTAAAGCACTGTTAGAGAAAGAGAAGGAACCAGAGAAGAAGAAAAAGAAAATAATTGGTGTGGCCACTATGGGAAGAAGATTTGAGCATCAGGCTAGGAGAGTTCTGGAATTCCCCTCGACGTCTGACGAAGGGGTTGGTAAAGGAAAGGGAGTTGCAATGCCCTCCGAATCTGAGGCTGAAGAAGAAGAAGAGGAAGAGGATGAAGATTACTCCGAACAGCAGTACCCTCCGGCGGATGATAAGTATAAGAATCTTGAAGACCGGCTAGCAGCCATGGAGGTACAAAGGGTACCTAGGCTAGATTACGAAGAACTAGGGTTGGTTGCTGGGATCGTCATTCCTCCCAAGTTCAAAGTACCTACATTTGCTAAATATGACGGTTTGTCCTGTCCAAAGATGCATATGAGATCCTACGTCAGAAAGATCCAACCTCACTCTTCTGATAAGGATCTATGGATCCACCTTTTTCAAGATAGTTTGTCGGGTACGCAATTGGACTGGTTCTATCAACTTGAGAGATTTGATGTTCATAACTGGGAAGATTTGGCTGCTGCTTTCTACTAAAAATACCAATACAATGCAGATTTAGCGCCTACTCGTACTCAACTACAAAGTATGGGTATGGCCTCTAATGAGGGATTTAAGGAGTATGCTTAGAAGTGGCGGGATTTGGCTGGAAGGGTGCAGCCACCATTGTCGGATAGAGAGCTGGTTGACATGTTTTTAGGGACCCTGTCAGGTCCGTTCTTCAATCACTTGATCGAGAGCTCATCTGCAGGGTTCACTGAATTAATTCTGATGGGTGAAAGGGTCGAAGCTGGCATTAAGAATGGTAAAATTCAGAAGGATGCCTCCGCTTCCACTGCTATCAAGAAGACCTTCCCAGCCAAGAAGGAAGTTTCTGCTGTTTATACTCAGAAAAATCAAGGGAGAATGGAACGTCGACCAGCGGTAGGGGCTATAATGATCCAGAACTCCTCAGCCGATCAACCTCGAAACAGTCAACCTAGAGCTAACCAGCAAAGGGTAGAAAGGCCACAACGGCAATTCACCCAGATCAATATGACACCGGCTCAGGTCCTCCATCATCTGTTAAAGTTAAACCTTACCAACTTGAAAGAAGCGCCGAAAAACCCAAATACCTCTTCTCCCTATTATCATTCAAATGCAAAATGTGCATACCATTCGGACAGTGTAGGGCATGACACCAAGAACTGTTGGGCCCTTAAAAAAAAGATCCAAGATTTGATAGATGCCAAGGAGGTAGAGTTTGATGCTCCCGAAAAACCTAATGTGATATCCGCTCCTATGCCAAAACATGGTCATAATGTCCATGCAATTGTGGAAGATCTTCATGTTACCACTGTTGATGGTCCTAATGACTCTGTTGCCAATGATTAAAATGAATCTTTTGAAAGCCGGGATTTTCCCGGGATGTGAAAAAGATTGTTACTTCTGTTCAACCTTGCAATCCGACTGTCCACTGTTGAAATCAGGCATCCAACGCCTGATGGATACTCAAGAGATCCTCTTTCAGAAAACTCCTGTTGATACTATTACTCATGTTACTCATGTTATTCCTGTTACCCCAATCAATGACATTGTTATAATCACCATTTCCGACAATCTTTCCAAGACCTGCAAAAGGCCTGTTAAGATTACACCAGATCCAAAGTTTGTACCGCTGAAGATTACCATGTCGGGGCCTATCCCATATAAGTCCAATAAGACAATACCGTGGAATTATGGAGGAGAGATCTTCTATCACGGTGTGAAACAGATCAAATCAGTTAAAGAAAATTCTAATGAAGAGACTCCTGATGTGGGGACTATTACGGGGACAAGTAAGATCACTCGTAGCGGAAGAATCTTCTCTCCGGAGATTGCTCCTCCACGGGCAGTCTTCGGACCCTCAAGTGCTCCTGTTCCTGTCAAGATATCTGTGCAAAGTCTGGTTATTGAAGAAATTGATGCTCCTGAAGTTGTACCCTCTGTTGTTACTGCTGATAAAGGTAAGGGTATCCAAGAGGCGCCTGTCAGGATGAAGGCTCAGACTTTGGTTATCCTTGAGACCACCCAAAAGGAGATGGAGGAGATTTTAAAGATAATTAAGAAGAGCGACTATGATGTCATAGAGCAGCTGGGACAAACCCCTTCAAAAATCTCTATGATGGCTCTATTGCTCTGCTCCGAGGCTCATGCCAAAGCCTTGATCAAATTTCTGAAGACGGCGCACATGCCTCAAGAAACTTCTGTAGATCAGTTTCAATAGTGTGTAGCCAGCCTTACAGCCGACAATGGTCTGGGCTTTTCTGATGCCGATCTAACGTCCAAGGGAAGAAAGCATAATGATGCGCTGCATGTTTTGGTAGAGTGCAGAGGGACCACACTTGCTCATGTTCTGGTTGATACCGGCTCATCTTTAAATGTCCTACCAAAGAAAGCATTGGACAAGCTAGACTGTGAAAGTTTAACCTTAAAGCCTAGTAATATCATTGTTAGAGCCTTCGACGGTTCTAAGCGGATGGTTCACGGAGAAGTGGACATACCAATCAAAGTGGGTACGGAAATTTTCAACTCTACATTTTATGTGATGGACATCTGTCCTTCATATTCATGCTTGTTGGGAAGGCCATGGATCCACAACACTGGGGAAGTCAGTTCTTCTCTACACCAGATGCTCAAATACCCAATTCAGGGTAAAATCATAACAGTTCATGGTGAGGAGGAGTATATGATAAGCCACCTTAACTCTTTCCGCTACGTGGAGTTAGATGGTGAATTCATAGAAACACCTTTCCAACACTTTGAAGAGGTTTCTCCTGAAGTTGCGGTAGCCAAGACAATGACTGATGTGCCCATCATTACCAAACATGTGTCCCGGATGTCGTCCCTTAAAGATGCGAGGCTGTAATCAAGGAAGGAGGGAGTATAATGTGGGGTCAACTGCCAGATTTTCGTTAGAAGACAGATAAGTTCGGATTGGGTTTCACTGCTGCTAGCCAGAAAGCTGTGTGTCGCTCCCGGGCTGGAGGACTGCCACTAAAAATCACTCATCATGGAGTTCATGCTTTAGAGGATGATGAAGAAGGAAGCAATTTTGAAGATTGGATCTTTCCAACCATTGAAGGAGGACTGAACAACTGGGAGGCAAAAGACTTCGTTCCCATTACTTTCATCAATCAGTAATTTATCTTTCGAACATTTCATGTTTGGTCTGTAATAATTATTAAACAATTCGTACACTCTTTTCGCCTTATGCCTTACCCGGGGCATATAGGTCCATTTGTAAGGGTTTTGATTCTTCATTTTCATATGCCATTTTTAATGAATCATGGACGTTTTCATTTATAAACTTTTGTGTTCATTTTCTTTTTTTTTACATTTTATTTTGTTTAAAGATGGATATCCCTTACACACACCCACACTCATAAAATGCAGGTACCCATCCACTCCGGATTCCATGGGTAACAATTCTTCTATGGCCTTCAGTGACTCTGAAGATCTGGTCAATCATGCCGAGTACGAAGGTGATGAAGACTGTGAAGTGCCTGGAGAGTTGGCTAGACTTTTGCAACAAGAAGAAAGGGTTATTCTGCCCCACGAAGAGTTGTTAGAGACTATCAATTTGGGTACTGCCGAAGACAGAAAAGAGGTTAAAGTGGGTGCCAACCTGGAGCCAAATGTCAAAGAGAGCTTAGTTCAGTTGTTGAATGAATATGTTGAGATCTTTGCCTGGTCCTATGAAGACATGCCGGGACTGGATACAAATATTGTGGTTCACCGTCTCCCTATAAGAGAAGACTGTCCACCAATCAAACAGAAAGTCCACCGAATGAGGCCCGATATGTCTGAGAAGATCAAAGCTGAAGTGATGAAATAGTTCAATGCTGGCTTTCTGGCTGTTACTTCCTATCCTCAATGGGTTGCTAACATTGTGCCCATGCCTAAGAAGGACGACAAAGTCAGAATGTGTGTGGACTACAAAGACTTAAATATGGCTAGCCCTAAAGATGATTTTCCACTACCACATATTGACATCCTGGTTGACAACAAAGCTCAACATAAGGTGTTTTCCTTCATGGATGGATTTTCAGGGTACAACCAGATCAAGATGGCCCCCGAAGACATGGAGAAGACTACTTTTGTTACGTAGTGGGGTACCTTCTGCTATAAAGTGATGCCATTCAGACTGAAGAATGCCAGGGCAACCTATCAGCGAGCCATGGTAGCTTTGTTTCATGACATGATACATCATGAGATTGAAGTCTATGTAGACGACATGATAGCCCGTTCACAAACGGAAGAAGAACACCTCGACCATCTGCAAAAGCTGTTTGTCAGGTTAAAGGAATATAAGCTCAGACTGAACCCTAGTAAGTGCACTTTCGGAGTCAGGTCCGGTAAACTTTTGGGATTTATCGTCAGTAACAAAGGCATCAAAGTTGATCCTGCCAAAGTCAAAGCTATACAAGAAATGCCTGCCCCCCGCACTGAAAAGGAGGTCAGAGGTTTCTTGGGACGCCTAAACTACATCGCAAGGTTCATCTCTCACCTAACATCTACCTGTGAACCAATCTTCAAGCTGTTGAAGAAAGATCAAGTGGTTGAATGGAATGATAACTGTCAAGTTGCTTTCGATAAGATCAAAGAGTATTTGCTGGAGCCTCCTATCTTGATGCCACCCGTCGAAGGAAGACCTTTAATCATGTATCTGACTGTTTTGGATAATTCAATGGGGTGCGTATTGGGCCAACATGACGAGTCTGGCCGAAAAGAGCATGCCATTTATTACCTTAGCAAAAATTTTACCGACTGTGAGACTCGCTACTCACTACTCGAGAAAACTTGTTGCACTTTGGTATGGGCTGCTCGTCGGCTAAGGCAGTATATGTTGACACATACCACTTTGCTGATTTCCAAAATGGATCCGATCAAGTACATCTTCGAGAAGCCTGCTTTATCCGGAAGAATCTCTAGATGGCAGATGATCCTGACTGAGTATGATATCCAGTACACAACCCAAAAAGCTATAAAGGGGAGTGTACTAGCTGACCATCTTTCTCATCAAGCCGTCGAAGATTACCAATCTATGAGGTTCGACTTCCCTGACGAGGATATTATGACATTGGACAACATTAAAGGTAACGGACCGTATGACGAACCTGAACAAGGATCCCGATGGACCCTGTATTTTGATGGTGCTTCAAATGCACTTGGCAACGGTATCAGCGCGATACTTATCTCTCCAGAAGGTTGCCATACACCTTTCACTGATAGACTCTGCTTCAGCTGCACCAACAACATGGCCGAGTATGAAGCTTGTATCTTTGGTCTCAAGGCTGCTATTGACTTGGGAATCAAATCTTTGGTTGTATTTGGGGACTCAGCTTTGGTTATCAGTCAAATCAAAGGAGAGTTGGATACTAAGCACTCTAACCTCATCCCTTACAAAGAACATGTCCTGGCATTGTTACCACATTTCGAGCAGATCACCTTCGAGCACTTCCCGCGAGAAGAGAATCAGCTAGCAGATGCGCTAGCTACAATGTCATCCATGTTTAAACTTAACTGGGATAATGAGGCTCCTCAAATCACCATTGAACGAGTGGACGAACCAGCACATTGTCACGAGATTAATACCGAAGAAGTAGTGGACCGACCTTGGTTTCATGACGTCAAAAGGTATCTCGAAGCACAAGAATACCCTGAAGGAGCTTCAGTCAACGACCAAAAGTTCTTAAGAAGGTTCGCAGCCAAGTTTTTCTGAGCAATGGTATCTTATACAAGCGCAATCTTGATTGTGTCCTACTCCGTTGTGTAGACAAGATTGAAGCTAAGCAGATCATGGCTGAACTACATAATGGCACCTTTGGCACCCACTCAAGCGGTCATACGATGGCTAAGAAGATTCTACGGGCAGGCTACTACTGGTCTACCATGGAAGCTGATTGTCATCAACATTCCCGTACTTGTCACAAATGCCAAATCTATGCTGACAAGGTACATATTCCTTCGGTTCCTCTCAATATCTTAACAGCTCCTTGGCCATTCGCGATGTGGGGAATCGACATGATTGGAGAGATCAAGCCTACAACATCCAATGGACACCGTTTCATCCCGGTGGTCATTGATTACTTTACCAAGTGGGTCAAAGCAGCTTCCTCCGCTTCCGTTACAAAGAATGTGGTTGCCCGCTTCATTAAGCAGAACCTCATATGCCGGTATGGTATCCCCGACAGGATCATTACGGACAACGGTACAAATTTGAACAATACTATGATCACCGCTCGGTGCGAGCAGTTCAAGATTCAAACATCACAATTCATCTCCCTATCGGCCAAAGATGAACGGTGTTGTTGAAGCTGCAAACAAAAATATCAAGAAGATCATTCAAAAGATGACAGTCACCTACAAGGACTGGCATGAGATGTTATTGTTTACTCTGCACGGGTACCGTACCACGACACACACTTCAACTGGGGCAACACCTTTTTCTTTGGTATATGGCATGGAGGCTTTTTTACCTATCGAGGTTCAGATTCCCTCCTTGAGAATCATGAAAGATGCTGGTTTGAGTGAAGACGCTTGGATTCAAACCCGACTTGATCAACTTAACTTGATTGACGAAAAGCGACTTACTACTGTTTGCCATGGTCAGGCGTATCAAAAATGTATGATCAAGGCCTTCAACAAGAAAGTCAAGAGACAAGTATATCAAGTCGGGGACCTTGTAATCAAGTGAATCATCTTGCCGCAAAGTGATCCCAGGGGCAAATGGACTCCTACTTACGAAGGACCATTTGTGATCAAAAACATCTTTTCTGGTGGGGCAATGATTCTGACCACCATGGACGGTGATGACCTGCCGCACCCTGCGAATGCAGACATAGTCAAAAGATACTACGCATAAAACGACCCGATAAGTTGAAAACCCGAAAGGGCAACTTGGGCAAAAATGGGCATCCCGGTGAATCGAAAACCCGAAAGGGCGGTTCAGGCAAAAATTAGGGATAAAATAATATAAAAATGTACACCCGGCAAGTTGAAAACCCGAAAGGGCGACTTGGGCAAAAAGGGGTTTCCCGTTGGATCGAAAACCCGAAAGGGCGGTCCAGGCAAAAGTTAGGGAATTAGAGCGTATAACTATGTCTCGTCAGATCACTTTAAGGACAATCTCTTCACGGACAAGCTCCAGGCTTCTGATCAATCCAATCATCTGCGGACGAAGCAACAAATGGACAAGATACTCAGAGTTGTGAAAGCTATAGCAGAATGGGAACCCCATGGAATTGTTACACATAACCATCTTTCTTTGTATAAAATTTTCTCATTTTTATGACAATATTCTCTTACTAGGATGTATGTCTCCTTTGTACAAAAATACTTACAAAGTTAATACAAAGATACTTCAAAGTGCATAAATTTGCTTGCCTTTTCTTTCTTTTTTTACACTTATGTTTTATTTGAAAACATCCAATGATTTGTTAAATGAGCATATGCATTTGAATATAATCACTGTTTACAAATAAAATGAAATGAGAGAGGATAATTACTGATAGGTTGAAAGTATAGGAAAACGTCTTTAGGCTATTCCAGAAGAAATCCCCTGCAGTATGTCGTTCAGATCCTCAACAGAGCTAAAACCTTGAAATACACATCGCCAGCGGAGTTAAGTTTCAAAATTCCCATCAAAGTTAAGTTTCTAAACTCCCGATCCCCAGCGGGGCCAGAATACTTTAAACCACGGATCCCCAACGAAGATAAAGCTTCCTTCCTCAAAGGAATCCAAAACTTCAAATCTTAAATCCCGGTGGAATACTATCCAACTTCCTCCGATTCCCCAGTAGATTGGCATACAACCCGAGCTTTCGAAAAATTCTCCAACAGTATAAACATTCTCCCCACAGAGTTATTTCCCGACAGAACGAAGATTCTTGTTCCCATTTCTCCAGTTGAAGCCTCCCAGGTTTTAATTCCCCAGTAGAGATCGTCGGATTTTCCCTTATTTCCCCAGGAAGGTCATGAAGGATTCTCAATTCCCCGCAGAAGTTGTCAAAGCTCTTGTTAATCCCCACAAGTCACCAAGGATTTTTCAATCCTCAGCAGTAGTCCAAAGGACGTTCTCAGTCTCAACAATCAAAGGTTTTGAGTCTCCAACGGCAGTCAAGGGTTTATTTTCCCTAGCAGTAGTCGAAGATTTCTTTATCTCCAGTTATCAAGGATTTATTTTCCTCAGCAATACAGCTAATCAGCTTACATGCGCATCTGTGATACGGTGGGAGAACTGACTTGAGGTTTTGCGTTTGTATTCACACTTGTTCGGTTTAGCAAGAGTCGCCACCGACTTTTTATTTTATCCTAAAGGAAAGGTTAAAAAGCACAGGAAAAACCTTTGAGATGTTTTCGTGGGTTCGGGGGGTAGATTATGAAAAGGGAAGGTGTTAACACCCTTCTCATCCATGGTTATCCATGGGCTCTTAGTTACTTGTTTTAGATCACTTGCCTTGATTTTCAATTGCTTGAAATGGTGTTTGTGTGTGTGGTTTTGAAAATGTTTTGAAAAAGATGCCTTTGTCTAGGCAACCCTTGTAACAATTCTTTACTCGAATGTTTTACAAAAGGTGTTTGTCTTTTTGAAAAGATGTTTCAATGTTTTTGAAAGTTTGTTTTGAAATTGTGTTGTGGAGTGTGTTTTGAAAGCAGGCAAGTGTGTTTTGCAAGTTTGATCAAGTAACTAAGAGTTGTCTACCCCTAAATTTACTCAAAGATCTTTCCTATGTTTTAACCCTTTTAATAGTATTGTTCCACCATTGTATTTGGTGGAAAATCTTGTGTTAGGATGTTAACGGGACGGGCACGAGTCATCGTTTAGACCATGAAAGCAATAGTGTCAAGTGTCTTTGGCAATTTGCTTTAAGGGACTTGATCATTTTTTAGGCAACTTGAGAAAGCGTCATCGAGGGACTATGATCATTTGATTTGTTTTTGTTTTGCCAAAGACACTCAACATGCAACATGGCCCATTTTGGAAGGAAACAAGTGGAGTAACCCTAGGGGTGCGAGTGTGCGTTGTGTATTGATTGTCATGCATTTATCTTTGTGTTAGGTTATCTAGCGGTTGATTTTGAATCTTCGCATACAAACCCTAATTACTATATAGTATATAGAAAGCGATAAATTGCGGGAATTTAAAGTCTAAGCTATTACAAATAAGTATCCGGGGATGGGGTTACAAATATTTACAAATGGGGATGAGTCTTATCAGGATAGTAGTGTCTAAATGTTATTTATAACCAAATCGAATCACATTCTCAATGTAAAATGTATCGATGTATAAGAATAAAAGCAATGTAACAAAAGTATTGTAAAATGTATGTGATTATTTACAAATGATGCAAATATTAACCTAATGTATTTATTAAGTATTAATATCATTTTTTGTGTTTTTGTTAAATATGTACAAACAAAAGTTTTAAAGAAAGAAAAGAAAATGCTTAAGAAATTCTATTTTTATGTATTAATGTTTTTATGTATGAAAAAGATTTATTAAAAAGAGTTTTAAGACAAAAAATCTATTAACCTAATTAAATCTAATATTTATGTATTTTTCAAATGTAATAAAATAAAAAGAAGCAATTAAGAAAATTTTGTATAAAACGGTTAATGTATTATTTTTATTTACAAAATAAGTTATATTATATAAGAAGAAAATAAAAAAAGGTATTAGTTATAAGAAAAAGCAATAAATGGGCTTAAGGGGAAAGCTGGGCCCAAACAGATTTGCAAAGGGAATCAGAGGGGGGGTGTAACGCCTGGAATCATTGGGCTTGGTGTTTTTGTTGGGGACAGGCCCAGCTGCGCTTTTGACATTTTTCTTTAGGGTTTTCAATTGTTGTTTCAGAATAGGGTTTACAGTGGTACGAACGGCGCTCTCATCTTCTCCTTCTTCGCCTCTTTACTTTCTTGAACGGAGGCCACTGATGCTCCTCCCTTCGCCTCAGCTACCAGACGCCATCTCCGCTTCTTCCTCCTCACGGTCGTTCAGGCAATGATAAAGGAAAGGTAGCGTTTTCTCTCAGTTTCCTCTTCGTGCATTTTTAGGGTCTTTGGATTCCTCTTGCATGTTTTATTTATTCTGATTCTTTTGTATTATTATATTTCTTGTGAGGTGTTAAAGAAAGGGAAGAGGTACTACCTTTGGAGAGGAGACGAGGAGTGGACTGGAGGCGTTTTAGGCGGCCGGAGGCGGAGGGAATATGATGTTGATGAGCTTTGTTCTGGTATTCCTGGTATCTTTCTTTTGTTAGGTTTTGTGATGAACGTCTGAAAACCCTAGCTTTTAGTTCTGTCTTCTTCTTCTGTTTGCTTGCTCTGAGATACTTGTTGTTGAAATGTTGATGTTGTTGAACCTTGTTGTTCTGATATTGATGATTTTAATGATTTTGATATCTGAGTTGCCTATTGTTTCACTTCTGGCTTCTTCCTCTTTTTGAGCTTTGATTCTCAATGATGATTTCTGAGAGTTGTTTGCTTTAGCGTGTTTTGCTTCTGAGTAGCTTTTCCTCTCTTTTGCCTGGTTAGCTTGGCCTATGATGAACACGTTCTGAGGCGTTTTGTTGGTTATTTGGATGCTTTGTTCTGAGTTGGTTTGGAAATTTGTTTCTGGTATAGGCTTGACTTGAATGCTCTAATGCAGTTTTGTGGCCATTTCTGGTTTTTGTGTATTGGTACAGGCTTATTATGTTTTGAGGCTTGTGTTCTTAACACTGTTTTTGAAAAAGCTTGTATGTTTGAAACGGGTTTGAGAACTTGTTTTTTGAAGTTACAGTTTTGAAAGGCTTGAGGCTGTTTGTTTGTGTTTGATAGGATGCAAGGCTTAAGGTAGTTTAGAGCAGGCTTGCAAGTTACAGGCTTGAGGTTTACTGCAAGGCTTAAGGCTAGCTTTTGTGTGCTTGCTTCTGTAACAGGCTTGAGGCCTTGGGGCAGGTTATTTGTTTGCTTGCTCAAGATATAAGCTTGGAAGGCTGTGTTATGTTTTTTTTCTATGTATTTTCTGCCCTCCCTTTTCTACTGAGATCTTTTGTTATATTTATTTGTCCTTAAGCCTGCTGTACTGTAAGCCTCTTACTTCTCTCTCTCTTTTCTCTCTATTAAAGCATATTATATTGCTTTAGAATAGCTTTTCTGAAAAGGTGTTTGGTTGGGAAATGATGAGATTGGCTTTACAAGTTGCTTGCACTTTGTCTTTCCTCTGCATATATCTTGTCTTCCAGATTTTCTGCCTTTTGTGTACTTGTTGACAGCTTTATTGGCTTCTTTGGACAGTTTTGACAGCTTCTTGTACTTTCTTTGGACAGTTTCTTTGGGATTTAGTTTGATTAGTTTGAAACTTGTGACTTGGTTTGGCATGTTTTGAAGTTACAGCTTTGTTGACATTTTGAATTTGTGCAATTTGTTTTTGGCATATTCAGTAGCTTTGTGCATTTCATATATTTGCAAGCATATTTCCCTTTCCCTCTTTGTTAACCAAGAGTCCTCTTGTGATTTGCAGAGAGGGCAAACAAACTGATTCCGGCCAACACTTTTAATGATGAGCTTTTTATGATTAACTGTCTGAGAATGTTTTTTTTCAAATTCATCTGTACTGACTTCTTTTTTTTTTTGTTTTTGCAGATAAAAAATCAGTTGAGCAATGAGGAGCAGCAGTAGAAGATGAAGATTTAGGAGATTTAGGATATAGTTTCAATTTATTTTTAATCATTGTAATAATATTAATGTAAACAACTGTAAATAAATTTACAGTGTTCAAATAATATCTGTAACAAACAAATAAAAATGAATAAAAATAATCCTTTGTTAGTTAATTCTCTTTCAATTCACTGTCTATTTAATTATTTAAGTTTTCTTGAATTAAAATAACTGGAAGTAAATCCCAATTATTCTAACTTAGATAAAATAAATAATTAATAAACATCGTAGTCTTGCAACTTCGCATTAATCAATAATAAACCCGGCGTTCCAATTAGCCATAAGCATTGCACAGTCAATCAAACAAACATCCATATGCCTTTTCTTTTACTGATTAAACCAAACACTGCAAATTTTCAACCAGAAGCCTCAGCTTCTAAACCAGAGGTTCAGGTTTATTGAGAAACAAACTGAAATCTTGAGTAGGCGTCAAAGCAGTGTAACAGCCAATTAATACATTGTGGATTCAAATTCTTCTGAAAATTGGCGTGCAAACCCTAATTCTTGATTTATTGTCCAAGAAACGTCCGCCTGATCCAACCCTGAGCCAAACTCAACCAAACCCTAACAATCTACTTGAACTGATTCAAAATCAATGGAAACCCTAATTTTGTCTGACTGATGAGAAAATTCTGTTTGACCGATTCTTAAACCAATCTGAAAAATCAGGAAAAGCCCGAAGCTTTGATTTCTTGTGGAAAAGAGAGGGCAAATTTTGGGGTACAACAGTTTCCCCTGTTCAATCTTCCTGAACCTGAAGAGTTAGATTGGCAAGTTTGCCGTTCGCGACTCGAAGGTAAAAGGAGATTGGATACTAGAGTGCCCAAAAAAATTTGCACTCGTCAAAGCGTAATTTTGAGGGAATGGGCTTAAAGATGCCATTTGGTGATGGGCTTAAAGATGCCATCTGGAGATGTGACAGGAGGATGGGCTTAGAGATGCCATCTGGAAATTGCTGGTAGGAGGATGGGCTTAGAGATGCCATCTAGAAATTGCTGGTAGATGGGCTTAGAGATGCCATCTGGAAATGTTTGTTGAACTGTATGTCATTGGTGAGTGGGTGAGTATCAGAAAGGTATCCATGTTTTGGAACATCTCTGAACTGGGGGTCTGAATAAGCAATAGATTGACATCCGTATCTGGAAGCATCCGTAAACTGTTTTCAAAAGTTGCATCTGAACAAGCGATAGATTAACATCCGTGTTTGGAGAATCCGTAAACTGTTTACAGAAGTCTTGAATCTGAACAAGCGATAGGTTAAAATCTGTATCTGGAGAACCCGTAAACTGTTTTCAAAAGTTGAGTCTGAACAAGCGATAGATTAACATCCGTGTTTGGAGAATCCGTAAACTGTTTTCAGAAATGGAGAATCTGAACAAGCGATAGGTTAACATCCGTGTTTGGAGAACCCGTAAACTGTTTTCAGAAGTCTTGAAATTGAATAAGCGATAGAGCAGCATCCATGTTGGGAAGCGTCCGTAAACTGTTTTCAAAAGTTGAGTCTGAATAAGCGATAGATTAACATCCATGTTTGGAGAATTCGTAAACTGTTTTCAGAAGTCTTGGAATCTGGAATAAGTATCAGAATGTCGCCATGTCTGGGTCACATCTGAACTGTCTCTGGAATGAATCTGGAATAAGTATTAGAATGTCGCCATGTCTGGGTCACATCTGAACTATTTCTAGAAGGAATCTCGGAAGATGATGATCTTTGTCTGTTGATTGATCTTTCCTGAAAAGGTAAAGAGTTAGTTATATGCAATGTCATGATGTAATGAATTGTACTTCATCAATGCTTATGATATGAATGTGATGGATGTGCATGTAAGCTGAGTAGCTATCTTGCTGAGGATAGACGAATCCTGGTAATGAAATCTTTGATTGCTGCTGGGGAAAGTAAATCCTTGACTGCTGCAGGGGATTGCAAGAATCTTGTGATCGTTGAAAATGAGAAGTCCTGGGACCACTGTTGGGGAATCAGGAGCTTGGGTTGTATGCCAATCTACTGGGGATTCCTGTCTTGAGGAGATCTTTACTGGGGAATATCTGAATATCCTGTGAGGAACTGAGAATGAGAGTCTTCATTCTGCTTGGGGATTGATAGTTGGAAGTTTTAGCTCCGCTGGGGATTGCAAGAATCTTTTTATTGCTGCAGGTATTGATCTGGGATAAGTATCAGAATGTCGCCAAATCTGGGTCACATCTGAACTATCTCTAGAATGAAATCTGGAATAAGTATCAGAATGTCGCCAAATTTGGGTCACATCTGAACTATCTCTAGAAGGAAATCTGGAATAAGTATCGGAATGTCGCCAAATCTGGGTCACATCTGAACTATCTCTAGAAGGGAATCTGGAATAAGTATCGGAATATCGCCAAATCTGGGTCACATCTGAACTATCTCTAGAAGGAAATCTGGAATAAGTTTCGGAATGTCGCCAAATCTGGGTCACATTTGAACTATCTCTAGAAGGAAATCTGGAATAAGTATCGGAATGTCACCAAATCTGGGTCACATCTGAACTATCTCTAGAATGAAATCTGGAATAAGTATCGGAATGTCTCCAAATCTGGGTCACATCTGAACTATCTCTAGAAGGAAATCTGGAATAAGTTTCGGAATGTCGCCAAATCTGGGTCACATCTGAACTATCTCTAGAAGGAAATCTAGAATAAGTTTCGGAATATCGCCAAATCTGGGTCACATCTGAACTATCTCTAGAAGGAAATCTGGAATAAGTTTCGGAATGTCGCCAAATCTGGGTCACATCTGAACTATCTCTAGAATGAAATCTGGAATAAGTTTCGGAATGTCGCCAAATCTGGGTCACATCTGAACTATCTCTAGAAGGAAATCTGGAATAAGTATCAGAATGTCGCCAAATCTGGGTCACATCTGAACTATCTCTAGAATGAAATCTGGAATAAGTATCGGAATATCGCCAAATCTGGGTCACACCTGAACTATCTCTAGAAGGAAATCTGGAATAAGTTTCAGAATATCGCCAAATCTGGGTCACATCTGAACTATCTCTAGAAGGAAATCTGAAATAAGTTTCGGAATGTCGCCAAATCTGGGTCACATCTGAACTATCTCTAGAATGAAATCTGGAATAAGTTTCGGAATGTCGCCAAATCTGGGTCACATCTGAACTATCTCTAGAAGGAAATCTGGAATAAGTTTCGGAATGTCGCCAAATCTGGGTCACATCTGAACTATCTCTAGAAGGAAATCTGGAATAAGTTTCGGAATGTCGCCAAATTTGGGTCACATCTGAACTATCTCTAGAAGGAAGTAATGATCTTGATTTTGTTAAGGGTCAGAAATTGGGAGTATACCAATCTTCTGAGATGATGAGAATCTTCATTCTGTTAACGGTCAGAAACTGGGAGTATACCAATCTTTTGAGGTTTTAAGGATGAGAGTCTTCATTCTTGAGAGAAACAGATTTTTAGGAGCTTCAATTGTCCGTTATTCTGTTGGTGGTTGTAACTTCCAGCAGGTGATGAAGGAATTTTTAAACGCTCTTGAGATTGACATTCGAATGCCCCAAGTGATGATGAAGGAGACCTGCCCCAGGTTACTCTATAATTGAGAGATTTGTTGAAATCTTGACTGGACTGCCCCAGGTTAATTGAACTTTGAAAGATTTGTTGAAATCTTGACTGAACTACCCCAGGTTAACTGGATAGTGACATGTCATACCCCCTTGTTAATAGGAGATTTGTCAATGGAAGTGTCTCCTTTTTGAAGTGATTTTGTTCACTGAGAGAGCTTTCGTTCATCGGATATTCATTGCATGAATTTCCCCGCTGTCAAACAAATAGCCAAATGCAAACAGTGATATTCAAGTAATGCAAAGTTTATGTTTGTCTCGAAGTTTTGAGAAAATGCGTTTTTTAGCAGAAAACTTTTTATAAGACAAATTCAACACAAGATTTAGAGCAAAGCCTTACAGGAGTCAGGATACCTTTTGTAACAGTATGCTTTCGAACTAACCCATGCTTCAATTAGGACTTTTGAAGGGTTGTAACGTGGCTTGGTTCACGGTTTAAGAAACAAAGGATAAAGGCTCAAAGTATATTTGTACCCACCCGCTCTTCGTGATGTTCTTCAATCCTAAACTCAGTTAATTGTGCGTCAAACTCTATTCGAATTTGGAACGACTTTTTTGGTGATG
This sequence comes from Vicia faba, assembly GCA_948472305.1. NCBI lineage: Eukaryota > Viridiplantae > Streptophyta > Magnoliopsida > Fabales > Fabaceae > Vicia > Vicia faba. The sequence goes on along the minus strand of OX451740.1, from coordinate 736,559,327 downwards.
GTTAACACAAGTTGAATTTTGGAAGACAATCATCATCTCCTTTTTCTTTTGCAACATTTTTCATGTTGTTGAGGATTTGTAATGACCTCGTTCTTTTGACTTGTTATCCCTAACTTTTGCCTGACTGTTCCTGTTTTCAAGATTACAGTCGGCGGGATACCCTAGCTTTCTTAAGCCTCCTTTATAGGTTTTGGCTTAGTGGGCTTTTCTCTTTTGAGAGATTGACTGCCTATGAGATAAAGAACCATCACCGTCTTTTGGTTCCAAAGGAAATTTTTTAATGTCGTTCGTTGTATTAAGAACTGAGATTTTGCGACTTCAATGCACACCTTTTTTGAATTAACTGAGAGACTACCCTGCCCCAGGTTTAAATCAAAGGTTTCGATTTGTTTAGAACAGAAAACTCATACTTCTTTGGCTCGAAGGGGTTGACTAGGGATTATCTTCCTTATAACTCCAGTGTTTGGGAATTGAAAGAAATGCCTGTACATCATCAGCAAGGTCTGTTCAAAAGCATACTGTATGAGAATATGGTATTGTTTCGTTATCCTCCCTCTAAAGGCTTGCAGCTTTTTATCAAGAGTTAAATATCATAAAGAAATTATAAGAGTAGTGAAAACGAATGGATGAATTCAAGACAAACATATGCAATGCATTAATGAAACAAAGTTTGACATTAATAGATAAATGTTTGAATAACAAAAGAAATTACAACTTTGAAAATTCAAATGAAACAAAGACAATCTCAATGCTTTGGCATAGGAGCAATGATTATGCTAGAGTCTCCGGAGGGTCAAACTCGATCTCCTTGGCATCAATCATGTCTTGGATCTTGTTCTTCAGAGGCCAACAGTTGTTTGTGTCATGTCCCGGACTGTCGGAATGGTATGCACACCTTTCATTGGGATGATAGGTAGGAGCATAAGTATTTGGGTTCCGGAGGGGAGCCCTCAACGTAATCAGCTCTGCCTGCAACATGCGTTGTAGCGCTTGACCCAGTGACATGTTGATCTTGGTGAATTGTCTTTTAGGCGCGACCTCTTTATGCTGATGCCCCTGTCTTTGTTGAGCAGGCGTAGGATTAGAGATCAAGATTGCTCCTACGTGCTGGTCATGACGACCCTTTTGACTGTTCGCAGCATTGGACTCTTTCTTTCCATTATAGGGAATTATCTGAGTATCCGAGGGTGTAGTTCCTTGGATCTTTCCACTTTTGATGCCAGCTTCGACCCTTTCACCGATCAGTATTAGCTCGGTGAACCCAGCTGAGGAGCTTCCAATTAAGTGATTGAAGAGAGGCCCTGTCAAAGTTCCCATGAAGATGTCAATCAACTCTCTGTCAGTAAAAGGGGGTTGCACCCTACCAGCCAGATCCCTCCACTTTTGAGCGTATCCTTTGAAGCTCTCGTCGGAACCCATGGTCATGTTCTGCAACTGCACACGAGTTGGTGCAAGATCAGCATTGTACTGATACTGTTTGTAAAAAGCCATAGCTAAATCTTCCCAGGTGTGGATGCGAGAACTCTCCAATTGATAGAACCACTCGAGTTGAGCCCCTACCAGGCTTTCTTGGAAGAAATGGATCCAAAGCTTTGGATCAGTTGTGTATGGTTGAATCTTGCGGACATAAGATTTTAGATGCATCTTAGGGCAAGAGACTCCATCATACAGGGCCAAGGTAGGTACTTTGAACTTTGGAGGGATGACCAATCCAGAAACTAAACCCATGTCTCCTAAATCTAAGCCAGGTATTTGTTGAATCTCCATAGCATTGAGGCGATCCTCCAACTGTTTGTACTTGTCATCAGCGGGAGGATACTGTTCTTCGGAGTAGTCAGCTTCATTAATCTCCAAATTGTGGTCTTCTTCAAGACTGGCCCCTATGCTGGGTGGAGTTGAAAGGTCTTGGGTTTTAGGTCTTCTCCCCAAGTTCAGGATGCTCGTTGCCTTCTTGGACTTCTTCTTCTTGTCTTTGAGAAGGAGAGCTTTCAGATCCTCTTGCCCTTTACCCATACTCAGAAGCATTTGTTGGAATTGAGCGTTTTGAGCTTGGAGGTCTTTCACCGTTTGTTCCATATCCATCTTACTGAAATAAACAGTAGGAAGATAAGGAGACCTGTATGGGAGAAACCTGTTATGCAATGATATGTATGATATATGTATGCAATGTTTTCAAGGATCTGTTGGGGTAAACACAAGAGAATGTTAGAGGTTGAACTTCGATCTTTGATTGGAGAACTTTGCACCTGTGGATGTCTTTCCACTAGAATCAAGCTCACCATGTCAAGTGGGTCATAGCCCCTGATTCAAGTTGTTGCACTTGATCTTTGATGGCATTTGTTAGAGGAGAAATCTCTTGCCCTTTGGTAGACGTCTGGTTCAACGTAACCCTGCATCAAAAGACCCTCGAGATCCTTGAAATGGTTATTGACAAAATGCTATGGTATGATGTCATGATGTTATGTACATGTATGCAAAAGCAAGTAAGTGTATATACAGGTAATCATATTCACACAAAGCAAACAAGTCCTTAGGTTTAGACTTGCATGGGGTTTGTAGGTAAGTACCCTCTTGAAGTTAGTTGGCTCATCCTGCCCTAAAATAGAAACCGGGTTCTAAGGAGCTCAATATCATTGGATTATTTTTTGTGTTCATTGTTTTGGTTTAGCCACTTAACTGGCGACCAAAATATTCCAAGAAAACAATCCTCAATGAGTGTAGTATCAAGTATCTACCAACTTCGGACTGCACCAAAGTTGGTCATCTCACTACCCCTAAAAAGGCTAAGATGGTCAACTAAGGTTCTAAGAGTTCGTTAGTGCTTCATGACATCACTCAGCGGCCCCGTACTCTCCTTGATTGAACTCAAGGGTTACTGGTACTCACAAATATGTCACACTAACATAGCTTATTGCTTCAACCATGTCGGTATACCCCGCACAGTTCCCTCACAATTTTATTGCTATTTACCTAAAAAGGTGCCCCCAAATCCGGGTGTAGGATTTACAACAAACCCAAACAAGGAACCCAAAAAGTAAAGCAATCAAAGCAAGTATGTAAAGGTGATCTAAACCCTAAGGTAACCCCACTTTTAAATTTCTCCCCAGCAGAGTCAGCAGTTCTGTGATACGGTGGGAGAACTGACTTGAGGTTTTGCGTTTGTATTCTCACTTGTTCGGTTTAGCAAGAGTCACCACCGACTTTTTATTTTATCCTAAAGGAAAGGTTAAAAAGCACAGGAAAAACCTTTGAGATGTTTTCGTGGGTTCGGGGGGTAGATTATGAAAAGGGAAGGTGCTAGCACCCTTTTCATCCATGGTTATCCATGGGCTCTTAGTTACTTGTTTTAGATCACTTGCCTTGATTTTCAATTGCTTGAAATGGTGTTTGTGTGTGTGGTTTTGAAAATGTTTTGAAAAAGATGCCTTTGTCTAGGCAACCCTTGTAACAATTCTTTACTCGAATGTTTTACAAAAGGTGTTTGTCTTTTTGAAAAGATGTTTCAATGTTTTTGAAAGTTTGTTTTGAAATTGTGTTGTGGAGTTTGTTTTGAAAGTAGGCAAGTGTGTTTTGCAAGTTTGATCAAGTAACTAAGAGTTGTCTACCCCTAAATTTACTCAAAGATCTTTCCTATGTTTTAACCCTTTTAACAGTATTGTTCCACCATTGTATTTGGTGGAAAATCTTGTGTTAGGATGTTAACGGGACAGGCACGGGTCATCGTTTAGACCATGAAAGCAATAGTGTCAAGTGTCTTTGGCAATCTGCTTTAAGGGACTTGATCATTTTTTAGGCAACTTGAGAAAGCGTCATCGAGGGACTATGATCATTTGATTTGTTTTTGTTTTGCCAAAGACACTCAACATGCAACATGGCCCATTTTGGAAGGCAACAAGTGGAGTAACCCTAGGGGTGCGAGTGTGCGTTGTGTATTGATTGTCATGCATTTATCTTTGTGTTAGGTTATCTAGCGGTTGATTTTGAATCTTCGCATACAAACCCTAATTACTATACAGTATATAGAGAGCGATAAATTGCGGGAATTTAAAGTCTAAGCTATTACAAATAAGTATCCGAGGATGGGGTTACAAATATTTACAAATGGGGATGAGTCTTATCAGGATAGTAGTGTCCAAATGTTATTTACAACCAAATCGAATCGCATTCTCAATGTAAAATGTATCGATGTATAAGAATAAAAGCAATGTAACAAAAGTATTGTAAAATGTATGTGATTATTTACAAATGATGCAAATATTAACCTAATGTATTTATTAAGTATTAATATTATTTTTTGTGTTTTTGTTAAATATGTATGTTGTACCCCAAAATTTGCCCTCCCATATTTCTCAAAAAAAACATTTCAAGAAAAATTCACAAGTCCAACCTGGCGCGTCATATTCGGGTATTCTTTCGCCAAGATATCTCTGATAACGTATTCTCAAATTCAGGTTCGGCTCAAGAGTCAATTCTTTAAAGAAGGTATCCGAATGTGTGAGTTTTCTTGAAGAAATATAGTGAAAAAGTGTGCTGAAAGTGCAGTTTTTACGCGCTAAAAAATTCATAACTTGAAGATCGTGACTCGTTTTGAACCCGTTCCGGTGGCCAAAATTCCGTCTTGACATTATCTACATTTTCATCTCTCACGGCTGGAAGCCAATTTCGATCAGAAGGTCTTCAAAAATGTGGATTTATCAAGTATTTTCGTGCAGAAATTTGTGACAGAAGTTTATTTGCGTCATGTTCAAAAAATCATAACTTGGTCGATTTTCATCGTATCGAGCTGGTTCCGGTGCCAAAATTTCACAAATTGAGTTGGCTACATTTTCACAGAAGGTATTGAGTTCAAACGGTATTCAAAAGGCCTTCTTTTTTTGCTCAGAGTGCGTGACACGCTGAAAATCCTGAATGCTGAATATTATTTCATCTGGGCCGAAATTTCGAAAATTCATAACTCGGTCAATTTTTATCGGATTGGACTCATATTTTTACACAAGGTCACTGACTCATAGATCTACAACTTTGCTTCAAAAGTCGAGACCAAATTATGCACCAATCAATACCAGTTTTTTATTGAAGAACGTGTCAGATTCGACACTGGAGCCCAAAATAAGTTTGTCTGAGCTGAAACTTCAAAAATTCATAACTAATTCACCGTTTATCCGATTGAGTCGATTTTCGGACAAGAGTTAGTTCTCGATGTCAGCTACATTTTGTTTTCACATTTCAACTTCAAACAATGCACTTAAGTCCCTGCGATTTAGCCTGGAAAGTGACGAATTCAAGTGAATATTGGAGGCCCAATTGCACATTCAAAGCCCATTTGTTTTACCCTAATTTCCATTATATAATCACCTTCTCTTCACACAAACCAAAAAAAAAAAAAAGAGAAAAAGAGAGAAAAAACATTGCCACAACACTGTTGGAATATCAAACTCTTTCAAGAACCCTAAAACCTTGAAATCCTTATTACAAATCCCTCTCTCACTACAAACAAAGCCATCTCAGTTACAAACCAACACCTCACTACTTCTCCAGTAAGGATAAGGCTGGCTTGATCTCCATGATCCTAATTTTCCAGTAAGGCATAAAAGCATCCAGGTCACTAATTTTCCAGTAAGGGTAAGATTGATTTGATCTCCATGATCAAAAGGGTATAATCATTCATACATGCCATATTGTGCCTAAACATGAAATTTCTTCATATATTGGTTTTATTTGCATTTTATGATTTTATTTAATGTGTTTGTGAGATTCAACACTGCAGATTTAGACAGGATCCCATGCAGGTTCATTAAGGAACGTTGAGGCCAAAAGCCAAATGGCCAAAAGCCAAAAGCCAAATGGCCAAAGTAGAACATTTTATGCATGACACCAATACATGGCGAGGCAGACATTAAGCCAGACATTAAGGAACGTTGAAGCCAGAACACAAATGGCCAAAAGCCAAAACGCAAATGGCCAAAAGCCAAAAGCCAAATGGCCAAAGTAGAACAACTTATGTATGATGAGGCCAGAACACAAATGGCCAAACCACTCCAATTCACCTCCAAAAAGGGACAGAAGCCCCACCAAGGTATTGTATTTTCTTTCTTTTCCTTATTTTATTTCAATTATTTCTTTTTTTAATTAATTCCTTTAATTTAACTTATTTTCATAAAATATAAAAAATAGTAAAAAACAGAAAAGTCATAAAAAATCAAAATATATTTATTTAATTAATATTTTTTGTAAATAAATTTTATTAATAATTAATTAATTATTTTTATAAATCAAAATTGCATGTAAATAATTAGATTAATTTTAGGTTTAATTCTAACATGTTTTTCTTAATAAATAAAAGTTATAGAATTAGGGTTAATTTAATTTTTAATTTCATTTAATCTTTCTCATAAAAATCATAAATATCAAAAATCTCAAAAAAACAATTTCCTTTTCTTTTAATTTAATTAATTTGTAAATAATTTAATTTCATTAAAAAGGGTCCAACGCCCTCGTTTCCAATTTAAATTCCAATTCGCGCATTTTATTTCTTTCTTTTAAATATTTGTGTAATTCTCCCAAAGCCGTGTAACCTTTTAATTTTCTCGCACTTTATCTTTATTTCTTTATTTATTTTCTGTCAAATCGGGTCCTGGTTAATTTTGGCGATGTGGACCCGCGCCTTTTGTAATAGCTTTAGACTTTTACTTTTCCCGCAATATTTTAACTGTTAAGCAAAGCATGAAAGAATGTATGGACAAAAATAAAAAAACAAGTGTAGAACACCAATAACATGACAAGATAAATGCAAATGAAAACGACACACAAATCGCACACACCACCCCTAGGGTACGCCTCACTGTTGCCTTTCCTCGAAAGGTGATCGTCGAGTAGAGGATGTCTTAGTAAGTCCTCATGATCCGGGAACCTGGCATGAGGGTAGCTTCTAAGGTGTCTTCCCATTGCTCCGGTGATCACCATGTCCCGAACCTTCGAATTGACCCGAACACCTCCAACGGTGGTGCTACCTACCTCTCAATGGTGGGATGGCACTACTTTAAAGGACATTTACACAGACGAATTCCTTAGGGTAGGTAGACGACTCTAAATACTTGCTCTAATTTCAAAACAAAATTCAAAAATACTTTTCACACCAACACATTTTCAAAAAGCTTTCGAAAGCAATTTTTCAAACACTCTTGAGGACCGATACAAGAGTCGAACTGAAATTTTCAAAGAAACTTTTTAAAACCCACAATTGAAAAGCAAACAAACCATTTTTGAAAACACAAATGAGCAAGTATCTAAGAGCCCATGGATAACCATGGATAGAAAGGGTGCTAACACCTTCCCTTTCTATAACCTACCTCCCGAACCGAGAGCAATCTCTTTAAGGAATTTTTCTGTGCTTTTGTCCTTTCCATTTGGAGAAAATAAAAGACGGTGGCGACTCTTGCTTCCGCGACATTTCGCAAACCAGCTTTAAATAGTCAGTTCCAGATCCACCGATCACAGAACTGGCGACTCTGCTGGGGACTTAACTTAAAGTGAGGTGTACCTTAGGGTTAGTTCATAACTGTGTTTTCAATTGCTTTCCTTGTTTGCTTTAAATTGTGGGACTGTCTTGGGAGTTCTATAGATCCTAACCCGGATCTGGGGATACCTTCTTAGAAAGTAGCAACAAGGCTGTGAGGGAACTGTGCGGGGTATACCGACATGGTTGAAACAGTCTGCTACGTTGATGTGGCACTTTGGTGCGTACTGGTAACCCTTGAGTTCAGTCAAGGAGAGTACGGGGCCTCCGCGTGGTGCCGTGAAGCATCAACAGACCTTAGGAACCTTAATTGAACTATCTTGGCCTCTTTAGGGTAGTGAGATAACTGACTTTGGTGCAGTCCGAGGTTGGTTGATACTCGATACTACACTCAATTGAGGGTTGCTTTCCTGGAATATTTCGGTCGCCAGTTCAGTGGCTAAATCGAAACGATGAACAATGAAAGCAATCCAGTGATATTGGGATCCTTAGAACCCGGTTACTTCTAATAGGACAGGTTGAACCCACCAACTTCAAGAGGGTAATACCCAGACCCCATGCTGGCCTGAACTCTAAGGGTTTCTCTTGTGTGACTTGTGTGCCTTCCAACTTGACTACTTGCATGCTTTAACTGACACATGAACTACTTGTAGGTTTGTTTTTTAGTCCTTCATTGGGACTCAGGACAAGGCTTACTAAGTTTCTTGCAGGTTTTGTTCATAGTCCTTAATTGGGACTCATGACAGGTTTTACTTGGGTTTCTTGCAGGTTTTGGTTTGCGGTCCTTAATTAGGACTCATAACAGGGTTACCTACATTACCCCATGCATAGCATAACATCATACCATTGCATACATCCTAACCTATTTCAAGGATCTCAAGGGCTTGTGATGCAGGTCAGGGTAAATCAGCCATCCCAACAAGGGGCAAAGAGGATTTATTTTCCTCTAGACAAAGTTGTCAGGGGCTATGACCCACTGGATATGGTGAGCCTTTGACCCTTGAAGAAGAATTCTCAACAAATATGAAGTTCTTTCAATCAAGCTACCGGATCCAAATGCTAACAAATTTTCTTGTTTACCCCGCGAGGTCCTTGAAAACATTACATGCATGTCATACTCATCATTGCATAACAGGTATCCTTGTTGCAGGTCACTTACCGTTCTCGCTGTTTATTTCAATAATGGCTTCACAGCAGGATAACCAGGACCTTCACGCTCAAGAGACTCAGTTCAGGGAAATCTTCCTAGGTCTATCCAAGGGGCAGGAGGAGTTGAGGACACTCCTCATGGGGAATCTGATCAGAAAGAGTCCTAAAGATGACAAGGACGAACAGCTGAAACGTCCACAAGCTGAGGTAGACACATTGAAAACCCATATGCTGGGGCAAAGGGCACTCATTCAAGGTTTAGCTCAGGAGCAAGGAGAGCTGAGGGCCATGATCAGTCAGTTTCATCAAGACATGAAGCAACCATCCCGAGTCAGGGACCCAGTCAATAATCAACTTCCAAGAAGTCAAAGGTTTGGGCCTCTCTAAGCTGCTATTACTTCACAGGTCCAACAACAACCTCGCCCAGAACAACGGGCTGATCAGAGCAAACCAGACAGGCCTAAGAGGCAGTTCACCAAGATCAACATGTCGCTGGATCAAGCACTACAACAAATGCTGGAGGCAGGGCTGATCACCTTAAGGGCTCCTCTCCGGAATCCAAACACTTCTGCTCCTAACTATCATCCCAACGATAGGTGCGCATACCATTCTGATAGCCCGAGGCATACTACGGACAACTGCTGGCCTCTCAAAAACAAGATTCAAGACATGATCGACGCTGGAAAGATTCAGTTTGAAGCCCCCGAGACTCCGAACATAATCACTGCTCCCTTGCCAAATCATGGCTAGGATTGAGAAATTTTTGTTCATTCGAATGTTCAAATTGCAATTTTCTTTTGTTCAAACATTTACTCATGTTAAACATTGTTATTTCATTAATGCATCGCATATGTCTGTTCTGAAACAATATATTCGTATCCACTAAATGCAAATTATTTTCATATTTTTTCTGATGTCAGCTCTTGATCTAAAATTCTAAGCCTCTTGAGGGAGGATGACGAAAACGATACCACGATCTTTACAGTATGCTTCTGAACGGACCCCACTGATGAGGTACATGCATTGTTTCAATTCCTAAACACGGGAGTTATAAGGATGATAATCCCTCGTCAACCCCTCTGAGCCAAAGAAGTAAGAGTTTTTATTTTCGAAAATCAGAACCCTTAATCATAACCTGGGGCAGGGTAGTTCTCTCAGTTGATCCAAGTACATAACGAATGGCATCGAAGAGGTCCTTACAAAACGAAAGACAATGATGGTTCAGAATAATCAATAAAGAAAGGCAGTCATTATCTCAAAAAATAAAAAACCCATTAAGTCAAAACCCATGAAGGAGACTTACAAAACTGGGGCATCCCGCTGACTGTAATTCCAAAAAAGGAAACAGTTCAGGCAAAAAAAGAAAGGGATAACAAAATCAAAAAGAAAGAGGTCATACAAACCCTCAACAAAAAGGAAATGACTGCCCATTCAAAATAAATCATCAATATTCGAACCATCACCGGAAAATCAGAGCAAAGACTCAAACAAGGTCTAACGTATGATTAACTGAGTTTAGGTTTGGAGAACATCACGAAGAGCGGGTGGGTACAAATAAAATTTGAGCCTTTATCCTTTGTTTCTTAAACCGTGAACCAAGCCACGTTATAACCCTTAAAAGTCCTAGCTGAAGCATGGGTTAGTTCGAAAGCATACTGTTACGAAAGGTATCCTGACTCCTTAAGGCTCGCAATAAAATAACGAGTTGACATCACGTTTTACAAACATTCACTCGTTTTATGAAAGAGAATGCATTGTCAAAATCTTCAAGACAGACATAAGCTTTGCATTTTTAACATAACTTTGTTTGCATATGACTTTTTGTTTGAACAGCAGGAAGATTCGCACGATGAATACCTAATGAACAGAAGTACTTCCAATCAAGGGGCATGGCATGACAATTAGCCATCATCTGGGGCAATCCAATCAAGATTCGGAGAATCTCTCAAAGGCCAAACAGCCTAGGGACAAATCTCCATCTAAGACACTTGGGGCATTCCAACAATGAATCTTGACTGATCAAACACCTTCTGGTGGCATGACAAAACACTTCCAACAGGGGCAACTCCCTACATGCTGAGAACATGGACATAGTCGAAAAGATACTACGCAAAATCAAAGACCCGCTAGGCTGACATGCCTAGGCAAAAATAAGGGCTTCCCGGCGAACCAAAAGGGTTCGGGCAAAATGAAGGGATGAAATGAAAAAATCTGTACACCCGGCAAGTCGAAAACCTGAAAAGGCGGCTTGGGCAAAAATGGGTATCCCGGTGGACTGAAAACCCGAAAGGGCGGTCCAGGAAAAAGTTAGGGATCAAAGCGTACGACTATGTCCTGTCATCTTGTCACCTGCCTACCAGAAGAAGGTCTGTCCATCAACAAGCTATCAGCACCTCTTAGGTCTTCCTCTCCCACCTCAGAAACAGGGGCAATAAAGAGTCGTCTAAGAGCAATCTAATTGTTCTGTCCTCCAGGGTACCAAGATGGGTTCAGCAGAAGAACGTAACCAGATATCTTAATCCCCCAGAGAGTGAGCCAACAAGCAGTATACTCTCCTCAAGCGAAGCTACTATCAAACCTTAAGGAAGTTGGGTATCCTCCAGCAGATCTCAACATTCCCCAGCAGCATATTCTTAATAAGCATCCCCGGCAGTCTTGGTCTAAAGATTGTTCCCTGGCGGTATATCAAACATTCGGCGGAGCCTTTTCCCAATACAGTTCAAAACTTCCCCAGGAGAATCCAAACCAGTTTCCCCAGGAAAATTGGAATCCGTCTCCCCAAGCAGTAAGCTTATCCCCAGTAGATTCTGGAAGCTTATCCTCACTGAGCACGAACGCGTCTCCCGGCTTTATTCAAAGAGATATTTCCTTACCAGGATATAACTGGGTTATCCTCAGCCAAAAGCCATGGAAAGAGCGTCCTCGATGAAGTTCTCTTACCCCCAGCGAAGTCTATCAGCACTTCCAACACAACAAGGATATCCCCAGCAAGTTATTATCAACAACTCAGCAAAGTACGTCTCTCCCCACAGAGTATTGCTCCCCAGCAAGATTGTTAGAGTGCTTTCCTCCCCATAGAGTTATTCCATTCGCCAAGTTTATTCCCCAACGGAGTTACCTTCTCCTACCGGTATTCTTGCAACTATCATCCCCAGCGGAAGTAAAAGCTTATTCTTCAATATCAGCCCAGGAGTGACTTCCCGGCACCCGTCAAGGATTTACCTTCCTAGACGAAAACATACATTCCTAAACATCACATGCATCATTATAACATGCATAGACGCATCATATCTTACAAATCTCATTTATGTTGAGAACATCATTGCTTGGTCCATATCATGCATTGCATATGACTGAACTTTACCTTTCAAGAAAGATTCAGCTAAATTCTCAATCATCTTTCAAGACCTAGACCGGTTCAGTTAATCGACTCCAAAGATTTCTTATCCAGTCCAAGGCCTTCTCTAGTCTAGCTAAATCGACCCCAAACAGATTTTTCTGATGAAGACTCAGTAGAAGTTATCAAAGGTTTTTCTCAGACGTTCGCTTTTGAGATTATAATTTCCTATGGTTCTCTCCCCGACGGTGCGTGAGATGATAATTCCATCCCAGGTTTTTCTCAGACGTTCGCTTTTGAGATTATAATTTCCTATGGTTCTCTCCCTGACGGTGCGTGAGATGATAATTCCATCCCAGGTTTTTCTCAAACATCCGCTTTTGAGATTATAATTTCCTATGGTTCTCTCCCCGACGGTGCGTGAGATGATAATTCCATTCCAGGTTTTTCTCAAACGTTCGCTTTTGAGATTATAATTTCCTATGGTTCTCTCCCCGACGGTGCGTGAGATGATAATTCCATCCCAGGTTTTTCTCAGACGTTCGCTTTTGAGATTATAATTTCCTATGGTTCTCTCCCCGACGGTGCGTGAGATGATAATTCCCTTTCAGGTTATAATTTCCTATGGTTCTCTCCCCGACAGTGCGTGAGATGTAATTCCCTTTCAGGTTATAATTTCCTATGGTTCTCTCCCCGACGGTGCGTGAGATGTAATTCCCTTTCAGATTATAATTTCCTTTGGTTCTCTTCCCGATACTGCAAAGATGGTAATTCCCACCAAGATTTTCTCAACGAGCATTGTTGAAGATAAAGTCACCCAAGGTTCTCTCACCGTTCATGTTAAGGTAGTAACCATCCCTGGTTCATTCATCACCGTTTGAAGATCCAGACTCAGCTCCTGTAACCAGTCAGGACACATCTATACCAAGCATCTGTAAACCAACTCCTGCAACGTGTCAGGTAATCATTTTCTGTTTTGCAGGTATACAGGTTCTCGCTAAGGAATCTCTTACGCGATCAACATCCAGATGGCATCTATAAGTCCATCATCCTATCCATCAACCTCTAAATGGCATCTATAAGCCCATTTCCATCACACTGCTACTATGTGAGCGCAAATTTCTGGGCACTCTAGTGTTCAATCATCTTCCACCTTCGGATTACGAAAGGCACGTCAGCCAATCTGCATCCTCAGGTCTAAGAAGATTGAACAGGGGCAACTGTTGTACCCCAAAATTTGCCCTCCCATATTTCTCAAAAAAAACATTTCAAGAAAAATTCACAAGTCCAACCTGGCGTGTCATATTCAGGTATTCTTTCGCCAAGATATCTCTGATAACGTATTCTCAAATTCAGGTTCGGCTCAAGAGTCAATTCTTTAAAGAAGGTATCCGAATGTGTGAGTTTTCTTGAAGAAATATAGTGAAAAAGTGTGCTGAAAGTGCAGTTTTTACGCGCTAAAAAATTCATAACTTGAAGATCGTGACTCGTTTTGAACCCGTTCCAGTGGCCAAAATTCCGTCTTGACATTATCTACATTTTCATCTCTCACGGCTGGAAGCCAATTTCGATCAGAAGGTCTTCAAAAATGTGGATTTATCAAGTATTTTCGTGCAGAAATTTGTGACAGAAGTTTATTTGCGTCATGTTCAAAAAATCATAACTTGGTCGATTTTCATCGTATCGAGCTGGTTCCGGTGCCAAAATTTCACAAATTGAGTTGGCTACATTTTCACAGAAGGTATTGAGTTCAAAAGGTATTCAAAAGGCCTTCGTTTTTTGCTCAGAGTGCGTGACACGCTGAAAATCCTGAATGCTGAATATTATTTCATCTGGGCCGAAACTTCGAAAATTCATAACTCGGTCAATTTTTATCGGATTGGACTCATATTTTTGCACAAGGTCACTGACTCATAGATCTACAACTTTGCTTCAAAAGTTGAGACCAAATTATGCACCGATCAATACCAATTTTTTATTGAAGAACGTGTCAGATTCGACACTGGAGCCCAAAATAAGTTTGTCTGAGCTGAAACTTCAAAAATTCATAACTAATTCATCGTTTATCCGATTGAGTCGATTTTCGGACAGGAGTTAGTTCTCGTTGTCAGCTACATTTTGTTTTCACATTTCAACTTCAAAAGATGCACTTAAGTCCCTGCGATTTAGCCTGGAAAGTGACGAATTCAAGTGAATATTGGAGACCCAATTGCACATTCAAAGCCCATTTGTTTTACCCTAATTTCCATTATATAATCACCTTCTCTTCACACAAACCAAAAAAAAAAAAAAAAGAGAAAAATAGAGAAAAAACCTTGCCACAACACTGTTGGAATATCAAACTCTTTCAAGAACCCTAAAACCTTGAAATCCTTATTACAAATCCCTCTCTCACTACAAACAAAGCCATCTCAGTTACAAACCAACACCTCACTACTTCTCCAGTAAGGATAAGACTGGCTTGATCTCCATGATCCTAATTTTCCAGTAAGGCATAAAAGCATCCAGGTCACTAATTTTCCAGTAAGGGTAAGATTGATTTGATCTCCATGATCAAAAGGGTATAATCATTCATACATGCCATATTGTGCCTAAACATTAAATTTCTTCATATATTGGTTTTATTTGCATTTTATGATTTTATTTAATGTGTTTGTGAGATTCAACACTGCAGATTTAGACAGGATCCCATGCAGGTTCATTAAGGAACGTTGAGGCCAAAAGCCAAATGGCCAAAAGCCAAAAGCCAAATGGCCAAAGTAGAATATTTTATGCATGACACCAATACATGGCGAGGCAGACATTAAGCCAGACATTAAGGAACGTTGAAGCCAGAACACAAATGGCCAAAAGCTAAAACGCAAATGGCCAAAAGCCAAAAGCCAAATGGCCAAAGTAGAACAACTTATGTATGATGAGGCCAGAACACAAATGGCCAAACCACTCCAATTCACCTCCAAAAAGGGGACAGAAGCCCCACCAAGGTATTGTATTTTCTTTCTTTTCCTTATTTTATTTCAATTATTTCTTTTTTTAATTAATTCCTTTAATTTAACTTATTTTCATAAAATATAAAAAATAGTAAAAAACAGAAAAGTCATAAAAAATCAAAATATATTTATTTAATTAATATTTTTTGTAAATAAATTTCATTAATAATTAATTATTTATTTTTATAAATCAAAATTGCATGTAAATAATTAGATTAATTTTAGGTTTAATTCTAACATGTTTTTCTTAATAAATAAAAGTTATAGAATTAGGGTTAATTTAATTTTTAATTTCATTTAATCTTTCTCATAAAAATCATAAATATCAAAAATCTCAAAAAAACAATTTCCTTTTCTTTTAATTTAATTAATTTGTAAATAATTTAATTTCATTAAAAAGGGTCCAACGCCCTCGTTTCCAATTTAAATTCCAATTCGCGCATTTTATTTCTTTCTTTTAAATATTTGTGTAATTTTCCCAAAGCCGTGTAACCTTTTAATTTTCTCGCACTTTATCTTTATTTCTTTATTTATTTTCTGTCAAATCGGGTCCTGGTTAATTTTGGCGATGTGGACCCGCGCCTTTTGTAATAGCTTTAGACTTTTACTTTTTCCGCAATATTTTAACTGTTAAGCAAAGCATGAAAGAATGTATGGACAAAAATAAAAAAAACAAGCGTAGAACACCAATAACATGACAAGATAAATGCAAATGAAAACGACACACAAATCGCACACACCACCCCTAGGGTACGCCTCACTGTTGCCTTGCCTCGAAAGGTGATCGTCGAGTAGAGGATGTCTTAGTAAGTCCTCATGATCCGGGAACCTGGCATGAGGGTAGCTTCTAAGGTGTCTTCCCATTGCTCCGGTGATCACCATGTCCCGAACCTTCGAATTGACCCGAACACCTCCAACGGTGGTGCTACCTACCTCTCAATGGTGGGATGGCACTACTTTAAAGGACATTTACACAGACGAATTCCTTAGGGTAGGTAGACGACTCTAGATACTTGCTCTAATTTCAAAACAAAATTCAAAAATAATTTTCACACCAACACATTTTCAAAAAGCTTTCGAAAGCAATTTTTCAAACACTCTTGAGGACCGATACAAGAGTCGAACTGAAATTTTCAAAGAAACTTTTTAAAACCCACAATTGAAAAGCAAACAAACCATTTTTGAAAACACAAATGAGCAAGTATCTAAGAGCCCATGGATAACCATGGATAGAAAGGGTGCTAACACCTTCCCTTTCTATAACCTACCTCCCGAACCGAGAGCAATCTCTTTAAGGAATTTTTCTGTGCTTTTGTCCTTTCCATTTGGAGAAAATAAAAGACGGTGGCGACTCTTGCTTCCGCGACATTTCGCGAACCAGCTTTAAACAGTCAGTTCCAGATCCACCGATCACAATGTACAAACAAAAGTTTTAAAGAAAGAAAAGAAAATGCTTAAGAAATTCTATTTTTATGTATTAATGTTTTTATGTATGAAAAAGATTTATTAAAAAGAGTTTTAAGACAAAAAATCTATTAACCTAATTAAATCTAATATTTATGTATTTTTCAAATGTAATAAAATAAAAAGAAGCAATTAAGAAAATTTTGTATAAAAGGGTTAATGTATTATTTTTATTTACAAAATAAGTTATATTATATAAGAAGAAAATAAAAAAAAAGGTATTAGTTATAAGAAAAAGCAATAAATGGGCTTAAGGGGAAAGCTGGGCCCAAACAGATTTGCAAAGGGAATCAGAGGGGGGGGTGTAACGCCTGGAATCATTGGGCTTGATGTTTTTGTTGGGGACAGGCCCAGCTGCGCTTTTTACATTTTTCTTTAGGGTTTTCAATTGTTGTTTCAGAATAGGGTTTACAGTGGTACGAACGGCGCTCTCATCTTCTCCTTCTTAGCCTCTTTACTTTCTTGAACGGAGGCCACTGATGCTCCTCCCTTTGCCTCAGCTGCCAGACGCCATCTCCGCTTCTTCCTCCTCACGATCGTTCAGGCAATGATAAAGGAAAGGTAGCGTTTTCTCTCAGTTTCCTCTTCATGCATTTTTAGGGTCTTTGGATTCCTCTTGCATGTTTTATTTATTTTGATTCTTTTGTATTATTATATTTCTTGTGAGGTGATTAAGAAAGGGAAGAGGTACTACCTTTGGAGAGGAGACGAGGAGTGGACTGGAGGCGTTTTAGGCGGCCGGAGGCGGAGGGAGTATGATGCTGATGAGCTTTGTTCTGGTATTCCTGGTATCTTTCTTTTGTTAGGTTTTGTGATGAACGTCTGAAAACCCTAGCTTTTAGTTCTCTCTTCTTCTTCTGTTTGCTTGCTCTGAGATACTTGTTGTTGAAATTTTGATGTTGTTGAACCTTGTTGTTCTGATATTGATGATTTTGATGATTTTGATATCTGAGTTGCCTATTGTTTCACTTCTGGATTCTTCCTCTTTTTGAGATTCAATTCTCAATGATGATTTCTGAGAGTTGTTTGCTTTAGCGTGTTTTGCTTCTGAGTAGCTTTTCCTCTCTTTTGCCTGGTTAGCTTGGCCTATGATGAACACGTTCTGAGGCGTTTTGTTGGTTATTTGGATGCTTTGTTCTGAGTTGGTTTGGAAATTTGTTTCTGGTATAGGCTTGACTTGAATGCTCTAATGCAGTTTTGTGGCCATTTCTGGTTTTTGTGTATTGGTACAGGCTTATTGTGTTTTGAGGCTTGTGTTCTTAACACAGTTTTTGAAAAAGCTTGTATGTTTGAAACGGGTTTTTTTGAAGTTACAGTTTTGAAAGGCTTGAGGCTGTTTGTTTGTGTTTGACAGGATGCAAGGCTTAAGGTAGTTTAGAGCAGGCTTGCAAGTTACAGGCTTGAGGTTTGCTGCAAGGCTTAAGGCTAGCTTTTGTGTGCTAGCTTCTGTAATAGGCTTGAGGCCTTGGGGCAAGTTGTTTGTTTGCTTGCTCAAGATACAAGCTTGGAAGGCTGTGTTATGTTTTTTTTCTATGTGTTTTCTGCCCTCCCTTTTCTACTGAGATCTTTTGTTATATTTATTTGTCCTTAAGCCTGCTGTACTGTAAGCCTCTTACTTCTCTCTCTCTTTTCTCTCTGTTAAAGCATATTATATTGCTTTAGAATAGCTTTTCTGAAAAGGTGTTTGGTTGGGAAATGATGAGATTGGCTTTACAAGTTGCTTGCACTTTGTCTTTCCTCTGTATATCTCTTGTCTTCTAGATTTTCTGCCTTTTGTGTACTTGTTGACAGCTTTATTGGCTTCTTTGGACAGTTTTAACAGCTTCTTGTACTTTCTTTGGACAGTTTCTTTGGGATTTAGTTTGCTTAATTTGAAACTTGTGACTTGGTTTGGCATGTTTTGAAGTTACAGCTTTGTTGACATTTTGAATTTGTGCAATTTGTTTTTGGCATATTCAGTAGCTTTGCGCATTTCATATATTTGCAAGCATATTTCCCTTTCCCTCTTTGTGAACCAAGAGTCCTCTTGTGATTTACAGAGAGGGCAAACAAACTGATTCCGGCCAACACTTTTAATGATGAGCTTTTTATGATTAACTGTCTGAGAATGTTTTTTTTCAAATTCATCTGTACTGACTTCTTCTTTTTTTTTGCAGATAAATAATCAGTTGAGCAATGGGGAGCAGCAGTAGAAGATGAAAATTTAGGAGATTTAGGATATAGTTTCAATTTATTTTTAATCATTGTAATAATATTAATGTAAACAACTGTAAATAAATTTACAGTGTTCAAATAATATCTGTAACAAACAGTTAAAAATGAATAAAAATAATCCTTTGTCAGTTAATTCTCTTTCAATTCACTGTCTATTTAATTATTTAAGTTTTCTTGAATTAAAATAACTGGAAGTAAATCCCAATTATTCTAACTTAGATAAAATAAATAATTAATAAACATCGTAGTCTTGCAACTTTGCATTAATCAATAATAAACCCGGCGTTCCAATTAGCCATAAGCATTGCACAGTCAATCAAACAAACATCCATATGCCTTTTCTTTTACTGATTAAACCAAACACTGCAAATTTTCAACCAGAAGCCTCAACTTCTAAACCAGAGGTTCAGGTTTATTGAGAAACAAACTGAAATCTTGAGCAGGCGTCAAAGCAGTGTAACAGCCAATTAATACACTGTGGATTCAAATTCTTCTGAAAATGCGCGTGCAAACCCTAATTCTTGATTTATTGTCCAAGAAACGTCCGCCTGATCAAACCCTGAGCCAAACTCAACCAAACCCTAACAATCTGCTTGAATTGATTCAAAATCAATGGAAACCCTAATTTTGTCTGACTGATGAGAAAAGTTTGTTTGACCGATTCTTATACCAATCTGAAAAATCAGGAAAAGCCCGAAGCTGTGATTTCTTATGGAAAAGAGAGGGCAAATTTTGGGGTACAACAACATCCATTGCATTCATATATCATAAACATTGATAGAACACATTTTATTGCATCATACATATCATGCAACATAGCTTTGTATTTCAGCTAACATTCTACCCTTTTCAGGATGAGATTAAAAGCTATCGTTAACAACTATTCAAAGATTTCAGATACAATACAGATACACTCCAAGACATGGAAGTCATTCTGCTACTCATTCAGATTTCTTATTTCGGATACAGTATGGATACACCCCAGACACGGCGGTCATTCTATTACTCATTCAAAATTTCAAGTCAAGATATAGTACGGATACACCCCAGACACGACGGTCATTCTATTACTCATTCAGACTTCAGCAATCAGATACGGAATAGATACGCTCCAGACACGGAAGCCATTCTATTTCCTCATTCAGATTCAACTATCAAATTCAAAGTCCAGATACACTCCAGACACAAGTTATTTTGTCACTTGTCCAGACCCAAGTTACAGTTCAGATACACTCCAGACATGGAAGTCATTCTGCTATTCATACAGATCTCAACTTCAGATATAGTCCAGATACGCGCCAGACACGGTTTCCATTCTGTCACTCATTTGGAATTTATCCCCAGCCCAAAGATGCTCCTTACACGGATGTTTTTTCTGTCGCCCATTCAAAACACAGATACACTCCAGACATGGCAGTCATTCTGATATTCATTCAAGAATCAAATACATTTATAGCTCGAATACGCTCCAGACACGGACACCATTCCCTTGCTCATACAGATCCAATCTCCAGATATAACTCAGATACGCTCCAGATACGGATACCAATCTGGTGTTCATTCTCCTGATTTTCAACAAACAGTCTTGGATGGCATCTTTAAGCCCATCTCAAGCAAGATTCTACCATCTCCAAATGGCATCTTTAAGCCCATTCCCTCATTTACATCTTGACGAGTGCAAATTTACGGGCACTCTAGTGTCCAATCATCTTTTACCTTCGAGTCACGAAAGGCAAGCTCGCCAATCTAACTCTTCAGGTTCAAGAAGATTGAACAGGGGCAGCTGTTGTACCCCAAAATTTGCCCTCTCGTTTTATCAAGATTTCCCCTCACAAGGCTCCTTGAACTCCAGACAAGATTAGGGTTTTGCACTGTCCAAGACATCTCCTTGCACTGATGACCTAAATTAGGGTTTGAGTTTGCACAAGGATTTTTGGTCTTTCAATGCTCAAAGTGACTTTCATACTTCATTGGACTTATAAGATTTCCTCTACCAAGTATCAAGCCTTGAACCACATTTTTAACCAGTCAATTGGATAGTTGACCTAAAAATAAGTTGTATTGGGGAAAAGTCAACCATGGCCAATTTATAGTCAAACTTCATAATTTTTGATCCACAACAACATTTTAGACTCATATGAACCATTTGATCAAGTTTGGACCACAACTCCCCAAGAAATTTGATCAGATCACCAAAAGGGCAAAATGGTCATTTTTAGGGTTTTGACTGTACAAAGGCAATTTCTGACTTTTGACCTAGCCAATGGCCAATTGGGATCAACCATGGACTCAAGGACTCAATGGCACCATATTGACCTATTCAACAAGTTCAAAAGATCTCAATTGCATTGGATTGACAAATGAATTTTTCAGTCAACTGATCAAAATTTGACTGTACACTGAAAAGTCAAACTTTAACTTTTTGGTCAAAATCAAGTGCCAAGGGTCATTTTTCATCAAGATGTGTCAAAACATGAAACTTGTTCATCAAGAAACCTATTTTTGCAAATTAGGGTTTAAAGTTGAAAAAATTTCATAACTTAGAATTTTTCTAAGTTATGAAATTTTCTTAATTTTTCCTAACTTTGCCCAACATTTTCACCATGATGCAATTGGATTCAAACAAAACTTCTAACATGAAAGTTGTAGTCCTTCACAAAGTATACAACTTTTATTCACAAAGTTTTCCCAAAAGAATATTGGATCTCAAGTTATGATTTTTGGAACAAGGGTCCCTAAAACTTTTAACTTAGTGAAATTTTGCCCTAGTTTAGGCAGGATTTTGACCTATCTTCATTTCCATTTTTCACATAGTTACACTTGTAATATCAAGTTTAATTTCAAAGATGGATTGTAGAGCATGTTGCAATCTTTCCAAAATGTCCAAGAACTCTCCAAACTCATTTGTGGTTAGGGAGAATCGATGGCTTGAAGTTGGCAAAAACTCACTTTTCATCCATGGCATGTTCATGTTCATACAAGTTGCAAATTCAAATCAGCTTGCTTTGCACTAGATTACATGCCTCAACCATTTCACACTCAATAATTAAGTGCAAAACCATTGGTCTAAGGCATTGTTTTGGTTATTAGAGCATTGCACCTTGGATTAATCCCTAAGTAGAAAAAGCAATATTTCCATTTTTGCTTAAATCATGCTTTATGTCAAAACTGGTTTCTTGAGCATTGGTCCATATCTTATGCAGCAAATCAAATCCACAAATTGGAGGGGCCAAAGGCAAGGCGTGCAAGCATATGGATAGCCTGTACAGGCCTGTTGAACATCACTTCTCATGTTTGCTTAAAATACAAGAAAGATATCCAAAACACTAGAACTTGAACATCTGTGAAAACAAAACTTGTGCAAGCATTTGAGACATCTTTCTCACATCCCCTTGAACCAGAAACACGACTCTTTGAGCCCTCAAACATCCCATAGCTCAAAATCACCTTCCATTGGCAAAACAGGGCAGCATCTGCAACTTGACTTCCATAGCACAATTTGCTCGTGCATTTTGCCCCAAACCTGTTCAAACACCTTCCATTCAATCCATCCAAGCTATCCCAAACCTTAAACACCAACTGTAACTCCATTTACAGGGTTTGCCATTTTCATTTTGAGCTTGTGCAGGTTGAGTTCTGTAGGCTTGTTCAAGTACATTCAAGGCAAGCTAGACATTGGAGAAGGTCAAGTGAAGTTCAAGCAAGCTCCCAGACATCTCAAGCCTTGTTGAATAGCTCCACATTGCCCTACACGAAGTCAGCTGAAACAGGTTTTTATCAACTTCATATATCTCTATTTAGGAGCATTTAGACTTAGGTTTGTGAATAAGAAATGTAGTATTCATAGCCATGAAGCTGTACATATGCTCAATTTTCATTTTTATTAAGCATGCTAAGAGAATTTGGTCCATGAACATCCTGAAAAAATTAGGTTAGATTTTAGGGCCAGAGAAATTCTCTCTGGTCTTTGAGAGTTAGGATTAGTTTTTTATATGGTTAGATTCGTCTCGAAAAGCTCTACAACTTTGATGTTATGTGTTTTTGCAATAGAGCTCGTATGCAGGATGTCCATGTTTGGTACAGGCGCGCGCGTTTTGTTTGAAAGTCAGAGGTTAAAGATGAAGTGATGGGCTGAGCTTGGTCCTGGCTCACTATTGGCACTCCCCTTTTACTTTTTGCACCCCCTGGCCCAATTTCTTTACTTTTTTTATATTTTTATATTTATTTTCATTTTCTGATTTTGTTTTATATTTTCCAAACATAAAAATATCATAAAATATTTTCATAAAATTTTCACATTTATTTTTATTATTTTTGTTATTTTTTTGGGCATAAAAATAGTTATTAGGCAATATATACTTTTATTTATTTAATAAAAACTTATAAATATTATAGATATATATTTTATTTTTATTATTCATACCTATAAAAATAATATTTTTCTCATGTACTATCATTTTTTCCCTAAATATTTGTATATATTTTATTTATCGTACATATTTAATATAATTAATACATATATAAATATATACTTTTATTTTATTAGATACTTTAGAATAAAAATATAAAAATATTACACTTTTATTTTTATTATTATTTATACTTAAAAAAATACTTTTTCTAAATATATTTTATTTTTGTATATATACTATTTTATTTTATTTTATATAAATAATATAATTAATATATTTATTTTCTTAAAGAAAATTAGGGTTTACCCTTAATAAAAAAATAATATTTTCTTTTATTTATTTCTTTCCTTTTTTGCATTAAATATTTTCACATACATGGAAAATAAACATAAACTTTTTGCATATTCATATATTTTGTATATTTATGTAATTTGTTTATTTAAATATTATCCATTTATTATTTAGGCCATTTGATTCAATTTGGATGTAATAGTAAAGTTAGGGTTTTTATTTTCTTGTCAAAATATACCCCCATTCAAAAAGTGTATCCCCCTCCCCATTATCATGTTGTAATAGTTTAGACTTTTAATTCTCGCATTTTATACTTTCAATTATGCCATGATAGAGATTAGGGTTTGTATGACAACCAAAAATCAAACAAAATAGCTTGACCTAATACAAAGACAAAAATGCATGAAAATCAATACACAATGCACACTTACACCCTTAGGGTTACATCCACTTGTTGCCTTAAAAATGGGCCATGTTATGCATGTTGGGTACTTTGGCAAAACAAAAACAAAACAAAGGATCATAGTCCCTCGATGACGCTATCTTGGTTGCCTAAATAAAATGATCAAGTCCCTCAAAATTTTTCCAAAAATACTTAACACAATTGCTATCATAATCTATACGATGACCCGCGCCTGTCCCGTTTAACATCCTAATACAAGGTTGTTTACCAAATGCAATGGTAAAACAACACTGTCAAAAGGGTTAAAAACATATAGGAAAGATCTTTGAGTAAAATAGGGTAGATAACTCTTAGTTACTTGATCAAAAGCTTGCAAAAACATCCTTGCTATTTTCAAACACACCTCATAACACAATTTCAAAACATTTCCAAAACAAACTTTTAAAACATTGAAATATCTTTTCAAAAGACAAAAACATCTTTGTATACATTCAAACAAGAATCATTACAAAGGTTGCCACAACGATGGCCTCTTTTCAAAATATCTTTCAAAACCACACACAAAGCACCATTTCAAACAATTGAAAAGCAAAAGCAAGTGATCTAAACAAGTAACTAAGAGCCCATGGATAACCATGGATGAAAAGGGTGCTTGCACCTTCCCTTTTCATAATCTACTCCCCGAACCCAAGAAAACATCTCAAAGGTCTTTCCTGTGCTTTTTGACCTTTCCTTAGGATAAAATAAAAAGTCGGTGGCGACTCTTGCTAAACCAAAACATTTGCGAACACAAACGCAAAATCCCAAGTCAGTTCTCCCACCGTATCACACCCTGCATTCAATCGAGACATGCAGAGCATCATTATGCTTCCTCCCTTTCAGTGTCAAGTCTGCATCTGAAAAACCCAGCCCATTGTCAGCAGTCAGGCTGGCCATACAGTCTGTGAATTGATCGACGGAGGTTTCTTGCGGCACATGCCCAGTCTTGAGAAATGCAATCAAAGCCTTCGCATGGGCCTCGGAGCACAACATCAGAGACAACATGGATATCTTTGAGGGGGTCTTCACCATCTGCTCGACCATATTGTAGTCGCTCTTTTTGATTATTTTCAGTATTTCCTCTATCTCTTGCTTAGAGGCCTCTAAGACAATTTTTCTAGGTGCCTCCGTCCGGGCAGGCTCACCTATAACTTCTTTGCCTCGGGTACCAGATGACTCGACAACGAGAGTGATAATTGGAGTAAGAATAGGAGTAGTAGTTAAAGTACCAGCAAGAGTAGCAGATGGAATAACAACAGGCCTATTTACAGTCTTTGGGGAAATCTCAGGAGAGAAGACCCTTCCACTTCTGGTAACCTTGTTGGTCCCGAAAATGTTACTGACGTCAGGATCAACCTCTTCATTCTTCAGATCTTGTTTGATGCCATGATAGTATACATCGACACCATAGTGCCAGGGGACAACTTTGTCTGAGGCATACGGGACAGGACTCAAAAAGGTGATTATTAACGGAGCGACTCTTGGAGCAGATGTAATCCTAACAGGACTTCTCGAGGAGACCTTGGAAGGATTGGCGGAAATGGTTATGATAGCAACATCTTTAAATGGAACAACGAGAATCAAAGTTTTCTCAAACAAAATTTCTTTGTTGTCCATCAGGCGCTGGACACCTGACTTTAGAAAATGGGAACCAGAAGGCAGAGATGAACACATGTGGCAACCTTTACCATAACCCGGAAATAAACTGGCCAACAACAAATTCTTCTTAACAGTCATAAGAGGAGTAGAAACTTCATCAACTGAGGTCACAAACAGATCGGTATCAACAACATTAACTCCACGATTATGCTTAGGCATGGAAGCAATTATGACATTGGGCTTTTCCAGAGCATCAAACTCAATCTCCTTGGCCTCGATCAGATCCTGTACCTTGTTTCTCATAGCCCAGCAGTCATTGGTATCGTGGTCATGACTCTTAAAATGATAGGCACACCGAGCATTGGGATTATACCGTGTAGATTTGGTGTTCGGATTCTTGGGAGCCTCTTTCAAGGTTGCCAAGTTGGATCTTAGCAGATGGGGTAGAACTTCATCCAATGTCATGTTAATCCGAGTAAACTGCTGTTGTGGTATTTCCGCCCTTTGTTGATTGTTGCGTTGTGGAGCAACTGCAGGCCTAGGTATCATTACGGCACTTACTGTCTGATGGTGTTCAGTTCTGCTTTGGCCTCTCGGGCTATAGATGGCACTGTCTTCCTTCTTACCAGTAAAAGGCTTCTTTACCGAACTCGAAGAAGCATCCTTCTGTATCTTTTCGCTCCGGATCCCAGCTTCTACCCTCTCTCTAGTTAGAATCAGCTCGGTGAAACTGACTGACGAGTTGCCGATCAAATGATTAAAGAATGGACCAGATAGCATCCCCAGAACCATATCGACCAACTCCCTATCAGACAAAGGGGGTTGGACTCTTCCATCCAAGTCTCTCCACTTTTGCACATAGTCCTTAAAGCCTTCACTTGCACCCATGGACATACTCTGGAGTTGAGTACGAGTAGGAGCAAGGTCGACGTTGTATTGATACTGCTTATAAAAAGCAGCATCCAGATCTTCCCAGTTTTGGACATTGGCTCCCTCCAACTGGTAGAACCATTCAAGCTGAGTCCCTGACAGACTGTCTTGAAAGAAGTGAACCCACAAATTTCTATCAGCGGTGTGGGTATGGATCTTCCTTACGTAGGACCAGAGATGGAGTTTCGGGCAAGACACCCCATCGTACTTTACAAAAATTAGAGCCTTGAACTTCTGCGGGATGACCACTCCCGACACCAATCCTAATTCTTCGAAATCCAACCCATGTATCCTTTGGACTTCCATAGCACTCATACGATCTTCCAACTGCTTGTATCTATCCTCAGTAGGAGGATACTGCTCATCATTTTAGTCTGTATCATTGTCAGAAACTTCAGGAGTGGGGTCCTTTTCCCTTGTCTCTCCTTCTTGATTCTCCCTTTCCTTGGATGAAGAGGTCAGATCGACTTGTTGTTTTAACGCCACCCTGAACCTTCTACCCATATTCAGAATACTAGCGACCTTCTTCTTTTTCTTTTTCTCCTTCAGGATGAGGGCTTTCAGATCCTCCTGTC
The DNA here is from genome assembly GCA_948472305.1 of Vicia faba. NCBI lineage: Eukaryota > Viridiplantae > Streptophyta > Magnoliopsida > Fabales > Fabaceae > Vicia > Vicia faba. Next base: position 736,532,408 of record OX451740.1, on the reverse strand, counting down.
CTTTTGCCAGATTTATGAACATCTGTTGGAATTGGGCATTTTGTGCCTAAAGATCCTTGATGCTTTGTTCGGAAGACATTTCTACGTGTGATAAACAGCGAAGAAGATGAGAAGTATGTAATGGTACCTGTTTATGCGATGCTATGAATGGGATACGTATGCAATGATTTCAAGGATTCTTAAAGGCTCAGATTTGTTTAACCAAAAGAAACACACGTTAATTGCATTAATAAGTTCGAATTGTTACAAAGAATGCCTTTTAGGCTTACAATTAAATAAAACAAAACTTAAAGCAAAAAAGAAACTAGTTCTCCCAGGAGCGCATCCTCTTTGGTGCAATGTAGGCGTTTATGTTCCTTTCTTCATGGAGTAGCCTAGTGAGCTCGATGACTTTCTTCTCGCTGGCATATAACTGAGCTTCAAACGTGTCCCGCTCCTCTTTGAGTTGAACCCAGGACTTTTGTAACTCTTCATGATCGGTTGGCATGTTAGGATGATGACTAAGGGAAGTAGTATCTCCTTAAATAGATGGTTCCACAGTTATTGGTAGGATAGCTGGGTAAGGCATCATAAGAATTTGGGTGCGAGCTCGTACCCATTGGAGATAAGGCTCAAGAGGAATGGAATTATTGTGCCCTATCGTCTTGCTATCAATTTTATGCACCATGCTCCAAGATTTTATGAACCTTTTGCGGTATCCCTGAGCATCATTCTTATAGTTGAAGGTGATTCCTTGGATAAGCGTATCATGAGGACCATCTCTTCTCGCATAACTAAACTGACACAAGGCCAAACAAGGGTTGTAAGTGATTCCTCCCCTAATTTCTAAGAGAGGGACATTAGGGAATTAACCACAGTGATCGATGATGGTAACATCTTCTAAGAACCGTGAACACCAATGAATGTCTAAGTGTGCAAGGGACATCAGCCTACGAGACCATTTCAAACACTGTTCATTCTTCAAAACAGACTTGGGTAGGTGCGAAATAAACCACCTATCCAATAGAGGAGTGCAACACATGAGCGTCCCCCTTCTCTTTAGAGTGTGAGCATGCAGAGAGTGTAGAATATCCCCAAGTAATGTAGGCACCGGATTATGAGACAGAAAAACCTTAATAGTGTTCACGTCTACGAGTTGATCCGTATTAGGGAAAAGTACCATCCCGTAAATGAGAAGTGTTGTTGTACCCCAAAATTTTCCCTCTCATTTCTCGAGGAATCACCCTGGATCCTCAGGTTTACTTCCATCCAATTCCAAGCTTTGAATTACAAATTTTTCAAGAAAGTCTCCTACAAGGGCAAGGTGGTCATTTGCACGCTGAAAGGTCAAACTTTGACTTTTGGATCAAAACCAAGTTTCAAGAATCATATTTCATCAAGACATGTTGAAATGTGAAATTTGTTTCATCTAAAAATTCAAAAGTCAAATTTACTTTGGAAAAGTCAAATTCTAAATACTTAGAACTTTTCTAAGTATGACACTTCAGAACTTCTGAGCCAGCCTCCATACAAGTGCAGCCAGAAGTTGCAAACATGGTTCAGAATATAGCCTTCAGTCAGAACATGGCTCTTCAGCCTCTACGTAAGCTCAGTCAGATTTTGCCAGGGTAATGCAAAGAAGGTTAAGGAGCACGCTGCAAGCTTTTTAGAAAGTCTAAAAGCTCCTTCAGAACATGTTGGAGCCAGAAGATAAGAGGGTCAGAAGATTGGATGCTACGCAAGCTCAGAACTCCTGATCCAGAACTAAGCCTTGGTGTAGAGTTTCACGTTGCAGGATTTCTAGTTGTGATAAGTCTCATCATCATTTAATGTTCATTTAATGCTCACAACCACCTTCTGAGTCTTTATCCAAAGGATTTTCACCACGCGTACCTCTACTGTCTTGGGATAGCAACTTTGCTACTAAGCCCATGCTTTGCTTTTTGCTTTTCCTTAATTCCTGCTGACAACCACCATGCTTGCTTCAAAAACAAGGCAGCGCTTCAGCACATGAAGGCTATATTCAATGCTTTGGTTAGAACTTGACCAAATCCCAAAACCTTCTTTATACAACCTACTGCAGACCTATGACCAAGAGCTGGTTCAGCCTACGCCTGCATCCCATGATTACACTAAACTAGCATACGAAAACTGTGATGAAAAAGCAAAGGAACAGGTTGCCAAAACAGGTTCAAATCGCATTTGTTCCCCCCCCCCCCAAATCACAACAAATTCATCTATAAATACTTGGCTCCATCACACGTTCAAGGGGCTGGCTTTTGGAAAGAGAGAACTATCAAAAGAGAAAAAGAAACATGTGAAACTCTTCGTAAAAATCCAGATTTCTCATACACAAAAACAAACCTTTGTTCTTCCCTTTTAATCAAAGAACACAACCACTGTTCCGTCACTCTCGCTGACACCAGAACATCTGAAGGCAGCCACACAAAGCTCCAAGCACGCTCCAGGTTCAAGGTAAGTCTTTCTGACTTTACTTGTTTTTCATTCTGAACATCATCAACATGTAAATATCATAGTATTAATGTTGTACATATCATTGCTTAAGTAGAAAAACTATGGATCAGAACTTCTTGATTAGGGCTAGACTCAGATTTAGGATTAGAACTTCTATAAACTGTTGTGCTGTTATCCTTCTGATTTGTTGTTTAATAAGAACTGAATGAATTACTAATGTGCTGATTAAGAGTTGAAATATATAACTTCTGATATTCACTCACTGTTAATGCACACTGAACTTCTATGATTCACTCACTGTTCTAACACAACACAAAACTTTTGAGTTCTCCTTACATGTCAAATACACTAAACTTCTGATGTTTCCACTTGCTGTTTTCAAACACTCAGAGTTTCTGATTTTTACATGCTGATAACGCACTGAACTGATGATGTTTACTCACTGTTTTAGTGTAATACAAAACTTCTGACTTGTGGTCCACTGTTTGAATACCACCCAGAACTTTTGTATTTTCCCTCTAACGTTTCTTACAAAACCTCAGAGTTTACCAATCCAGAACTTCTGATTCTGACGCTCCCTTCTGAGTCACCACGCGCCTGACTTCAGAACTTCTGATCCTTGTTGTTTTGCTTGCAACAGCACGCTGTTTCTATCTTGCATTTATTTTCTTTTTCATCACTTTTAATATTAACTCTTTTTTTTATTAACATAAAAAAACATAAAAATATTTTCCTTTTAATTTATTTCCTTAAGACAAAAAAACATTTTCTAAACAAGTCTATTTCTTTCTTATATTGTACATTTCAATATGGTTGTAATAGTAACTTAGGACTTATTTTTACTTGCAATCCCCATTCGTACATATGTACCCCCATCCCCAAAATATTGTAATAGTGTAGGAATTTACATTTCAGCACTGTTATTGCTTTCATGTAAATGCTAGTAATTGGGGTGTGTATGGAAAGACATTAAATTGACAAATAGATCACCCTAAGCAAGATTAAATGCATGCAATCAAACACACTTTGCACACACGCACCCCTAGGGTTACTCCACTTGTTGCCTTACAAAAATGGTCATATTATGCATGTGGGATGTCTTAGCATAAACAAATCAAAATAAAAGATCTAGTCCCTCGATGACGCTATCAAAGTTTCCTTTCAAAATGATCTTAGTCCCTAAAAGAAAAGTGTTAAGTCATCTCACAACATTGCTATCATGGTTATACGATGACCCAATGCCCGTCCCTTCACATCCAACGATGGGTCTTCTTACCAAAACAATGGTAAGGTAGAAACATCTAAAGGAGGAGGAAAAGCACATCTAAGACCTTTTGAGAGATAGATTGATCCTAGTTGCTTGCTCAATTTCAAAAACAAACATCCTTGCTATTTTCAAAAACAATCACATACACTTTCAAAACACTTTCAAAACACTTTCCAACGTGGAATATTTTCAAAAGCTCAACACTTTGTATACGTTCTTACGAACGAGAACTGTTACAAAGTTTGCCTAAATGATGGGGCCTTTTCAAAATACTTTCAAAAAACCACACAAAGTCACATTTTCAAAATACTTTCAAAACCCACACCACAAGCACATTCAAACAAAAGCAAGTGATCTAGCGAGTAACTAAGAGCCCATGGAAAACCATGGATGAAAAGCGTGCTAATACCTTCCCTTTTTATAATCTACCCCCCGAACTCAAGAAAACATCTCTAAAGGTCTTTCCTGTGCTTTTTCACCTTTCCTTATTGGATAAAAGAAAAGTCGGTGGCGACTCTTGCTAAACCGCAACATTTACAAACACAAACGCAAAACAACCAAGTCAGTTCTCCCACCGTACAACAAAACTGGCGACTCTGCTGGGGATTTATCCTAAAAAGTGGGGTTACCTTAGGGTTAGATAACATTTACTTGCTTACACTTGTTTGCTTTACATTTTGGTTCCTTGTTTGGGTCTGTTTTAAATCCTACACCCGGATTTGGGGACACCTTTTAGGTAAGTAGCAATAAACTGTAAGGGAACTGTGCAGGGTATACCGATACGGTTGAAGCAGTAGCTACGTTGATGTGGCACTTTGGTTGGTACCGGTAACCCTTGAGTTAATCAAGGAGAGTACGGGGCCGCCGCGTGGTGTCGTGAAGCATCAACTGACCTTAAAACCTTACTTGACCAACTTGGTCATTAGGACGTAGTGAGATGACCGGCTTTGGTGCAGTCCGAAGTTGGTAGATACTCGATGCTACACTCATTGAGACTTGACTCCTGAGTTTCGTTTGGTTGTGAGTCAATTGCCTATCGAACGAAGCTTGTGGGAAAGGTCAGTGATATTGAGATCCCTTAGAACTCGGTTACTATTGACTAGGACAGGTTGAGCCAACTAAACTTTAAAAGGGTACTTACCTACAAACTCCATGCAAGCCTAAACCTAAGGACTTGTCTACTTTGTGTGAATATGATTATTTGTATATAAACTTGCTTACCTCGCATATTTGTACATAACATCATAACATCATACCATAGCATTGAACCATAGAATTTCAAGGATCTCAAGGGTCTTTGATGCAGGGTCACGTTGAACCAGACGTCTATCAAGAGACAAGAGGATTTATTTCCCTCTAACCAAACATCGTCAAAGATCAAGTACAACAACCGGATTCAAGGGCTATGACCCACTTGACATGGTGAGCTTGATTCTCGTGGAAGAACATTCACCGATACAAAGTTCTCTAATCAAAATTGTTGATCAAAGTTTAACTTCTAACTTTTTCTTGTGTTTACCCTGCGAGATCCTTGAAAACATGAAACAACATATCATGCATCATATCATGACATGTTTCTCCCATACATGTCTCCTTATCTTCCTACTAATTATTTCAGTAAGATGGATATGGAACAAACAATGAAAGATCTCCAAGCTCAAAACGCTCAATTCCAACAAATGTTTCTGGCTATGGCTAAGGGGCAAGAGGACCTAAAAACTCTCCTTATCAAAGACAAGAGAAAGAAATCCAAGAAGTCAGTAGGTTTCCTGAACTCGAGAAGAAGACTTGGGGGACCAGTCAAGGGAGCTCTAGATCTTTCAACTCCATCCAACATGGGGGATAATCTTGAAGAAGACCATAATTTGGAGATTGATGAAGTTGAAGCTGACTACTCAGAGGAACAATACCCTCCCACTGATGACAAGTACAAATAGTTGGAGGATCGCCTCGGTGCTATGGAGATTCAACAGATACATGGCTTGGATTTAGGAGACATGGGTTTGGTTTCTGGAGTGGTCATTCCGCCAAAGTTCAAAATCCCTACCTTTGCCCTGTATGATGGAGTCTCTTGCCCTTAGATGCACTTAAAGTCTTATGTTCGCAAGATTCAATCATACACAGCTGATCCAAAGCTTTGGATCCATTTCTTCCAAGAGAGCCTAGTAGGGTCTCAACTCGAATGGTTCTATCAATTGGAGAGTTCTCGCATCCACACCTGGGAGGACTTAGTTGCTTCTTTCTATAAGCAGTATCAGTACAATGCTGATCTTGCACCAACTCGTGTGCAATTGCAGAACATGACCATGGGTTCCAATGAGATCTTCAAAGGGTATGCCCAAAAGTGGAAAGACCTGGCTAGTAGGGTGCAGCCCTCTTTAACTGACAGGGAGCTGATTGACATCTTCATGGGAACTTTGACAGGGCCTTTCTTCAAACACCTAATCGGAAGCTCCTCAGCCGGGTTCACCAAGCTAATACTGATCGACGAAAAGTTCGAAGCTGGCATCAAAAGTGGAAAGATCCAAGGAGTTACACCTCCTGATGTTCAAAAACATCCGTACAGTGGGAAGAAAGAGTCCAATTCAGTGTCTGGTCAAAAGAGTCGTCATGACCAACACGTGGGGGCACTTATGATCTCTGGTTCTGCATCGCACCGACAACAACAAAGGGGAAATCAACGAAGGGTAGACGAGCCCAAAATACAGTTTACCAACATCAACATGCCGCTGTCTCAAGCGCTACAACACTTGTTGAGGATGAATCTGATTGCATTGATAGGACCTCATCTGAACCCCAAAACTTCTTCTCCTAACTACAATCCTAATGCAACATGTGCTTATCATTCTGACAATCCTGAGCATGATACTAACGATTGTTGGGCATTGAAGTACAAGATTCAGAATTTCATTGACGCCAAGGAGATCGAGTTTGAACCTCTGGATACTCCAAACATAATCACTTCTCCTATGACGAATCATTGAAAGCTTTTGTTCATTTGAATTTTCAAGTTGTAATCTCTTTTGTTATTCAAACAATTATCTATTAATGTCAAACTTTGTTTCACTAATGCATTGCATATGTTTGTCTTGAATTATTTCGTTTGTTTTCATTTCATTTAAACTATGATTTTTACTCACTTTATGACATTCAGCTCTTGCTAAAAGTTACAAGCCTTTAGTGGGAGGATGACAAAAACAATGCCACAATCTCATACAGTATGCTTTTGAACAGACCTTGCTGACGATGTACATGCGTTTTTTTAAAATCCTAAACATTGGAGTTATAAGGAAGATAATCCCTAGTCAACCCCTTCGAGCCAAAGAAGTAGAAGTTTTCTATTTTAAACACAAATTGAAACCTTTAATCAAAACCTGGGGCAAGATAGTCTCTCTGTTAATTCAAACGCGCGTTAAGCCGTAAACTCTCATCTCATAATACAACGAATGACATCAAAAATATTCCTCTGAAATCAAAAGATGGCGATGGTTCCCTATCACATAGGCAATCACTATTTCTCAAAAAAGTAAAGCCCACTAAGTTAAAACCTACAAAGGAGACTTAAGAAAAACTGGGGCATCCCGCTGACTGTAATCTCAAAATAAGAACAATCAGGAAAAAAATTAGGGATAACAAATCAAAAAGAGGTCACTACAAATCCTCAACAACATGAAAAAGGTTGGGAAAAAAAAGATTGCCTCCCGACAAACTTAACTTGTCTAAACCATCACTAAAATGTCATTCCAGACTCAATTGGAGTTCAAAACGCACAATTAACTGAGCTTAGGACTGAAGAAAATCACGAAGAACGGGTGGGTACAAATACACTTTGAGCCTTTATCCTTTGTTTCTTAAACCATGAACCAAGCCACGTTACAACCCTTCAAAAGTCCTAATTGAAGCATGGGTTAGTTCGAAATCATATTGTTACAAAAGGTATCCCGACTCCTGTAAGGCTTTGCTCTAAATCCTGAGTTTGAATTTTTCTTACAAACTTCTTTACTTGCTAAAAACGCATTTTTCAAAACTTCAAGACAAGCATAAACTTTGCATTACTTGAATATCATTGTTTTCATATGGCTATTTGTTTGACAGCGGAGAAATTCACACGAATATCCAGTGAATGAAAACTCTCTCAGTGAACAAAATCAATTCAAGAAAGATGACATTTCCATTGACGAATCTCCTATCAACAAGGGGACATGACATGTCACCATCCAGCACACATGGGGCAGTCCAGTCAAGATTCCAAGAAATCTCTCAAGAAGTGCAGAGTAACCAGGGGCAAATCTCCATCTTCTTCACTTGGGGCATTGAACGCCAATCTCAGCAAAGGGTTACGCACAATCAAACATTTTCTGGCAGTGCCACAAACACTTGCTACTAGGGGCATTGACAAATCTCCCCAAAATCCTTCTCATAGGATGATTCCCCAACAAGAGTTTAATCTCTGAAAACCTTTCCCCAGCTGAAATAACCTCAAGAGTCCTCGAGTACTTTCCCCAACAAAGTCGTCACCCCTCAAGCAGACCGGCGACAGGGTTTATTTCCCCAATAAACCGTAGGATTCCCCAACTTGATTTTGCCTCTTCGACCACTACAAGTCAAAGGACCACGACCCCTCTTCCCCAGTAGACTACTCTACAATCCCCGACAAGTTACTGTGAAACCTGGACCCGACCAAATATCAGTTCAACTTCAACCCCAGTAGAGCAACGGACAACCGAGACTCCTGAACTTTTTCCCAAGTAGGAATCAGCACTCCCCAACAGAGTTTTCAATATTCCCTAGTGGAGTTCTCCTCAATAAAACAGGAATCCCCGGTGGAAAAATTCTAAGCAAAGTTTGAAGACACACCAACTCTTCAATAATAGTCTAGGATTTAATGACTCCCTGACATTTGTCAAGGATTTATTTTTCCAGACAAAAATACATTTATTAACATTTCACATTTCATACATCCTATTTACATACATGATAAGTGAATACAACATAATCTCATTTATTTTTGAGAACATCATGACATCATGCATTTCATACGTCATGACATTGCATGCAACTAACATTTTACCTTTTTCAGGAAAAGGTCAATCAACAGATGGCTACCATCAACCTTTTCAAGTTCCAGATTAATACCTGTAACAAGCCAGGAAAACTATCTGTGGATGACTGATTGAAGATTAACACCTGTAACATGCTAGGAAAACTATCTTTCTTTCTCAGGTCAGAGATTAATACCTGAAACCAGACAGGACAACTATCTACTCGACCAGTTGAAGCAACCCTACACTGGTTCCTTCTCTTTCCAAGATGAAGTTTTACACTGACTCATCACGAAGAAACCCTACACCGGTTCCTTCTCTTTCCAAGATGAAGTTTTACACGGAATCATCATCAGGCAACCCTACACAGGTTCCTCCTTTTCAGATGAAGTTTTACACAGACTCATCATCAGGCAACCCTACACAAGTTCCTCCTTTTCAGATGAAGTTTTACACGAACTCATCATCAGGCAACCCTATACATGTTCCTCTTTTTCAGATGAAGTTTTACACAGACTCATAATCAGGAAACCCTACACAGGTTCCTCCTATTTCCAAGATGAAGTTTTACACTGACTCATCATGAAGCAACCCTACACAGGTTCCTTCTCAGGAAATTTCAGATGCAGTTTTACACAGACTCGTCATCAGGTAACCCTACACAGGTTCCTCCTATTTCCAAGATACAATTTTACACTGACTCATCATGAAGCAATCCTACACCGGTTCCTTCTCTTTCCAAGATGCAGTTTCCCACGGACTTATCATGAAGCAACCTTACATAGGTTCCTTCTTTCCAAGATGCAGTTTTACACAGACTCATCATGAAGCAACCTTACACAGGTTCCTCCTTTCCAGATGAAGTTTTACACTGACTCATCATCATCAGGCAACTCTACACAGGTTCCTCCTTTTCATATTAAGTTTTACATTGACTCATCATCAGGCAACCCTACACATGTTCCTCCTTTTCAGATGAAGTTTTACACGGACTCATCATCAGGAAACCCTACACAGGTTCCTCCTTTTCAGATAAAGTTTTACACTGACTCATCATCAGGCAACCCTACACAGGTTCCTCCTTTCAGATGAAGTTTTACACCGACTCATCATCGGGAAACCCTACACTGGTTCCTCCTTTTCAGATGAAGTTTTACACGGACTCATCATCAGGCAACTCTATACAAATTCCTCCTATTTCTAAGATGCAGTTTTACACTGACTCATCATGAAGCAACCCTACACAGGTTCTTTCTCAGGAAATTTCAGATGCAGTTTTACACTGACTCATCATCAGGCAACCCTATACAAGTTCCTCCTATTTTCAAGATGCAGTTTTATACGGACTCATCATGAAGAAACCCTACACAGGTTCCTTCTCAGGAAATTTCAGATGCAGTTTTACACGGACTCATCATCAGGCAACCCTACACCGGTTCCTTCTCTTTCCAAGATGCAGTTTTACAAGAACTCATCATCAGGCAACCCTACACATGTTCCTCCTATTTCCAAGATCTATTTTTACACAGACTCATCATGAAGCAACCCTACACAGGTTCCTTCTCAGGAAATTTCATATGCAATTTTACACGGACTCATCATCAGGCAACCCTACACAGGTTCCTCCTATTTCCAAGATGTAGTTTTACACGGACTCATCATGAAGCAACCCTACACAGGTTCCTTCTCAGGAAATTTCAGATGCAGTTTTACACGGACTCATCATCAGGCAACCCTACACAGGTTCCTCCTATTTCCAAGATGCAGTTTTACACAGACTCATCATGAAGCAACCCTACACTGGTTCCTTCTCTTTCCAAGATGCAGTTTCACGCGGACTCATCATGAAGCAACCCTACATAGATTCCTTCTTTCCAAGATGCAGTTTTACACGGACTCATCATAAAGCAACCCTACACAGGTTCCTCCTTTCTAGATGAAGTTTTACACTGACTCATCATCAGGCAACCCTACACAGGTTTTTCCTTCCATTTCCAAGATGCAGTTTTACATGGACTCATCATCAGGAAACCCTACACTGGTTCCTTCTCTTTCCAAGATGAAGTTTCACACGGACTCATCATCAAACAACCCAACCTTCAAATACAGTCCAGATTCGGATGTCATTATGTCACTCATTCAAATACAGTCCAGATACAATCACCTTCAGATGGCATCTTTAAGCCCATCTCCAACAACTATCCATTATCTCTCCAAATGGCATCTTTAGGCCCATTCCCTACATAATCAACTAACACATCTTCGAGTGCAAATTTTTCTGGGCACACTAGTGTTCAATCATCTTCCACTTTCAAGTCACGAATGGCAGAATTACCAATCTAACTCTTCAGGTATAAGAAGATTGAACAGGGGCAACTGTTGTACCCCAAAATTTGCCCTCTCACTTCTCAAGGAATCACCTTGGATCCTCAGGTTTGCTTACATTCAATTCCAAGCTTTGAATTACAAATTTTTCAAGAAAGTCGCCAAAAGTTAAGGTGGTCATTTGCATGCTGAAAGGTCAAACTTTGACTTTTGGATCAAAACCAAGTTTCAAGAATCATATTTCATCAAGACATGTTGAAATGTGAAATTTGTTTCATCTAATAATTCAAAATTCAAAATTCAAATTTACTTTGGAAAAGTCAAATTCTAAATACTTAGAACTTTTCTAAGTATGACACTTTAGAACTTCTGAGCCAGCCTCCATGCAAGTGCATTCAGAAGTTGCAAACATGGTTCAGAATATAGCCTTCAGTAAGAACATGGCTCTTCAGCCTCTACGCAAGCTCAGTCAGAGTTTGCCAGGGTAATGCAAAGAAGGTTAAGGAGCGTGCTGCAAGCTTTCTAGAAAGTCTAAAAGCTCCTTCAGAACATGTTGGATCCAGAAGATAAGAGGAGAAGATTGGATGCTATGCAAGCTCAGAACTCCTGATCCAGAACTAAGCCTTGGTGTAGAGTTTCACATTGCAAGATTTCTGGTTGTGATAAGTCGCATCATCATTTAATGCTCATTTAATGCTCACAACCACCTTTTGAGTCTTTATCCAAAGGATTTTCACCACGTGTACCTGTACTGTCTTGGGATAGCAACTTTGCTACTAAGTCCATGCTTTGCTTTTTGCTTTTCCTTAATTCCTGCTGACAACCACCATGCTTGCTTCAATAATAAGGCAGCGCTTCAGCACATGAAGGTTATATTCAACGCTTTGGTTAGAACTTGACCAAATCCCAAAACCTTATTTATACAACCTACTGCAGACCTATGACCAACAGCTGGTTCAGCCTACGCCTGCATCCCATGATTACACCAAACTAGTGTGATATGGTGGGAGAGAACTGACTGTTTTTTGGAATGCTGGTTTGCGTTTTGCGTTTGTTTTCGCAAAATGTCGTGGTAAGCAAGAGCCGCCACCGTCTTTTGTTTTATCCAACAAGGAAAGGAAAAAAGCACAGAAAAATTCCTTTTTCGAGATATTTCTCGGGTTCGGGGGGTAGATTATAGAAAGGGAAGGTATTAGCACCCTTTCTATCCGTGGTTATCCACGGGCTCTTAGGTACTTGCTCATATTGTTTTCAAAATTGGCTTTTCTTTGTGTTTGTGGGTTTGAAAGAATTTTTTGTTTGAAAAGGAGTGTAAGTGTGAAAAAGATTTTATTTTTCGAAAGAGCAAGTACTTAAGAACCATCTACCTACTCGAAAAAGGAATTGTTCTATGCCATCTTCCTTTAGACAATGCTATCCCCCTATTGATGAGTAGGTAGCATCGTCGTTGGAGTTTTAAGGGTAAATTCGGATGAGGGACATGCGGTCACTAAAGCAATGTTAGGACGCCTTAGCGGTAACCCTAATGTCTTAGATCATTTGTTTTGAGGCAACAATATCCGAGCAACCGTTTCGAGGCGACTATGATCTTTGGACAAAAGGGAGACCTCTAAAACAACCTATACTCAATGACTGTGTACGAAGGCAACCAAGTGGGGTGTACCCTAAGAGTGCGCATGTGCGAGTGTGTTGTTTTCAGTTATTTTGTCTTTGAACATATTAATGGTGATCTATGTTGATTTTAGGTTTAAACATTCAATCTTGTCATGCATTCCCTATTATCAAACATCTAACAGTTATATTTTGCGGAAAATAAATTGCGGAAATTAAATTACAAGGCGTCGGGTATTTACATCGCCAAAAGCAACCCTTTGAAATTTAAATGCGGAAAATAAATAAAGCGATAAAAATAGTCCTAATTATCTATTACATTCCGGGAACAAATACAATATGAATAAAATGGATTGCATGCGGGAAAATAAATCGAATGCGAGTTCTAGGTTTTTGACCCTTTGTTATTTAAAGAAAAGATTTTTTTTTGGTTATTTTTGAATTAAAAAGAAATTAAACTAAGTTAATTATTAAATTAATAAACTAATTAATTAATTAATGAAAATAATATTTTTGGAATTTTTTTGTGTTATTTAAAGAAATAAAAATAAATTTAATCAATGTTAATAAAACCTAATTGTCTAAGTTAATTTTAATTATTGCAAAATATATTAAAAGTTATTCCTAATTAAAACTAAATTAATTAAGTTAATATTGTTAAAAAAATAAAATACTGAAATTTAATTTAATAAATAAAATTTTTTTTTTGGGTTTTAATTTTATAAAGAAAAAAAGTTTGATTGGTTAATGATTAAATAAAAACAATAAATAAATAATCAAAACAAAAATAAAAATATAAAGATATAGAGAAGAGAGGGTTTGGGCCTGTTTTGAGGGGTTTACTCAGCAATTCCATGGCCCAATTGAGTTGGCCTGGCTGACTTTTTGAGATCCAGCGTGTACACTTTGACTAGGTAGCATGGTGGACGTTCCATCTGGATCACCAGGTCTGGCCTGGGGCCATCTGGCAAGTGATTGAGTGAGGGAGTATGATGCACCACACGCTTGAATCTGCACTGGATAACCTGTAGAAAAAATATAACAAAGTGTTTGGAGGACTTGGGATTCGAACCCAGGTCCTGTTGGTGACTGCCAGCTCCTCTTTCCACTAGGCCAACGCGCTTCTATTGTTAATATATTCAGCAATAATGATAATATGAGAAAATACATTAATATGCCAGAACAAAAATAAAAACGCGTGAATATTCGAATGGGGCAATCAGATGGGGGCACGTGGTCGTCCCTGTCCTCAGGTCTGCAAGGAAATTACATGCGGATTTAAATCTGCAGCTAAAAGCGTAGGTCATTCCAAAAACTCATCTCAGGCCATATAAACTCCATCCAAGACCATGGTTGTGCTTGTCTTCCTCCTCTGGTCATGTCCATGGCCATTAATAGGTCTAATTTAACCTGTAACAAAAACCCCTAAAAAAACCTAGAAAACCCTACAATGGCGTTTTGCACCACAGAGCAGATAAACACAATTAAATAATATGGAAAGCTTGGAAATTATCTAGTGATTGCAAATATACCATTGGTTTCTTGTAATGATGCATAGATTTTGAAACACGAAATTGAATTTAGAGGGGGGGTCGTATATCGCTTACAGTGCGTTTGAGAGGGTATGAGAGCTTGCTTTTGATTGCATAAGGTTGAGTAGACACCCAGAAATCGATTAATGTTGAGTCTTGCTTCTGAAAACGCCTCCAAGCTTGATTTCGACTTTGCACTTTTTACCACTTTTTCCAAGTTTTTCTTTCAGTGTTCTTGCAGCCTCCAGGTCCCAATCTCGTGTCCTTTCACTTGTATATGTAATATGCAATGTATTAGGTTAACATTTGTGGATTGAATCCTTGCACATTGATGCCATGGGATTTGATTTGATCCACCATTGAAAGCTTACCTATTTTGTCAAACATCCAATATTTTTGCACATGGAATGCTTGATACGAATTTGATACACTTGATGATGATGATTCAATCCTGAAATAACCAAAAAGAGATCAAATAATCAATGTTTGGATTTTATTGGATTTAATTTGATTAAAAATGAAATAATTCATTAAAAAAATCAAATAAAATAATAAAATTGATAAATGGACCCAATACTGAAGCTAGGACACGTGTGCAATGTGGAAAGATCAAATCAAGTGGAAAAGAATGGGCCCATTTGACAAAATTTGATGTTTTGGGGATAGTAGACTTTTGGCAATTTTGCAAAAATGCCCAACTTCAACAATGTATAACTTCTTCAATTTTGAACTTTTTGAGGTGTTCTTGGACTTTTTAGAAAGATTGAGATGTCCTCTAACCAACCATTTTGGTCTCATCTCATTTTGATATTCCATGCTCAATTTATAAGCTTTGGCAAAAAAGGTGTTTTTGTTGACTTTCAAAAATGACCTATAATGTCTAAATTTGTAACTTTTTGTGAGTGCATTTCTTGATCTTCGGGTATGAATATGGATTGTAGGAAATTTCATCCTATTCAAAATGAGCTTTGGATGGGTCATTTCTCATAAAGTATGAGAAAGTTATGCTTGGTCAAAGTTGAGTTGACTTTTCCTACAAAACCCTAATTTAGCAACTTTTGAGTCTTGATGAATTTTGAGCAATCCTTGATGAATCATGATCAAACCTTGATCAAATAATGAAATATCCTTCAAAATGAGAATGTTGACAAAAAATCTTGAAGTTTGACTTTTTGTAGGTCACAGTTGACTTTTGCCCTAGCACAATCGATTTTTGGACCCTTTGAGCAATTGACTGAGCAAACTTCCTCTGCAAGGCTTGAAATTTGACATGGATGACCTTGAGAACATATTAGGACATTAGGGAGAATTTTAGGTCATTTGGACTCAAAGATCTTGATGCAACACAAAACCCTAATTTGGGGTTGACTGCCTTAAGAGATGATTTTGTCTGACCCACTCTTGAGCAAACTTGAGCAACTTGGAGATTTTTCTTGCAATGTTTGGAGAAATATGAGAGGGAAAATTTTGGGGTACAACAGCTGCCCCTGTTCAATCTTCTTAACCCTGAGGATATAAATTGGCTTTCGTGCCTTTCGTGATCCGAAGGTGGAAGATGATTGAACACTAGAGTGCCTAGAAATTTGCACTCGCATGAAGTGGTATCAGCATTGTGATGCCGGGAATGGGCTTACAGATGCCATTTGGAGATTGTTGATAGGAGGTCTTCGACTGGAATAAGAATCAGGGAGATCTTAGCGTCGATCTGACTGAACCAGAGAAGGTCTTGGATTAATTTTGACTGGATAAGAATTAGAAAAATCTTAGAATCAATTTAACTGAACCAGACGAAAGTCTTGGAATATCTGTAACTGGAATAAGAATCAGGGAGATCTTAGCGTCGATCTGACTGAACCAGAGAAGGTCTTGGATTAACTTTGACTGGATAAGAATCAGAAAAATCTTAGAATCGATTTAACTGAACCAGACGAAAGTCTTGGAACATCTTCAACTGGAATAAGAATCAGGGAGATCTTAGCATCGATCTGACTGAACCAAAGAAGGTCTTGGATTAACTTTGACTGGATAAGAATTAGAAAAATCTTAGAATCGATTTAACTGAACCAGACGAAAGTCTTGGAATATCTTCAACTGGAATAAGGGAGATCTTAGCGTCGATCTGACTGAACCAGAGAAGGTCTTGGATTAACTTTGACTGGATAAGAATCAGAAAAATCTTAGAATCGATTTAACTGAACCAGACGAAAGTCTTGGAATATCTTCAACTGGAATAAGAATCAGGGAGATCTTATCGTCGATCTGACTGAACCAGAGAAGGTCTTGAATTAACTTTGACTGGGTAAGAATCAGAAAAATCTTAGAATCGATTTAACTGAACCGGACGAAAGTCTTGGAATATCTTCAACTGGAATAAGAATCAGGGAGATCTTAGCGTCGATCTGACTGAACCGAAGAAGGTCTTGGATTAAATTTGACTGGATAAGAATAAAAAAAATATGAGAATCGATTTAACTGAACCAGACGAAAGTCTTGGAATATCTTCAACTGGAATAAGAATCAGGGAGATCTTAGCATCGATTTGACTGAACCATAGAAGGTCTTGGATTAACTTTGACTGGATAAGAATCAGAAAAATCTTAGAATCGATTTAACTGAACCAGATGAAAGTCTTAGAATATCTTCAACTGGAGTAAGAATCAAGGAGATCTTAGCGTCGATCTGACTGAACCAGAGAAGGTCTTGTGATATCTTTCTAAGGAATCCGCTGAAACAGCCATCAATAGATGTAGTTTTTGAGGGGACTACCAGGTCATATAAGTAGTCAACGGTGTTTATTAATTCGTCTTTCCCTGAAAAGGTAAAGAGTTAGTCATATGCAATGTCATGATGTATGAAATGCATGATATATATCAAGCAATGATGCTCTCAAAATAAATGATATTGTGTGGTATGATGCGTATATGCTTGTATCATGATGTATGGAAATGTAATGTTTCTAGCTGGGGAAAATAAATCCCGGATAGCTGCTGAAGAATAGAGATGGATTCTTTGTTTCCGCTGGGAATGGCGAACGAAAAGGATAAACTTGTAGGAGAGGATGACTCTATTTGGGGAATAAACTGATGAGGAGATTACTCTGTGGGGAAGAGATGTTCTTCTGAAGATTCCACTGATAAATTCCGTCGGGATGAATTATCGTTGCTGGTGATATTGAATCCTATTGGGGATTGAATTCCTGTTTGTGAAAGGAAAGAACTCCACTGGGGACGATCTCTCAGTTGCGACTTCACTGGGGATAGCCTGTTAGACTCTTATGGGGATAATCCTTTGAGTTCTGCTGGGAATGATCCTTTGAACTCGGCTGGGGAGATTTATTTTTGTACTCCGCTGGGGATAAACTTCCAGAGTCTATTGGGGATGATTCTTCAACTCCACTGGGGAATATTTTTCAGACTGCGCTGGGAAAATTTTAAATCCACTGGGGATATCTTATATTCTGTCGGGGAACATCCTTATACTCCGTTGGGGAATATTAAGACTGTCGGGGATATTAAACCTCTTTAGTGCTGATGGTAGATAAACTCTGCTTGGGGAGAATATTACTGAATCATTCATAGTTGCAAGTCTCAGCTGGGGAGAGCTATCATTACTGTCTTACTCTGCGGGGAGTGAAAGTATCTTAGCCATATTCTTCAGCTGAATTTACCATTGTACCTTGGCGAATAGAGCAACTGTAAAGTTTGGACAAATCTTATTGCCCCTGTTTTTGATATTACTAGTAATCGTCTTTTGTTTCGCATGTAAATATTTATGAGCAGCAATTAATGTCAAGTGCATATATCAAAAATGAACATTGGACGTTCTTTGCAAAACAAAACAGATAAAAAAAACAGTTCGAAATTTCTTTGAAAATGAATTGTATTGATTTTGAAGTTTGGCCTGTAAATAGGCGTTTTTGTACAAGAGGCTGACGTCCTAGTAGGAGAACATCGCCGAACAAATAGAATTTATACAATTTGTGAAAAGAAAACAAAACACCTATGTGAATAATCCCACTGGGTTCCAACTCTGCTATTTCCTTTATGTCCTCGAGTGTCTCATCACTTTGCTACTTGGTAGAAGGTAGATCAGATCGATTAGTGCCGTCCGAGCTTGATAGTTGATACCGAAGTCTAAATGCAAGGTGATCCGATGAGACATAGTATTATGCTTTGATCCCTAATTTTTGCCTGGACCGCCCTTTCGGGTTTTCAGTCCACCGGGATACCCTTTTTTGCCCAAGCCGCCTTTTCAGGTTTTCGACTTGCCGGGTGTACAGTTTTTTTTGTTTTCATCCCTTATTTTTGCCCGAACCCTTTTGGTTCGCCGGGAAGCCCTTATTTTTGCCTAGGCCAGTCAACCTAGCGGGTCTTTGATTATGCGTAGTATTTTTTCACTATGTCTGCATTGACGGGGTGAGGAAGGTCGTCACCATCCATGGTGGTTAGAATCATAGCTCCTCCTGAGAAAATGCTCTTAACCATAAATGGCCCTTCTTAAGTAGGGGTCCATTTTCCCCTGGGATCACATTGAGGTAAAATGATGCGCTTGATCACCAGATCCCCAACTTGATACTCTTGTCGTCTGACTTTCTTGTTAAACGCCTTGATCATCCGCTTTTGATACGTTTGACCATGACAAATAGCAGTGAGTCTCTTTTTGTTGATTAAGTTCAGCTGATCAAGCCGGGTCTGGATCCAGTCATCTTCGCTCAAATCTGCATCCTTCATAATCCGAAGAGAGGGTATCTGAACTTCAATGGGCAAGACTGCCTCCATGCCATATACCAAGGAATAGGGTGTTGCCCCTGTTGACGTCCGTGCTGAGGTACAGTACCCATGAAGAGCAAATGGTAACATCTCGTGCCAGTCTTTGTATGTTACTGTCATCTTCTGCACAATCTTCTTAATATTCTTATTAGCCGCTTCTACAGCCCCATTCATCTTCGGCTAGTAGGAAGAAGAGTTGTGATGCTGTATCTTGAACTGCTTGCAGAGCTCAGTGATCATCTTGTTGTTGAGATTGGTACCATTGTCCGTAATGATCCTCTCTGGTACACCGTATCGACATATCAGATTGTGCTGAATGAACCGTGCCACGACATTCTTGGTTACAGTAGCAAAGGAAGCTGCTTCAACCCACTTTGTAAAGTAATCGATTGCTACCAGGATGAAACAGTGCCCATTGGATGTTGTAGGTCTGATCTCGCCGATCATATCAATGCCCCACATTACAAATGGCCAAGGAGCTGTCAAGATGTTCAGAGGAACTAGAGGTATGTGCACCTTATCAGCATAGACTTGGCACTTGTGACATGTCCGAGAATGCTGATAACAGTTGGCTTCCATAGTGGACCAGTAATATCCTGCCCGAAGGATTTTCTTTGCCATGGTGTGTCCACTGGAATGAGTTCCGAAAGCACCTTCATGTAAATCTGCCATAATCCTTTCTGCTTCATTCTTATCCACACATCGCAGTAAGGTTGAATCATGGTTACGCTTGTAAAGGATACCATTGCTGATGAAGAACTTCGCCGCGAACCTCCTCAAAAACTTCTTATCTTTAACAGATGCACCCTCGGGGTACTTCTGAGCCTCGAGATACCTCTTTACTTCATGAAACCATGGATTTTCTGTTACCTCTTCAGTCTCAATGTCACAGAAATGTGTAGGTTCGTCCAATCTTTCAATGATAATCCGGGGAGCCTCGTTGTCCCAATTGACTCTGAACATAAAAGACATCGTAGCCAGCGCGTCCGCCAACTGATTCTCCTCTCTAGGGAAGTGTTCAAAGGTTATCTCTTAGAAATGGGGAAGCAACGTCAATACATACTCCTTGTAAGGAATAAGATTTGGGTGTTTCGTATCCCACTCGCCTTTGATTTGACTGATCACGAGAGCGGAATCTCCGAAGACACTTAAGAACTTAATCCTTAGGTCAATAGCTGCTTGAAGACCCATAATGCACGCTTCATACTCTGCCATATTGTTGGTGCAGTTGAAACATAGTCGGGAGATAAATGGAGTATGAGAGCCTTTAGGAGATATGATTATGGTGCCAATGCCAATGCCCAAAGCGTTTGAAGCTCCATCAAAGTACATAGACCATCAGGATCCTTCCTCAGGTCCTTCATCCGGTCCAGGTTCTTTGCAGTCAGTCACTATCATGATATTCTCATCCGGAAATTCAAAGTTCATAGACTGGTAATCGTCCACTGCCTGATGTGCCAAATGGTCTGCTAACACACTTCACTTGATTGCTTTTTGAGTCATGTATTGGATGTCATACTCAGTCAATATCATCTGCCATCTCGCTATCCTTCCGGACAAAGCAGGCTTTTCGAAGACATACTTGATTGGATCCATCTTTGATATCAATAGGGTAGTGTGAGTTAGCATATACTGTCTCAGCCGGTGAGCAGCCCATGCCAAAGCGCAACAAGTTTTCTTGAGCAACGAGTATCGGGTATCGCAGTCGGTAAACTTTTTGCTAAGGTAATAAATAGCATGCTCTTTTCAGCCGAACATTGAAGACATTGTAGCTAACGCGTCCGCTAACTGATTCTCTTCTCTTGGAAAGTGCTCAAAGGTTATCTCTATGAAGTGGGGAATCAGGGTCAACACACATTCTCTGTAAGGAATCAAGTTTGGATGTTTCGTATCCCACTCTCCTTTGATCTGATTGATCACAAGAGCGGAATCTCCGAAGACACTTAGAAATTTGATCCTTAGGTCGATCGCAGCTTGGAGACCCATGATGCACGCCTCATACTCCGCCATGTTGTTGGTACAGTTGAAACACAGCCGGGCAGTGAGTGGAGTATGAGTACCTTGAGGAGATATGATTATGGCGCCGATGCCATTACCCAAAGCATTGGAGGCTCCGTCAAAGTGCATAGACCATCGGGATCCTGGTTCAGGTCCTTCATCCGGTCCAGGTACTTCACAATCAGTCACAATCATGATGCTTTCATCCGGAAACTCGAAGTTCATTGATTGATAGTCATCTACAGCTTGATGTGCTAAGTGGTCTGCCAATACACTTCCCTTGATGGCTTTCTGGGTTGTATATTGAATGTCGTATTCCGTCAAGATCATTTGCCATCTTGCAATTCTCCCAGACAGAGCGGGCTTTTCGAATATGTATTTTATAGGATCCATCTTTGAGATCAACAAGGTAGTGTGAGTCAGCATATACTGTCTCAGCCGGCGAGCAGCCCATACCAAAGCGCAGCAAGTTTTCTCAAGCAGTGAGTATCGGGTCTCACAGTCGGTAAACTTTTTGCTAAGGTAATAAATGGCATGCTCTTTTCGGCCAGACTCGTCATGCTGCCCCAGCACACACCCCATTGAGTTGTCGAGCACTGTCAGGTATAGTATCAGAGGTCTCCCTTCAACCGGTGGCATAAGGATGGGTGGTTCTTGGAGATACTCTTTAATTTTGTCAAAAGCAGCCTGACATTCATCGTTCCAACGTACTACCTGATCTTTCTTCAGCAGCTTGAAGATTGGCTCACAGGTAGCGGTCAGATGTGAGATGAACCGAGCAATGTAATTCAGGCGTCCTAAAAAGCCTCTGACTTCCTTTTCTGTCTTAGGAACCGGCATCTCTTGAATGGCTTTGACCTTAGCAGGGTCCACTTGAATACCTTTATCACTGACCACGAAGCCTAGCAACTTCCCAGATCTTACCCCGAAGGTGCACTTGTTTGGGTTCAATCTCAGCTTGTACAGTTTCAACCGGTCAAACAACTTCTGCAGATGATCTAGATGCTCTTCCTCAGTCTGGGACCTTGCGATCATATCGTCAACATACACTTCTATCTCATGATGGATCATGTCATGAAATAAAGCAACCATGGCCCGTTGGTAGGTTGCCCCAGCGTTCTTCAACCCGAATGGCATGACCTTGTAACAGAAGGTACCCCACTGAGTAACAAATGTAGTCTTTTCCATGTCTTCAGGTGCCATCTTGATCTGATTGTAACCTGAAAAGCCATCCATGAAAGAGAATACTTTGTGCTGAGCTGTATTATCAACAAGGACATCAATGTGAGGTAAGGGGAAGTCATCTTTGGGGCTGGCCCTGTTTAGATCCCTGTAGTCGACACACATTCTGACCTTACCGTCCTTCTTAGGTACCGGCACCACATTAGCGACCCACTGAGGGTAAGAAGTCACTGCAAGGAACCCAGCATCAAACTGTTTCATGACCTCGGCTTTAATCTTCTCAGACATCTCTGGACGCATCCGACGGACCTTTTGTTTAACTGGAGGGCAGTCTTCCTTAGTAGGCAAGTGATGGACGACAATATCGGTATCCAACCCGGGCATGTCTTCGTAGGACCAGGCAAAGATCTCCATATAATCATGTAACATCTTGGTTAACCGTTGCTTCACGCTGAGCTCTAGGTTGGCACCAATCTTTACCTCTTTCCTGTCTGCCTCAGTACCCAAGTTTATGGTTTCCACTGGCTCTTCATGGGGTTGAATTGCCCTTTCTTCCTGAAGCAACAGTCTTGCAAGCTCGCCAGGCACTTCGCAATCATCTTCACCTTCGTCTTCGGCTAAGTTGATCGGATTTTCGAAGTCATAACTGGCAGTAGCAGAGTTGTTATCAGTGAGATCCAGAGTGGATTGAAACCTGTATGAGTGAGTGTGTGTGTAAATACAGCTGTTTTGAAAATTATGTAAAGGAAAAGAAAGACAGAAAAGGAGCACAATATTTGTAATGCGAAAAATACGTCCAAGATTTTCATTCATGATATATGAAATGACAATTTGTATGCCCTCACAAATAGAACCACGGTGCCTCGGGTAAGACACCGGGCCATAGAGTTTATCATTGTTTATTACAAAATAACAAAACATAGGAACTCATTACTTAGTAACAAAAGAAACAGGGAGATTGTCCTTTGCGCTCCAATCGTTAAGTCCACCATCAGTTGCCGGGTAGATCCAGCTATCAAACTCAGCTTCATCAACTTCCTCTTCATCCCCGATAGCATTAACTCCATGAGCAGGCAGGGGAGCTGTCACTACGTTAGGCTTGTCAGATGCCTCAAACTGTACCTCCTTAGCGTCAATGAGGTCCTGTATCTTGTTCTTTAGTGCCCAACAGTCGTCGGTCGAGTGCCCCGGGCTATCTGAATGGTAAGCACAACGAGCATTCGGGTTGTACTTGGGAGATGTAGTATTGGGGAACTTCGGAGCCTCCCTGACAGTCACTAAGTTAGTGGATAGCAACTGTGGCAGGATCTGTGATAGGGTCATGCTTAACCGGGTAAACTCTCGCCGGGGTCTTTCAGCCCTTTGAGGATTGTTTGGCCGAGGAGCGGCAGCAGGCTTAGCAATCATCACCGCACTGACAGATTGGCGGTGTTCAGGTCTCTCTGATTTCCTAGAACCATACACGGCACTAGACTCCTTCTTGAATGGTTTCTTTTCCGAACTAGATGATGCACCCTTTGCAATCTTCCCAGACTTCAGCCCAGCTTCAATTCTCTCTCCAGTCAGAATCAAATCAGTGAACCCAGCAGAAGAATTCCCAATGAGATGGTTGAAAAACGGCCCAGATAGGGTCCCCAAAAACATGTCAACCAACTCCCGATCAGTCAATGGTGGCTGCACCCTGCCAGCCATGTCTCTCCACTTCTGAGCGTACTCCTTAAAACCTTCGCTTGCACCTAACGACATACCCTGGAGTTGGGTACGTGTGGGGGCAAGGTCGGCATTATATTGATACTTCTTGTAGAAAGCAGTAGCCAACTCCTCCCAGTTACGAACTTTGGTCCCATCCAGCTGATAGAACCATTCGAGATGAGTCCCTGAAAGACTCTCCTGGAAGAAGTGGATCCATAAATTCTTATCCGCAGAGTACGGCTGAATTTTCCGAACATAGGACCTCAAGTGCAGCTTGGGACAAGACGCCCCGTCATATTTGGAGAAGGAGGGTGCTTTGAACTTGTGGGGGATGATCACGCCAGTCGACAAACCCAGATCTCCGAAATCCAACCCAGGTACCTGTTGAACCTCCATAGCCTTCAACCTGTCCTCCAGTTGCTTATATCTGTCATATGCAGGAGGGTACTGCTCTTCATCAAAATCTGTCTCGTTGTCGGAGACTACCGGACTAGGAACCTTTACTTCTGCCTGAGAAGGACTCTTGCCAACAGAAGAACCAGCCTCTTCATGCTGCAGAGTATTACCAAACCTTCGGCCCGAGTTGAACAGAACAGTTCTTCTCTTCTTCTTCTCCTTCTTCAGGAGCATAGTCTTTAGTTCTTCTTGGCCTTTAGCCAGACCCTTGATTAATTCTTGAAACTGCGCATTCTGCGCCTGAAGAGCCTTGATTGATGTCTCGGTTGATGCAGATTCGGGATTCATGATGCTGAAATAAACAGCGAAGAACTGTAAGCAACCTGAAAAGAGGAAAAACCTGTTATGCACATGATGTATGAAATGCGTATGCAATGCATTCAAGGGTTCGAAAGTTCAAATTTGTTGTAGACAAAAAAGAACACACGTTATCATTAAGGAAATCATTGTTTAATACATCAAAGCCTCATGGGCGAAAGTACAAAAATCAAATCAATCCCAAAATACACTGCGCATCCTCTTCGGAGCTATGTAGGTGTTGAGATTCCTCTCCTCATGCAACAGGCGAGTGAGCTCCAAGACCTTCTTTTCACTGGCATGTAGACTAGTTTCAAGAGAATTCCTTTCCTCCTTAAGCTGGATCCAGCTTTTCTGCATCTCTTCCCAGGATGTGGGCATATCAGGGTGCTGAATAATGTGGGACACTTCCCCTTCCAAGACAGGCTCTTTGATTACCGGGAGCATATGAGGATAAGGCATTACTAACTTCTGGGAGCGGGCTCGTACCCACTTGAGATAAGGTTCCAACGGGATGGAATTCCTGTGCCCCAGTGCCTTGCTGTCTATCCTACTGGGCATCCTCCAAGCTCTGATAAATCTCTGGCGAAGTCCTTGAGTATCGTTGTCGAAGTCAAAAACTATGTCAGGAATTAACATGTCATGAGGACCATCTCTCCGAGCATAACCAAACTGTCTCCAAGCCAGGCATGGGTTATAAGTAATACCTCCTCTGATTCCAAGTAAAGGAACATTAGGGTACTCCCCGCAACGATCAATGATAGTGACATCTTCTCTGGACCTAGGGCACCAATGTATATCTACATGTGTAAGAGTCATCAACCGTTGTGACCATCTCAAACCCCGCTCATTTTTCAAGACTGATTGTGGAAGGTGCGAAATAAACCACCTTCCCAGGAGAGGAGTGCAACACATAAGGACACCTCTTTTTCTCATGGTTCGAGTGTAACATGAGTGAAGGATGTCTCCCAGCAACGTAGGTATAGGATTCCTGGACATAAAGATCTGAACAGCACTGATATCAATAAGCTGATCTGGGTTAGGAAACAACACCAAACCATAGACAAGGAGGGCTACCACTTCTTCAAAAGCTTGCAAGTCAAGGGAGTTCCAACATTCAAGGGCCTTCTCAAACAGAAACCTGGCTAAGAACCCTTTGATACCACTTCTAACTTCCCAATGTCCCTTGAGGTCAGATGACTGTAGGTGCAAGGCTTTAGCAATCTCTTCAAGCTTAGGTTCCTTTTCTGTACCGTTGAAGGGTAGCTGATCAAGGATAGGGATCTTCAGGAGCCGGGAGAACTCCTCCAATGTAGGTACCAACTGATAGTCCAAGAAGGTAAAGCAGTGATGCAGAGGGTCAAAGAATTGGAACAGGACCTTTATCATATCTTCCTCAATGTTGGTGTTGACCAAGCTAATGAGGCTTCCATGTCTTTCACTGAATGAAGAGTTCTCGGGAATCCTGGATATAAGCTCCTTAAGCTGAGGAGGGATCCTTACAAGATTGATTTGAATTGTCTTTCTACGAACAGTTTCCATGTCCTACAAAACAAGAACAAAGATGAAAATTCGAACCCCTGAAATGGTTAGTCAATGCATATGATGCTGGATGATGTCATGATGCTATGATTAAACACACCACAGATATTGACAAAGACAAACATGTAGGGCACACAAGGCACACAAGACAAGCCCTTAAGGTTTAAGGCCAGCATGGGGTCTGGGTAATACCCTCTTGAAGTTGGTGGGTTCAACCTGTCCTAATCAAAGTAACCGGGTTCTAAGGTTCCCAATATCACGGGGTTGCTTTCATTGTTCATCGTTTCGATTTAGCCACTGAACTGGCGACCGAAATATTCCAGGAAAGCAACCCTCAATTGAGTGTAGTATCGAGTATCAACCAACCTCGGACTGCACCAAAGTCAGTTATCTCACTACCCTAAAGAGGCCAAGATAGTTCAATTAAGGTTCCTAAGGTCTGTTGATGCTTCACGACACCACGCGGAGGCCCCGTACTCTCCTTGACTGAACTCAAGGGTTACCGGTACACACCAAAGTGCCACATCAACGTAGCAGGCTGTTTCAACCATGTCGGTATACCCCGCACAGTTCCCTCACAGCCTTGTTGCTACTTTCTAAGAAAGGTATCCCCAGATCCGGGTTAGGATCTATAGAACTCCCAAGCAACCCACAATAATAAAGCAAGCAAAGAAGACAATTAAAAACATAGTTATGAGCTAGCCCTAAGGTACACCTCACTTTATAAAGGTGTCCCCAGCAGAGTCGCCAGTTCTATGATCGGTGGATCTGGAACTGACTGTTTAACGCTGGTTCGCGAAATGTCGCGGAAGCAAGAGTCGCCACCGTCTTTTATTTTCTCCAAATGGAAAGGACAAAAGCACAGAAAAATTCCTTAAAGAGATTGCTCTCGGTTCGGGAGGTAGATTATAGAAAGGGAAGGTGTTAGCACCCTTTCTATCCATGGTTATCCATGGGCTCTTAGATACTTGCTCAATGTGTTTTCAAAATTGTTTGTTTGCTTTTCAATTGTGGGTTTTAGAAAAGTTTCTTTGAAAATTTCAGTTCGACTCTTGTGTCAGAGTGTTTGAAAAATTTGCTTTGAAAGCTTTTGAAAAGTGTCGGTGTGAAAAGATTTTTGTTTGTTTTTTGAGAAGAGAGCAAGTATCTACGAGAACCTACCTACCCTAAGGAATTCGTCTGTGTAAATGTCCTTTAAAGTAGTGCCATCCCACCATTGAGAGGTAGGTAGCACCACCGTTGGAGGTATTCGGGTCAATTCGAGGTTCGGGACATGGTGATCACCGGAGTAATGGGAAGACACCTTAGAAGCTACCCTCATGCCAGGTTCCCGGATCATGAGGACTTACTAAGACATCCTCTACTCGACGATCACCTTTCGAGGCAAGGCAACAGTGAGGCGTACCCTAGGGGTGGTGTGTGCGAATAGTGTGTCGTTTTCATTGATATTTGTCTTTTGTCATGTCATTGGTGATCTAACGCTTGATTTTATTATGTCCATTCATTCTTGCATGCTTATTTAACAGTTAAAATATTTGCGGGAAAATAAATCTAAACTATTACAAATGGCGCGGGTCCACACCGCCAAAATTAAACCGGACCCGATTTGACGGAAAGTAAATAAAGCAAAAGAAATAAAAGTGCGAGAAGTTAAATTGTCCGAGTTACATGGCTTTGGGAGAGGTACATGATTATTTGAAATAAAAATAAATATGCGAAATTAAATAAATTACGAACGAGGGCGTTGGACCCTTTTGCAAAAAATTAAAGTTAATGAATTTAATTAACAAAAAAAGATTAAATTAATGAGGAATTAAAATTAAAAATTAAAAGAAATTGTTTTTGAGTATTTTTATGTTTTTTAAGATTTAATAGAAAAAGAATTAATTAAAATGAAAATTGGATGCAAACCCTAATTCTAATGGCTTTTAAATTTATTGTGAAAATATTAAATTAAAATCTAAACGAAACCCTAATTAATTATGTACAATTTTAATTATGAAAAATAAATATTATGAATATTATTATGGTAAAAGGGGAAAAGAAATAAAAACAATAATCAAACCTATTTCTACATATTTTTGTATTTTTGTTATTAAAAGAAATTAAAATCACAACCTAATTTAAAACTAAATAGTTACATATTAATTTATTTATGAAAATATTAGAATAAAATAATTTATTATGTTTTTATCTTTTTCTGATTTTTTAGGAATTTTTGTATTTTGTAAAAATATAATTAATTAACTTAAACAAATAAAGAAAATAAAATCATAATTGAAAATAAAAAAAAAAAATATAGAGAAGGCAAACCAGGGGGGGTTCAGGCCCCAAAGTGGAGGTTAAATTAGTGAAATTCTGGCCCATTTAATATGCAGATCCATTGACTTTCCCAGGCAGCGTGTTGACCCTTTGACCAAGCCTATGATGTACATCCAATCTCAGCCTTTGATTTGAATTTGTTGGATACGTGGATGGCTAGATGATGAAGGAACATGGTGTGCATCAATGTTGCGCCTGCATGGGAATTAATGGGGAAAAATAATATTGAAAGTTACACAGACCTGGGACTCGAACCCAGGTCTTGGATATTGCAACTCTCTTCGCTTGCCAACTGAACTGAATCACGCGTTTGTTAAACAAATAAACAATAAACATAATAAAAGACAACAACACGTAAATAGATGAAAACGCGCGAAATTTCGAATTGGCCTATCCCCTCGTGCCACGACTCTGTCTTCTTCGTTTTCCTGAAAATAAAAACATGGGGCAACGGTTTTGGACGCGTTGCCTAAGGTTAGTTTCAAGAAAATAGCGACTAGCGCTATGGGGCCCATAAATTAATCGCGAATGGTGCTTCCTGTTCGTCCAAGCTTGCTGAGTCTAATGGTCATGGTTTTGAGGCTTAATTTTTCCTCTTTGCAAAAGCCCTAATTTTGAGCTTTGTAAACCCTAGAAAAACTGTTATGGCATAATCTCATACAACACAGAAAAACGCAATTAAAGGTATGGATTAGCTTCAAAACTTCATAGTGAACACAAACCAACCATTAAATTTCACAAACAATGCATAGAATGGGATGTACGATTATGGAATTTTTGCTGTACAGTTTAAGTTCAAAATACCAATTCTTGGCGTTTGGGTGGAAGTTTGTGATTGGAATCTGATCAGGGACCTTCAAGGAAGCTATTGAAACCAATATTACGCTTTGAATCGACCTCCAAAGTTGATTTCAGAATTGAGTTTTATGGAAAAAATTTCAAGTTTGCAACCTGTTCTTTAGCGCAGCTTTTTGTGTATGGGCATTAGGGTTAAGATCAAGCATATGTAGTGAAGCAATTAGGTTAAGAAAACTCAATAAAATCCAATGAATTAATGGTTTTGCATATTTGATTTTCTTAAGATCTTTTCATATCTTTTTCAAGTGTATTTTGTATCAATTAAGATCAATTCCATCCAAATCTTTCTATATTGGGATATGCACGAAATATTGAGCTCAAAACATGTATAAAAAGATTGAAAAAATTAGGTTAGACATTTTTCACATATTTAATTTGATTTAAATGAATTAATATGAATAATAATTCAAATAAATAAATAAAAAATGAGAAAATACCTCCCTTTGGGCCAAGTGGTCGTGCACATGCTTAGAATGATGAATCATGGAAGAAAAATGGGCCCATTAGCAATTTTAGGTCATTTGGATCAAAGTTGACTTTTCAAAATATCCAAAAATTTCCCAACTTCCACAAGGCATAACTTGCCCAATTTTTAAGCTTTTCTCATGTTCTTGGACATTTTGGAAAGGTCTTTGAGTCCTCTAACCAATGTCTTTGGTCCCATGTCATTTTGATTTACCAATCTCAAGTTATGGCCTTTGACTTAAAGTCCCTTTTTGTTGACTTTTGAAAATGACCTATAATGTTGAAATTGATAACTTTTTGTGAGAGCATTTCTTGGACTTGAAGTATGAATATGAGTTGTAGGAAATGTCTTTCTCTTCAAAATGAGCTTTGGATGGAATTTTTCTGATAATCCATGTGAAAGTTATGCCCTGGTCAATTTCAGTTGACTTTTTCAACTGTCCAAATAAGGAAACTTTTGCATCTTGATGATTTTCTGAGCCAAATTTTGAGAATCATGATCAAGCATTGATCAAATGATGTTTGTGGCTTCAAAATGATATGTTGACCAAAAATTTGAACTTTTGACTGTCAAATGACCATTTTGCCCCTACAGTTGACTGTAGTGCAATTTAGGGTTTTGACTGTGCAATTTTGAGCTGAATGTCTTGAAACTTGATATGAGGATGCTTGACCATGTTTGTAGGCATATGAGACTTGATTGGGTCTTTGAAAACTTCCTTTTCTTGATCAGAACACAAACCCTAGTTTTGACTGTATAGGGGATCTTTGACTGTGCAACCCTTGGGGAATTTTGTGACTTGGCTTGGCAATTTCTTGAAGAATATGGGAGGGCAAATTTTGGGGTACAACAGTTGCCCCTGTTCAATCTTCTTAGACCTGAGGATGCAAATTGGCTGACGTGCCTTTCGTAATCCGAGGGTAGAAGATGATTGGACACTAGAGTGCCCAGAAATTTGCGCTCACATGTTGGCAGTGTGGTGGGAATGGGCTTATAGATGCCATTTGGAGATTGATGAATAGGATGATGGGCTTATAGATGCCATCTGGATGTTGATCGCGTAGGAGATTCCTTAGCGAGAACCTGCATACCTGCAAAACAAGAAAATGAGTACCTGACACGTTGCAGGAGCTGATTTTAGATGCTTGGTATAGGTATGTCCTGACTGGTTACAGGAGCTGAATCTGGAGCTTCAAAAGATGATGAATGATCCAGGTATGGTTACTGCCCTAGCATGAATGGTAAGAGAACCTTGGATGATTTTAACTTCAACAACGCTCGTTGAGAAAATCTTGGTGGGAATTACCATCTTCGCAGTATCGGGAACGAGAACCATAAGCTATTATAATCTGAAAGGGAATCACCTCACTCGCCGTCGGAGAGGGAATCATAGGAAAAGGAATTGTCACCTCACTCACCGTCGGAGAGGGAACCATGAGAGACTATCACCTCACACTCACCGTCGGAGAGGGAAACATCTGAAAAGGACTTACCACCTCACTCGCCGTTGGAGAGGGGACCATAGGAGACTATCACCTCACACTCACCGTCGGAGAGGGAAACATCTGAGAAAGGAATTACCACCTCACGCACTTGTCGGAGAGGGGACCATAAGAGATTATCACCTCACACTCACCGTCGGAGAAGGAAACATCTGAAGAAGGAATTATCACCTCACTCGCCGTTGGAGAGGGTACCATAAGAGACTATCACCTCACACTCACCGTCGGAGAGGGAAACATCTGAAGAAGGAATTACCACCTCACTCGCCGTTGGAGAGGGTACCATAAGAGACTATCACCTCACACTCACTGTCGGAGAGGGAAACATCTGAATAAGGAATTACCACCTCTCTTGCCGTTGGAGAGGGTACCATAAGAGACTATCACCTCACACTCACCGTCGGAGAGGGAAACATATGAAGAAGGAATTACCACCTCTCTCGCCGTTGGAGAGGGTACCATAAGAGACTATCACCTCACACTCACCGTCGGAGAGGGAAACATCTGAAGAAGGAATTACCACCTCACTCGCCGTTGGAGAGGGTACCATAAGAGACTATCACCTCACACTCACCGTCGGAGAGGGAAACATCTGAAGAAGGAATTACCACCTCACTCGCCGTTGGAGAGGGTACCATAAGAGACTATCACCTCACACTCACCGTCGGAGAGGGAAACATCTGAAGAAGGAATTACCACCTCACTCGCCGTTGGAGAGGGTACCATAAGAGACTATCACCTCACACTCACCGTCGGAGAGGGAAACATCTGAAGAAGGAATTACCACCTCACTCGCCGTTGGAGAGGGTACCATAACTTCTGCTGAGTCTTTATCAGAAAAATCTGTTGGGGGTCGATTTAGCTGGACTAGAGAAGGCTTTTGAAATATGTTTAAGTATTTTAACTGCGTCTTTCCTGAAAGGTAAAGGTCAGTCATATGCAATGCATGATATGGATCAAGCAATGATGTTCTCAACATAAATGAGATTTGTATGATATGATGCGTTATGCATGCTATAATGATGTATGTGATGTTTTATGAATGTATGTATTCGTCTAGGAAAGTAAATCCTTGACGGTTGCCGGGAAGTCGATATCCTGGGCTGGTATTGAAGAATAGATTTGCTTCCGCTGGGGATGATAGCTGCAAGAATACCGGTAGGAGAAGCTGACTCCGTTGCGGAATAAACTTGGCAAATGGAAGATTCTGCGGGGAGAAAAGATACTCTAGCGACCATGCTGTGAAGCAATACTCTGTGGGGATAGATATGCCTTGCTGAATGATGATAGTAGTTTGCTGGGGATATCTTTGCTGTATTGGAAGTGTTGATGGACTTCGCTGGGGTAAGAAGACTATGTCGACGACGCTCTTTCCGTGGCTTTTGGCTGAGGATAACCCAGTTATATCCTGTTAAGGAAATAACTCTTTAAATAAAGCCGGACGACGCGTTCGTGCGCTGCGGGGATAAGCTTCCAGAATCTACTGGGGATAAGCTTACTGCTCGGGGATATGAATTCCGACTTTCCTGGGGAAACTGGATGGGACTCTTTTGGGGAGTTTTGAACTGCTGGGGAAGTGATTCCTTTGAATATTGAGATACCGCCGGGGAACCATCTTTAAGCCAAGACTGCCGGGGATACTTGTTAAGAATATATGCTGCTGGGGAAGTGTTGAGATCTATGGGAGGATACTCAACTTCCTTGAGACTTGATAATTTTGGAGAAGAATGCACTGACTGCTGACTCTCTGGGGAATTTAAGATATACTGGTCATGTTCTTTAGCTGAACCTACCTTGGTACCTTGGAGGATAGAACAATTAGACTGCTCAGACAACTCTTTATTGCCCCTGTTTCTAGTGTCACCTGCAATTAATTCCTTTGTTTCGTATGCAAATATTTATGAGTTAGCAAATTATTGTCAATGCATATATCACAAATTGAACCTTGGACGTTCTTCGCAAAACAAAACAGAAAAATAAAAAACACTTGGCACGTTTAACTGAAAATATATTTGTATTGATTTTGAATGGCCTGAAAATAAGCGTTTTGTGTACAAGAGGCTGACGTCCTAGTAAGAGGAACGTCGCCGAACAAGATAGTTTTATACAAATTTTATACAAAAGAAAATAAAACAGCTGTGTGAAATGAATGATCCACTGGGTTTCAACTCTGCTATTGCCTTTATAACTCCGAGCGTCTCATCACTTGATGACCTAGGTTGAAGGTGAAGCTGACTGATCGATGCCGTCTGAACTTGATGTAGATACCGGATTCTGGATGCAAAGTGATCCAATGAGACATAGTATTACGCTTTTATCCCTAATTTTTGCCTGGACCGCCCTTTCGGGTTTTCAGTCCACCGGGATACCCATTTTTGCCCAAGCCGCCTTTTCAGGTTTTCGACTTGCCGGGTGTACAGATTTTTTCATTTTCATCCCTTCATTTTGCCCGAACCCTTTTGGTTCGACGGGAAGCCCTAATTTTTGCCTAGGCATGTCAGCCTAGCGGGTCTTTTTTATGCGTAGTATTTTTTTACTATGTCTGCATTGGCGGGGTGAGGAAGGTCGTCACCATCCATGTTGGTCAATATCATGGCTCCTCCTGAGAACACATGCTTAACCACAAATGGCCCTTCGTACGTAGGGGGTCTATTTGCCCCTTGGATTACTCTGAGGAAGGATGATTCTCTTGATTACCAGATCCCCAACTCGATATTCCTGTGGTCTGACCTTTTTGTTAAATGCCCTGATCATCCGTTTCTGATACGTCTGACCATGACAGATAGCAGCAAGTCTCTTTTCGTCAATGAGGTTGAGTTGATCAAGTCGTGTCTGGATCCAATCATCTTCGTTCAGATTTGCATCCTTCATTATCCGGAGAGAGGGTATCTGCACTTCGATCGGCAAGACTGCCTCCATGCCATAAACCAGGGAGAAAGGAGTTGCCCCGGTTGACGTCCTAGCTGAGGTACGGTACCCATGTAGAGCAAACGGTAACATCTCGTGCCAATCTTTGTACGTCACTGTCATCTTCTGCACGATTTTCTTGATGTTCTTATTTGCTGCTTCAACAGCCCCATTCATCTTCGGTCTGTAAGGAGAAGAATTATGGTGCTGTATCTTGAACTGCTCGCAGAGCTCAGCGATCATCTTATTGTTCAGATTGGTACCGTTGTCTGTAATTATCCGCTCAGGGACGCCGTACCGACAGATCAGGTTGTGCCGAATGAACCGTGCTACAACAGTCTTGGTTACCGTAGCATAGGATGCTGCCTCAACCCACTTCGTAAAATAATCAATCGCCACTAAGATGAAGCGATGTCCATTGGATGCCGTAGGTTTTATCTCACCGATCATGTCTATGCCCCACATTGCAAACGGCCAAGGCGCAGTTAGAACATTCAGGGGAACTGGAGGAACATGCACCTTGTCTGCATAGATCTGGCACTTGTGGCATGTCCTGGAATGTTGGTAGCAGTCAGCTTCCATTGTGGACCAGTAATATCCTGCCCGTAGGATTTTCTTAGCCATAGTGTGCCCACTGGAATGTGTACCAAAGGTCCCTTCATGTAGCTCTTCCATGATTCTTTCTGCTTCAGTCTTATCCACACAACGCAGTAAGGTTGAATCATGGTTTCGCTTGTATAATATGTCGTTGCTAAGGAAGAACTTGGCTGCAAACCTCCTCAGGAATTTCTTATCATTGACAGATGCCCCTTCAGGGTATTCCTGAGCTTCCAGATATCTCTTCACTTCGTGGTACCAGGGCTTCTCAGTCGCCAATTCAGTTTCGAGATCACAACAGTATGCCGGTTCGTCCAGTTTCCAGATGATGATCCGGGGAGCCTCATTGTCCCATTTGACCTTGAACATTGAAGACATTGTAGCTAACGCGTCCGCTAACTGATTCTCTTCTCTTGGAAAGTGCTCAAAGGTTATCTCTATGAAGTGGGGAATCAGGGTCAACACACATTCTCTGTAAGGAATCAAGTTTGGATGTTTCGTATCCCACTCTCCTTTGATCTGATTGATCACAAGAGCGGAATCTCCGAAGACACTTAGAAATTTGATCCTTAGGTCGATCGCAGCTTGTAGACCCATGATGCACGCCTCATACTCTACCATGTTGTTGGTACAGTTGAAACACAGCCGGGCAGTGAGTGGAGTATGAGTACCTTGAGGAGATATGATTATGGCGCCGATGCCATTACCCAAAGCATTGGAGGCTCCGTCAAAGTGCATAGACCATCGGGATCCTGGTTCAGGTCCTTCATCCGGTCCAGGTACTTCACAATCAGTCACAATCATGATGCTTTCATCCGGAAACTCGAAGTTCATTGATTGATAGTCATCTACAGCTTGATGTGCTAAGTGGTCTGCCAATACACTTCCCTTGATGGCTTTCTGGGTTGTATATTGAATGTCGTATTCCGTCAAGATCATTTGCCATCTTGCAATTCTCCCAGACAGAGCGGGCTTTTCGAATATGTATTTTATAGGATCCATCTTTGAGATCAACAAGGTAGTGTGAGTCAGCATATACTGTCTCAGCCGGCGAGCAGCCCATACCAAAGCGCAGCAAGTTTTCTCAAGCAGTGAGTATCGGGTCTCACAGTCGGTAAACTTTTTGCTAAGGTAATAAATGGCATGCTCTTTTCGGCCAGACTCGTCATGCTGCCCCAGCACACACCCCATTGAGTTGTCGAGCACTGTCAGGTATAGTATCAGAGGTCTCCCTTCAACCGGTGGCATAAGGATGGGTGGTTCTTGGAGATACTCTTTAATTTTGTCAAAAGCAGCCTGACATTCATCGTTCCAACGTACTACCTGATCTTTCTTCAGCAGCTTGAAGATTGGCTCACAGGTAGCGGTCAGATGTGAGATGAACCGAGCAATGTAATTCAGGCGTCCTAAAAAGCCTCTGACTTCCTTTTCTGTCTTAGGAACCGGCATCTCTTGAATGGCTTTGACCTTAGCAGGGTCCACTTGAATACCTTTATCACTGACCACGAAGCCTAGCAACTTCCCAGATCTTACCCCGAAGGTGCACTTGTTTGGGTTCAATCTCAGCTTGTACAGTTTCAACCGGTCAAACAACTTCTGCAGATGATCTAGATGCTCTTCCTCAGTCTGGGACCTTGCGATCATATCGTCAACATACACTTCTATCTCATGATGGATCATGTCATGAAATAAAGCAACCATGGCCCGTTGGTAGGTTGCCCCAGCGTTCTTCAACCCGAATGGCATGACCTTGTAACAGAAGGTACCCCACTGAGTAACAAATGTAGTCTTTTCCATGTCTTCAGGTGCCATCTTGATCTGATTGTAACCTGAAAAGCCATCCATGAAAGAGAATACTTTGTGCTGAGCTGTATTATCAACAAGGACATCAATGTGAGGTAAGGGGAAGTCATCTTTGGGGCTGGCCCTGTTTAGATCCCTGTAGTCGACACACATTCTGACCTTACCGTCCTTCTTAGGTACCAGCACCACATTAGCGACCCACTGAGGGTAAGAAGTCACTGCAAGGAACCCGGCATCAAACTGTTTCATGACCTCGGCTTTAATCTTCTCAGACATCTCTGGACGCATCCGACGGACCTTTTGTTTAACTGGAGGGCAGTCTTCCTTAGTCGGCAAGTGATGGACGACAATATCGGTATCCAACCCGGGCATGTCTTCGTAGGACCAGGCAAAGATCTCCATATAATCATGTAACATCTTGGTTAACCGTTGCTTCACGCTGAGCTCTAGGTTGGCACCAATCTTTACCTCTTTCCTGTCTGCCTCAGTACCCAAGTTTATGGTTTCCACTGGCTCTTCATGGGGTTGAATTGCCCTTTCTTCCTGAAGCAACAGTCTTGCAAGCTCGCCAGGCACTTCGCAATCATCTTCACCTTCGTCTTCAGCTAAGTTGATCGGATTTTCGAAGTCATAACTGGCAGTAGCAGAGTTGTTATCAGTGAGATCCAGAGTGGATTGAAACCTGTATGAGTGAGTGTGTGTGTAAATACAGCTGTTTTGAAAATTATGTAAAGGAAAAGAAAGACAGAAAAGGAGCACAATATTTGTAATGCGAAAAATACGTCCAAGATTTTCATTCATGATATATGAAATGACAATTTGTATGCCCTCACAAATAGAACCACGGTGCCTCGGGTAAGACACCGGGCCATAGAGTTTATCATTGTTTATTACAAAATAACAAAACATAGGAACTCATTACTTAGTAACAAAAGAAACAGGGAGATTGTCCTTTGCGCTCCAATTGTTAAGTCCACCATTAGTTGCCGGGTAGATCCAGCTATCAAACTCAGCTTCATCAACTTCCTCTTCATCCCCGATAGCATTAACTCCATGAGCAGGCAGGGGAGCTGTCACTACATTAGGCTTGTCAGATGCCTCAAACTGTACCTCCTTAGCGTCAATGAGGTCCTGTAGCTTGTTCTTTAGTGCCCAACAGTCGTCGGTCGAGTGCCCCGGGCTATCTGAATGGTAAGCACAACGAGCATTCGGGTTGTACTTGGGAGATGTAGTATTGGGGAACTTCGGAGCCTCCCTGACAGTCACTAAGTTAGTGGATAGCAACTGTGGCAGGATCTGTGATAGGGTCATGCTTAACCGGGTAAACTCTCGCCGGGGTTTTTCAGCCCTTTGAGGATTGTTTGGCCGAGGAGCGGCAGCAGGCTTAGCAATCATCACCGCACTGACAGATTGGCGGTGTTCAGGTCTCTCTGATTTCCTAGAACCATACACGGCACTAGACTCCTTCTTGAATGGTTTCTTTTCCGAACTAGATGATGCACCCTTTGCAATCTTCCCAGACTTCAGCCCAGCTTCAATTCTCTCTCCAGTCAGAATCAAATCAGTGAACCCAGCAGAAGAATTCCCAATGAGATGGTTGAAAAACGGCCCAGATAGGGTCCCCAAGAACATGTCAACCAACTCCCGATCAGTCAATGGTGGCTGCACCCTGCCAGCCAGGTCTCTCCACTTCTGAGCGTACTCCTTAAAACCTTCGCTTGCACCTAACGACATACCCTGGAGTTGGGTACGCGTGGGGGCAAGGTCGGCATTATATTGATACTTCTTGTAGAAAGCAGTAGCCAACTCCTCCCAGTTACGAACTTTGGTCCCATCCAGCTGATAGAACCATTCGAGATGAGTCCCTGAAAGACTCTCTTGGAAGAAGTGGATCCATAAATTCTTATCCGCAGAGTACGGCTGAATTTTCCGAACATAGGACCTCAAGTGCAGCTTGGGACAAGACGCCCCGTCATATTTGGAGAAGGAGGGTGCTTTGAACTTGTGGGGGATGATCACGCCAGTCGACAAACCCAGATCTCCGAAATCCAACCCAGGTACCTGTTGAACCTCCATAGCCTTCAACCTGTCCTCCAGTTGCTTATATCTGTCATATGCAGGAGGGTACTGCTCTTCATCAAAATCTATCTCGTTGTCGGAGACTACCGGACTAGGAACCTTTACTTCTGCCTGAGAAGGACTCTTGCCAACAGAAGAACCAGCCTCTTCATGCTGCAGAGTATTACCAAACCTTCGGCCCGAGTTGAACAGAACAGTTCTTCTCTTCTTCTTCTTCTCCTTCTTCAGGAGCATAGTCTTTAGTTCTTCTTGGCCTTTAGCCAGACCCTTGATTAATTCTTGAAACTGCGCATTCTGCGCCTGAAGAGCCTTGATTGATGTCTCGGTTGATGCAGATTCGGGATTCATGATGCTGAAATAAACAGCGAAGAACTCTAAGCAACCTGAAAAGAGGAAAAACCTGTTATGCACATGATGTATGAAATGCGTATGCAATGCATTCAAGGGTTCGAAAGTTCAAATTTGTTGTAGACAAAAAAGAACACACGTTATCATTAAGGAAATCATTGTTTAATACATCAAAGCCTCATGGGCGAAAGTACAAAAATCAAATCAATCCCAAAATACACTGCGCATCCTCTTCGGAGCTATGTAGGTGTTGAGATTCCTCTCCTCATGCAACAGGCGAGTGAGCTCCAAGACCTTCTTTTCACTGGCATGTAGACTAGTTTCAAGAGAATTCCTTTCCTCCTTAAGCTGGATCCAGCTTTTCTGCATCTCTTCCCAGGATGTGGGCATATCAGGGTGCTGAATAATGTGGGACACTTCCCCTTCCAAGACAGGCTCTTTGATTACCGGGAGCATATGAGGATAAGGCATTACTAACTTCTGGGAGCGGGCTCGTACCCACTTGAGATAAGGTTCCAACGGGATGGAATTCCTATGCCCCAGTGCCTTGCTGTCTATCCTACTGGGCATCCTCCAAGCTCTGATAAATCTCTGGCGAAGTCCTTGAGTATCGTTGTCGAAGTCAAAAACTATGTCAGGAATTAACATGTCATGAGGACCATCTCTCCGAGCATAACCAAACTGTCTCCAAGCCAGGCATGGGTTATAAGTAATACCTCCTCTGATTCCAAGTAAAGGAACATTAGGGTACTCCCCGAAACGATCAATGATAGTGACATCTTCTCTGGACCTAGGGCACCAATGTATATCTACATGTGTAAGAGTCATCAACCGTTGTGACCATCTCAAACCCCGCTCATTTTTCAAGACTGATTGTGGAAGGTGCGAAATAAACCACCTTCCCAGGAGAGGAGTGCAACACATAAGGACACCTCTTTTTCTCATGGTTCGAGTGTAACATGAGTGAAGGATGTCTCCCAGCAACGTAGGTATAGGATTCCTGGACATAAAGATCTGAACAGCACTGATATCAATAAGCTGATCTGGGTTAGGAAACAACACCAAACCATAGACAAGGAGGGCTACCACTTCTTCAAAAGCTTGCAAGTCAAGGGAGTTCCAACATTCAAGGGCCTTCTCAAACAGAAACCTGGCTAAGAACCCTTTGATACCACTTCTAACTTCCCAATGTCCCTTGAGGTCAGATGACTGTAGGTGCAAGGCTTTAGCAATCTCTTCAAGCTTAGGTTCCTTTTCTGTACCGTTGAAGGGTAGTTGATCAAGGATAGGGATCTTCAGGAGCCGGGAGAACTCCTCCAATGTAGGTACCAACTGATAGTCCAAGAAGGTAAAGCAGTGATGCAGAGGGTCAAAGAATTGGAACAAGACCTTTATCATATCTTCCTCAATGTTGGTGTTGACCAAGCTAATGAGGCTTCCATGTCTTTCACTGAATGAAGAGTTCTCGGGAATCCTGGATATAAGCTCCTTAAGCTGAGGAGGGATCCTTACAAGATTGATTTGAATTGTCTTTCTACGAACAGTTTCCATGTCCTACAAAACAAGAACAAAGATGAAAATTCGAACCCCTGAAATGGTTAGTCAATGCATATGATGCTGGATGATGTCATGATGCTATGATTAAACACACCACAGATATTGACAAAGACAAACATGTAGGGCACACAAGGCACACAAGACAAGCCCTTAAGGTTTAAGGCCAGCATGGGGTCTGGGTAATACCCTCTTGAAGTTGGTGGGTTCAACCTGTCCTAATCAAAGTAACCGGGTTCTAAGGTTCCCAATATCACGGGGTTGCTTTCATTGTTCATCGTTTCGATTTAGCCACTGAACTGGCGACCGAAATATTCCAGGAAAGCAACCCTCAATTGAGTGTAGTATCGAGTATCAACCAACCTCGGACTGCACCAAAGTCAGTTATCTCACTACCCTAAAGAGGCCAAGATAGTTCAATTAAGGTTCCTAAGGTCTGTTGATGCTTCACGACACCACGCGGAGGCCCCGTACTCTCCTTGACTGAACTCAAGGGTTACCGGTACACACCAAAGTGCCACATCAACGTAGCAGGCTGTTTCAACCATGTCGGTATACCCCGCACAGTTCCCTCACAGCCTTGTTGCTACTTTCTAAGAAAGGTATCCCCAGATCCGGGTTAGGATCTATAGAACTCCCAAGCAACCCACAATAATAAAGCAAGCAAAGAAGACAATTGAAAACATAGTTATGAGCTAGCCCTAAGGTACACCTCACTTTATAAAGGTGTCCCCAGCAGAGTCGCCAGTTCTGTGATCGGTGGATCTGGAACTGACTGTTTAACGCTGGTTCGCGAAATGTCGCGGAAGCAAGAGTCGCCACCGTCTTTTATTTTCTCCAAATGGAAAGGACAAAAGCACAGAAAAATTCCTTAAAGAGATTGCTCTCGGTTCGGGAGGTAGATTATAGAAAGGGAAGGTGTTAGCACCCTTTCTATCCATGGTTATCCATGGGCTCTTAGATACTTGCTCAATGTGTTTTCAAAATTGTTTGTTTGCTTTTCAATTGTGGGTTTTAGAAAAGTTTCTTTGAAAATTTCAGTTCGACTCTTGTGTCAGAGTGTTTGAAAAATTTGCTTTGAAAGCTTTTGAAAAGTGTCGGTGTGAAAAGATTTTTGTTTGTTTTTTGAGAAGAGAGCAAGTATCTACGAGAACCTACCTACCCTAAGGAATTCGTCTGTGTAAATGTCCTTTAAAGTAGTGCCATCCCACCATTGAGAGGTAGGTAGCACCACCGTTGGAGGTATTCGGGTCAATTCGAGGTTCGGGACATGGTGATCACCGGAGTAATGGGAAGACACCTTAGAAGCTACCCTCATGCCAGGTTCCCGGATCATGAGGACTTACTAAGACATCCTCTACTCGACGATCACCTTTCGAGGCAAGGCAACAGTGAGGCGTACCCTAGGGGTGGTGTGTGCGAATAGTGTGTCGTTTTCATTGATATTTGTCTTTTGTCATGTCATTGGTGATCTAACGCTTGATTTTATTATGTCCATTCATTCTTGCATGCTTATTTAACAGTTAAAATATTTGCGGGAAAATAAATCTAAACTATTACAAATGGCGCGGGTCCACACCGCCAAAATTAAACCGGACCCGATTTGACGGAAAGTAAATAAAGCAAAAGAAATAAAAGTGCGAGAAGTTAAATTGTCCGAGTTACATGGCTTTGGGAGAGGTACATGATTATTTGAAATAAAAATAAATATGCGAAATTAAATAAATTACGAACGAGGGCGTTGGACCCTTTTGCAAAAAATTAAAGTTAATGAATTTAATTAACAAAAAAAGATTAAATTAATGAGGAATTAAAATTAAAAATTAAAAGAAATTGTTTTTGAGTATTTTTATGTTTTTTAAGATTTAATAGAAAAAGAATTAATTAAAATGAAAATTGGATGCAAACCCTAATTCTAATGGCTTTTAAATTTATTGTGAAAATATTAAATTAAAATCTAAACGAAACCCTAATTAATTATGTACAATTTTAATTATGAAAAATAAATATTATGAATATTATTATGGTAAAAGGGGAAAAGAAATAAAAACAATAATCAAACCTAT
Organism: Vicia faba; assembly: GCA_948472305.1. NCBI lineage: Eukaryota > Viridiplantae > Streptophyta > Magnoliopsida > Fabales > Fabaceae > Vicia > Vicia faba. Next base: position 736,489,739 of record OX451740.1, on the reverse strand, counting down.
TTCTACATATTTTTGTATTTTTGTTATTAAAAGAAATTAAAATCACAACCTAATTTAAAACTAAATAGTTACATATTAATTTATTTATGAAAATATTAGAATAAAATAATTTATTATGTTTTTATCTTTTTCTGATTTTTTAGGCTTTTTTGTATTTTGTAAAAATATAATTAATTAACTTAAACAAATAAAGAAAATAAAATCATAATTGAAAATAAAATAAAAAATATAGAGAAGGCAAACCAGGGGGGGTTCAGGCCCCAAAGTGGAGGTTAAATTAGTGAAATTCTGGCCCATTTAATATGCAGATCCATTGACTTTCCCAGGCAGCGTGTTGACCCTTTGACCAAGCCTATGATGTACATCCAATCTCAGCCTTTGATTTGAATTTGTTGGATACGTGGATGGCTAGATGATGAAGGAACATGGTGTGCATCAATGTTGCTCCTGCATGGGAATTAATGGGGAAAAATAATATTGAAAGTTACACAGACCTGGGACTCGAACCCAGGTCTTGGATATTGCAACTCTCTTCGCTTGCCAACTGAACTGAATCACGCGTTTGTTAAACAAATAAATAATAAACATAATAAAAGACAACAACACGTAAATAGATGAAAACGCGCGAAATTTCGAATTGGCCTATCCCCTCGTGCCACGACTCTGTCTTCTTCGTTTTCCTGAAAATAAAAACATGGGGCAACGGTTTTGGACGCGTTGCCTAAGGTTAGTTTCAAGAAAATAGCGACTAGCGCTATGGGGCCCATAAATTAATCGCGAATGGTGCTTCCTGTTCGTCCAAGCTTGCTGAGTCTAATGGTCATGGTTTTGAGGCTTAATTTTTCCTCTTTGCAAAAGCCCTAATTTTGAGCTTTGTAAACCCTAGAAAAACTGTTATGGCATAATCTCATACAACACAGAAAAACGCAATTAAAGGTATGGATTAGCTTCAAAACTTCATAGTGAACACAAACCAACCATTAAATTTCACAAACAATGCATAGAATGGGATGTACGATTATGGAATTTTTGCTGTACAGTTTAAGTTCAAAATACCAATTCTTGGCGTTTGGGTGGAAGTTTGTGATTGGAATCTGATCAGGGACCTTCAAGGAAGCTATTGAAACCAATATTACGCTTTGAATCGACCTCCAAAGTTGATTTCAGAATTGAGTTTTATGGAAAATTTTTCAAGTTTGCAACCTGTTCTTTAGCGCAGCTTTTTGTGTATGGGCATTAGGGTTAAGATCAAGCATATGTAGTGAAGCAATTAGGTTAAGAAAACTCAATAAAATCCAATGAATTAATGGTTTTGCATATTTGATTTTCTTAAGATCTTTTCATATCTTTTTCAAGTGTATTTTGTATCAATTAAGATCAATTCCATCCAAATCTTTCTATATTGGGATATGCACGAAATATTGAGCTCAAAACATGTATAAAAAGATTGAAAAAATTAGGTTAGACATTTTTCACATATTTAATTTGATTTAAATGAATTAATATGAATAATAATTCAAATAAATAAATAAAAAATGAGAAAATACCTCCCTTTGGGCCAAGTGGTCGTGCACATGCTTAGAATGATGAATCATGGAAGAAAAATGGGCCCATTAGCAATTTTAGGTCATTTGGATCAAAGTTGACTTTTCAAAATATCCAAAAATTTCCCAACTTCCACAAGGCATAACTTGCCCAATTTTTAAGCTTTTCTCATGTTCTTGGACATTTTGGAAAGGTCTTTGAGTCCTCTAACCAATGTCTTTGGTCCCATGTCATTTTGATTTACCAATCTCAAGTTATGGCCTTTGACTTAAAGTCCCTTTTTGTTGACTTTTGAAAATGACCTATAATGTTGAAATTGATAACTTTTTGTGAGAGCATTTCTTGGACTTGAAGTATGAAGATGAGTTGTAGGAAATGTCTTTCTCTTCAAAATGAGCTTTGGATGGAATTTTTCTGATAATCCATGTGAAAGTTATGCCCTGGTCAATTTCAGTTGACTTTTTCAACTGTCCAAATAAGGAAACTTTTGCATCTTGATGATTTTCTGAGCCAAATTTTGAGAATCATGATCAAGCATTGATCAAATGATGTTTGTGGCTTCAAAATGATATGTTGACCAAAAATTTGAACTTTTGACTGTCAAATGACCATTTTGCCCCTACAGTTGACTGTAGTGCAATTTAGGGTTTTGACTGTGCAATTTTGAGCTGAATGTCTTGAAACTTGATATGAGGATGCTTGACCATGTTTGTAGGCATATGAGACTTGATTGGGTCTTTGAAAACTTCCTTTTCTTGATCAGAACACAAACCCTAGTTTTGACTGTATAGGGGATCTTTGACTGTGCAACCCTTGGGGAATTTTGTGACTTGGCTTGGCAATTTCTTGAAGAATATGGGAGGGAAAATTTTGGGGTACAACAGCAGGCGGTGAACCACAATATCAGTATCCAACCCAGGCATATCTTCATAAGACCAGGCAAAGATCTCAACATAGTCACGCAACATTTGAATCAACCGTTGCTTCACACTAAGCTCCAGATTTCCCCCGATCTTGACCTCTTTCTTGTCTATCTCTATACCCAGATTTACTGATTCCACCGGCTCTTCATGTGGCTGTATAGCCCTCTCTTCCTGAAGTAACAGCCTTGCAAGTTCACCAGGCACTTCACAATCATCTTCACCTTCGTCTTCAGCTAAGTTGATCGGACTTTTGAAGTCATAACTGGCAGTAGCAGAGTCGTTACCAGTGAGATCCAGAGTGGATGTAGACCTGTATATGTGAGTGTGTGTAAAATAGATGTTTTGCAATATATAATAAAAGAAAAACAAGGAGCGCAAGATTTGAAATGCAAGAAACATCCAATGCTTTTATTATTGATATATGAAAATGACGCACATAAAGCCCTCACAAATGAAGCCACGGTGCCCCGGGTAAGACACCGGGCCGTAAAGTTTAAAACATTGTCTGTTACAAATACAAAACAAAAAGTCTCATTACTGGGTAACAAAAGAAATTGGGATGAAGTCCTTTGCTGTCCAGCTGCCTAGTCCACCATCAGTAGTAGGATAGATCCAACTGTCAAATTCAGACTCTTCAACGTGGTCTTCAATGGCATTCACTCATGAATTGCTGATGAATAAGGGAGGTCTTCCGATCCGTGCACTCCGAACAACCCTTTGAGCTTCTGCAGTGAAACCCAAACCAAACTTGTTAGTCTTCTGTGCAAAATCAAGGAGTTGGCCCCAATTCGTACACCCACATTTCTCAACAACAGCCCGGGCATCCTCGAGGGAAGCCATCTTCATAGGAGAATCTTCAACAACAGTCTCAATTGATGCCACCGTCTGGGGAACCTCTTCAAAATTTTGAAACGGGGTCTCAATGAATTCCACATCCATTTCTACATATCAGAAAGAGTTGAGGTGGCTGACCATGTACTCCTCTTCTCCTTGCACTGTCACAATTTTCCCTTTCATCGGGTACTTTAGCTTCTGGTGGAGCATCGACGTTACTGCCCCAGCTTTATGAATCCACGGACGACCCAACAAACATGAATAAGATGGCCGAATGTCCATCACATAGAATGTAGATGCAAAAACCTGAAAACCAACCTTGATCGTAATATCCACTTCTCCATGCACCATCCTCTTTGACCCATCAAAGGCCCTGGCAACAATGTTACTTGGTTTCAGCTCCAACCCTTCACAATCCAACCGTTCTAAAGCTTTCTTAGGCAAAACGTTCAATGAGGAACCAGTATCCACCAATACATGAGCAAGATTGGTGCCCCTGCATTCAATGGAGACATGCAGGGCATCATTGTGATTCTTCCCCTTAACAGTCAAATCAGCGTCAGAGAAACCCAACCCATTATCAACAGTCAGACTAGCCACATAATCTTTAAACTGATAAGCTGATGTTTCTTATGGTACATGTGCAGTCTTCAGGAATGAAATCAGAGCCTTAGCATGGGCTTCTGAGCATAACAACAGTGACAACATAGAGATTTTGGACGGGGTTTTCCCCAACTGCTCGACTACATTGTAGTCACTCTTTTTGATGATCTTTAAAATCTCTTCCATCTCTTGTCTAGAAGCTTCAACAGTAATCGTCTTCGGTGCCTCCGTTCGGGCAGGCTCATCAGTGGTCCCTTTTCCCCGAGTATTAGATGACTCGGCAACAGGAGTAAGAATGGGAACTTGAACAGGGATAGTAGCAGGTACACTGGCAGGTGTAATAACAACAGGTTTTCAGGAAGTTGGTGGAGAGATATCAGGTGAGAAAAGTCTTCCACTGCGGGTGACTTTAGCAGGCCCAACAATATTGCTGACGTCAGTATCAACATCCAAATCTTGTTTAACTCCATGAAAATAAACATCAGCCCCGTAGTGCCAAGGGACAACTTTATCAGATGTATAGGGGATAGGCCCAGGAACAGTGATGATTAATGGGGCGACTCTTGGAATAGATGTAATTCTAACAGGCTTTCTCGAGGAAGCCTTGGAAGAATCGTCGAAAATGGTGATAATAACAACTTCTTTAGTATGAACTAAAGGAACAACAGTCTTCTCAAACAGAATTTCTTTATTATCCATCAGGCGTTGGACACCTGACTTCAAAAGATGGCAACCAGTAGGTAGGACGGAACACATACGGCAACCTTCGCACAACTCGGAAATAAACCGGCTAACAAAAGGTTCTTCTTCACAGTCATCAAAGGGGTAACAATGTCATTCACAGAAACCACAAACAAGTCCTCATCTATAGCATTTACTCTATGCTTGGGCATAGGAGCAGTCACAACATTAGGTCTTTTGGGCGCCTCGAACTCAATCTCCTTAGCATCAATTAAGTCTTGTATTTTGTTCTTCAAAGCCCAACAATCATCTGTATCATGTCCCGGGCTATCAGAGTGAAAAGCACAGCGGGCATTAGGATTATACTTTGGTGATGCAGTGTTGGGATTCTGCGGAGCCTCCCTTGGAGTTACTAGATTGGTTTTCAATAACTGCGGCAGAATCCGAGACAAAGTCATGTTGAGATGGGTGAATTGCCTTCGAGGTCTCTCGACCTTCTGTTGATTGTTGCGCTGAGGAGTACCAGCAGGTCTTGAGATGACCACCGTATTAACAGCTTGGCGGTGTTCAGGTCTATTCTGACTTTTCGAACTGTAAACAGCACTGGACTCTTTCTTAAAAGGCTTCTTCTCGGTGCTCGATGAAGCACCTTTTTGTATCTTACCAGACTTAATACCAGCCTCAATCCTTTCACCGGTCATAATTAGCTCTGTGAACCCAGACGAAAAGCTTCCAATTAGATGGTTGAAAAACAGACCAGACAAGGTCCCCAGAAACATATCAACTATCTCCCTATCAGCCAAGGGTGGTTGCACTCTTCTGGCGAGATCCCTCCACCTCTGAGCATAATCTTTGAAACCTTCGCCCGTTCTCATAGACATACCCTGGAGTTGGGTACGCGTAGGAGCGAGGTCGGCATTGTATTGGTACTGCCTGTAGAAAGAAGCAGCCAAATCTTCCCAACTGCAGATACTGGCTCCTTCTAACTGGTAAAACCACTCAAGCTGAGTCCCTGAGAGACTGTCTTGAAAGAAGTGGATCCATAGGTTTTTATCAGCGGTGTACGGCTGAATCTTCCTTACATACGACCGGAGGTGCAGTTTCGGGCAAGAAACTCCGTCATATTTAACAAAGGCTGGTGCTTTGAATTTATGGGGAATCACCACCCCAAATGATAGACCCAGATCACCAAAGTCCAGACCAGGAACTTTCTGAACTTCCATCGCACTCAACCGGTCTTCCAGTTAGTTGTATCTATCCTCAGCCGGAGGATACTGGTCTTCGTTGAAGTCCGTCTCATTGTCTGAAACCACAGGGCTAGGAGACCTCCTTTCTTCCTGACTATCTTTCCCTCCAGATGAGGTGGTCAAATCAACTTCATCTCGTAGCCTGTTTCCAAACCTGTGACCTGTGTTAAACAGGACAATCCTCTTCTTCTTCTTCTTCTTCTTCTCTTTCAGAATAAGGGTCTTCAGATCCTGCTGACCCTTAGCTAGATTCATGAACAGTTCTTGGAATTGGGCATTTTGAGCCTGCAGAGCCTTGATTGCTTGTTCGGTTGATGGTTCAGAAGACATGATGAGAAATAAACAGTGAAGAAGATAAGAGACCTGTAAGGGTACCTGTTATGAAGTGCATGGGATGAAATGCGTATGATATGATTTCAAAGACATCGAGAGATTCAAATTTGTAAACAAGAAATGAAACACACTTTTATTAGATAAACTTGAAATTCAAATTGTTCAACAAATTGCCCTTAAGGCGTTACAAGAAAGGAAATACTGAAAAGGAAATAAAAACTGGAAAGGAAATAATCAAAGGACAATCAGTGCTCCCATGATTGCTTTTTGTCGGTGCGGACATAGTCATTGAGGATCCGCTCGTTCTCCAGTTGTCTTGTCAACTTCTGAATCTTCTGCTCTTGCTCGTTAAACTTTTCTCGGTAAGCATCCCGCTCTTCTCTCAACTGCATCCAAGACCTCTTCAGTGCCCCAATGTCAGTAGGCATGTAAGGGTGGAGGATGGTAGGAAGAACCCCCTCTTCATTAGCAACTTCAACAATGATAGGTAAGACGGCTTCATACGGCATACCCAGCTTTTGGGCACGGATACAAACCCATCTGAGATATGGCTCCATTGGAAGAGAAGTATTTGGACCCAACTCATGTGGATCAGATCTGTGAACTCTATCCCAAGCCCTTATGAATCTGCGGTGTTGCTCGTCGCTATCCCCTCGAAAATCAAAGATAATACTAGGCATTAGCAATTCATGAGGACCTTCCCTCCTAGCACGCCCAAACTGACGTAAGGCCAAGCACGGATTGTAAGTAATTCCTCCATTGGTTCCTATCAGTGGAACATTGGGGTACTCTCTACATCGATCAATGATAGCCACCTCGTCCATACCCTTGACAGTCCAAATGATGTCATTGTGAGAGAGAGACATAACCCTATAAGCCCAGCCCATGCCTTCTTTGTTCTTCAACACTGATTTGGGGAGGTGCAAAATAAACCACCTCGCCAATAATGGAGCACATCACATCAAGGTTCCCCGCTTTCGAGCAGTACGGGCATAAAGCTGATGAAGAATGTCACCCAAGAGAGTGGGTACAAGATTACAAGAGATGAATATTTTCACCGCATTCACATCAACAAAGGAGTCAGGGTTCGGAAAAAATACCAAGCCATTCATCAGAAGAGCCAGAATATCTTCGAATGCCTTGAAGTCTAGACTATCCCAGAAATAATTAGCCTTACCAACCAAGAATTTAGTCAGAAAGCCCTTTGCTCCACTTATAGTCTCCCAATTAGCCATTACCTCATCCTTTGTCATATGAAGGGCTGAAGCAATCTCTTCTGGCCTAAGGATCTTCTCCCAACCAGTAAACGGGGTCTGCTCTAGAATAGAGATACCGAGCAGATCAGAGAACTCTTCTAAGGTGGGAACCAACTGGTAGTCCTGAAAGGTAAACAATAGTACAGTGGATCATAGAACTGGACCAGGACACTCATCATCTGCTCGTCCAATTTGGAAGTGACCAAACCCAAGAGGTGACCATGTCTCCTGATGAAGGAGGTGGTATCTGGCATCTTTGCAATCAATTCTTTAAGCATCATGGGAACCTGGACAAAGTTGATCTGGATGGTGTTCTTACGCATGGGTGCCATGACCTACAAAACAGAACAAAGATGAATCCCTCTTGTCTTTGAAATAGGTTAGTCTAATGCAAGATGTATGCAATGTTATGATGTCATGATGTCATGATAGAAAGCACACCACAAGTATCCACAAATAGAAAACATGGTAAAGGCACACAAGTCACACAGGGAGCCCTTAGATTTTAGGCTGGCAAGGAGTCTAGGTACTACCCTCTTTCAGTTCAGTTGGTTCAAACCTGTCCTAAAAATAGTAATCGGGTTGTAGAGGATCTCAATATCACTGACTACCCTCAATCGGTCATAATTCCAGTTTAGCAACCTTTTCTTACAGCCGGAATCATCGCGAGAGTTTTGTCTCAACGAGTGTAGCATACTGCTACTGTTCTATGGCCAAGTTGGTCAATTTAAAGGTTCTAAGGTCAGTTGGTGCTTAATGACCCCTTAGCAGACCCATATTCTCCTCGTTGTGCCACAAGGGATATTGGTACATACTAAAGTGCCACACCAACGTAGCTATTGCTTCAACCGTATCGGTCTATGCCGTACAGTTCCCTCACAGTTTATTGCTACTTACCTAAAGGGTATCCCCCAGATCCGAGTTAGGATCTATAGTAACTCCGATTCAAGCCCACAAAGATAAATCATACAAAGCAAACAATTGAAAACACAATGATCTAACCCTAAGGTACACCCCACTTTTATGATCATCCCCATCAGAGTCGCCAGTTCTGTGATACGGTGGGAGAGAACTGACTGTTTTTTGGAATGTAGGTTTGCGTTTTGCGTTTGTTTTTGCAAAATGTCACGGTAAGCAAGAGTCGCCATCGTCTTTTGTTTTATCCAACAAGGAAAGGAAAAAAGCACAGAAAAATTCCTTTTTCGAGATATTTCTCGGGTTCGGGGGGTAGATTATAGAAAGGGAAGGTATTAACACCCTTTCTATCCGTGGTTATCCACGGGCTCTTAGGTACTTGCTCATATTGTTTTCAAAATTTGCTTTTCTTTGTGTTTGTGAGTTTGAAAGAATTTTTTGTTTGAAAAGGAGTGTAAGTGTGAAAAAGATTTTGTTTTTCGAAAGAGCAAGTACTTAAGAACCATCTACCTACTCGAAAAAGGAATCGTTCTATGCTATCTTCCTTTAGACAATGCTATCCCCCTATTGATGAGTAGGTAGCATCGTCGTTGGAGTTTTAAGGGTCAATTCGGATGAGGGACATGCGGTCACTAAAGCAATGTTAGGACGCCTTAGCGGTAACCCTAATGTCTTAGATCATTTGTTTTGAGGCAACAATATCCGAGGCAACCGTTTCGAGGCGACTACGATCTTTGGACAAAAGGGAGACCTCTAAAACAACCTATACTCAATGACCGTGTACGAAGGCAACCAAGTGGGGTGTACCCTAAGAGTGCGCATGTGCGAGTGTGTTGTTTTCAGTTATTTTGCCTTTGAACATATTAATGGTGATCTATGTTGATTTTAGGTTTAAACATTCAATCTTGTCATGCATTCCTTATTATCAAACATCTAACAATTATATTTTGCGGAAAATAAATTGCGGAAATTAAATTACAAGGCGTCGGGTATTTACATCGCCAAAAACAACCCTTTGAAATTTAAATGCGGAAAATAAATAAAGCGATAAAAATAGTCCTGATTATCTATTACATTCCGGGAACAAATACAATATGAATAAAATGGATTACGTGCGGGAAAATAAATCGAATGCGAGTTCTAGGGTTTTGACCCTTTGTTATTTAAAGAAAAGATTTTTTTTTTGGTTATTTTTGAATTAAAAAGAAATTAAACTAAGTTAGTTATTAAATTAAAAAACTAATTAATTAATTAATGAAAATAATATTTTTGGATTTTTTTTGTGTTATTTAAAGAAATAAAAATAAATTTAATCAATGTTAATAAAACCTAATTGTCTAAGTTAATTTTAATTATTGCAAAATATATTAAAAGTTATTCCTAATTAAAACTAAATTAATTAAGTTAATATTGTTAACAAAAATAAAATACTGAAATTTAATTTAATAAATAATTTTTTTTTGGGGGTTTAATTTTATAAAGAAAAAAAGTTTGATTGGTTAATGATTAAATAAAAACAATAAATAAATAATCAAAACAAAAATAAAAATATAGAGATATAGAGAAGAGAGGGTTTGGGCCTGTTTTGAGGGGTTTACTCAGCAATTCCATGGCCCAACTGAGTTGGCCTGACTGACTTTTTGAGATCCAGCGTGTACACTTTGACTAGGTAGCATGGTGGACGTTTCATCTGGATCACCAGATCTGGCCTGGGGCCATTTGGCAAGTGATTGAGTGAGGGAGTATGATGCACCACGCGCTTGAATCTGCACTGGATAACCTATAAAAAAATATAACAAAGTGTTTGGAGGACCTGGGATTCGAACCCAGGTCCTGTTGGTGACTGCCAGCTCCTCTTTCCACTAGGCCAACGCGCTTCTATTGTTAATATATTCAGCAATAATGATAATATGAGAAAATACATTAATATGCCAGAACAAAAATAAAAACGCGCGAATATTCGAATGGGGCAATCAGATGGGGCACGTGGTCGTCCTTGTCCTCGGGTCTGCAAGGAAATTACCTGCGCATTTAAATCCGCAGCTAAAAGCATAGGTCATTCCAAAAACTCATCTTAGGCCATATAAACTCCATCCAAGACCATGGTTGTGCTCGTCTTCCTCCTCTGGTCATGTCCATGACCATTAATAGGTCTAATTTTACCTGTAACAAAAACCCCTAAAAAAACCTAGAAAACCCTACAATGGCGTTTTGCACCACAGAGCAGATAAACACAATCAAATAATATGGAAAGCTTGGAAATTATCTAGTGATTGCAAATATACCATTGGTTTCTTGTAATGATGCATGGATTTTGAAACACGAAATCGAATTTAGAGGGGGGCCGTATATCACTTACAGTGCATTTGAGAGGGTATGAGAGCTTGCTTTTGATTGCATAAGGATGAGTAGACACCCAGCAATCGATTGATGTTGAGTCTTGCTTCTGAAAACGCCTCCAAGCTTGATTTCGACTTCGCACTTTTTACCACTTTTTCCAAGTTTTTCTTTCAGTGTTCTTGCAGCCTCCAGGTCCCAATCTCGTGTCCTTTCACTTGTATATGTAATATGCAATGTATTAGGTTAACATTTGTGGATTGAATCCTTGCACATTGATGCCATGGGATTTGATTTGATCCACCATTGAAAGCTTGCCTATTTTGTCAAAAATCCAATCTTTTTGCACATGGAATGCTTGATACGAATTTGATACACTTGATGATGATGATTCAATCCTGAAATAACCAAAAAGAGATCAAATAATCAATGTTTGGATTTTATTGGATTTAATTTGATTAAAAATGAAATAATTCATTAAAAAAATCAAATAAAATAATCAAATTGATAAATGGACCCAAGGCTGAAGCTAGGACACGTGTGCAATGTGGCAAGATCAAATCAAGTGGAAAATAATGGGCCCATTTGACAAAATTTGAAGTTTTGGGGATAGTTGACTTTTGGCAATTTTGCAAAAATGCCCAACTTCAACAATGCATAACTTCTTCAATTTTGAACTTTTGGAGGTGTTCTTGGACTTTTGAGAAATCTTGAGATGTCCTCTAACCAACCCTTTTGGTCTCATCTCATTTTGATATTCCATGCTCAAGTTATAAGCTTTGGCAAAAAAGGTGTTTTTGTTGACTTTCAAAAATGACCTATAATGTCCAAATTTGTAACTTTTTGTGAGTGCATTTCTTGATCTTGGGGTATGAAGATGGATTGTAGGAAATTGCATCCTATTAAAAATGAGCTTTGGATGGGTCATTTATCATAAAGTATGAGAAATTTATGCTTGGTCAAAGTTGAGTTGACTTTTCCTGTAAAACCCTAATTTAGCAACTTTTGAGTCTTGATGAATTTTGAGCAATCCTTGATGAATCATGATCAACCATTGATCAAATTATGAAACATTCTTCAAAATGAGAATGTTGACAAAAAATCTTGAAGTTTGACTTTTTGTAGGTCACAGTTGACTTTTGCCCTAACACGACCGATTTTTGGACCCTTTGAGCAATTGACTGAGCAAACTTCCTCTACAAGGCTTGAAATTTGACATGGATGACCTTGAGAACATATTAGGAAATTAGGTAGCATTTGAGGTCATTTGGACTCAAAGATATTGATGCAACACAAAACCCTAATTTGGGGTTGACTGCCTTAAGATATGATTTTGTCTGACCCACTCTTGAGCAAACTTGAGCAACTTGGAGATTTTTCTTGCAATGTTTGGAGAAATACGAGAGGGAAAATTTTGGGGTACAATAGTTTCCCCTGTTGAATCTTCTTAACCCTGAGGATATAGATTGGCTTTCGTGCCTTTCGTGATCCGAAGGTGGAAGATGATTGAACACTAGAGTGCCCAGAAATTTGCACTTGCATGAAGTGGTATCAGCATTGTGATGCCGGGAATGGGCTTATAGATGCCATTTGGAGATTGTTGATAGGAGGTCTTCGACTGGAATAAGAATCAGGGAGATCTTAGCGTCGATCTGACTGAACCATAGAAGGTCTTGGATTAATTTTGACTGGATAAGAATCAGAAAAATCTTAGAATCAATTTAATTGAACCAGACGAAAGTCTTGGAATATCTGTAACTGGAATAAGAATCGGGGAGATCTTAGCGTCAGTATGACTGAACCAGAGAAGGTGTTGGATTAACTTTGACTGGATAAGAATCAGAAAAATCTTAGAATCGATTTAACTGAACCAGACGAAAGTCTTGGAATATCTTCAACTGGAATAAGAATCAGGGAGATCTTAGCGTCGATCTGAATGAACCAGAGAAGGTCTTGGATTAACTTTGACTGGATAAGAATCAGAAAAATCTTAGAATTGATTTAACTGAACCATACGAAAGTCTTGGAATATCTTCAACTGGAATAAGAATCAGGGAGATCTTAGCGTCGATCTGACTGAACCAAAGAAGGTCTTGGATTAACTTTAACTGGATAAGAATCAGAAAAATCTTAGAATCGATTTAACTGAACCAGACGAAAGTCTTGGAATATCTTCAACTGGAATAAGAATCAGGGAGATCTTATCGTCAATCTGACTGAACCTGAGAAGGTCTTGAATTAACTTTGACTGGGTAAGAATCAGAAAAATCTTAGAATCGATTTAACTGAACCGCACGAAAGTCTTGGAATATCTTCAACTAGAATAAGAATCAGGGAGATCTTAGCGTCGATCTGACTGAACCAGAGAAGGTCTTGGATTAACTTTGACTGGATAAGAATTAGAAAAATCTGAGAATCGATTTAACTGAACCATACGAAAGTCTTGGAATATCTTCAACTGGAATAAGAATCAGGGAGATCTTAGCGTTGATCTAACTGAACCAGAGAAGGTCTTGGATTAACTTTGACTGGATAAGAATAAAAAAAATCTTAGAATCGATTTAACTGAACCAGACGAAAGTCTTGGAATATCTTCAACTGGAGTAAGAATCAGGGAGATCTTAGCGTCGATCTGACTGAACCAGAGAAGGTCTTGAATTAACTTTGACTGGGTAAGAATCAGAAAAATCTTAGAATCGATTTAACTGAACCGGACGGAAGTCTTGGAATATCTTCAACTGGAATAAGAATCAGGGAGATCTTAGCGTCGATCTGACTGAACCAGAGAAGGTCTTGGATTAACTTTGATTGGATAAGAATCATAAAAATCTGAGAATCAATTTAACTGAACCAGACGATAGTCTTGGAATATCTTCAACTGAAATAAGAATCTGGGAGATCTTAGCGTCGATCTGACTGAACCAGAGAAGGTCTTGGATTAACTTTGACTGGATAAGAATCATAAAAATCTTAGAATCGATTTAACTGAACCAGACGAAAGTCTTGGAATATCTTCAACTGGAATAAGAATCAGGGAGATCTTAGCGTCGATCTGACTGAACCAAAGAAGGTCTTGTGATATCTTTATGAGGAATCCGCTGAAACAACCCTCAATAGATGTAGTTTTTGAGGGGACTACCAGGTCATATAAGTAATCAACAATGTTTATTGATTCGTCTTTCCCTGAAAAGGTAAAGAGTTAGTCATATGCAATGTCATGATGTATGAAATGCATGATATATATCAAGCAATGATGCTCTCAAAATAAATGAGATTGTGTGGTATGATGCGTATATGCCTATATCATGATGTATGGAAATGTAATATTTCTAGCTGGGGAAAATAAATCCCGGATAGCTACTAAAGAATAGAGTTGGATTCTTCGTTTCCGCTGGGAATGGTGAACGAAGAGGATAAACTTGCAGGAGAGGATGACTCTGTTGGGGGAATAAACTGTTGAGGAGATTACTCTGTGGGGAAGAGATGTTCTGCTGAAGATTCCACTGATAAATTTTGTCGGGATGCATTATCGTTGCTGGTGATATTGAATCCTATTGGGGATTGAATTCCTGTTTGTGAAAGGAAAGAACTCCGCTGGGGACGATCTCTCAGTTGCGACTTCACTGGGGATAGCCTGTTAGACTCTTATGGGGATAATCCTTTGAATTCTGCTGGGAATGATCCTTTGAACTCGGCTGGGGAGATTTATTTTTGTACTCCGCTGGGGATAAACTTCCAGAGTCTACTGGGGATGATTCTTCAACTCCACTGGGGAAGCTTTTTCAGACTGCGCTGGGAAAATTTTAAATCCACTGGGGATATCTTGTATTCTGTCAAGGAACATCCTTATACTCCGTTGGGGAATATTAAGACTGTCGGGGATATTAAGCCTCTTTAGTGCTGATGGTAGATAAACTCTGCTTGGGGAGAATATTATCGATTCATTCACAGTTGCAAGTCTCAGCTGGGGAGAGCTATCATTACTGTCTTACTCTACAGGGAGTGAAAGTATCTTAGCCATATTCTTCAGCTGAATTTACCGTTTTACCTTGGCAGATAGAGCAACTATAAAGTTTGGACAAATCTTATTGCCCCTATTTCTGATATTACTAGTAATCGTCTTTTGTTTCGCATGTAAATATTTATGAGCAACAATTAATGTCAAGTGCATATATCAAAAATGAACATTGGACGTTCTTTTCAAAACAAAACAGATGAAAAAAATAGTTTGAAATTTCTTTGAAAATGAATTGTATTGATTTTGAAGTTTGGCCTGTAAATAGGCATTTTTGTACAAGAGACTGACGTCCTAGTAGGAGAACGCCGCCGAACAAATAGAATTTATACAATTTGTGAAAACAAAACAAAACACCTATGTGAATAATCCCACTGGGTTCCAACTCTGCTATTGCCTTTATGTCCTCGAGTGTCTCATCACTTTGCTACTTGGTCGAAGGTAGATCAGATCGATTAGTGTCGTCCGAGCTTGATAGTTGATACCGAAGTCTGAATGCAAGGTGATCCGATGAGACATAGTATTATGCTTTGATCCCTAATTTTTGCCTGGACCGCCCTTTCGGGTTTTCAGTCCACCGGGATACCCTTTTTTTCCCAAGCCGCCTTTTCATGTTTTCGACTTGCCGGGTGTACAGATTTTTTTTTTCATCCCTTATTTTTTCCCGAACCCTTTTGGTTCGCCGGGAAGCCCTTATTTTTGCCTAGGCCAGTCAACCTAGCGGGTCTTTGATTATGCGTAGTATTTTTTCACCATGTCTGCATTGACGGTGTGAGGAAGGTCGTCACCATCCATGGTGGTTAGAATCATAGCTCCTCCTGAGAAAATGCTCTTAACCACAAATGGCCCTTCGTAAGTAGGGGTCCATTTGCCCCTGGGATCACATTGAGGTAAAATAATGCGCTTGATCACCAGATCCCCAACTTGATACTCTTGTCGTCTGACTTTATTGTTAAACGCCTTAATCATCCGCTTTTGATACGTCTGACCATGACAAATAGCAGTGAGTCTCTTTTCGTCGATTAAGTTCAGCTGATCAAGCCGGGTCTGGATCCAGTCATCTTCGCTCAAATCTGCATCCTTCATAATCCGAAGAGAGGGTATCTGAACTTCAATGGGCAAGACTACCTCCATGCCATATACCAAGGAATAGGGTGTTGCCCCTATTGACGTCCGTGCTGAGGTACGGTACCCATGAAGAGCAAATGGTAACATCTCGTGCCAGTCTTTGTATGTTACTGTCATCTTCTGCACAATCTTCTTAATATTCTTATTAGCCACTTCTACAGCCTCATTCATCTTCGGCCGGTAGGGAGAAGAGTTGTGATGCTGTATCTTGAACTGCTTGCAGAGCTCAGTGATCATCTTGTTGTTGAGATTGGCACCATTGTCCGTAATGATCCTCTCTGGTACACCGTATCGATAGATCAGATTATGCCGAATGAACCGTGCCACGACATTCTTGGTTACAGTAGCAAAGGAAGCTGCTTCAACCCACTTCGCAAAGTAATCGATTGCTACCAGGATGAAATGGTGCCCATTGGATGTTGTAGGTCTGATCTCGCCAATCATATCAATGCCCCACATTGCCAAAGGCCAAGGAGATGTAAATACGTTCAGAGGAACTGGAGGTATGTGCACCTTATCAGCATAGACTTGGCACTTGTGACATGTCCGAGAATGCTGATAACAGTTGTCTTCCATAGTGGACCAGTAATATCCTGCCCGAAGGATTTTCTTTGCCATGGTGTGTCCACTGGAATGAGTTCTGAAAGTACCTTCATGTAAATCTGCCATGATCCTTTCTGCTTCATTCTTATCCACACATCGCAGTAAGGTTGAATCATGGTTACGCTTGTAAAGGATACCATTGCTGATGAAGAACTTCGCCGCGAACCTCCTCAGAAACTTCTTATCATTAACAGATGCACCCTCGGGGTACTTCTGAGCCTCGAGATACCTCTTTACTTCATGAAACCAGGGCTTTTCTGTTACCTCTTCAGTCTCAATGTCACAACAATGTGTAGGTTCGTCCAATCTTTCAATGATAATCCGGGGAGCCTCGTTATCCCAATTGACTCTGAACATAGAAGACATCGTAGCCAGCGCGTCCGCCAACTGATTCTCCTCTCTAGGGAAGTGTTCAAAGGTTATCTCTTAGAAATGGGGAAGCAACGTCATTACATACTCCTTGTAAGGAATAAGATTTGGGTGTTTCGTATCCCACTCGCCTTTGATTTGACTGATCACGAGAGCGGAATCTCCGAAGACACTTAAGAACTTAATCCTTAGGTCAATAGCTGCTTGAAGACCCATAATGCATGCTTCATACTCCGCCATATTGTTGGTGCATTTGAAACATAGTCGGGCGGTAAATGGAGTATGAGAGCCTTTAGGAGATATAATTACGGCGCCAATGCCAATGCCAAAAGCGTTTGAAGCTCCATCAAAGTACATAGACCACCGAGATCCTTCCTCAGGTCCTTCATCCGGTCCAGGTTCTTCGCAGTCAGTCACTATCATGATATTCTCATCCGGAAATTCAAAGTTCATAGACTGGTAATCGTCCACTGCCTGATGTGCCAAATGGTCTGCTAACACACTTCCCTTGATTGCTTTTTGAGTCGTGTATTGGATGTCATACTCAGTCAATATCATCTGCCATCTTGCTATCCTTCCGGAAAAAGCAGGCTTTTCGAAGACATACTTGATTGGATCCATCTTTGATATCAATAGGGTAATGTGAGTCAGCATATACTGTCTCAGCCGGTGAGCAACCCATGCCAAAGCGCAGCAAGTTTTCTCTAGCAACGAGTATCGGGTCTCGCAGTCGGTAAACTTTTTGCTAAGGTAATAAATAGCATGCTCTTTTCGGACGGAATCGTCATGCTGCCCCAACACGCACCCCATTGAATTGTCGAGTACTGTCAAGTATAAGATCAGAGGTCTCCCTTCAACTGGTGGCATCAGAATAGATGGCTCTTGGAGATACTCTTTGATCCTTTCGAAAGCGTCCTGGAATTCATCATTCCATCTTACCACTTGATCTTTCTTCAGTAACTTGAAGATTGGTTCACAAGTAGCAGTCAGGTACGAGATGAATCAGGCAATGTAGTTTAGTCGTCCCAGAAAGCCTCTGACTTCTTTCTTCGTTCTGGGAGCTGGAATTTCCTGTATAGCCTTCACCTTTGCAGGATCTACTTGGATACCTTTGTCACTTACGACGAAACCCAGCAGCTTACCAGATCTCATCCCGAAGGTGCACTTGTTCGGGTTTAACCTCATCTTGTACAACTTCAACCTGTCAAATAGCTTCTGGAGATGGTCAAGGTGTTCTTCCTCAATCTGGGACCTTGCAATCATGTCGTCGACGTATACCTCAATCTCATGATGGATCATGTCATGAAACAAAGCGACCATGGCACGCTGATACGTTGCCCCAGCATTCTTCAATCCAAAAGGCATGACCTTGAGGCAAAAGGTACCCCACTGAGTAACAAAGGTTGTCTTCTCCATTTCTTCGGGAGCCATCTTGATCTGATTATAACCGGAGAAACCATCCATAAAGGAGAAGACCTTATGCTGAGTGGTGTTGTCAACCAGAACATCGATATGAGGTAGAGGGAAATCATCCTTGGGACTTGCCCTGTTCATATCCCTATAGTCAACACACATCCGAACCTTACCATCCTTCTTCGGTACAGGAACCACATTGGCAACCCACTGTGGGTAAGAAGTAACTGCTAGAAAACCGGTGTCAAACTGTTTCATTACTTCAGCTTTGATTTTCTCAGACATTTCTGGGCGCATTCGGCGAACCTTCTATTTCACCGGAGGACAGTCTTCCTTGGTAGGCAGGAGGTGAACCACAATATCAGTATCTAACCCAGGCATATCTTCATAAGGCCAGGAAAATATCTCAACATAGTCACGCAGCATTTGAATCAACCGTTGCTTCACACTAAGCTCCATGTTTTCCCTGATCTTGACCTCTTTCTTGTCTATCTCTGTACCCAGATTTACTGATTCCACCGGCTCTTCATGTGGCTGTATAGCCCTTTTTTCCTGAAGTAACAGCCTTGCAAGTTCACCAGGAACTTCACAATCATCTTCACCTTCGTCTTCGACTAAGTTGATCGGACTTTCGAAGTCATAACTGGAAGTAGTAGAATCGTTACCAGTGAAATCCGGAGTGGATGTAGACCTGTATATGTGAGTGTGTGTAAAATAGATGTTTTGCAATATATAATAAAAGAAAAACAAGGAGCACAAGATTTAAAATGCAAGAAACGTCCAATGCTTTTATTAATGATATATGAAAATGACACACATAAAGCCCTCACAAATGAAGCCACGGTGCCCCAGGTAAGACACTGGGCCGTAAAGTTTAAAACATTGTCTGTTACAAATACAAAACAAAAAGTCTCATTACTGGGTAACAAAAGAAATTGGGATGAAGTCCTTTGCTGTCCAGCTGCCTAGTCCACCATCAGTAGTAGGATAGATCCAACTGTCAAATTCAGACTCTTCAACGTCGTCTTCAATGGAATTCACTCCTGAATTGCTAATGAATAAGGGAGGTCTTCCGATCCGTGCACTCCGAACAACCCTTTGAGCTTCTACAGTGAAACCCAACCAAACTTGTTAGTCTTCTGTGCAAAATCAGGGAGTTGGCCCCAATTCGTACACCCACCTTTCTCAACAACAGCCCGAGCATCCTTAAGGGAAGCCATCTTCATAGGAGAATCTTCAACAACAGTCTCAGTTGATGCCAACGTCTGGGGAACCTCTTCAAAATGTTGAAACGGGGTCTCAATGAATTCCACATCCATTTCTACATATCGGAAAGAGTTGAGGTGGCTGACCATGTACTCCTCTTCTCCTTGCACTGTCACAAATTTCCCTTTCACCAGGTACTTTAGCTTCTGGTGAAGGGTAGACGTTACTGCCCCAACTTTATGAATCCACGGACGACCCAACAAACATGAATAAGATGGCCGAATGTCCATCACATAGAATGTAGATGCAAAAACCTGAGAACCAACCTTGATCGGAATAACCACTTCTCCATGCACCATCCTCTATGACCCATCAAAGGCCCTGGCAACAATGTTACTTGGTTTCAGCTCCAACCCTTCACAATCCAACCGGTCTAAAGCTTTCTTAGGCAATACGTTCAATGAGGAACCAGTATCCACCAATACATGAGCAAGAGTGGTGCCCCTGCATTCAATGGAGACATGGAGGGCATCATTGTGATTCTTCCCCTTAACAGTCAAATCAACGTCAGAGAAACCCAATCCATTATCAGCAGTCAAACTAGCCACGCAATCTTTAAACTGATCAACTGATGTTTCTTGTGGTACATGTGCAGTCTTTAGGAATGCAATCAGAGCCTTAACATGGGCTTCTGAGCATATCAACAGTGACAACATAGAGATTTTGGACGGGGTTTGCCCCAGCTGCTCGACTACATTGTAGTCACTCTTTTTGATGATCTTTAAAATCTCTTCCATCTCTTGTCTAGAAGCTTCAACAGTAATCGTCTTCGGTGCCTCCGTCCGGGCAGGCTCATCAGTGGTCCCTTTGCCCCGAGTATTAGATGACTCGGCAACAGGGGTAAGAGTGGGAACTTGAACAGGGATAGTAGCAGGTATACTGGCAGGTGTAATAACAACAGGTTTCCGGGAAGTTGGTGGAGAGATATCAGATGAGAAAAGTCTTCTGATTCGGGTGACTTTAGCAGGCCCAACAATATTGTTGACGTCAGTATCAGCATCTAAATCTTGTTTAACTCCATGAAAATAAACATCAGCCCCGTAGTGCCAAGGGACAACTTTATCAGATGTATAGGGGATAGGCCCAGGAACAATGATGATTAATGGGGTGACTCTTGGAACAGATGTAATTCTAACAGGCTTTCTCGAGGAAGCCTTGGAAGAATCGTTGAAAATGATGATAATAGCAACTTCTTTAGTATGAACTAAAGGAACAACAATCTTCTCAAACAAAATTTCTTTATTATCCATCAGGCGTTGGACACCTGACTTCAAAAGATGGCAACCGATAGGTAGGATGGAACACATACGGCAACCTTCGTCACAACCCGGAAATAAACCGGCTAGCAAAAGGTTCTTCTTCACAGTCATCAAAGGGGTAACAATGTCATTCACAGAAACCACAAACAAGTCCTCATCTATAGCATTTACTCCATGCTTGGGCATAGGAGCAGTCACAACATTTGGTATTTTGGGCGCCTCGAACTCAATCTCCTTAGCATCAATTAAGTCTTGTATTTTGTTCTTCAAAGCCCAACAATCATCTGTATCATGTCCCGGGCTATCAGAGTGAAAAGCACAGTGGACATTAGGATTATACTTTGGTGATGCAGTGTTGGGATTCTGCGGAGCCTCCCTTGGAGTTACTAGATTGGTTTTCAATAACTGTGGCAGAATCCGAGACAAAGTCATGTTGAGATGGGTGAATTACCTTCGAGGTCTCTCGGCCTTCTGTTGATTGTTGCGCTGAGGAGTACCAGCAGGTCTTGAGATGACGACCTCATTAACAGCTTGGCGGTGTTCAGGTCTATTCTGACTTTTTGAACTGTTAACAGCACTGGACTCTTTCTTAAAAGGCTTCTTCTCGGTGCTCGATGAAGCACCTTTTTGTATCTTACCAGACTTAATACCAGCCTCAATCCTTTCACCGGTCATAATTAGCTCTGTGAACCCAGACGAAAAGCTTCCAATCAGATGGTTGAAAAACGAACCAGACAAGGTCCCCAGAAACATATCAACTAGCTCCCTATCAGCCAAGGGTGGTTGCACTCTTCCGGAGAGATCCCTCCACTTTTGAGCATAATCTTTGAAACCTTCGCCCATTCCCATAGATATACCCTGGAGTTGGGTACACGTAGGAGCGAGGTCGGCATTGTATTGGTACTGCCTGTAGAAAGCAACAACTAAATCTTCCCAACTACGGATACTGGCTCCTTCTAACTGGTAAAACCACTCAAGCTGAGTCCCTGAGAGACTGTCTTGAAAGAAGTGGATCCATAGGTTTTTATCAGCGGTGTACGGCTGAATCTTCCTTACATACGACCAAAGGTACAGTTTCGGGAAAGAAACTCCGTCATATTTAGCAAAGGCTGGTGCTTTGAATTTGTGGGGAATCACCACCCCAGATGATAGACCCAGATCACCAAAGTCCAGACCAGGCACTTTCTGAACTTCCATCGCCCTCAACCGGTCTTCTAGTTTCTTGTATCTATCCTCAGCCGGAGGATACTGGTCTTCGTCGAAGTCCGTCTCATTGTCTGAAACCACAGGGCTAGGAGCCCTCCTTTCTTCCTGACTATCTTTCCCTCCAGATGAGGTGGTCAAATCAACTTCATCTCGTAGCCTGTTTCCAAACCTGTGACCTGTGTTAAACAGGACTGTCCTCTTCTTCTTCTTCTTCTTCTTCTTCTCTTTCAGAATAAGGGTCTTTAGATCCTGCTGACCCTTAGCTAGATTCATGAACAGTTCTTGGAATTGGGCATTCTGAGCCTGCAGAGCCTTGATTGCTTGTTCGGTTGATGGTTCAGAAGACATGATGAGAAATAAACAACGAAGAAGATAAGAGACCTGTAAAGGTACCTGTTATGTGCATGGGATGAAATGCGTATGATATGATTTCAAAGACATCGAGAGATTCAAATTTGTAAACAAGAAATGAAACACACTTTTATTAGATAAACTTGAAATTCAAATTGTTCAACAAATTGCCCTTAAGGCGTTACAAGAAAGGAAATACTGAAAAGTAAATAAAAACTGGAAAGGAAATAATCAAAGGACAATCAGTGCTCCCATGATTGCTTCTTGTCGGTGCGGACATAGTCATTGAGGATCCGCTCGTTCTCCAGCTGTCTTGTCAACTTCTGAATCTTCTGCTCTTGCTCGTTAAACTTTTCTCGGTAAGCATCCCGCTCTTCTCTCAGCTGCATCCAGAACCTCTTCAATGCCCCAATGTCAGTAGGCATGTAAGGGTGGTGGATGGTAGGAAGAACTCCCTCTTCATTAGCAACTTCAACAATGATAGGTAAGACGGCTTCATACGGCATACCCATCTTTTGGGCACGGATACAAACCCATTTGAGATATGGCTCCATTGGAAGAGAAGTCTTTGGACCCAGCTCATGTGGATCAGATCTGTGAACTCTATCCCAAGCCCTTATGAATCTGCGACGTTGCTCGTCGCTATCCCTTTGAAAATCAAATATAATACTAGGCATTAGCAATTCATGAGGACCTTCCATCCTAGCATACCCAAACTGATGTAAGGCCAAGCACGGATTGTAAGTAATTCCTCCATTGGTTCCTATCAGTGGAACATTGGGGTACTCCCCACATCAATCAATGATAGCCACCTCGTCTATACCCTTGATAGTTCAAATGATGTCATTGTGAGAGAGAGACATAACCCTATAAGCCCAACCCATGCCTTCTTTGTTCTTCAGCACTGATTTGGGGAGGTGCGAAATAAACCACCTCGCCAATAATGGAGCACAACACATCAAGGTTCCCCGCTTTCGAGCAGTACAGGCATAAAGCCGATGAAGAATGTCACCCAAGAGAGTGGGTACAGGATTATGAGAGATGAAGATTTTCACCGCATTCACATCAACAAAGGAGTCAGGGTTCGGAAACAATACCAAGCCATATATCAGAAGAGCCAGAATATCTTCGAATGCCTTGAAGTCTATACTATTCCAGAAATAATTAGCCTTACCAACTGTGATACGGTGGGAGAACTGACTTGGGATTTTGCGTTTGTGTTCGCAAATGTTTCGGTTTAGCAAGAGTCGCCACCGACTTTTTATTTTATCCTAAGGAAAGGTCAAAAAGCACAGGAAAGACCTTTGAGATGTTTTCTTGGGTTCGGGGAGAAGATTATAGAAAGGGAAGGTATTAGCACTCTTTCTATCCATGGTTATCCATGGGCTCTTAGTTACTTGCTTAGATCACTTGCTTTTTCTTTTCAATTGTTTGAAATGGTGCTTTGTGTATGATTTTGAAAGATGTTTTGAAAAGAGGCCATCATTGTGGAAACCTTTGTAATGATTCTTGTTTGAATGTATACAAAGGTGTTTTTGTCTTTTGAAAAGTTTTCAATGTTTGAAAGTAGGGTTTTGAAATTGTGTTGTGAAGTGTGTTTTGAAGATGGCAAGGATGTTTTTGCAAGTTTTGATCAAGTAACTAAGAGTTGTCTACCCTATTTTACTCAAAGATCTTTCTTATGCTTTTAACCTTTTTAACAATGTTGCTTCACCATTGTATTTGGTGAACAACCTTGTGTTAGGATGTTAAACGGGACAGGCGCAGGTCATCGTATAGACCATGATAGCAATTGTGTCAAGTATTTTTGGCAATTTTCTTGAGGGACTTTGATCATTTTGTTTAGGCAACTCAGATAGCGTCATCGAGGGACTATGATCTTTGTTTTGTTTTTGTTTTTCCAAAGTACTTGACATGCATACCATGGCCCATTTTTGAAGGCAACAAGTGGATTGTAACCCTAGGGGTGCAAGTGTGCATTGTGTTTGTTTTTTCATGCATTTTTATCTTTTGATTAGGTCAAACTATTTATTGATTTGATTTTGCATACAAACCCTAAGTCTAATCATGGCATAATTGAAAGCTTAAAGGTGCGAGAATTTAAATTCTACACTATTACAACATGATATAGAGAGGGGGGTACAATTTTGAATAGGGGATTATTTAGACAAGAAATTAAATTTTAATTATTACAACCAAATCGAATGTGTAAGGCATAACAATTAAATGTACAATATTTAAATGAATACAATAAATAAATATTAAATAAAATGTATTATGCAAAAATTTTTTTTATGTATGTAAAAAGTATTTTTAATGTGAAATGTAAATAAATAAAAAGTCAATTTTAATTATTTTTATTTTTTTAGGGCAAAACCCTAATTTCTTAAATAAACAGTATTATTTATTATTTATATACAATAATGCATCAATTTGTACAAAAAATAATAGTATATTGAAAAAAAGGTATTTTTAGTATAAAATATTAATAAAAATAAAAATGTATATATTAAATATAAAAAGGTATATAAAAATAAAAAGGTATTATATATATATATATATATATATATATATATATATATATATATATATATATATATATATATATATATATATATATATATATATATATATATATATATATATATATATATATATATATATATATATATATATATATATATATATATATATATATATATATATATATATATATATATATATATATATATATATATATATATATATATATATATATATATATATATATATATATATATATATATATATATATAAATTATTTACAAAATGTATATATTTCAAGAAAATATTTTCAAATGTGTATAAAAATAATAAATGAAAATAAAAGTATTATTTGTATTATTTTTTAATTTAAACAAAATGATATAAAAGCATATAAACATTTTTATACTAGTAAAAATAAAAATAAAAACCAAATAAATGGAAAAAATATATAAAAATAATTTTTGGCATTTTTTATATTTAGACATAAAATAATAAAGTCAGAATTAAAATAAAAATGCAAAAATGACAAATATACAAAGAAATGGGCCAGGGGGGTGAGAATTGAAAGTGCAAGTGTTAGAAGCAAAAATAACCAGGCCCAGCCCAGAAACTTCATCTTCTTCCTCTGTTCAAACACCAAAACGCGCGTTTTCCACACAAACTGCTATCTCTTGATTCTGTGCTTTTTTGACAAAACTCATAACATGAAACTTGTAGAGCATCAAACAATGAATCTAACCATATAAAAAACTTAAGCTAACTCTCAAAGACCAGAGAGAATTTCTCTTGCCCTAATTTCTAACCTAGTTTTTTCAGAAAGTTCATGGATGAAATTCTCCTAGCACGATTAATATAAATGAAAACTAAGCACATGTATGGTTTCAGGGCTATGAATACAACATCTTTCATTCACAAACCTAAGTCTAAATATTCCTAAATAGAGAGATAGAAGTTCATGAAATACCTGTTTCAGTTGACTTCGAGCTGGACAATGCAGCAACTTCCAATGGTGTTTGAGGTTCTTTTGAGCTTGCCTGATGTCCACTGAACCTTTCCCAATGCTTGGTTTGTTTTGAGGTGGCCTGAATCGTGCTACAGAACTCAACCTGCAAAGCTTCCAAACAAAAATGGCAATGTGTGTTAATGGAGTTACAGTTGGCAATGGAGGTCTGGAATAGTTTAGGTGAGTTGAATGGAAGGTATTGGAACAAGTTTGAGGTAAAACGCACGAGGCAAAGTGGAGATGGAAGTGATTCTGTAGGGCTTGCCCTATTTTGCAGAAAAATGGAGATTTTGTGTACAAGGAGGTTTGAGGGGCCAAGGGCTTGTGCTTCTTGCTTGCTAGGGTATGAGAAACTTGTTTGCAATGTTTGTGTAAGCTGACTATGGCTGGTTTTTGAGTTGGGAGGATTTGGACAAATTTCTTCTTTGTGAAGCAATAAAGTGTAACTTCTTCTCAAAGGCCTGCACCCATCATGTATTATGCTGCATACAATATCCTTGATACTTGCAATTTTTGGATTTGATTTGGCTTCAGAGATATGGCCCCATGCTTCAAAGATCATGGTTTGACATAAAGCATATCTTTTCAAAAATGGCAATGTACCTTTTACCATTTAGGGATTAAACTTGTGTACAATAACCTAATGACCAAGACAATGCATTGGCTCAATGGATTTGCATTAAATTATGGAGTACAAACTGGTTTATAGGCCTGTAATTGTGAACTATGCTAGCTTGGTCAGATTTGGCAAGTGGTATGAACATGTATTGGCCATGGTTGCAAAGTGAGTTTTTGCCAACTTCAAGCATTCGATTCTCTCTAACCATAAAGGTGTTTGAGGATTTCTTGGACAATTTGGAAATCTTGCAACATGTACTATAATCCATATTTGAAATGCAACTTAAGACTCCAAGTGGAACTATGTGAAAAATGGCCAAGAAGATGGGTCAAAATCCTGCCTAAACTAGGGCAAAATTTCTCTAAGTTAAAAGTTTTAGGTACCCTTGTTCCAAAAATCATAACTTGAGATACAAGATTCTTTTGAGAAAACTTTGTGAATTAAAGTTGTAGAATTTTTGATGGAATACAACTTTCATGTTGTAAGTTTTGTTTGAATCCATTTGCATCTTGGTGAAAAAATGGGACAAAGTTAGCAAAAAATAAGAAAATGACCAAGTTTCATAATTTGACATGTCTTGATGAAAAATGACCCTTGGCACTTGATTTTGACCAAAAAGTCAAAGTTTGACTTTTCAGTATACAGCTAAATTTTGATCAGTTGACTGAAAAATTCATCTGTCAGTCCTATGCATTTGGGATCTTTTAAACTTGTTGAATGGGTCAAGACAATGTCATTGAGTCCTTGTGTCCATGGTTGAGCTTTTTTTGCCATTGGCTAGGTCAAACAGTCAAAAATTGCCCTTGTACAGTCAAAACCCTAAAAATGACCATTTTTCCCTTTTGGTGATCTGATCAAATTTCTTGTGGAATTGTGATACAAACTTGATCAAATGGTTAATATGAGTTCATAATGTTTATGTGGGTCAAATTTCATGAGGTTTGACTGTCAATTGGCCACAATTGACTTTTTCCCCAATACAGTTGATTTCTAGGTCAACTGTCCAATTGACTGGGCAAAAATTTGAATCAAGGCTTGAAACTTGGTATGGACAAACTTGTGAGTCCAACATGAAGTATGAAAGTCACTTTGGGCATTTTAGGTAAAAACATCTTTGTGCAAACTCAAACCCTAATTTAGGTCAACAGTGCAAGGAGGTGTCTTGAGCAGAGCAAACCCTAGCTTGATCTTGAGTTCTAAGAGCCTTGTGATGAGAAATGTTGATAAAATGAGAGGGAAAATTTTGGGGTACAACAGTTTCCCCTGTTCAATCTTCTTGAACCTGAAGAGTTAGATTGGCAAGTTTGCCTTTCGCGACTCGAAGGTAAAAGAGGATTGGACACTAGAGTGCCCGTAAATTTGCACTCGTCAAAGTATAGCTGAGGAAATGGGCTTAAAGATGCCATTTGGGGATGGTAGAATCTTGCTGGAGATGGGCTTAAAGATGCCATCCAAGACTTTTTGTTGAATTACAATGTTGTAGGTCAGAAGAATGAGCACCAAAATGGTATCCGTATCTGGAATACATTTGAACTGTATCTGGAGACTGAGTTTGTATGAGCAAAAGAATGTCGTCCGTGTTTGGAGCGTATCTGAGCTGTAACTGTATTTGAACTTTGAATGAATATCATAATGACTGCCGTGTCTGGAGTGTATCTATATTCTGAATGGGTAACAGAGAAACATCTGTATATGTGGCAACTGTGTGCCGGGGATAAGTTCTGAATAAGTGGAAGAATGGCAACCGTGTCTGGAGCGTATCTGGACTGTATCTGAAGTTGAAATCTATATGAGTAGCAGAATGACTTCCGTGTCTGGAGTGTATCTGGAACTGTAACTTGGATCTGAATAAGTGACAGAATGACTTCCGTGGCGACTGCACTGGGGAGAATCAAACTGCTGGTGTAAAGGCCAGAATGACATCCATGTTTGGAGCGTATTTGAACTTGAAGTTGATAGTTGAATCTGAGAGATAGAATAGCCGCCGTGTCTGGAGCGTATCTACTCTGTATCGGATTGCTGAAGTCTGAATGAGTAGTAGAATAACCGTCGTGTCTGGGGTATATCTGTATTGTATTTTGACTTGAAATTGTGAATGAGTAATAGAATGACCGCCGTGTTTGGGGTGTATCCATACTGTATCAGGAAAATTGTTGATGATAGTTTTTTAATCTTATCCTGAAAAGGGTAAAATGTTAGCTAAAACACAAAGCTATGTTGCATGATATGTATGATGCAATGAACTGTATTTCATCAATGTTTATGATATATGAATGTAATGGATATGCATGTAAGCTGAGTAGCTGTCTTGCTGAGGAAAATAAATCCTTGATAACTGGAGATAATGAAATCTTTGACTGCTATCGGGGAAATAAAATCCTTGACCGATGTTGGGGATTCCAAAGATCTTTGATTATTGAAGATGAGAAATCCTTGGACCACTGTTGGAGATTGAAAATCTTCGGCGATTTGTGGGGATTAACAAGGCCTTTGAAAACTTATGCAGGGAATGAGAATCCTTCATGACTTTCCTGGGAAATAGGGAAAACTCTGAAAATCTCTACTGGGGAGTTAAAACCTAGGAGGTTTCTGCTTGGAGAAATGAGACCGAGAATCTTTGATCTGTTGGGAGATAACTCTATGGGGAGAATGTATACTCGGACGGTGGGATCAGGAGTTTTGGATTGTATGCCAAACTACTGGGGAAGCATCTTAGTTGGGGACAAGCCAAGAAGTTAAATGTTATTTGCTTGGTTTTTTTAGATTTTTTTAAGATAACCTGCTGGAGAAATCGGGGGAAGTTGAACAGTTCCCACCGGGGGTTGATAATTGGAAACTTGACTTCATCGGGGAAGAAAGTTTAGAATATTCTGGCTCCGCTGGGGATAGGGTTTTCATGGTTTTCGGGCTCCATTGGGGATCTTGAAGTTTAACTCTGATGGGAGTTTTGAAACTTAACTCAGCTGGGGAATTAAGTTTTAGAATGCACTGGCTCCGTTGGGGATCTTGAAGCTTAACTCCGCTGGGGATACATACTCCAAATTTTTAGCTTTGTTGAGGATCTGAACAATGTATTGCAGGGGATTTCTTCTAGAATGGTACAAAGATATCTTCCTACACCTTCAACCTATCAGTAATTATCCTTTCTCAATTTCGTTTTATTTGTAAGCAGTGATTATATTCAAATGCATATGCCTATTTAACAAAACTTTGGACGTTTTCAAATAAAACATAAGTGTAAAAAAGAGAAAAGAAAGGTAAGCAAATTTCTGTACTTTGAAGTATCTTTGTATTAACTTTTGTGAGTATCTTTGTACAAAGGAGACAGACATCCTAGTAAGAGAATGTTGTCGTAAAAATTGAAAATTTTTATACAAAAGAAAGATGGCTATGTGTAACAATTCCATGGGATTCCCATTCTGCTATAGCCTTCACAACTTTGAGTATCTTGTCCATTTGCTGCTTCGTCCGCTGATGACTGGATTGATCAGAAGCTTGGAGCTTGTTGGTGAAGAGATTGTTCTTAAAGTGATCCGACGAGACATAGTCATACGCTTTAATTCCCTAACTTTTGCCTGGACCTCCCTTTCGGGTTTTTGATCCACCAGGAAACCCTTTTTTTCCCAAGTCGCCCTTTCGGGTTTTCAACTTGCTGGGTGTACATATTTTTTTGTTTTATCCCTAATTTTTGCCTGATCCTCCCTTTCGGGTTTTCGGTTCACCGGGATGCCCATTTTTACCCAAGTCGCCCTTTCGGGTTTCAACTTGTCGGGTCGCTTTTATGTGTAGTATCTTTTGACTATGTCTGCGTTTGTAGGGTGCGGCAGGTCGTCACCGTCCATGGTGGTCAGAATCATTGCCCCACCAAAAAAGATGCTCTTGATCACAAATGGTCCTTCGTAAGTAGGAGTCCACTTGCCCCTGGGATCACTTTGCGGTAAGATGATCCGCTTGATTATAAGATCTCCGACCTGATATACTTGGCGTCTGAATTTCTTGTCGAAAGCCTTGATCATCCGTTTTTGATACGTCTGACCATGACAAACAACAGTAAGTCGCTTCTTGTCGATCAAGTTAAGTTGATCAAGCCGGGTCTGAATCCAATCGTCTTCACTCAAACCAACGTCCTTCATAATCCTTAAGGAAGGAATCTGAACTTCCATGGGTAGAACAACTTCCATGCCATACACCAAAGAAAATGGGGTTGCCCCTGTTGAAGTACGTGTCGTGGTACAATATCCATGCAGAGCAAACCGTAACATCTCATGCCAGTCCTTGTAGGTGATTGTCATCTTTTGAATGATCTTCTTGATATTTTTGTTCGCAGCTTCAACAGCACCGTTCATCTTCAGTCGATAGGGAGATGAATTGTGATGATAAATCTTGAACTGCTCGCATAGGGCGGTGATCATAGTGTTGTTTAAATTTGTACCGTTGTCCATGATAATCCTATCGGGGACACCATACCGGCATATGAGGTTCTGCTTGATGAAGCGGGCAACCACGTTCTTTGTAACTGAGGCATAAGAAGTTGCTTTGACCCACTTGGTGAAGTAATCAATAGCGACCAAGATGAAGCGATGTCCATTGGATGCCATAGGATTGATCTCTCCAATCATGTCAATGCCCCACATTGCGAACAGCCAGGGAGCTGTTAGAACATTAAGAGGAACAGGAGGAATGTGCACTTTGTCGGCGTAGACTTGGCATTTGTGGCAGGTACGGGCATGTTGATGGCAATCAGCTTCCATGGTAGACCAGTAGTAGCCTTCCCTTAGAATCTTCTTAGCCATCGTATATCCGCTCAAGTGGGTTCCAAACGTGCCACTATGTATTTCGGTCATGATCAACTCTGCTTCAACTTTGTCCACACAACGAAGTAGAACACAATCATGGCTGCACTTATAAAGAATGCCATTGCTTAGGAAGAACTTGGCAGAAAATCTCCTTAAGAACTTTTTGTCATTGACAGAAGCTTCTTTAGGGTATTCTCGAGTCTGGAGATACCTTTTGATTTCATGAAACCAGGCTTGTTCCACTACTTCTTCGGTATTAATCTCATGACAATGCGCAGGTTCATCCATTCGCTCGATGGTAATTTGGGGAGCCTCGTTATCCCAGTTGAGTTTAAACATGGAAGACATTGTAGCTAGAGCATCTGCTAGCTGATTTTCTTCTCGCAGGAAGTGCTCGAAGGTAATCTGCTCGAAATGAGGCAACAACGTCAAGACATGTTCCTTGTATGGGATAAGATTAGGATGCTTGGTGCCTCACTCTCCTTTGACTTGACTGATAACCAAAGCCGAGTCCCTAAATACGACCAAAGATTTGATTTCCAAGTCTATAGCAGCCTTGAGACCAAAGATGCAAGCTTCATATTCAGCCATGTTGTTGGTACAGCTGAAGCAAAGTCGGGCAGTGAAGGGTGTATGGCAACCTTCCGGAGAAATGAGTACCGCACCGATACCGTTTCCAAGTGCATTTGAAGCACCATCAAAGTACAAGGTCCATTGGGATCCTTGTTCAGGTCCGTCATACGGTCTGTTACCTTCAATGTTGTCCAATGTCATGATGTCCTCGTCGGGGAAGTCGAATCTCATAGATTGGTAATCTTCGACGGCTTGATGAGCTAGATGGTCAGCTAGTACACTCCCATTTATAGCTTTTTGGGTAGTATACTGGATATCATACTCAGTCAGGATCATTTGCCATCTAGAGATTCTTCCAGATAAAGCAGGCTTCTCGAAGATATACTTAATCAGATCCATTCTGGAAATCAGCAAAGTGGTATGAGTCAACATATACTGCCTTAGCCGGCGAGCAACCCATACCAAAGCGCAACAAGTTTTCTCGAGCAGTGAGTAGCGAGTCTCACAGTCAGTAAACTTTTTGCTAAGGTAATAAATGGCATGCTCTTTTCGGCCAGACTCGTCATGTTGGCCCAGCACGTACCCCATTGAGTTATCCAAAACAGTCAGATACATGATTAACGGCCTTCCTTTAACGGGTGGCAT
The DNA here is from genome assembly GCA_948472305.1 of Vicia faba. Taxonomy (NCBI): domain Eukaryota; kingdom Viridiplantae; phylum Streptophyta; class Magnoliopsida; order Fabales; family Fabaceae; genus Vicia; species Vicia faba. Next base: position 736,457,293 of record OX451740.1, on the reverse strand, counting down.
CAAAATAGGAGGTTCCAGTAAATACTCCTTGATCTTATCAAAAGCAACTTGACAATCATTGTTCCATTCAACCACCTGATCTTTCTTCAACAGCTTGAAGATTGGCTCACAGGTAGATGTCAGGTGAGAGATGAACCTGGCGATATAGTTTAAGCGTCCCAAGAATCCCCTAACCTCCTTTTCAGTACGGGGGGCAGGCATTTCTTGTATAGCCTTTAATTTAGCTGGATCAACCTCAATGCCTTTGTTGCTGACAATAAATCCCAAAAGTTTACCAGACCTAACTCTAAAAGTGCACTTGCTTGGGTTCAGCCTGAGCTTATACTCCTTCAACCTGGCAAACAGCTTTTGCAAATGATCAAGGTGTTCTTCTTCTGTCTGTGATCGAGCTATCATGTCGTCTACGTAAAATTAGATCTCATGATGTATCATATCATGAAACAAAGCTACCATGGCGCGTTGATAGGTTGCCCCTGCATTCTTCAGTCCGAATGGCATCACTTTGTAGCAGAAGGTACCCCATTGCGTGACAAAAGTAGTTTTCTCCATGTCCTCGGGGGCCATTTTGATCTGGTTGTATCCCGAGAATCCATCCATGAAGGAAAAAACCTTGTGTTGAGCTGTGTTATCAACCAAGATGTAGATATGCAGCAGTGGAAAATCGTCTTTAGGGCTAGCCCTGTTTAAGTCCTGATAGTCCACACACATTCTGACTTTGCCGTCCTTTTTAGGCACGGGCACAATGTTAGCAACCCATTATGGATAGGAAGTAACAGCCAGAAAGCCAGCGTTGAATTGCTTCATTACCTCAGCCTTGATCTTCTCAGACATGGCAGGCCTCATTCGGAGGACCTTTTGTTTGACCGGTGGACAGTCTTCTCTTGTAGGGAGACGGTGAACCACAATATCTGTGTCCAATCCCGGCATGTCTTCATAAGACGAGGCGAAGATTTCAACATACTCGTTCAATAACTGCACTAAGCGCTCCTTGACATTTTGTTCCAGGTTGGCACCCACTTTTACTTCTTTCCTGTCTTCCTCTGTCCCCAAGTTGGTGGTTTCTAGCAACTCTTCATGAGGCAGAATAGCCCCCTCTTCTTGTTGCAGAAGTCTGGCTAACTCTCCCGGCACTTCACAGTCTTCGTCAACTTTGTACTCAGTATGATTGACCAAATCCTCAGAGTTATCGAAGGCTAAAGTAGAATAGTCACCCATGGAATCCGGAGTGGATGGGTACCTGCATTTGTGAGTGTGGGTGTGTGTAAGGGATAACCATCCTTAAACAAACAAAAATGCAAAAGGAAAGAAAATGAACACAACAGTTTATAGATGAAAAACGTCCAATGATTCATTAAAACATGGCATATGATAATGAAGAAAATCAAGCCCTTACAAATGGACCTACATGCCCCGGGTGAGGCATGAGGTGAAAATAGTGTACGAATTGTTTTAGTTATTACAGACCAAAAAATGGGAAATTGTTCAAAGATAACATTACTGGTTGATAAAGGTGATGGGAATAAAATCCTTTGCTTCCCAGTTGCTTAAACCCCCTTCGACGGTTGGAAAGATCCAATCTTCAAAGTGGCCCTCTTCATCTTTATCTTCTACAACATTGATTCCGTGGTGAGTGATCTTGACGGGTGGTCCTCCAGCCTTGGAGCGACGCATAGCCTTTTGTCCTGCAGCAGTAAACCCTAACCCAAACTTGTCCGTCTTATGGGGAAAATCAGGAAATTGCCCCCATACTGTACTCTTCCCTTCTTTGATCACCGCCTTTGCGTCCTTGAGAGATGCCATCCTAGGCACATGCTTGGGAATGATAGGCACCTCAACCATTGTCTTCGCAACTGCTACCTCAGGAGAAACTTCCTCAAAATGTTGGAAAGGCGTTTCGATGAACTCGCCATCCAATTCCACATAGCGGAAGGAATTGAGATGACTTATCATGTACTCTTCCTTGCAGTGCACCGTTATAATCTTACCCTTAACAGGATATTTCAGCATTTGGTGCAAAGAGGAGGTAACTGCCCCGGCATAATGGATCCACGGTCTTCCTAACAGGCATGAATATGATGGACGGATGTCCATCACATAAAAGGTGGAGTCGAAAACTTCTGTGCCTACTTTGATAGGAATATCAACCTCTCTATGAACCATTCTTTTAGATCCATCAAAGGCCCTAACAACGATGTTACTAGGTTTGAGGGTCAATCCTTCGCAGTCCAAACGGTCTAAGGCTTTCTTCGGCAGCACATTCAAGGAAGAACCAGTATCAACTAAGACATGGGCGAGGGTGGTTCCCCTACATTCAACTGAGACATGTAGCGCATCGTTGTGTTTCCTTCCTTTGGGAGTCAAGTCAGCATCGGAAAAGCCCAGGCCATTATCAGCAGTAAGACTGGCCACACACTCCTGAAACTGGTCAGCCGAAGTCTCTTGGGGTACATGTGCCGCCTTCAAAAATTTGATGAGGGCCTTAGCATGGGCCTCAGAGCAGAGTAGAAGAGCCAACATTGAAATTTTAGAAGGGGTCTGCCCTAGCTGTTCCACGACGTTGTAGTCACTCTTTCTGATTATTTTCAAGATTTCATCCATTTCTTTCTGGGTGGTTTCGGGGATAATCACAGCATGTGCCTTCGTCCTGACAGGCTCTTTCAGTATCCCCTTACCCTTATTGGTAGTATCAACAGATGGTCTTACTTCAGGAGTATCCAATTCTTCAATTACCGGGTCTTGCACAGATGACCTAACAGGTGCAGAAGCTTTCGAGGGTCTGAAAACTGCTCGAGGGGGAGCAATCTCCGGAGAAAAGATCCGCCTGCTGCGGGTTATCTTGCTTGTTCCCGCTATGTTCCCTATATCAGGGTTTTCTTCTTCAGAATTCTCTTGGACTGCCTCAATCTGTTTGATACCATGATAGAAGATTTCTCCCTCATAGTTCCATGGTATCGTTTTGCTAGATTGATACGGGATAAGTCCCGACATGGTGATTTTTAATGGTACAAATTTAGGGTCGGGCGTAATCCTGACAGGCCTTTTGCAAGCCTTGGGAGGATTGTCGGAAATGGTTATGATTGCAATATCGTTGGTTGAAGTAGCAAAAGTAGCAGGTGTAACAGGAGTGAAGGTATCAACATGGGTTTTTTGGAAAAGTATCTCTTGGGTATCCATCAGGCGTTGGACACCTGATTTCAACATTGGGCAATCAGCTTGTATGTTCAAACAAAAGTAACAGTCCTTCCCACAGCCTAGGAATATCCCGGCTCTCATCAAATTCTCTTTAATCACTAATAACGGAGTCAAAAGATCAGCAACATCAGTAACATGAAGGTCCTCCATAACGACATGAACATTATGACCGTGCTTGGGCATCGGAGCAGATATCACATTGGGCTTCTCAGGAGCATCAAATTCTACTTCCTTGGCGTCAATCAGGTCCTGGATTTTGTTCTTAAGCACCCAACAATTATTGGTATCGTGCCCAACACTGTCAGAGTGGTAAGCACACTTGGCATTAGAGTGGTAGTATGGATAGGAGGTGTTAGGGTTCTTTGGCGCTTCCTTCAAACTGGTAAGATTCAGCTTCAACAAATGAGGGAGTACTTGAGCTGGCGTCATGTTGATTCGGGTGAACTTCCGTTGTGGCCTTTCTACCCGTTGTTGATTAGGTCTCGACTGATTGCCGCGAGGTTGATCATTTGAAGAGTTTTGAATCATCACAGCCCTTACAGTTGGCTGGCACTCGGTTCTTCCCTGACTTTTCTGAGAATACACAACAGAGGCTTCCTTCTTAGCTGGGAAGGTTTTCTTAACATCAGTAGATGCAGAGGTATCTTTCTGAATCTTACCACTTTTAATACCGGCCTCGACCCTTTCGCCGGTCAAAATTAGTTCAGTAAATCCTGCGGAGGAACTCCCAATTAAATGATTGAAGAAAGGACCAGACAGGGTCCCCAGAAACATGTCAACTAGCTCTCTATCTGACAACGGTGGCTGCACTCTTCCAGCCAGATCACGCCACTTCTGGGCATACTCTTTAAATCCTTCGTTGGAAGCCATCCCCATACTTTGTAGCTGAGTACGAGTGGGCGCCAAATCAGCATTGTATTGGTATTGACGGTAGAAAGCAGCAGCTAAGTCTTCCCAATTGTGAACTTCTGATCTCTCGAGTTGATAGAACCAGTCCAACTGTGTGCCTGACAACTTGGAAAAAGTGTACCCAAAGGTCTTTATCAGATGAGTGGGGTTGGATCTTTCTGACATACGATCTCAGATGCATCTTTGGACATGACAGATCGTCATACTTAGCAAATGTTGGTACTTTGAACTTGGGAGGGATAACGATCCCAGCTACCAGCCCTAGTTCTTCAAAATCTAAACCAGGTATCCTCTGCAACTCCATGGCTGCCAATCTATCCTCAAGATTCTTATATTTATCATCCGCAGGGGGATATTGTTGTTCGGAGTAGTCTTCGTCTTCTTCCTCTTCCTCCTCTTCAACTTCAGATTCAGACGGTACCGCAACCCCTTTTCCTTTACCAGCCCCTTCGTTAGACGTTGAGGGGAACTCGAGAACTTTTCTGGCATTGCTTTCAAACCTTCTTCCAAAAGTGGCTACTCCGGGCCTCTTCTTCTTTTTCTCTTTATTCTTCTCCAACAATGCTTTCAGATCCTCTTGACCCTTTGCTAAGGTCATAAGAAGTTGCTGGAATTGACAATTTTGTGCTTGCAGATCCTTAATCGTCTGCTCCAAATCCATCTTGCTGAAATAAACAGCAGAAAGATAAGGAAACCTGGTGTGAAGACCTGCTTATGCATATGATGAATGATATGTTATTCATGTAATGCATTCAAGGATTCAGAAATTCAAATTTGTTGCAAACAAAAAGGAACACACGTCATATTAAGAAGAAATTGTTAGTACATAAGTGCCCCATGGGCAAAATATTACAAAATTCTTAATGTAAAAAGACATTGCGCATCCTCTTTGGTGCGATGTAAGTGTTGAGAGTTTACTCCTCATGAAGTCGGTGGGTAAGCTCCAAAACCTTCTTCTCACTGGCATAGAAGCTGGCTTCAAAAGTATTCCGTTCTTCCTTGAGTTGGATCCAACTCTTTTGCATTTCTTCCCATGATGTTGGCATGTCAGGATGTAGGATGGTGTATGGAACCTCTCCTTCCATAACAGGCTCTTTGATCAAGGGGAGAATGTGAGGGTATGGCATCATAAGATTTTAGGCGCGGGTTCGTACCCACTTGAGGTAAGGCTCAAGGGGGATGGAATTTTTGTGCCCCAGTGTCTTACTATCCACCTTGTTGGGCATCCTCCAAGCTCTGATAAACCTTTGTCGAAGTCCTTGCGCATCGTTGTCGAAGTCAAAAACTAGGTCAGGAATCAGCATGTCATGAGGGCCATCCCTCCGAGCATATCCAAACTGTCTTAGAGCTAAGCAGGGGTTGTAGGTAATGCCTCCCCTAATGCCAAGTAGTGGGACATTAGGGAATTCCCCATAATGATCAATAAGGATGACATTTTATCTGGACCGAGAACACCAATGTACATCAGAATGTGTGAGGGTCATCAATCGTTGTGACCACCTTAAACCCTGCTCATTCTTCAAAACTGATTGTGGGAGGTGAGAAATAAACCACCTTTCTAGGAGAGGAGTACAGCACATGAGAACACCTCTTTTCCTCATTGTTCGTGTGTAAAATGAGTGTAGGATGTCCCCAAGCAATGTAGGTATAGGATTCCTGGATATGAAAATCTTGACAGCATTCATATCTATAAGTTGATCAGGGTTTGGGAACAAGACCAACCCGTAGATAAGGAGTGCCACAATCTCTTCAAAGGCTTGTAGATCAAGAGAATTCCAGCATTCTTGTGCCTTCTCAAATAGAAACTTTGCCAAGAAACCCTTGACACCACTTCTGGTTTCCCAATGTCCCTTGATGTCAGATGGTTGCAAGTGTAATGCTTGAGCAACATCTTCAGGCTTTGGTTCTTTTTCCGTACCATTGTAGGGTAGTTGATGAAGAATAGGAATTCTCAGGAGTTGAGAAAATTCCTCCAAAGTAGGTACTAGTTGGTAATCAGGAAATGTGAAACAGTGGTGTAGGGGGTCAAAGAACTGGAAGAGAACTTTCACCATGTCTTCTTCAATGTTGGAGTTGACCAAGTTGAGAAGTCTACCATGTCTTTCACTGAAGAGAGAATTCTCTGGAATCCTGGAAGTAAGCTCCTTGAGTTGAGAAGGGATTCTCACAAGGTTGACTTGAATTGTTTTCCTGCGAAGAGATTCCATGACCTACAAAACAAGAACAAAGATGAAGATCCAAACCCATGAAATGGTTAGTGGATGCATATGATGTTTTATGATGTTCATGATGTATGCACAAGCACATGTACAAGCAAGTCACACAAAACCCTAGTTTCAGGCTTGCATGAGGTTTCATAGGTAAATACCCTCTTAAGTTTAGTTGGCTCAAACTTGTCCTATAAATAGTAATCGGGTTCTAAGGAGCTCAATATCACTGGATTGTTTTCTATGTTCATTGTTTTGGTTTAGCCACTTAACTAGCGACCAAAATATTCCAAGAAAACAATCCTTAATGAGTGTAGTATCGAGTATCTACCAACTTCGGACTGCACCAAAGCCGGTCATCTCACTACCCCTAATAAAAGGCCAAGATGGTCAAGTAAGGTTCTAAGAGTTCATTAGTGCTTCATGACATCACTCAGCGGCCCCGTATTCTATTTGATTGACTCAAAGGCTACCGGTACTCACAAATATGTCGCACTAATATAGCTATTGCTTCAACCATGTCGGTATACCCCGCACAGTTTCCACAACGTATTGCTATTTACCTATGAATGTTTCCCAAATCCGGGTGGAGGATTTCAAGCCCAAACAAAAGAACCAAATGTAAAGCAATCAAAGCAAACAATATAATCATGCAAAGGGTGATCTAAGCCCTAAGGTTACTCCATTTTTAAAAATTCCCCAGCAGAGTCGCCAGTTCTGTGATACGGTGGGAGAACTGACTTGGGATTTTGCGTTTGTGTTTGCAAATGTTTCGGTTTAGCAAGAGTCGCCATCGACTTTTTATTTTATCCTAAGGAAAGGTCAAAAAGCACAGGAAAGACCTTTGAGATGTTTTCTTGGGTTCGGGGAGTAGATTATAGAAAGGGAAGGTATTATCACCCTTTCTATCCATGGTTATCCATGGGCTCTTAGTTACTTGCTTAGATCACTTGCTTTTGCTTTTCAATTGTTTGAAATGGTGCTCTTCAATTGTTTGAAATGGTGCTTTGTGTGTGATTTTGAAAGATGTTTTGAAAAGAGGCCATAGTTGTGGCAACCTTTGTAATGATTCTTGTTTGAATGTATACAAAGGTGTTTTTGTCTTTTGAAAAGTTTTCAATGTTTGAAAGTAGGGTTTTGAAATTGTGTTGTGAAGTGTATTTTGAAGATAGCAAGGATGTTTTTGCAAGTTTTGATCAAGTAACTAAGAGTTGTCTACCCTATTTTACTCAAATATCTTTCTTATGCTTTTAACCCTTTTAACAGTGTTGCTTCACCATTGTATTTGGTGAACAACCTTGTGTTAGGATGTTAAAGGGGACAGGCGCGGGTCATCGTATAGACTATGATAGCAATTGTGTCAAGTATTTTTGGCAATTTTCTTGAGGGACTTTGATCATTTTGTTTAGGCAACTCAGCTAGCGTCATCGAGGGACTATGATCTTTGTTTTGTTTTTGTATTGCCAAAGTACTTGACATGCATACCATGGACCATTTTTGAAGGCAACAAGTGGATTGTAACCCTAGGGATGCAAGTGTGCATTGTGTTTGTTTTTTCATGCATTTTTGTCTTTTGATTAGGTCAAACTATTTGTTGATTTGATTTTGCATACAAACCCTAAGTCTAATCATGACATAATTGAAAGTTTAAAGGTGCGAGAATTTAAATTCTACACTATTACAACATGATATAGGGAGGGGGGTACAATTTTGAATAGGGGATTATTTAGACAACAAATTAAATTCTAAATTATTACAACCAAATCGAATGTGTAAGACATAACAATTAAATGTACAATATTTAAATGAATACAATAAATAAATATTAAATAAAATGTATTATGCAAAAAAGTTTTTTATGTATGTAAAAAGTATTTTTAATGTGAAATGTAAATAAATAAAAAGTCAATTTTAATTATTTTTGTTTTTTTAGGGCAAAACCCTAATTTCTTAAATAAATAGTATTATTTATTATTTATATACAATAATGCATCAATTTGTACAAAAAATAAAAGTATATTGAAAAAAAGGTATTTTTAGTATAAAATATTAATAAAAATAAAAATGTATTATTTTTGTGTTTTTTTGTTCTAATTATTTAATAAAATATAGTATATATATATATATATATATATATATATATATATATATATATATATATATATATATATATATATATATATATATATATATATATATATATATATATATATATATATATATATATATATATATATATATATATATATATATATATATATATATATATATATATATATATATATATATATATATATATATATATATATATATATATATATATATATATATATATATATATATATATATATATATATATATATATATATATATATATTATATATATTAAGTGTGTATAAAAATAAAATAAATTATTTATAAAATGTATATATTTCAAGAAAATATTTTCAAATGTGTATAAAAATAATAAATGAAAATAAAAGTATTATTTGTATTATTTTTTAATTTAAACAAAATGATATAAAAGCATATAAACATTTTTATACTAGTAAAAATATAAATAAATACCAAATAAATGGAAAAAATATATAAAAATAATTTTTGACATTTTTTATATTTAGACATAAAATAATAAAGTCAGAATTAAAATAAAAATGCAAAAATGACAAATATACAAAGAAATGGGCCAGGGGGGTGTGAATTGAAAGTGCAAGTGTTAGAAGCAAAAATAACCAGGCCCAACCCAAAAACTTCATCTTCTTCCTCTGTTCAAACACCAAAACGCGCGTTTTCCACATAAACTGCTATCTCCTGATTCTGTGTTTTTTTGACAAAACTCATAACATGAAACTTGTAGAGCATCAAACAACGAATCTAACCATATAAAAAACTTAAGCTAACTCTCAAAGACCAGAGAGAATTTCTCTGGCCCTAATTTCTAACCTAGTTTTTTCAGAAAGTTCATGGAAGAAATTCTCCTAGCACGATTAATATAAATGAAAACTAAGCACATGTATGGTTTCAGGGCTATGAATACAACATCTTTCATTCACAAACCTAAGTCTAACTATTCCTAAATAGAGAGATAGAAGTTCATGAAATACCTGTTTCAGTTGACTTCGAGCTGGACAATGCAACAACTTCCAATGGTGTTTGAGGTTCTTTTGAGCTTGTTTGATGTCCACTGAACCTTTCCCAGTGCTTGGTTTGTTTTGAGGTGGCCTGAATCGTGCTACAGAACTCAACCTGCAAAGCTTCCAAACAAAAATGTCAATGTGTGTTAATGGAGTTACAGTTGGAAATGGAGGTCTGGAATAGTTTAGGTGAGTTGAATGGAAGGTATTGGAACAAGTTTGAGGCAAAACGCACGAGGCAAAGTGGAGATGGAAGTGATTCTGCAGGGCTTGCCCTGTTTTGCAGAAAAATGGAGATTTTGTGTACAAGGAGGTTTGAGGGGCCAATGGCTCGTGCTTCTTGCTTGCTAGGGTATGAGAAACTTATTTGCAATGTTTGTGTAAGTTGACTATGGTTGGTTTTTGAGTTGGGAGGATTTGGACAAATTTCTTCTTTGTGAAGCAATAAAGTGTAACTTCTTCTCAAAGGCCTGCACCAGTCATGTATTATGCTGTATACAATCTCCTTGATACTTGCAATTTGTGGATTTGATTTGGCTTCAGAGATATGGCCCCATGCTTCAAAGATCATGGTTTGACATAAAGCATATCTTTTCAAAAATGGCAATGTACCTTTTACCATTTAGGGATTAAACTTGTGTATAATACCCTAATGACCAAGACAATGCATTGGCTCAATGGATTTGCATTAAATTATGGAGTACAAACTGGTTTAGAGGCCTGTAATTGTGAACTATGCTAGGTTGGTCAGATTTGGCAAGTGGTATGAACATGTATTGGCCATGGTTACAAAGTGAGTTTTTGCCAACTTCAAGCATTTGATTCTCTCCAACCACAAAGGTGTTTGAGGAGTTCTTGGACAATTTGGAAATCTTGAAACATGTACTATAATCCATCTTTGAAATGAAACTTAAGACTCCAAGTGGAACTATGTGAAAAATGGCCAAGAAGATGGGTCAAAATCCTGCCTAAACTAGGGCAAAATTTCTCTAAGTTAAAAGTTTTAGGTACCCTTGTTCCAAAAATCATAACTTGAGATACAAGCTTCTTTTGAGAAAACTTTGTGAATAAAAGTTGTAGAATTTGTGATTGACTACAACTTTCATGTTGTAAGTTTTGTTTGAATCCATTTTCATCTTGGTGAAAAAATGGGACAAAGTTAAGAAAAAATAAGAAAATTTTATAATTTAGAAAATTTCTAAGTTATGAAAATTTTCCATTTTAAACCCTAATTTGCAATTTTGGGTTTCTTGATGAACAAGTTTCATAATTTGACATGTCTTGATGAAAAATGACCCTTGGCACTTGATTTTGACCAAAAAGTCAAAGTTTGACTTTTCAGTATACAACTAAATTTTGATTAGTTGACTGAAAAATTCATATGTCAATCCTATGCATTTGGGATCTTTTAAACTTGTTGAATGGGTCAAGACAATGTAATTGAGTCCTTGTGTCCATGTTTGAGCTTGTTTTGCCATTGGCTAGGTCAAACAGTCAAAAATTGCCCTTGTACAGTTAAAACCCTAAAAATGACCATTTTGCCCTTTTGGTGATCTGATCAAATTTGTTGTGGAATTGTGATCCAAACTTGATCAAATGGTTCATATGAGTTCATAATATTGATGTGGGTCAAATTTCATGAGGTTTAACTGTCAATTGGCCACAGTTGACTTTTTCCCCAATATAGTTGTTTTCTAGGTTAACTGTCCAATTGACTGGGCAAAAATTTGAATCAAGGCTTGAAACTTGGTATGGACAAACTTGTGAGTCCAACATGAAGTATGAAAGTCACTTTGGGCATTGTAGGTCAAAACATCTCTGTGCAAACTCAAACCCTAATTTAGGTCAACAGTGCAAGGAGGTGTCTTGAGCAGAGCAAACCCTAGCTTGATCTTGAGTTCCAAGAGCCTTGTGATGAGAAATGTTGATAAAATGAGAGGGAAAATATTGGGGTACAACACCAACCAAGAATTTAGTCAGAAATCCCTTTGCTCCACTTCTAGTCTCCCAATTAGCTATTACCTCATCCTTTGTCATATGAAGGGCTGAAGCAATCTCTTCTGGCCTAAGGATCTTCTCCCAACCAGTAAATGGGGTCTGCTCCAGAATAGAGATACCGAGCAGATCAGAGAACTCTTCTAAGGTGGGAACCAACTGGTAGTCCTGAAAGGTAAAGCAATGGTACAGCGGATCATAGAACTGGACCAGGACACTCATCATCTGCTCGTCCAATTTGGAAGTGACCAAACCCAAGAGGTGACCATGTCTCCTGATGAAGGAGGTGGTATCTGGCATCTTTGCAATCAATTCTTTAAGCATAGTGGGAACCTGGACAAAGTTAATCCGGATGGTGTTCTTACGCATGGGTGCCATGACCTACAAAACAGAACAAAGATGAATTCTTCCTGTCTTTGAAATAGGTTAGTCCAATGCAAGATGTATGCAATGTTATGATGTCATGATGTCATGATAGAAAGCACACCACAAGTATCCACAAATAGCAAACATGGTAAAGGCACACAAGTCACACACAGAGCCCTTAGATTTTAGGCTGGCAAGGAGTCTAGGTACTACCCTCTTTCAGTTCAGTTGGTTCAAACATGTCCTAAAAATAGTAACCAGGTTCTAGAGGATCTCAATATCACGGACTACCCTCAATCGGTCATAATTCCAGTTTAGCAACCTTTTCTTGCGGCCGAAATCATCGCGAGAGTTTAGTCTCAATGAGTGTAGCATACTGCTACTGTTCTATGGCCAAGTTGGTCAATTTAAAGGTTCTAAGGTCAGTTGGTTCTTAATGACCCCTTAGCAGACCCATATTCTCCTCGTTGCGCCACAAGGGATTCGGTACATACTAAAGTGCCACACCAACATAGCTACTGCTTCAACCGTATCGGTCTACGCCGTACAATTCCCTCACAGTTTATTTCTACTTACCTAAAGGGTATCCCCCAGATCCGGGTTAGGATCTATAGTAACTCTGGTTCAAGCCCACAAAGATAAATCATACAAAGCAAACAATTGAAAACACAATGATCTAATCCTAAGGTACACCCCACTTATATGATCATCCCCAGCAGAGTCGCCAGTTCTGTGATACGGTGGGAGAGAACTGACTATTTTTTGGAATGCTGGTTTGCATTTTGCGTTTGTTTTCGCAAAATGTTGCGGTAAGCAAGAGTCGCCACCGTCTTTTGTTTTATCCAACAAGGAAAGGAAAAAAGCACAGAAAAATTCCTTTTTCGAGATATTTCTTGGGTTCGGGGGGTAGATTATAGAAAGGGAAGGTATTAGCATCCTTTCTATCCGTGGTTATCCACGGGCTCTTAGGTACTTGCTCATATTGTTTTCAAAATTTGCTTTTCTTTGTGTTTGTGGGTTTGAAAGAATTTTTTGTTTGAAAAGGAGTGTAAGTGTGAAAAAGATTTTGTTTTTCGAAAGAGCAAGTACTTAAGAACCATCTACCTACTCGAAAAAGGAATCGTTCTATGCTATCTTCCTTTAGACAATGCTATCCCCCTATTGATGAGTAGGTAGCATCGTCGTTGGAGTTTTAAGGGTCAATTCGGATGAGGGGCATGCGGTCACTAAAGCAATGTTAGGACGCCTTAGCGGTAACCCTAATGTCTTAGATAATTTGTTTTGAGGCAACAATATCCAAGGCAACTGTTTCGAGGCGACTATGATCTTTGGACAAAAGGGTGACCTCTAAAACAACCTATACTCAATGACCGTGTACGAAGGCAACCAAGTGGGGCGTACCCTAAGAGTGCGCACGTGCGAGTGTGTTGTTTTCAGTTATTTTATCTTTGAACATATTAATGGTGATCTATGTTGATTTTAGGTTTAAACATTCAATCTTGTCATGCATTCCCTATTATCAAACATCTAACAGTTATATTTTGCGAAAAATAAATTGCGGAAATTAAATTACAAGGCGTCGGGTATTTACATCGCCAAAAGCAACCCTTTGAAATTTAAATGCGGAAAATAAATAAAGCGATAAAAATAGTCCTAATTATCTATTATATTCCGGGAACAAATACAATATGAATAAAATGGATTGCGTGCGGGAAAATAAATCGAATGCGAGTTCTAGGATTTTGACCCTTTGTTATTTAAAGAAAAGATTTTTTTTTGGTTATTTTTGAATTAAAAAGAAATTAAACTAAGTTAGCTATTAAATTAATAAACTAATTAATTAATTAATGAAAATAATATTTTTGGATTTTTTTTGTGTTATTTAAAGAAATAAAAATAAATTTAATCAATGTTAATAAAACTTAATTGTCTAAGTTAATTTTAATTATTGCAAAATATATTAAAAGTTATTCCTAATTAAAACTAAATTAATTAAGTTAATATTGTTAACAAAAATAAAATACTGAAATTTAATTTAATAAATAAAATTATTTTTTTTGGGTTTTAATTTTATAAAGAAAAAAAGTTTGATTGGTTAATGATTAAATAAAAACAATAAATAAATAATCAAAACAAAAATAAAAATATAGAGATATAGAGAAGAGAGGGTTTGGGCCTATTTTGGGGGGTTTACTCAGCAATTCCATGGCCCAATTGAGTTGGCCTGGCTGACTTTTTGAGATCCAGCGTGTACACTTTGACTAGGTAGCATGGTGGACGTTCCATCTGGATCACCAGATCTGGCCTGGGGCCATCTGGCAAGTGATTGAGTGAGGGAGTATGATGCACCACACGCTTGAATCTGCACTGGATAACCACTAGAAAAAATATAACAAAGTGTTTGGAGGACCTGGGATTCGAACCCAGGTCCTGTTGGTGACTGTCAGCTCCTCTTTCCACTAGGCCAACGCGCTTCTATTGTTAATATATTCAGTAATAATGATAATATGAGAAAAATACATTAATATGCCAGAATAAAAATAAAAACACGCGAATATTCGAATGGGAAAATCAGATGGGGGCACGTGGTCGTCCCTGTCCTCAGGTCTGCAAGGAAATTACCTGCGGATTTAAATCCGCAGCTAAAAGCGTAGGTCATTCCAAAAACTCATCTCAGGCTATATAAACTCCATCCAAGACCATGGTTGTGCTCGTCTTCCTCCTCTGGTCATGTCCATGGCCATTAATAGGTCTAATTTTACCTGTAACAAAAACCCCTAAAAAAAACCTAGAAAACCCTACAATGGTGTTTTGCACCACAGAGCAGATAAACACAATCAAATAATATGGAAATCTTGGAAATTATCTAGTGATTGCAAATATACCATTGGTTTCTTGTAATGATGCATGGATTTTGAAACACGAAATCGAATTCAGAGGGGGGCGTATATCACTTACAGTGCGTTTTAGAGGGTATGAGAGCTTGCTTTTTATTGCAGAAGGTTGAGTAGACACCCAGCAATCGATTGATGTTGAGTCTTGCTTCCGAAAACGCCTCCAAGCTTGATTTCGACTTTGCACTTTTTACCACTTTTTCCAAGTTTTTCTTTCAGTGTTCTTGCAGCCTCCAGGTCCCAATCTCGTGTCCTTTCACTTGTATATGTAATATGCAATGTATTAGGTTAACATTTGTGGATTGAATCCTTGCACATTGATGCCATGGGATTTGATTTGATCCACCATTGAAAGCTTGCCTATTTTGTCAAAAATCCAATCTTTTTGCACATGGAATGCTTGATATGAATTTGATACACTTGATGATGATGATTCAATCGTGAAATAACCAAAAAGAGATCAAATAATCAATGTTTGGATTTTATTGGATTTAATTTGATTAAAAATGAAATAATTCATTAAAAAATCAAATAAAATAATAAAATTGATAAATGGACCCAAGGCTGAAGCTAGGACACGTGTGTAATGTGGAAAGATCAAATCAAGTGGAAAAGAATGGGCCCATTTGACAAAATTTGAAGTTTTGGGGATAGTTGACTTTTGGCAATTTTGCAAAAATACCCAACTTCAACAATGCATAACTTCTTCAATTTTGAACTTTTGGAGGTGTTATTGGACTTTTGAGAAACTTGAGATGTGCTCTAACCAACCCTTTTGGTCTCATCTTATTTTGATATTCCATACTCAAGTTATAAGCTTTGGAAAAAAGGTGTTTTTGTTGACTTTCAAAAATGACCTATAATGTCCAAATTTGTAACTTTTTGTGAGTGAATTTCTTGATCTTGGGGGTATGAAGATGGATTGTAGGAAATTGCATCCTCTTAAAAATGAGCTTTTGATGGGTCATTTATCATAAAGTATGAGAAAGTTATGCTTGGTCAAAGTTGAGTTGACTTTTCCTACAAAACCCTAATTTAGCAACTTTTGAGTCTTGATGAATTTTGAGCAATCCTTGATGAATCATGATCAACCCTTGATCAAATGATGAAATATCCTTCAAAATGAGAATGTTTACAAAAAATCTTGAAGTTTGAATTTTTGTAGGTCACAGTTGACTTTTGCCCTAGCACAGTCGATTTTTGGACCCTTTGAGCAATTGACTGAGCAAACTTCCTCTGTAAGGCTTGAAATTTGACATGGATGAACTTGAGAACATATTAGGACATTAGGGAGAATTTGAGGTCATTTGGACTCAAATATCTTGATGCAACACAAAACCCTAATTTGGGGTTGACTGCCTTAAGAGATGATTTGTCTGACCCACTCTTGAGCAAACTTGAGCAACTTGGAGATTTTTCTTGCAATGTTTGGAGAAATATGAGAGGGCAAATTTTGGGGTACAACAACTAGCATATGAAAACTATGATGAAAAATCAAAGGAACAGGATGCCAAAGTAGGTTCAAATCCCATTTGTTCCCCCCCTCCCCCCCAAAAAAAATCACAGCAAATTCATCTATAAATACTTGGCTCCATCACACGTTCAAGGGGATGGCTTTTGGAAAGAGAGAACTATCAAAAGAGAAAAAGAAACCTGTGAAACTCTTCGTAAAAATCCATATTTCTCATACACAAAAATAAACCTTTGTTCTTCCCTTTGAATCAAAGAACACAACCACTATTCCGTCACTCTCGTTGACACCGGAACATCTGAAGGCAGCCACTCAAAGCTCCAAGAATGCTCCAGGTTCAAGGTAAGTCTTTCTGACTTTGCTTGTTTTCCATTCTGAACATCATCAACATGTAAATATCATAGTATTAATGTTGTACATATCATTGCTTAAGTAGAAAAACTGTGGATCAGAACTTCTTGATTAGGGCTAGACTCAGATTTAGGATTAGAACTTCTATAAACTATTGTGTTGTTATCCTTTTGATTTGTTGTTTAATAAGAACTGAATGAATTACTAATGTGTTGATTAAGAGTTGAAATATAGAACTTCTGATATTCATTCACTGCTAATGCACACTGAACTTCTATGGTTCACTCACTGTTCTAACACAGCACAAAACTTCTGAGTTCTCCTTACATGTCAAATACACTGAACTTCTGATGTTTCCACTTGATGTTTCCAAACACTCAGAGTTTCTGATTTTAACATGTTGATAACGCACAGAACTGCTGACGTTTACTCACTGTTTTAGTGTAATACATAACTTCTGACTTGTGGCCCACTGTCTGAATACCACCCAGAACTTTTGTGTTTTCCCTCTAACGATTCTTGCAGAACCTCAGAGTTTACCAATCCAGAACTTCTGATTCTGACGCTCCCTTCTGAGTCACCACGCGCCTGACTTCAGAACTTCCGATCCTCGTTGTTTTGCTTGCAGCAGCACGTTGTTTCTATCTTGCATTTATTTTCTTTTTCATCACTTTTAATATTAACTCTTTTTTTTATTAACATAAAAAAACATAAAAATATTTTCCTTTTAATTTATTTCCTTAAGACAAAAAAACATTTTCTAAACAAGTTTATTTATTTCTTATATTGTACATTTCAATATGGTTGTAATAGTAACTTATGACTTATTTTTACTTGCAATCCCCATTCGTACATATGTACCCCCATCCCCAAAATATTGTAATAGCGTAGGACTTTACATTTCAGCACTGTTATTGCTTTCATGTAAATGCTAGTAATTAGAGTGTGTATGGCAAGGCATTAAATTGACAAATAGATCATCCTAAGCAAGATTAAATGCATGCAATCAAACACACTTTGCACACACGTACCCCTAGGGTTACTCCACTTGTTGCCTTACAAAAATGGTCATGTTATGCATGTGGGATGTCTTAGCATAAACAAATCGAAATAAAAGATCATAGTCCCTCGATGACGCTATCAAAGTTGCCTTTCAAAATGATCTTAGTCCCTAAAAGAAAAGTGCTAAGTTATCTCACAACATTGCTATCATGGTTATACGATGACCCAATGCCCGTCCCTTCACATCCAACGATGGGGCTTCTTACCAAAACAATGGTAAGGTAGAAACATCTAAAGGATGAGGAAAAGCATATCTAAGACCTTTTGAGTAGGTAGATTGCTCCTAGTTTCTTGCTCAATTTCAAAAACAAACATCCTTGCTATTTTCAAAAACAATCACATACACTTTCAAAACACTTTCCAACATGGAATATTTTCAAAAGCTCAACACTTTGTATACGTTCTTAGGAACGAGAACTGTTACAAAGTTTGCCTAAATGATGGCACCTTTTCAAAATACTTTCAAAAAACCACACAAAGTCACATTTTCAAAATACTTTCAAAACCCACACCACAAGCACATTCAAATAAAAGCAAGTGATCTAGCGAGTAACTAAGAGCCCATGGAAAACCATGGATGAAAAGGGTGCTAATACCTTCCCTTTTCATAATCTACCCCCCGAACTCAAGAAAACATCTCTAAAGGTCTTTCCTGTGCTTTTTCACCTTTCCTTATTGGATAAAAGAAAATTCGGTGGCGACTCTTGCTAAACTGCAACATTTGCGAACACAAATGCAAAACAACCAAGTCAGTTCTCCCACCGTACAACAAGTGCCAACACCTCTTCGAAAGCTTGTAAATCCAGAGTATCCAAAAAATGGTAAGCCTTCTCGAATAGAAATTTAACCGGGATCCCTTGGACACTCCCTCTAGTCTCCCAACTTGTCACTACGTCAGATCGTTGCAGGGACAGAGCTCTAGAAATCTCTTCAGGCTTTGGATGTTCTTCCGTACCGTTGAAAGGTAACTGGTCAAGAATAGGTACCTCTAACAACTGAGAAAATTCCTCCATAGTAGGTACTAGCTGGTAATCCAGGAAGGTGAAACAATGGTGCACAGGATCAAAGAACTGAAACAACACTTTTAACAATTCCTCATCATGTTTTGTAGTGACCAAGTTGAGCAACTGACCATGCTTTTTATTGAAATGAGAACTTTCAAGAACCCTTAATGACATGTCCTTTAGTTGGAGAGGCACTTTCACAAGGTTAATCTAGATAGTGTTCCTACGGGCGGATGCCATGTCCTACAAAACAAAGCAAAAATGAGCCCTAGGAAATCCTTGAAATGGTTAGTTATGATATTCCATGCTTATGATATCATGATTATGCTAGAAAATCACAGGTATAGCAAATAACAAGCAAGTCACACTAAGTCCTTAGGTTTAAGGTCTGCAAGAGTCTTAAGGTCATACCCTCTTGAAGTTTGATAGGTTCAACCTGTCCTATAAATAGTAATCGGGTTCTAAGGGATCTCAATATCACCGATCTTTCCCCCAGCTTCGTTCAATAGGCGATTGACTCACAACCAAACAAAGCTCAAGAGTCAAACCTCAATAAGTATAGCATCGAGTATCTGTCTACCTTGGGAATACACCAAAGCCGACCATCTCGCTACGTCCTACTGGCCAATTTGTGCAAGTAAAGGTTCTAAGGTCAGTTGATGCTTCACGACACCACACGGTAGCCTCGCACTCTCCCTGATTGACTCAAGGGTTACCGTTACCAACCAAAGTGACATATCAACATACCTACTGCTTCAACCATGTCGGTATACCCTGCACAGTTCCCTCATAGTTTATTGCTACTTACCTAAAAGGTGTCCCCAGATTCGGGTGTAGGATCTATATAACCCCAACAGATGCCCTTAAAATAAATCAATCAAGACAAGCAAGATAAGCAATTAAAATGACCTATATCCTAAGGTATACCCCCACTTTATTATATAAGTCCCCAACAGAGTTGCCAGTTCTGTGATACGGTGGCAGAACCGACTGTTAATACTGGTTTGTATTTGCAAATGCCGCAGTAAGCAAGAGTCGCCATCGACTTTTATTTCATCCAACAAACGAAAAGGAAAAAGAACAGAAAAAACCTTTTTCGAGATGTTTCTGAGTACGGGGGGTAGATTATAGAAAGGGAAGGTGTTAGCACCCTTTCTACCTATGGTTTTCCATGGGCTCTTAGGTACTTTGCTCATTTTTAAAATTACTTGTGTGTGCTTGTTTTGAAAAGTTTTACTTCGTGATAACCATTGTATCGATCCTCAAGTGTGTGACGAAGTTGTTTCGAAAATCGTTTTGAAAAGTGTTTGTGTGAAAAATTTTGTTTGAGCAAGTACCTAGGAACTAATCTACCTACTCGAAAAAAAGTTAGTTTGTTTTCCTTTAGACATCGCTATTTTATTATTAAGGAATATGTAGCGTCGTCGTTGGAGTTTTTAAGGGACAAATACGATCACAAAAGCCATATTAGGAAATTTTAGTAATCATCATAAAGCCTTAAAGATCTTGTTCCGAGGCAACATCCAAATGGGTCATTTTAGATCTTTTGGGACTAGAGGACGACCACTAACATTCCCTATACTTTGTGACCGTTTACCGAAGGCAACCAGAGTGGAGTAAACCCTAGGAGTGAGCATATGAAAGTGTGTTTTTTCAGTTAATTATCTTTGCACATTTAGGGTTTTCTACTATTTTAATTTCAATTTGTCTTTTCATTCAATCCTATACATATATCTAAGCAGTTTATAGTTTGCGGAAATTAAAATATGAGAAATTAAAGTCCTAGTTATTATAAGGCTTTCGCAGATACATAATTACTTTTACTGTAAATAAAATATGGAATTAAAACCCTAATTAAATCTATTACAAACTCAGAGCAGTTACAAAAAAGGAAAATTAAAGGCGCGCGCGGCGAATTAAATGCGAGAAATAATTGGAAAACCTAAAAATCTAATTGAGAAAAATATTTAGGTTATTTTTTCTGAGAAAAATTAGGCTATGTACAAATTTAACCCTAATTCTAATTATTTTAAATTATAAAAAAAGAAAGAATTAAATTACCCTAATTTAATTAAACTAATTAATTAAAAATATATTTATAAAAAAAAAGTTTTTTTGATGTATTTTATGATTTTTCGATTAAATAAAAAAATATGATTTTTGGTGTTATTTAAAAAAATAAATAATTAATAAATAATAAAAAGAATTGAAATTAAAAAAAAATAGAGTTGGGCTTGATATGATGAGCAAACTGGGGGGTGCACTTCTAAATTTGTCCAGGCCCATTATGGCTGAGCCCACTCCTGCGCTTGATTCTGTGTTGGTACGCCTGGAGAGTGCACCATGGTCCTTCCTTGGTTTGAGCGTTGGATCTGTGTTGGCAATGATCCAGTGGCTGGATCAGTGGGGCGCATGATGGACATATTGCCATGTAATGCATGGAATCTGCAATCATCTGTTAAGAAAATAAAGAAAATATGTTGGGACCTGGGATCAAACCCAGGTCCTCCCACTCATACAACGCGTGCCTTGGCCATCTGTGCTACATTGTTTAGTTGTTATTATAATAAGATTAAATTATAATATGCAAAACAAGGTGACTAAACTGAAAAAGTGCGCGTAATTCAAATGGACCAGTGGGATGGTGACAAGTCATCATCTTCTTCCCTGTCTGTCATTGTGCTCGGTGGGAATGAGAACTGACTGTTTTGGAATGCTGGTTCGCGTTTGCGTTTGTTTTTGCAAGATGTCGCGGTAAGCAAGAGTCGCCACCGTCTTTTATTTTATCCAACAAGGAAAGGACAAAATCACATGAAAATTCCTTTTCGAGATGTTTCTCGGGTTCGGGAGGTAGATTATAGAAAGGGAAGGTATTAGCACCCTTTCTATCTGTGGTTATCCACGGGCTCTTAGGTACTTGCTCACTATGTTTTCAAAAGTTTGCTTTTCTTTGTGTTTGTGGGTTTTGAAAAGAGTTTTTGTTTGAAACTTCGATTTAACTCTTGCTTCTGTCCTCAAGAGTGTAATGAAGTGTTTTGAAAACTTTGTTCGAAAAGTGTAAGTGTGAAAAGTTTTGTTTTGTTTTTAAGATGAGCAAGTACTTAAGAACCTCTACCTACTCAAAAAGGAATTAAACTGTGCAAGTGTCCTTTAGACAGTGCTATCCCACTATTGAGGAGTAGGTAGCACCGTCGTTGGAGTTTTCGGGTCAATTCGGTTTAAGAGACGTGTGGTCACTAAAGCAACGTTAGGACGCTTTAGTGGTAATCCTAATGTCTTAGATCATTTTTCCGAGGCAACCGTTTCGAGGCAACTTATGATCTTGGGACAAAAGGACGACCTCTAAAACATCCTATACTTAATGACCATGTTCGAGGCAACCAAGTGAGGTGTACCCTAATAGTGGCATGTGCAAGTGTGTCAATTTTCAGTTATTTTATTCTTGCATGTCATGGTGAGCTACTGTTGATTTTAAGTTAAGAGTTAATCTTGTCATGCAATCCTAGTTAGCATACATCTAAGCAGTTAATATATGTACAGGAATTTAAAGTGCGGGAATTGTAAATCCTACGCTATTACAAGGCTTTCGGGGAGGGGGATTATTTACATGTCCAAAAATATTGGGGGAAATAAAAACAGTAAAGGGTCTTAGTTAAGCTATTACATCCCAATAGGCAATTACAATAAAATAAACGCGCGTAAAACAAGGAAAAGAGACGTCTAAGAGATTTCTAAGTAAATAAGAAAATCTTTTTGGTTGTTTTTGATTAAGAAGATATTTGAATTAAATACTCCTAAGTCTAGTTTATTTTAAATTGATAAAATGAAGTTAAAATAATTAATTAATTTGTTTACAAAATTAATTTGAATAAAAACTAACCTAATGTTTTTTTGTGATTTTTTTGATTTTAATGTTAATTAAAAAAGATAAAAAGAAGTCTATGAAAATAAAAACAAAAAAAATAAAGTGCAGGAGGGATCCTTCGATCCAAGGAAAAAAGGAGTTTCGACCCAGGGAGGGAATGGACTGCTTCGGTCCAGAGAGGGTCCTGGTCCTTTCGATTGGGCCATACAGTAAGGCGTGAGTAGCCTTCGATCCAGGGAAGAGGATTGCCCTTCGATCATGGAGGTCATGGCTTTCGATCCAGGGATGAGATGCCTCTTTCGATCCAGCACGCTAATGGGTTCGATCCAGAGAAGGGCTCTCCTTCGATCTGGGATGTTATACCTGCAAAATTATGTGAGCGAAACAAAAATGCAGGGCCTGGGTATTGAATCCCAGGCCCTTCGATCCTGCACTTGTTGGGGTCTCTTCAGGCTAAATCTGCAGCAAATGTTAGCACACGAAAAATGTGACTTGGGTGCCAAACCCAGGCCTTTCTATCCTGTTTAAGATGGAAAATCAAAGGTAACAACAAGTAATAATGTTTTTATGCAAATGTAAGGTTGGACAATTTACCCTTTCTTACCTGCAGATTGAGTCTTCGATTTGGACACTGGCTGGATGGGAGCACTTTCAATCTGGGATTTCTGGGCGCAAGCACTTTCGATCTGGGCACTTCTGGGCGCAAGCACTTTCGATCTGGGCACTTCCTGGATGTAGGCACTTTTGATTTGAGGGCTTCTGGGTGGAGGCACCTTCGATCTGAGGGACTGCTTTGGCTTGGAAAATTCTGGGCAGCGTCTTTCAAATGTTTTGTTCTCCTGCAGATTTTTTGTGTGTGTATAATTTTCGTTCTATGATTTTCGTGTGATTTTTCGTGTAATTTTATGTGTGTTGTAATGTGTCACTGGCCTCCTATTTATAGGAGTGTGGGAGTGCACGAAAATGGCAAGGGACAACCATTAAAATAGGCCTTTAACGCTCTGGACAAAAATCAAACACATTAAATCATTTCCTTTTTTGAAACATTCGTGTCCCTTGAATGAACCTGGACGCTTGGATTTCGAGTGCTTTCAGGCCATGCTCTTCGATTAGTCCTGATTTGCCTCTTTCGAATGGACTCCCTGCGTACCCTTCGAATGGGCCTGGCCCAAATATCAATCGAAGGATTCCAATCGAAATGCTCTGCTAACAGGCCAATCAAAAGGTGTTGTTCATGCCAATCGAAGGACATGGTTGACATGCCTGTCGAAATTGCCT
Organism: Vicia faba; assembly: GCA_948472305.1. Classification (NCBI taxonomy): domain Eukaryota; kingdom Viridiplantae; phylum Streptophyta; class Magnoliopsida; order Fabales; family Fabaceae; genus Vicia; species Vicia faba. The sequence goes on along the minus strand of OX451740.1, from coordinate 736,433,565 downwards.
TGACATAATTCCAATCGAATGCTTGTCCATAATGCCAATCGAAATACTCCTTCAGAATGCCAATCGAAGTGTCTTTCAGGATGCAAATCGAAATGCTTGTCCAGAATGTCAATCGAAGTGTCTTTCAGGATGCCAATTGAAAGGTATTTGAAGTACCACTCAAAAATCTTCTTTTGCCTTAGGCAACAGTTTGTGATCAACCAGGCAGGGGGAAGACTTTGGAAAACATGAGAGGGCAAATTTTGGGGTGCAACAGTTGCCCCTGTTCAATTTTCTTAAACCTGGGGATATATATTGGCTTTCTAGCCTTTCGCGATCCGAAGGTGGAAGATAATTGAACACTAGAGTGCCCAGAAATTTGCACTCGCAAGGTGTAGTATCAACATTGTGACATCGGGAATGGGCTTACAGATGCCATTTGGAGATGGTTGGTAGGAGGATGGGCTTATAGATGCCATCTGCAGGAGAGGTAATGGATAGTCATTGGAGATGGGCTTAAAGATGCCATCCAGGGGCGATTGCTGGATTGTATTTGAATGAGTGACAGAATTACATCCGAATCTGGATCGTATCTGGACTATTATTTGAAGGTCTCCGATTGCCTGTCATTAACTGGGAGAAATAAATCTAACCAGAGGAGGTCTTTTTTGATAATGATGTGTGATGAAGGAATCTGAGACGATTGCTACTCCAAACAAATGATGAAGGAATCTTGGACGATTACTACAACAGTGGGATGATGAAGGAATCTTGGACGATTACTACCTCAACAGGATGATGAAGAAATCTTGGATGACTTCTACCTCAGCAGGATGATGAAGGAATCTTGGACGATTACTACCTCAGCAGGATGGTGAAGGAATCTTGGACGATTACTACCTCAGCAGGATGATGAAGGAATCTTGGACGATTACTACCTCAACAGGATGATGAAGGAATCTTGGATGACTTCTACCTCAGCAGGATGATGAAGGAATCTTGGACGATTACTACCTCAACGGGATGGTGAAGGAATCTTGGACGATTACTACCTCAACGGGATGGTGAAGGAATCTTTGACGATTACTACCTCAGCAGGATGATGAAGGAATCTTGGATGATTACTACCTCAGCAGGATGATGAAGGAATCTTGGATGATTACTACCTCAGCAGGATGATGAAGGAATCTTGGACGATTACTACCTCAGCAGGATGATGAAGGAATCTTGGATGACTTCTACCTCAGCAGGACGATGAAGGAATCTTGGACGATTACTACCTCAGCAGGATGATGAAGGAATCTTGGACGATTACTACCTCAGCAGGATGATGAAGGAATCTTGGACGATTACTACCTCAGCAGGATGATGAAGGAATCTTGGACGATTACTACCTCAACAGGATGATGAAGGAATCTTGGACGATTACTACCTCAGCAGGATGATGAAGGAATCTTGGATGATTACTACCTCAGCAGGATGACAAAGGAATCTTGGACGATTACTACCTCAGCAGGATGACGAAGGAATCTTGTACGATTACTACCTTAGCAGGATGATGAAAGAATCTTGGACGATTACTACCTCAGCAGGATGATGAAGGAATCTTGGACGATTACTACCTCAGCAGGATGATGAAGGAATCTTGGATGATTACTACCTCAGCAGGATGATGAAGGAATCTTGGATGATTACTACCTCAGCAGGATGGTGAAGGAATCTTGGATGATTACTACCTCAGCAGGATGGTGAAGGAATCTTAGACGATTACTACCTCAGCAGGATGATAAAGGAATCTTGGACGATTACTACCTCAACAGGATGATGAAGGAATCTTGGACGATTACTACCTCAGCTTGATGATGAAGGAATCTTGGATGACTTCTACCTCAGCAGGATGATGAAGGAATCTTGGATGATTACTACCTCAGCAGGATGATGAAGGAATCTTGGACGATTACTACCTCAGCAGGATGATGAAGAAATCTTGGATGATTACTACCTCAGCAGGATGGTGAAGGAATCTTGGACGATTACTACCTCAGCAGGATGGTAAAGGAATCTTGGACGATTACTACCTCACCAGGATGGTGAAGGAATCTTGGACGATTACTACCTCAGCAGGATGGTGAAGGAATCTTGGACGATTACTACCTCAGCAGGATGATGAAGGAATCTTGGACGATTACTACCTCAGCAGGATGATGAAGGAATCTTGGATGACTTCTACCTCAACAGGATGATGAAGGAATCTTGGACGATTACTACCTCAGCAGGATGATGAAGGAATCTTGGACGATTACTACCTCAGCAGGATGATGAAAGAATCTTGGATGACTTCTACCTCAGCAGGATGATGAAGGAATCTTGGATGACTTCTACCTCAGCAGGATGATGAAGGAATCTTGGACGATTACTACCTCAGCAAGATGATTAAGGAATCTTGGATGATTACTACCTCAGCAAGATGATGAAGGAATCTTAGACGATTACTACCTCAGCAGGATGGTGAAGGAATCTTGGACGATTACTACCTCAACAGGATGGTGAAGGAATTTTGGACGATTACTACTTCAGCATGATGATGAAGGAATCTTGGATGACTTCTACCTCAGCAGGATGATGAAGGAATCTTGGACGATTACTACCTCAACAGGATGATGAAGGAATCTTGGACGATTACTACCTCAGCAGGATGATGAAGGAATCTTGGACGATTACTACCTCAGCAGGATGATGAAGGAATCTTGGACGATTACTACCTCAGCAGGATGATGAAGGAATCTTGGACGATTACTACCTCAGCAGGACGATGAAGGAATCTTGGACGATTACTACCTCAGTAGGATGATGAAGGAATCTTGGACGATTACTACCTCAGTAGGATGATGAAGGAATCTTGGATGACTTCTACCTCAACAGGATGATGAAGGAATCTTGGACGATTACTACCTCAGCAGGATGATGAAGGAATCTTGGACGATTACTACCTCAGCAGGATGATGAAGGAATCTTGGACGATTACTACCTCAACAGGATGATGAAGGAATCTTGGACGATTACTACCTCATCAGGATGATGAAGGAATCTTGGACGATTACTACCTCAGTAGGATGATGAAGGAATCTTGGACGATTACTACCTCAGCAGGATGGTGAAGGAATCTTGGATGATTACTACCTCAACAGGAATGGTGAAGGAATCTTGGATGACTTCTACCTCAGCAGGATGATGAAGGAATCTTGGACGATTACTACCTCAGCAGGTAATGACTCTTATCTGTCGATCGATCTTTCCTGAAAAGGTAAAGAGTTAGTTGTATGCAATGTCATGATGTATGCATTGTGTAATGATGTTCTTAAAATAAATGAGATTCATGTTATATGTATTTTGTATGCATATGCTATGAATGTTATTGAAATGTAATTTTGTCTTGGAGAATAAATTCTTGACAAGCGTTGGGGAGTTATTAAATCCCGGACTACTGTTGAAGAGTAGGTATGTCTTCAAACTTTGCTTAGAATGTTTCCACTGAGGATCCTTATTTTGTTAAGGAGAACTCCGTTGGGGAAAGTTGTGAACTCTGTGGAGAGTATTGATTCATTCTTGGGGAACAAGTTCAGGAGTCTCGGTTGTCCGTTGCTCTACTGGGGAGTCAAAGTTAAACTGACATCTGGTCGGGTCCAGGTTTCATAGTAACTTGTTGGGGATGGTAGAGTAGTCTACTTGGGAAGAGGAGTTGTGGTCCTTTGATTTTTTGTAGTCAGAGAGGCAAACTCAAGCTAGGGAATCCTGGTGCTGTTGGGGACATAAACCCTGTCGTCAGTCTGCTAGAGAGGTGACATCTTCGTTGAAGTTGTCTCAGCTGGGGAAAGGTTTTCAGAGATTAAACCCTTGCTGGGAGTCATCCTATGAGAAGGATTTTGGGGAGATTTGTCACTGCCCCTAGTAGCAGGCGTTCGTGGCACTGCCTGGAAATGTTTGACTGTATGTGACCCTTCACTGAGATTGATGTTCAATGCCCCAAGTGACAGAGATGGAGATTTGCCCCTGGTTACTCTGCACTTCTTTGAGAGATGTCCTGGAATCTTGATTGGACTGCCCCAGGTGATGGACAATGATCATGCCATGCCCCTTGATTGTAAGTGTCATCCTTTTTGAAGTGATTTTGTTCACTGAGAGGGTTTTCGTTCATCGGATATTCGTTGTGTGAATTTCTCCGCTGTCAAACAAATAGCCAAATGCAAACAGTGATATTCAAATAATGCAAAGTTTATGCTTGTCTCGAAGTTTTGAAAAGTGTGTTTTTTAGCAGAAAACTTTTTTTTTATAAGATAAATTCAACACAAGATTTAGGGCAAAGCCTTACAGGAGTCAGGATACCTTTTGTAACAGTATGCTTTCGAAATAACCCATGCTTCAGTTAGGACTTTTGAAGGGTTGTAACGTGGCTTGGATCACGGTTTAAGAAACAAAGGATATAGGCTCAAAGTATATTTGTACCCACCCGCTCTTCGTGATGTTCTTCAATCCTAAACTCAGTTAATTGTGCATTTGAACTCCAAATGAGTTTGGAACGACGTTTTTGGTGTTGGTTCACACAAGTTGGATTTTTGAAGGCAGTCATCATTTTTTGAAACATTTTTCATGTTGTCGAGGATTTGTAATGACCTCGTTCTTTTGATTTGTTATCCCTAATTTTGCCTGACTGTTCCTGTTTTCGAGATTACAGTCAGCGGGATGCCCCGACTTTCTTAAACCTCCTTTATAGGTTTTGGCTCAGTGGGCTCTTTTTTTTTGTTGAGAGATTGACTGCCTATGAGATAAGGAACCACCACTGTCTTTTGATTCCAGAGGAATGCTTTTGATGTCGTTCGTTGTATTATGAACTGAGAGTTTTGCGACTTCAATGCATATCTTTTGAATTAACTAAGAGACTAACCTGCCCCAAGTTTAAATCAAAGGTTTCAATTTGTTTGAAAACAGAAAACTCCTACTTCTTTGGCTCGAAGGGGTTGACTAGGGATTATCTTCCTTATAACTCCAGTGTTTAGGATTTGAAAGAAATGCCTGTACATCGTTAGCAAGGTCTGTCCAAAAGCATATTGTATGAGATTATGGCATTGTTTCGTCATCCTCCCTCAAAAGGCTTAGAATCGAGAGTTGAACATCATAAAAGGAAATATGAAGCAATTTAAGCATAGTGAAAACAATTAATTCAAAACAGACACTTGTAATGCATTAATGAAATAAAAGAGTTCGACATGATAACAATTGTTTGAATAAGCAAAGAAAAATAAAATTTCAGAATTCAAATGAACAAAAGTCTCTTAGTTTGAACTAGTCACTTCAAATGGTGAGCCTTGGAGGGATGGTAGAAAAACTCAACCTGACCATCTTGTGTGAATTCTAATGCTCCCTCATCAATCAGGTCTTGAATTTTGTTCTTCAAAGTCCAACAGTCGTCGGTGTCATGTCTAGGACTGTCAGAATGGTATGCACACCTTGCATCAGGATTGTACCTTGGGGAGGCTGTGTTGGGATTCTTAGGAGGGTCCCTTAATGTCACCAGATTCAATCTTAACAGGTGTTGTAAAGCTTGAGACAGCGGCATGTTGAGCTTGGTAAATTGCCTCCGGTCAACCCGTTGCTTTTGGTGAGGTTGATGCTGGGCTTGTGACCCTGAAGCAAGCTGAGGAGCTTTCCCATTGTCTTCTTGCCCCAAAGGTGGTTGAATGATGACTTGATCTTCAACCCTAGTTGTTTGCCCCACTCGGTTATTTTGAAGCAGCTTGTTGACGAGGACCCTGAGCTCTTCTTGTTTTTGAGCTAAGTCTTGAATGAGAGTCATCTGGCCCACCAACTGTCCCATCACCTGGATCTTCATTGTTGCCAACTCAATTTGTAGCCCTTCCAACTGATCATTCCTAATGCCTCCTGGATTCCCTAGGACCAAGCCCCTTGTGAGGAGAGCTTTTATTTCTTCTTGCCCCTGGGATAGGTTCAAGAACATTTCTTGAAGTTGGGCGTTTTGAGCCCGGAGATCTTGGTTGTCTGGTTGGAAAGCCATTGCTGCAATAAACAGCGAGAACATGAGAGACCTGTATTGGAAGACCTGTTATGATATGTATGATATATGTATGCAATGTTTTCAAGGATCTCGCGGGGTAAACAAGAAACTGTTAGAATCTGAATCTGGTAGCTTGATTGAAGGAACTTCATGTTGCTGAGAGTCCTTCTTCAAGAGTCAAGCTCACCATATCGAGTGGGTCATAGCCCCTGACTCAAGTTATCATGCTTGGGTTTCTAGACAAACTTGGTTAGAGGAAAATAAATCCCCTTTGCCCCTTGCTGGACATTTGATTTACCATAACCTGCATCACAGACCCTTGAGATCCTTGAAATGGTTAAGGAAAAATGCTATGGTATGATGTTATGATGTTATGTACAGGTATGCAAAAGTGTGAGGTGATGTAAGTAAGCCCTGCAATAAGTCCAAATTATTGGATAAGGACTGTAAACAAAACCTGCAAGGAACTCATGTTGTCAGATAACAAGAATGTGCAAGTAGTTCAGATTTGAAGGCACACAAGTCACACAAATAGCCTTAAGTTTAGGCTGGCATGGAGTTTCATAGGTATTTCTCTCTTGAGTTTAGTTGGCTCAAAACCTGTCCTATAAATAGTAATCGGGTTCTAAGGAGCTCAATATCATTGGATTATTTTCTATGTTCATTGTTTTGGTTTAGCCACTTAACTGGCGACCAAAATATTCCAAGAAAACAACCCTCAATGAGTGTAGTGTCGAGTATCTACCAACTTCGGACTGCACCAAAGTCGGTCATCTCACTACCCCTAAAAAGGCCAAGATGGTCAAGTAAGGTTCTAAGGTCAATTGATGTTTCACGACACCACGCGGCGGCCCCGTACTCTCCTTGACTTAACTCAAGGGTTACCGGTACTCACCAAAGTGCCACATCAACGTAGCTACTGTTTCAACCATGTCGGTATACCCCACACAGTTCCCTCACAGTTTGTTGCTACTTACCTAAAAAGGGTACCCCCAGATCCGGGTTAGGATCTATAGAACTCCGATACAAGCCCACAAAATTAAAAGCATACAAAGCAATACAATTGAAAACACAAGTGATCTAATCCCATGGTATACCTCACTTATTAATCCATCCCCAGCAGAGTCGCCAGTTCTGTGATCGGTGGGAATGAGAACTGACTGTTTTGGAATGCTGGTTCGCATTTGCGTTTGTTTTTGAAAAATGTCGCGGTAAGCAAGAGTCGCCACCGTCTTTTATTTTATCTAACAAGGAAAGGACAAAAGCACAGAAAAATTCCTTTTCGAGATGTTTCTCGGGTTCGGGAGGTAGATTATAGAAAGGGAAGGTATTAGCACCCTTTCTATCTGTGGTTATCCACGGGCTCTTAGGTACTTGCTCACTATGTTTTCAAAAGTTTTCTTTTCTTTGTGTTTGTGGGTTTTGAAAAGAGTTTTTGTTTGAAACTTCGATTTAACTCTTGCTTCTGTCCTCAAGAGTGTAATGAAGTGTTTTGAAAACTTTGTTCGAAAAGTGTAAGTGTGAAAAGTTTTGTTTTGTTTTTAAGATGAGCAAGTACTTAAGAACCTCTACCTACTCAAAAAAGAATTAAACTGTGCAAGTGTCCTTTAGACAGTGCTATCCCACTATTGAGGAGTAGGTAGCACCGTCGTTGGAGTTTTCGGGTCAATTCGGTTTAAGAGACGTGTCGTCACTAAAGCAACGTTAGGACGCTTTAGTGGTAATCCTAATGTCTTAGATCATTTTTCTGAGGCAACCGTTTCGAGGCAACTTATGATCTTGGGACAAAAGGACGACCTCTAAAACATCCTATACTTAATGACCACGTTCGAGGCAACCAAGTGAGGTGTACCCTAATAGTGGCATGTGCAAGTGTGTCAATTTTCAGTTATTTTATTCTTGCATGTCATGGTGAGCTACTGTTGATTTTAAGTTAAGAGTTAATCTTGTCATGCAATCCTAGTTAGCATACATCTAAGCAGTTAATATATGTACAGGAATTTAAAGTGCGGGAATTGTAAATCCTACGCTATTACAAGGCTTTCGGGGATGGGGATTATTTACATGTCCAAAAATATTGGGGGAAATAAAAACAGTAAAGGGTCTTAGTTAAGCTATTACATCCCAATAGGCAATTACAATAAAATAAACGCGCGTAAAACAAGGAAAAGAGACGTCTAAGAGATTTCTAAGTAAATAAGAAAATCTTTTTGGTTGTTTTTTATTAAGAAGATATTTGAATTAAATACTCTTAAGTCTAGTTTATTTTAAATTGATAAAATGAAGTTAAAATAATTAATTAATTTGTTTACCAAATTAATTTGAATAAAAACTAACCTAATGTTTTTTTGTGATTTTTTATTATTTTAATGTTAATTAAAAAAGATAAAAAGAAGTCTATGAAAATAAAAACAAAAAAAATAAAGTGCAAGACGGATCCTTCGATCCAAGGAAAAAAGGAGTTTCGACCCAGGGAGGGAATGGATTGCTTCGGTCCAGAGAGGGTCCTGGTCCTTTCGATTGGGCCAGACTGTAAGGCGTGAGTAGCCTTCGATCCAGGGAAGAGGATTGCCCTTCGATCATGGAGGTCATGGCTTTCGATCCAGGAATGAGATGCCTCTTTCGATCCAGCACGCTAATGGGTTTGATCCAGAGAAGGGCTCTCCTTCGATCTGGGATGTTATACCTACAAAAGTATGTGTGCGAAACAAAAATGCAGGGCCTGGGTATTGAATCTCAGGCCCTTCGATCCTGCACTTGTTGGGGTCTCTTCAGGCTAAATCTGCAGCAAATGTTAGCACACGAGAAATGTGACCTGGGTGCCAAACCCAGGCCTTTCGATCATGTCTAAGATGGCAAATCAAAGGTAACAACAAGTAATAATGTGTTCATGCAAATGTAAGGTTGGACAATTTACCCTTTCTTACCTGCAGATCGAGTCTTCGATTTGGACACTGGCTGGATGGGAGCACTTTTAATATGGGATTTCTGGGCGCAAGCACTTTCGATCTGGGCACTTCTGGGCGCAGGCACTTTCGATCTGGGCACTTCCTGGATGTAGGCACTTTTTATTTGAGGGCTTTTGGGCGTAGGCACCTTTGATCTGAGGGACTGCTTTGGCTTGGAAAATTCTGGGCAGCGTCTCTCCAATGTTTTGTTCTCCTGCAGATTTTTTGTGTGTGTATAATTTTCGTTCTATGATTTTCGTGTGATTTTTCGTGTAATTTTCTGTGTGTTGTAATGTGTCACTGGCCTCCTATTTATAGAAGTGTGGGAGTGCACGAAAATGGCAAGGGACATCCATTAAAATAGGCCTTTAACGCTCTGGACAAAAATCAAACACATTAAATCATTTCCTTTTTTGAAACATTCGTGTCCCTTGAATGAACCTGGACGCTTGGATTTCGAGTGCTTTCAGGCCATGCTCTTCGATTAGTCCTGATTTGCCTCTTTCGAATGGACTCCCTGCGTACCCTTCGAATGGGCATGGCTCAAATATCAATCGAAGGATTCCAATCGAAATGCTCTGCTAACAGGCCAATCAAAAGGTGTTGTTCATGCCAATCGAAGGACATGGTTGACATGCCTGTCGAAATTGCCTTGACATAATTCCAATCGAATGCTTGTCCATAATGCCAATCGAAATACTCCTTCAGAATGCCAATCGAAGGGTCTTTCAGGATGCCAATCGAAATGCTTGTCCAGAATGTCAATCGAAGTGCCTTTCAGGATGCCAATCGAAAGGTATTTGAAGTACCACTCAAAAATCTTCTTTTTCCTTAGGCAAGAGTTTGTGATCAACCAGGCAGGGGGAAGACTTTGGAAAACATGAGAGGGCAAATTTTGGGGTGCAACAGTCGTCTTAGGTACCAAACTTATACCTATGGACAAAACTCCATAGCTATAAACCTGCAAGCTTCAAAAATTCATATGACACATGATAAATTAATTCTAGCTATACCAATAAAATCGTATTGATCTCACGAGTATCATGGCATTACTTTCTTGGTCCAATTTCACTTGTACAGAGAAGCCCCAAAACGGCTTCTTAAACCCTAACCATGTCAATCATCAATATATGCATCAAAACGTCAATTAAATCATTCAAGCATGTTGCAAATATGTCAATAATCACAAATATATCATTAGAACATGCTTAGGATGCAAGAATTGTCGTAATCGATTTTGAAAAAAGGGCAAACCGTGTGAAGGCTATGGGACGATTTTGGGCTTGGGAATGCTTGCAATTGATCGTGTTAGCTTCAGGAGATATCTAGGAAGCGATTAGAAGCTTTGGAATGCTTTGAATCACCCTCTATGTGAGAAAATGGTCTACCACTTTTTTGCCAAAATCTGAGTTTTGTTCTTCTGCTCTCACGACTGCAACCCTTGTTTTTTTGCATTGTTTATGTTCAACATATGTAGTGTGATGAATTAGGTTAACAAAAACAACCTGAATCTTTTCCAATCATGACATTTGAATGTGATTTCTTTGCTATATGATATCTTTCCAAAAAAAAATCCAAATCATGCTATGTTTGCCTCAATTTTCCTTGATTCAATTTGATCTGATTAGGCCAGCTTAATTAGATTTGATTCTCACCAAAATCAGATCAAAAAATCAATCTTTTATATTTTTTGTCATTTATTTGATTTAATGTGACTTTTAATAAATAAAAATCAAAATAAAATAAATAGATAGAGAAAATATTATATGGCTTTTGATTTGAGTCGTGGACCATGTCCCTAACAAGAACCAATCATGAAAAGCTAGGCCCATTTGACAAAAAATGCACTTTTGAGCACATTTGACTTTTGGCAATTTTCCAAAAATGGTCAACTTTGACAATGCATGTCTCTTCCAATTTTAACCCTAGAGAGGTGTTATTGGACTTTTTATAAAGCTTAGGATGTTCCCTAAACAAACCTTTTGGTCTCATTTCAATTGGGTCTTCCATGTTCATGAAAGAAGCTTTGACCCAAAAGGTGTTTTGTTGACTTTTCAAAAGGACCTATAATGTAGAAATTCATATCTTTTTATGAGTGCATTTTTAGAACTTGAGGGCTGAATATGAGTTGTAGGAAATTTGATTCTTTTCAAAATGAGCCTTGGATGAGAAATTTATGATAAAGTATGAGAAAGTTATGCTTGGTCAAAGTTTGGTTAACTTTTCCTAAGAAACCCTAATTTAGCAACTTTTGAGTTTTGATAAATTAAGAGCATTCCTTGAGGAATCATGATTAACCCTTGATAAAATGATGAATATCACTTCAAAATGTTGATGTTGACCAAAAATCTTGATGTTAGACTGTATGTGGGCCACAGTTGACTTTTGACCTAATACAGTTGATTTTCAAGCATCTGAGCAGTTGACTGAGCAAAATTCTTTTGCAAGGCATGAAACTTGGCATGGATGATCTTGAGGACATATCAGGACTATGGAGAGCATATGAGGCCTTTGGAGCTCACCCATCTTGATGAAAATGGGAACCCTAATTGAAGGTTCCTTGCTTTTTGAGAGAGTTTGTCTGGTCAACTCTTGGGTATCCTTGAGCAAGTTGAGGATCTTAATGAGCATATGTTGAGTAAAATGGGAGGGCAAATTTTGGGGTACAACAGGCCCAACACACACCCCATAGAATTCTCTAGTACTGTCAAATACATGATCAAGGGTCTTCCTTCAACTGGAGGCATGAGGATAGGAGGTTCTTGCAGATATTCTTTGATTTTGTCGAAGGCAACTTGGAATTCATCATTCCACCTAACTACTTGATCTTTCTTCAAGAGTTTGAATATTGGCTCACAAGTAGCAGTTATGTGAGATATGAAGCGGGCGATGTAGTTAAGACGACCCAAGAATCCTCTAACCTCCTTTTCAGAGTGGGGGACTGACATTTCTTGGATGGCCTTTACCTTGGCAGGATCGACTTTGATGCCTTTACCACTGACAACAAAACCTAGAAGCTTTCCATATCGTACTCCAAATATGCACTTATTAGGATTCAACCTCAACTTGTAATTTTTCAGCCTTTCGAATAGCTTGTATAGGTGATTGAGATGCTCCTCTTCAGTTTGTGGCCTTGCAATCATATCATCCACATATAATTATATTTCATGGTGAATCATATCATGAAACAAAGCTACCATAGCCCTTTGATATGTTGCCCTTGCAGTCTTTAATCCGAACGACGTGACCTTGTAATAAAAGGTGCCCCATTTCTTAATGAAAGTGGTCTTATCCATGTCTTCGAGAGCCATCTTAATTTTATTATAGCCGGAGAAACCATACATTAAAGAGAATACTTTATGCTGAGCAGTGTTATCTACCAATATGTCAATGTGTGGTAGAGGGAAATCATCCTTGCGACTTGCCCTATTCAAATCCCTATAATCTACACACATACGAACTTTTCCGTCTTTCTTCGGCACTGGCACCACGTTTGTAACCCATTAGGGATAAGATGTCACTACTAGGAATCGTGTGTAAAATTGTTTCATCATGTTGTACCCCAAAATTTTCCCTCTCACTTATCAATTATTTTCTCACAAAGATCTCTCTTGGTTCAAGACTGCACTAGGGTTGATCAACTCAAGACACCTCCTTAAGCACTGATGACCAAAATTAGGGTTTAAGATTGCACAAGGATAATTGGGCTTTCAATGCTTTATATGACTTTCATGGATCATTATGGACCCCAAAGATTACTCATGTCAAGTTTCAAGTCTTGGATCACACTTTTACTCAGTCAATTGAGCAGTTGACCTAAAAATCAGTTGTATTGGAGAAAAGTCAACTATGGCAAATTTACAGTAAAACTTCATAATTTTTTATCCACATAAACATTATAAACTCATATGTATCATTTGATCAAGTTTGGACCATAATTCCTCAATAAATTTGATCAAATCATCAAAAGGGCAAAATGGTCAAAATTAGGGTTTTGACTGAGAAAGGGCAATTCCTGATTTTTGACCTAGCAAATGGTCAGTTGGTTTGAAGCATGACTTCAAGAGTTAAATTGCATCATTTTGACCTAATGGCATGACCTAAAACATTGCTCAATATCAATTGGATTGATAGTGAATTTTCAGTCAACTGATCAAAAAGTCAACTGTACACTAAAAAGTCAAACTTTGACTTTTTGGTCAAAATTCAATGTCAAAGATCGCAAATCATCAAAATATGAAACTTATTCATCAAGAAATCAAAAAGTCAAGATTTCATTTTGAAAAGTCAAAGTTTTCTAACTTCAAAATTTTTCTAAGTGTTTAAACTTCATGTTTTTTCATAACTTTAAGCTAATTTTTCACCATGATGCAAGATGATTCAAAAGAAACTTTCAACATGAAAGTTGTAGATCTCCATTATATATACAACATTTATTCTAAAAATTCTTGGATCTTAATTTATTAATTCATAAAGTCATGGTCATGAAATTGAACACTTAGTGAAATTTTGCCCTAGTTTTGGTCAGGATTTTGACCTAACTTCATGGCACTTTTTCATATAGTTCCAAGGTGAATTTTCAAAAGTGATTCAAAGATGGGTTGTAGAGAACATTACAAGATTTCCAAAATGTCCAAGAACTCCTTGAGATAATTTTTGATTAGGGAGAATCGAAGAGATGAAGTTAGGGTTTTATCACTTGAATTATAAGTCATTTTGTGATGAACAAGAATTCAATTTCAAACCTATGCTGCACAATATTGTTTTGCAGGCCTCTAAACCTCAAGATCTATCCATAATAAGAAGAAAACACTTGCTTTTGAGCTATTATCCACTTGATTCAAGCTTTTTCCAAGTAAATTTTCCATTAATGGAACAAAGTTCACACTTCCATTTTGGAAAAGTGACTTTAATCACAAAGTCAACTTGTATGGAGATTTGTACCTGTTCTTTCTGCACAAGCATGCTCTATAAACTCAGAACAAACATGTTTAAAGTTGCAAGCCACCCTACAAGACATGTACCATACATTGAAACCATGTTTTTTTAAGATAACTTCAAAAACAAGTCAAAAACTCATAACATGTGACCTTTGTTTTCTGACCTCCTCAAGTCCTCTAACCTTTTCCATATATTTATACAAGTGCATTGCAAGCTAACACGCGATGGAACAAGTCCTAAAACTCCCCAAAACCAGAAATTGTCATACAAGCACAAAAACTTGTCATTTCTGATTTTTGAACCCAACCTCCAAATCCCCTCGTGCGTTTCTTGGCCAAACCATCCACAAAGCTTCTAATACACATATAGAAACTATCCCAACCCCTATTTTCAAACTGTAATACCATTTACAGCATTCTCCATTTTCAAAAACAGGGCATTGCACATTGACTTCTTCAGCTTGATTCAAGAACTCTCAGCACAAACTACGCTTTGCAATAGCTTCCTGGAGGTGCAAGGAAGCTCACCCAATCATCAAAACACTTTGAAAGTAGCTCTAACTCAAAACACGATCTTCAGCTGTAAGGTGAGTTTTCTGACTTTTCATCTCATTATTTAGGCATTGTTAGGTCTTGATTTGTGAAGATAAAATGTAGATAACTTTGCCACGAAACTTTACATATCCATAGTTTGCATTTATATGGCCTGAGCTTAGAGAATTTTAAAGTTGAAGTGTCCTGAAATTTTTAGGTTTTTAATTAGGGCCAGAGAAATTCTCCTTCATCTTTGATTGTTAGTTTAAATTATTTACATGGTTGGATTCGTGGGATGGAATGTTACAACTTTCATGTTTGAACTTTTCATTTTTGTTGAGAAATGAAGAAGGTACAAGTCCTTTGGCTGGAGGTTGAAGATGAAGTGTATTCAGGGCGCGTTTTGTGTCATTTATTTATTGTTTTGATTATATAAACAGATGTATAGCCACCCCAGTGGTAGAAGCACGCGTTTGTGACTGGAGGGACCTGGGTTCGAGCCCCAGTGGTACCCTTTTGGATTTTTTTTACATTTTTTTCATACATTCTAACTTTTTTGGACAGGCGTTGGGCCTCCTTTGGGCCTTTTTTTTTCTTACCTCTAACCCCCCTGCTGGCTATTTACACCCTGTCCCATTTTTATTTTACTTTTCTTATTTTTTATTTAATTGTTTTCTTAAATATTTTTCTAATACTAAAAAATCACAAAAAATATAAAAATATTAGATTTATATTTTGACATAGTTTATTTATAAATTTACACAAAAAAAATTATTTTATTTGGTCATACTTTATCTATTTCACTAATTATTTTGTAAATTTAATTTTAAAAACTAGGGTTTTAATTATTTCCTTTTACACATTTTAAATATATTATTTTAATATTTAAAAAGACCAAAAATATTTTATAACACTATAAATTATTTTTAAGACAAAAATACCAAAAATATACTTTTCTTATAAACTTAATTTCTTTTTAATCAATTAATAGATTAGGGTTTTATTTAATTTCTTTTCCTAGTAAATTTAGGTTTTACTTTTAATTAATTATTTTTCTTTTAGTTAATTAGGTTAAAACAAAAACCCCTTTTCCTAAAAAATCCAAACAAAATATCCATTTACTTTACATTCATATCCTTGTATATTTATTCATTTGGTACATTATTTATTTCAATTTTTGTACAAATTCAATATGGTTGTAATAGATAATTAGACTTTATTTTCTTGCAATCCCCGTTTATAATTTGTACCCCCTCCCACAAGTATTGTAATAGCGTAATTTTAAATTCCGTAATTTATCGCTTTATATACAAATGCTAGTAATTAGGGTTTGTATAGAAAGACTAAAACCAATCAATTAGCAAACCATAATCAAAGACAAGATCAAGCATGAAAACAATACACTTGCACACAAGCACCCCTAGGGTAAATCCACTTGGTTGCCTTACTAAATGGCCATATTACGCATGTGAGGTATCTTAGCAAAACCAAGAAAAATACAATATCATAGTCCCTCGACGACGCTATCCATGTTGCCTTTCAAATGATCTTAGTCCCTAAAATAGAATGCTAAGATACCTTGCAATATTGCTAATCATGGTTATATGATGATCCACGTCCGTCCCATTTATATCCAAAGATAAGGTTACTTACCAAATCAATGGTGAGATAACAATGTCAAAGGAAAGAGGAAATGAACATGAAAAACTTTTGAGTAGGTAGAATGCTCCTAATTATTTGCTCAATTTCAAAACAAAACATCCTTGATATTTTCAAAACAAACACCTACACTTTCAAAACATCTTACAAAACTTGAAAACATTTTCAAAAGATCAAACACTTTGTATACATTCTTACGAACGAGAATCATTACTAAGTTTTCCTAAACAAATGCCTCTTTACAAAATACTTTCAAAAACCACACAAAGCACAATTTCAAACAAAAGCAAGTGATCTAGCAAGTAAGTAAGAGCCCATGGAAAACCATGGATGAAAAGGGTGCTAATACCTTCCCTTTTCATAATCTACCCCCTGAACTCAAGAAATAATCTCAAAGGTATTTCTTGTGCTTTTTCACCTTTCCTTTTGGATAAAAGAAAAGTCGGTGGCGACTCTTGCTAACCACAACATTTGCGATAAAACACAAAACACCCAAGTCAGTTCTCCCACTGTATCACAGAATTAGCGACTCTACTGGGGACTATTCTAAAAGTGGGGTTACCTTAGGGTTAGATCATATTTACTTGCTTTTATTGTTTGACTTGTTTGCTTTATATTATGGTTCTTTGTTTGAGTTTGAATCCTCTACCCGGATTTGGGTTACCTTATAGGTAAGTAGAAATACGTTGTGGAAACTGCGTGGGGTATATCGACATGGTCTAAGCAATAGCTACGTTATTGCGACATATTTGTGGGTACCGGTAGCCCTTGAGTTAATCAAGGAGAATACGGGGCCGATGAGTGATGTCATGAAGCACTAATGAACTTTTAGAACCTTTAATTGACCAACTTGGCCTTTAGGACGTAGTGAGATGACCGGCTTTGGTGCAGTCCGAAGTTGGTAGATACTCGATACTACATTCATTAAGGTTTGGTTTTTTGGGATATTTCGGTCGCTATTAAAGAGGCTTGTGCTGAAACAATAACCAAGGAAACAAATCAGTGATATTGAGCTCCTTAGAACCCGGTTACTATTACTAGGACAGGTTTGAGCAAACTAAACTTCAAGAGGGTACTTACCTATGAGACTCCATGCAAGCCTAAACCTAAGAATTTGTTTTCTTTGTTTGTGTATATTTACTTGTACATAACATCGTGAACATCATAACATCATACTCATTCACTAACCATTTCAAGGATCTTGGGATTTATATTTGTTTCTGTTTTCTAGGACATGGATTCTATTCGCAGGAAAACTATTCAAGTCAATCTTGTGAGGATCCCTCCTCAACTTAAGGAGCTAGCATCAAGGATTCCAGAAAATTATCCATTCACCGAGAGACATGGTCGCCTACTAAACTTGGTCACCTCTAACACTGATGAAGACATGATGAAGGTGCTCTTTCAGTTCGTTGATCCTTTACACCATTGCTTCACATTTCCCGATTATCAACTTGTGCCAACTTTGGAAGAATTCTCCCAGCTCTTGAGGATTCCCATTCTCAATCAGCTACCTTTCAACGGTACGGAAAGAGATCCAAAGCCGAAAGGTATTGCTCAGGCTCTACACTTGCAATCATCTGATGTCACAACCAATTGGGAAACAAGGAGTGGTGTCAAGGGTTTCTTAGCAAAAGTTATTGTTTGAGAAAGCCCAAAACGGTTGAAACTCTTTGGATTTGCAAGCTTTTAAAGAAATTGTGGCTCTCCTCATCTATGGGATGGTTTTGTTTCCAAATCCTGACCAACTCATAGATATGAACACCGTCAAGATCTTCATGCTTCGTAACCCGGGGCCTACTTTGCTAGGGGACATCCTACATTCTTTTCACACTCGCACTATAAGGAAAATAGGTATCCTTATGTGTTGCACTCCTCTCTTGGCAAAATGGTTTATTTCACATCTTCCCCAATCTGTATTGAAGAACGAGCAAGGTTCAAGGTGGTCACAAAGGTTGATGATGCTCAAACATTTAGACATTCATTAGTGTTCCCGATCCATAGAGAATGTTACTATTGTCAACCATTGTGGAGAATTCCCTAATGTCCCTTTACTTGGCATTAGGGGAGGTATCACCTATAACCCCTGCTTAGCCTTAAGACTGTTTGGTTATGCCCGAAGGGATGGCCCACACGAGATGTTCATTCAAGGTTTGGTATTTGACTACGAGAACGACGATCAAGGTCTTTTCCAGAGATTCATCTGAGCTTGGAGGATTTTGAACAAGGTAGATATCAAGACATTGGGGCATAAGAATTCCATCCCTCCTGAGCCTTACCTCAAATGGGTACTGTTGTACCCCAAAATTTGCCCTCCCATATTTCTCAAAACATTTCAAGAAAATTCACAAGTCCAACCCGGCGCGTTATATTCAGGTGTTCTTTCGCCAAGATATCTCTGATAACATATTCTTAAATTCAGGTTCGGCTCAAGAGTCAATTCTTTAAAGAAGGTATCCGAATGTGTGAGTTTTCTTGAAGAAATATAGTGAAAAAGTGTGCTGAAAGTGCAGTTTTTACGCGCTAAAAAATTCATAACTTGAAGATCGTGGCTCGTTTTGAACCTGTTCCAGTGGCCAAAATTCCGTCTTGACATTATCTACGTTTTCATCTCTCACGGCTGGAAGCCAATTTCGATCATAAGGTCTTCAAAAATGTGGATTTATCAAGTATTTTCATACAGAAAATTGGTGACAGAAATTTATTTGCGTCATGTTCAGAAAATCATAACTTGGTTGATTTTCATCGTATCGAGCTGGTTCCGGCGCCAAAATTTCACAAATTGAGTTGGATACATTTTCACATAAGGTATTAAGTTCAAATGGTATTCAAAAGGCCTTCGTTTTTTGCTCAGAGTGTGTGATACGCTGAAAATCCTGAATGCTGAATATTATTTCATCTGGGCCGAAACTTCGAAAATTCATAACTCGGTCAATTTTTATCGGATTGGGCTCATATTTTTACACAAGGTCCCTGACTCATAGATCTACAACTTTGCTTCAAAAGTCGAGACCAAATTATGCACCGATCAATACCAGTTTTTTATTGAAGAACGTGTCAGAGTCGACACTGGAGCCCAAAATAAGTTTGTCTGAGCTGAAAACTTCAAAAATTCATAACTAATTCACCGTTTATCCGATTGAGTCGATTTTCGGACAGGAGTTAGTTATCGATGTCGGCTACATTTTGTTTTCACATTTAAAATTCAAAAATTGCACTTAAGTCCCTGCGATTTAGCCTGGAAAGTGACGAACTCAAGTGAACATTGGAGGCCCAATTGCACATTCAAAGCCCATTTTCTTTACCCTAATTTCCATTATATAATCACCTTCTTTTCACACAAACCAGAAGAGAAAAAGAGGAGAAAAAAAAGAGAGAAAAAACCTTGCCACAACACTGTTAGAATATCAAATTCTTTCAAGAATCCTAAAACCTTGAAATCCTTATTACAAATCCCTCTCTCACTACAAACAAGTCATCACAGTTACAAACCAATACCTCACTACTTCTTCAGTAAGGATAAGGCTTGCTTGATCTCCATGATCCTAATTTTCCAGTAAGGCATAAAAGCATTCAGGTCACTAATTTTCCAGTAAGGGTAAGATTGATTTGATCTCCATGATCAAAAGGGTATAATCATTCATACATGTCATATTGTGCCTAAACATTAAATTTCTTCATATATTGACTTTATTTGCATTTTATGATTTTATTTAATGTGTTCGTGAGATTCAACATTGCAGATTTAGATAGGATCCCATGCAGGTTCATTAAGGAACGTTGAGGCCAAAAGCCAAATGGCCAAAAGCCAAAAGGCCAAAAGCCAAAAGCCAAAAGCCAAAAGCCAAAAGCCAAATGGCCAAAGTAGAAAAACTTATGCATGACACCAATACATGGCGAGACAGACATCCTAGAAGATTAAAAAACATTGAGGCCAGAACACAAATGGCCAACAGCCAGAACACAAATGGTCAAACCACTCCAATTCACCTCCAAAAAGGGCCAGACACCCCCATGGTTTGCATCATTTTTATTTTTTATTTGATTTTCCTTTTTCATTCTTTTAATTGTTTTAATTGTTTTCTTTAAATTCATGAATTAATTTTTATAATATAAAACCAGAAAATCAAAAACTAAGAATATGTTAATTTTGTAAATAAATGTTAAATAATTAATTTAGTTAAATTAGGTTTTAAAACTTAAGTCTTTTTCTTAACAAATTAAAATATGTAGAAATTAGGGTTTTTAACTTTTCGTCATCTTTTTAATAAATAATTTTTTCTTATTATTATTGTTATTAATTATTAAATATTTTTGTAAATAAACATGTATATTAAATATTTAGTAAATTAAGTTAAACTTTAACATTTTCATTAATAATTAAAAAAACTTAGAATTAGAGTTTCTTTTAATTTTAATTTTCTTTATTTCATAAATACAAAAAACTAAAAAACATTTCTTTCCTTTTATTAAATAATTAATTAGCTTTTTAATTTCATTTAATTTCTTTAAAGGGTCCAACGCCCTCGAACGTTCTATTTTTATTTCTTTCGCACATTTATTTTCTTTCAAATATTATGTAATTGCTCAAGCCATGTAACTCGGACATTTTATATTTCCCGCATTTTATTTCTTTATTTTATGTCAAATCGGGTCCTGGTTTAATTTGGCGATGTGGACCCGCGCCTTTGTAATAGTTTAGGAACTTTATATTTCTCGCAATTTTTAACTATTAATAATGACATGCAAGAATGAATGATAAAATAAAAACAAACGCATAGATCACTTTGACAAAAGACAAAAATAAATGAAAACGACACACAAATCACACACCATCTCTAGGGTACGCCTCACTGTTGCCTTGCCTCGAAAGGTGATCGTCGAGTAGAGGATGTCTTAGTAAGTCCTCATGATCCGGGAACCTGGCATGAGGGTAGCTTCTAAGGTGTCTTCCCATTGCTCCGGTGATCACCATGTCCCGACCCTCGAATTGACCCGAACACCTCCAACGGTGGTGCTACCTACCTCTCAATGGTGGGATGGCACTACTTCAAAGGACATTTACACAGACGAATTCCTTAGGGTAGGTAGACGACTCGTGGATACTTGCTCTAATTCAAAACAAAACAAATCAAAAATACTTTTCACACCAACACATTTTCAAAAAGCTTTCGAAAGCATTTTTCAAACACTCTTGAGGACCGATACAAGAGTCGAACTGAAATTTTCAAAGAAACTTTTTCAAACCCACCCACAGTTGAAAAGCAAACAAACCATTTTTGAAAACACAAGTGAGCAAGTATCTAAGAGCCCATGGATAACCATGGATAGAAAGGGTGCTAACATCTTCCCTTTCTATAATCTACCTCCCGAACCGAGAGCAATCTCTATAAGGAATTTTTCTGTGCTTTTGTCCTTTCCATTTGGAGAAAATAAATGACGGTGGCGACTCTTGCTTCCGCGACATTTCGTGAACCAGCGTTAAACAGTCAGTTCCAGATCCACCGATCACAGAACTGGCGACTCTGCTGGGGAAATTTATAAAGTGAGGTGTACCTTAGGACTAAGATCACTTGTGTTTTCAATTGTCTGAATTGTTTGCTTTAAATTGTGGGACTGTCTCGGGAGTTCTATAGATCCTAACCCGGATCTGGGGGATACCTTCTTAGAAAGTAGCAACAAGACTGTGAGGGAACTGTGCGGGGTATACCGACATGGTTGAAGCAGTCTGTTACGTTGATGTGGCACTTTGGTGTGTACCGGTAACCCTTGAGTTCAGTCAAGGAGAGTACGGGGCCTCCGCGTGGTGTCATGAAGCATCAACTGACCTTAGGAACCTTAATTGAACTATCTTGGCCTCTTTAGGGTAGTGAGATAACTGACTTTGGTGCAGTCTGAGGTTGGTTGATACTCGATACTACACTCAATTGAGGGTTGCTTTCCTGGAATATTTCGGTCGCCAGTTCAGTGGCTAAATCGAAACAATGAACAATGAAAGCAATCCCGTGATATTGGGACCCTTAGAACCCGATTACTTCTGATAGGACAGGTTGAGCCCACCAACTTCAAGAGGGTACTACCCAGACCCCATGCTGGCCTTAAACCCTAAGGGCTTGTCTTGTGTGACTTGTGTGCCTTCCAACTTGACTATTTGCATGCTTGTTATCTGACACTTGAGTTTCCCTTGCAGGTTTTGTTTATAGTCCTTAATAGGGACTCATAACAGGGTATACTAAGTTTCTTACAGGTTTTGGTTTGCAGTCCTTAATTAGGACTCATAACAGGGTTTACCGAGTTTCTTGCAGGTTTTGTTCTTAGCCCTTAATTGGGACTCATGACAGGTTTTACTTGAGTTTCTTGCAGGTTTCTGTTTATAGTCCTTAATAAGGGCTCATAACAGGGTTTATTCATATTACCCCAGGCATCATGACATCATATCATTGCATACATCCTAACCCATTTCAAGGATCTCAAGGGCTTGTGATGCAGGTCATGATGAATCAAACATCTAGCAAGGGGAAAAGAGGATTTATTTTCCTCTAGCCAAAGTTGTCAAGGGCTATGACCCACTTGATATGGTGAGCCTTTGACCCTTGAAGAAGGACTCTCAGCAAACATGAAGTTCCCTCAATCAAGCTACCTAGTTCTAACAATTTTTGTTTACCCCGTGAGGTCCTTGAAAACATTACATGCATATCATACACATCATTGCATAACAGGTACCCTTATTGCAGGTTGCTTACCCTTCTCGCTGTTTATTTCAGCCATGGCTTCCCAACAAGATAACCAGGACCTGCACACTCAAGAGACTCCATTCAAGGAGATCTTCCTAAGCCTATCCAAGGGGCAGGAAGAGTTGAGGACACTCCTTAAGGGGAATCTGATCAGAAAGAGTCCTGAAGATGACAAGGACGAACAGCTGAAACGTCTACAAGCTGAGGTAGACACATTGAAAACCCAGATGCTGGGGCAAAGGGCCCTCATTCAAGGTTTAGCTCAGGAGCAAGGAGAGCTGAGGGCCATGATCAGTCAGCTTCATCAAGACATGAAGCAACCAGCCCAAGTCAGGGACCCAGTCATTAATCAACTTCCAAGAAGTCAAAGGTTTGGGCCTCTCCAAGCTGCTATTACTTCACAGGTCCAACCACGACCTCGCCCAGAACAACGGGCTTATCAGAGCAAACCAGACAAGCCTAAAAGGCAGTTCACCAAAATCAACATGTCGCTGGATCAAGCACTACAACAAATGTTGAAGGCAGGGCTGATCACCTTAAGGGCTCCTCTCCGGAATCCAAACACTTCTGCTCCTAACTATCATCCCAATGATAGGTGCACATACCATTCTGATAGCCAGGGGCATACTACGGACAACTGCTGGCCTCTCAAAAACAAGATTCAAGACATGATCGACGCTGGAGAGATTCAGTTTGAAGTACCCGAGACTCCGAACATAATCACTGCTCCCTTGCCAAAATATGGCTAGGATTGAGAAATTTTTGTTCATTCGAATGTTCAAGTTGCAATTTTCTTTTGTTCAAACATTTACTCATGTTAAACATTGTTATTTCATTAATGCATCACATATGTCTGTTCTGAAACAATATATTCGTATTCCCTAAATGCAAATTATTTTCATATTTTTTCTGATGATCAACTCTTAATTAATTCTAAGCCTCTTGAGGGAGGATGACGAAAACGATACCATGATCTACAGTATGCTTTTGAATCAACCCCGCTGATGAGGTACAGGCATTGTTTCAAATCCTAAACACTGGAGTTATAAGGAAGATAATCCCTCGTCAACCCCTTTGAGCCAAAGAAGTAGGAGTTTTTCTTTTCGAAATTTAAAACCCTTAATCATAACCTGGGGCAGGGTAGTTCTCTCAGTTGATCCAGGTGCACAACGAATGGCACCAAAGAGGTCCTTACAAAACGAAGAAAGACAATGATGTTTCCGAATAATCAATAAAGAAAGGCAGTCATTGTCTCAAAAAATAAAAAAGCCCATTAAGTCAAAACCCATGAAGGAGACTTACAAAACTGGGGCATCCCGCTGACTGTAATTCCAAAAAAGGAAACAGTTCAGGCAAAAAAGAAAGGGATAACAAAAATCAAGAAAGAGGTCTTACAAACCCTCAACAAAAAAGGAATGACTGCCTATTCGAAATAAGTTATCAACATCCGGACCATCATCGGAGAATCAGAGCAAAGACTCAAACAAGGTCTAACGGATGATCAACTGAGTTTAGGTTTGGAGAACATCATGAAGAGCGGGTGGGTACAAATAATTTGAGCCTTTATCCTTTGTTTCTTAAACCGTGAACCAGGCCACGTTATAACCCTTAAAAGTCCTAGCTGAAGCATGGGTTAGTTCGAAAGCATACTGTCACGAAAGGTATCCTGACTCCTTAAGGCTTGCGATAAAATACGGAGTTGACATCACGTTTTACAAACATTCACTTGTTTTATGAAAAATCATGCATTTCCAAAAACTTCGAAACAAACATAAGCTTTGCATTTTTAACATAACTTTGTTTGCATATGACTTTTTGTTTGAGCAGCCAGGAAATTCGCACGACGAATGCCTAATGAACAAAAGCACTTCCAATCAAGGGGCATGGCATGATCATGGTCCGTCATCTGGGGCAATCCAAACAAGATTCGGAGAATCTCTCAAAGGCCAAATAGCCTGGGGCAAATCTCCGCCCGAGTCACTTGGGGCATTCCAGCAACAAATTTTGCACGATCAGACATCTTCTAGTAATATGGCAACACAAACAGCCAGGGGCAACTTCCTACATTCTAAGAGAACGGACATAGCCGAAAAATACTACGCAAAATCAAAGACCCGCTAGGCTGACATGCCTAGGCAAAAATAAGGGATGAAATGAAAAATCTGTACACCCGGCAAGTCGAAAACCTGA
Source organism: Vicia faba (assembly GCA_948472305.1). NCBI lineage: Eukaryota > Viridiplantae > Streptophyta > Magnoliopsida > Fabales > Fabaceae > Vicia > Vicia faba. The sequence continues at coordinate 736,408,511 of OX451740.1, read as the reverse complement.
AAGGGCGGCTTGGGCAAAAATGGGTATCCCGGTGGACCGAAAACCCGAAAGGGCGGTTCAGGCAAAAGTTAGGGATCAAAGCGTACGACTATGTCCTGGCATCTCGTCACTTGCCTACTAGAAGAAGGTTTGTCCATCAACAACTATCAGCACCTCACAGGTCTTCTTCTCTCACTTCAGAAACAGGGGCAATAAAGAGTTGCTCAAACGATCTAATTGCTCTGTCCTCCAAGGTATCAAGGTGGGTTTAGCTAAAGAACGTAACCAGATATCTCAATTCCCCAGAGAGTGAGCCAGCAAGTCAGCAATACTCTCTCCAAATAACGCTATACAATCAAACCTTAAGGAAGTTGGGTATCCTCCAGCAGATCTCAACATTCCCCAGCAGCATATATGCACTCTTAACAGGCATCCCCGGCAGTCTCGACCTAAAGATTGTTCCCCGGTGGTATATCAAATATTCAGTGGAACTACTTCCAATACATCTCAAAACTTCCCCAAGAAAGTCCAATCTAGTTCCCCAGGAAAGTTGGAATCCATCTCCCCAAACAGTAAGCTTATCCCCAGTAGATTCTGGAAGCTTATCCGTGCAGAGCACGAACGCGTCGCCCGGCTTTATTCAAAGAGTTATTTCCTTACCAGGATATAACTGGGTTATCCTCAGCCAAAAGCCACGGAGAGATCGTCCTCGACGAAGTCTTCTTATCCCCAGCAAGTTATTATCAACAATTCAACAAAGTACCTCTCTCCCCACAGAGTATTGCTTCCCAGCAAGATCGTTAGATTACTTTTCTCCCCCGCAGGGTAATTCATTCGCCAAGTTTAGTCCCCAACGGAGTTATCTTCTCCTACCGGAATTCTTGCAACTATCATCCCCAGCGGAGGCAAAAATCTATTCTTCAACAGCAGCCCAGGAGTGACTTCCCGGCACTCGTCAAGGATTTATTTTCCTAAGACGAAAACATATGTTCATAAACATCACATCTTCATACATTATAGCATGCATATGCATCATACTACACGAATCTCATTAATTTTGAGGACATATAGTTCATGCATCATGATCTTGATGCTTCACCTTTCAGGAAAGGTCAATACAAAGATGATTACTATCAACTATCGCAACTCCTTCTAGATATAGTTCAGATATGAACCAGATATGGCAACGTTCTGATACTTCTTCCAGATTTCCTTCTAGATATAGTTCAGATGTGAACCAGATATGGCAACGTTCTGATACTTCTTCCAGATTTCCTTCTAGATATAGTTCAGATGTGAACCAGATATGGCAACGTTCTGATACTTCTTCCAGATTTCCTTCTAGATATAGTTCAGATGTGACCCAGATATGGCGACGTTCTGATACTTCTTCCAGATTTCCTTCTAGATATAGTTCAGATGTGAACCAGATATGGCAACATTCTGATACTTCTTCCAGATTTCCTTCTAGATATAGTTCAGATGTGAACCAGATATGGCAACGTTCTGATACTTCTTCCAGATTTCCTTCTAGATATAGTTCAGATGTGACCCAGATATGGCGACGTTCTGATACTTCTTCTAGATTTCCTTCTAGATATAGTTCAGATGTGACCCAGATATGGCGACGTTCTGATACTTCTTCCAGATTTCCTTCCAGATATGGTTCGGATGTGACCCAGGCATGGCGACATTCTGACACCTATTCCAGTTGAAGATTTCAAGACCTAGACCGGTTCAGTTAATCGACCCTAAGATTTTCTGTTTCTTATCCAGTCCAAGGCCTTCTCTAGTCCAGTTAAATCGACCCCAAACAGATTTTCCTGATAAAGACTCAGTTGAAGTTATCCAAAATTCTCTCAATGATTGCTGCGGAGGTAGTAATCATCCCAAGATTCGCTCAACGATTGTTGTTGAAGTTGAAGTTATCCAAGATTCTCTCAATGATTGCTGTTGAGGTTGTAGTCGCCCATGGTTCTCTCCCCGATACTGCGGAGGTAGTAATCATCCCAAGATTCGCTCAACGATTGCTGTTGAAGTTGAAGTTATCCAAGATTCTCTCAATGATTGCTGTTGAGGTTGTAGTCGCCCATGGTTCTCTCCCCGATACTGCGGAGGTAGTAATCATCCCAAGATTCGCTCAACGATTGCTGTTGAAGTTGAAGTTATCCAAGATTCTCTCAATGATTGCTGTTGAGGTTGTAGTCGCCCATGGTTCTCTCCCCGATACTGCGGAGGTAGTAATCATCCCAAGATTCGCTCAACGATTGCTGTTGAAGTTGAAGTTATCCAAGATTCTCTCAATGATTGCTGTTGAGGTTGTAGTCGCCCATGGTTCTCTCCTCGATACTGAGGAGGTAGTAATCATCCCAAGATTCGCTCAACGATTGCTGTTGAAGTTGAAGTTATCCAAGATTCTCTCAATGATTGTTGTTGAGGTTGTAATCGCCTATGGTTCTCTCCCCGATACTGCGGAGGTAGTAATCGTCCCCAGACTCTCTCAGCGATACTGTTGGGGTTGAAGTCATCCAAAGTTCTCTCACCATTCCTGTTGAGATAGTAACCACCCCTGGTTCATTCATCACCTTTTGAAGATCCAGATCCAGCTCCTGTAACCAGTCAGGACACATCTATACAAAGAGTTTGAAGACCAGCTCCCGTAACAGGTCAGGTAATCATTTTTCTTTTGCAGGTACGCAAGTTCTCGCTAAGGAATCTCTTACGCGATCAACACCCAGATGGCATCTATAAGCCCATCCACCTTCCATCATCTCTTAGCATGGCATCTATAAGCCCATCACCCTATCCATCAATCTCCAAATGGCATCTGTAAGCCCATCACCCTATCCATCAATCTCCAAATGGCATCTGTAAGCCCATTCCCCACATCACACTACTATGTGAGCGCAAATTTCTGGGCACTCTAGTGTTCAATCATCTTCCACCCTCGGATTATGAAAGGCACGTCAGCCAATCTGCATCCTCACGTCTAAGAAGATTGAACAGGGGCAACTGTTGTACCCCAAAATTTGCCCTCCCATATTTCTCAAAACATTTCAAGAAAATTCACAAGTCCAACCCGGCGCGTTATATTCAGGTGTTCTTTCGCCAAGATATCTCTGATAACATATTCTCAAATTCAGGTTTGGCTCAAGAGTCAATTCTTTAAAGAAGGTATCCGAATGTGTGAGTTTTCTTGAAGAAATATAGTGAAAAAGTGTGCTGAAAGTGCAGTTTTTACGCGCTAAAAAATTCATAACTTGAAGATCGTGGCTCGTTTTGAACCCGTTCCTGTGGCCAAAATTCCGTCTTGACATTATCTACGTTTTCATCTCTCACGGCTGGAAGCCAATTTCGATCATAAGGTCTTCAAAAATGTGGATTTATCAAGTATTTTCATACAGAAAATTGGTGACAGAAATTTATTTGCGTCATGTTCAGAAAATCATAACTTGGTTGATTTTCATCGTATCGAGCTGGTTCCGGCGCCAAAATTTCACAAATTGAGTTGGATACATTTTCACAGAAGGTATTGAGTTCAAACGGTATTCAAAAGGCCTTCGTTTTTTGCTCAGAGTGTGTGACACGCTGAAAATCCTGAATGCTGAATATTATTTCATCTGGGCCAAAACTTCGAAAATTCATAACTCGGTCAATTTTTATCGGATTGGGCTCATATTTTTACACAAGGTCCCTGACTCATAGATCTACAACTTTTATTCAAAAGTCGAGACCAAATTATGCACCGATCAATACCAGTTTTTTATTGAAGAACGTGTCAGAGTCGACACTGGAGCCCAAAATAAGTTTGTCTGAGCTGAAAACTTCAAAAATTCATAACTAATTCACCGTTTATCCGATTGAGTCGATTTTCGGACAGGAGTTAGTTATCGATGTCGGCTACATTTTGTTTTCACATTTCAACTTCAAAAATTGCACTTAAGTCCCTGCGATTTAGCCTGGAAAGTGACGAACTCAAGTGAACATTGGAGGCCCAATTGCACATTCAAAGCCCATTTTCTTTACCCTAATTTCCATTATATAATCACCTTCTTTTCACACAAACCAGAAGAGAAAAAGAGGAGAAAAAAAAGAGAGAAAAAACCTTGCCACAACACTGTTAGAATATCAAATTCTTTCAAGAATCCTAAAACCTTGAAATCCTTATTACAAATCCCTCTCTCACTACAAACAAGCCATCACAGTTACAAACCAATACCTCACTACTTCTTCAGTAAGGATAAGGCTGACTTGATCTCCATGATCCTAATTTTCCAGTAAGACATAAAAGCATTCAGGTCACTAATTTTCCAGTAAGGGTAAGATTGATTTGATCTCCATTATCAAAAGGGTATAATCATTCATACATGTCATATTGTGCCTAAACATTAAATTTCTTCATATATTGACTTTATTTGCATTTTATGATTTTATTTAATGTGTTCGTGAGATTCAACATTGCAGATTTAGATAGGATCCCATGCAGGTTCATTAAAGAACGTTGAGGCCAAAAGCCAAATGGCCAAAAGCCAAAAGGCCAAAAGCCAAAAGCCAAAAGCCAAATGGCCAAAGTAGAAAAACTTATGCATGACACCAATACATGGCGAGACAGACATCCTAGAAGATTAAAAAACGTTGAGGCCAGAACACAAACGGCCAACAGCCAGAACACAAATGGTCAAACCACTCCAATTCACCTCCAAAAAGGGCCAGACACCCCCCATGGTTTGCATCATTTTTATTTTTTATTTGATTTTCCTTTTTCATTCTTTTAATTGTTTTAATTGTTTTCTTTAAATTCATGAATTAATTTTTATAATATAAAACCAGAAAATCAAAAACTAAGAATATGTTAATTTTGTAAATAAATGTTAAATAATTAATTTAGTTAAATTAGGTTTTAAAACTTAAGTCTTTTTCTTAACAAATTAAAATATGTAGAAATTAGGGTTTTTAACTTTTCGTCATCTTTTTAATAAATAATTTTTTCTTATTATTATTGTTATTAATTATTAAATATTTTTGTAAATAAACATGTACATTAAATATTTAGTAAATTAGGTTAAACTTTAACATTTTCATTAATAATTAAAAAAACTTAGAATTAGAGTTTCTTTTAATTTTAATTTTCTTTATTTCATAAATACAAAAAACTAAAAAACATTTCTTTCCTTTTATTAAATAATTAATTAGCTTTTTAATTTCATTTAATTTCTTTAAAGGGTCCAACGCCCTCGAACGTTCTATTTTTATTTCTTTCGCACATTTATTTTCTTTCAAATATTATGTAATTGCTCAAGCCATGTAACTCGGACATTTTATATTTCCCACATTTTATTTCTTTATTTTATGTCAAATCGGGTCCTGGTTTAATTTGGCGATGTGGACCCGCGCCTTTGTAATAGTTTAGGAACTTTATATTTCTCGCAATTTTTAATTATTAATAATGACATGCAAGAATGAATGATAAAATAAAAACAAACGCATAGATCACTTTGACAAAAGACAAAAATAAATGAAAACGACACACAAATCACACACCATCCCTAGGGTACGCCTCACTGTTGCCTTGCCTCGAAAGGTGATCGTCGAGTAGAGGATGTCTTAGTAAGTCCTCATGATCCGGGAACCTGGCATGAGGGTAGCTTCTAAGGTGTCTTCCCATTGCTCCGGTGATCACCATGTCCCGACCCTCGAATTGACCCGAACACCTCCAACGGTGGTGCTACCTACCTCTCAATGGTGGGATGGCACTACTTCAAAGGACATTTACACAGACGAATTCCTTAGGGTAGGTAGACGACTCGTGGATACTTGCTCTAATTCAAAACAAAACAAATCAAAAATACTTTTCACACCAACACATTTTCAAAAAGCTTTCGAAAGCATTTTTCAAACACTCTTGAGGACCGATACAAGAGTCGAACTGAAATTTTCAAAGAAACTTTTTCAAACCCACCCACAGTTGAAAAGCAAACAAACCATTTTTGAAAACACAAGTGAGCAAGTATCTAAGAGCCCATGGATAACCATGGATAGAAAGGGTGCTAACACCTTCCCTTTCTATAATCTACCTCCCGAACCGAGAGCAATCTCTATAAGGAATTTTTCTGTGCTTTTGTCCTTTCCATTTGGAGAAAATAAAAGACGGTGGTGACTCTTGCTTCCGTGACATTTCGCGAACCAGCGTTAAACAGTCAGTTCCAGATCCACCGATCACAGGTACGAACTCGCGCTCAAAGTCTTATGATGCCTTATCCCTCCATTCTTCTGGTAATCATTGAGCCTGTTATGGAAGGAGACGTTCCGTACACTATCCAACATCCTGACATGCCCACCTCTCTTGAAACTTACAAAGAGATTGGATACAACTCAAGGGGGTACGAGACACCTTCGAAGCCCAATTTTATGCTAGCGAGAAGAAGGTTTTGGAGCTCACTAAGCAACTTCATGAGGAGCGGGCTCTGAATGCCTACATTGCACCAAAGAGGATGCGTACTACCTTTTTATCTTAGAGTTTTTGTATTGTTTTTCCTGAAGAGGCATTGATGTACTCAAGCTTTAATTTATTAATATAACGTGTGTTTCCTTTTTTGTCTAAAACAAATTTGAATCTTTAAAATCCTTGAAATCATTGCATATGCATCTACCATTCATCATAACATAAGTAGGTTTCTTGCAACAAGTCTCCTCATCTTTCTATTGTTTATTTCAGTAAGATGGATCTCGAGCAAACGGTGAAGGACCTCCAAGCACAAAATGCCCAGTTTCAACAAATGTTCTTAACTCTAGCCATAGGACAAGAAGAGTTGAAGACCTTGCTGGTTGAAGAGAAAAAGAAGAAGACAAAGAAAATAACCGAAGTTCTAAATATGGGAATAAGATTCTAAGGTCAAGCAAGAAGGACCCTAGACTTTGCAACGTCATCTGGTGAGAAAGACAATCAAGATCGGAAAGGCAAGGAAGCAATTGTCTAGCCAGATTCAGAAGAGGAAGAGGAAGAAGAAGATTATTCTGAAGAACAATATCCTCCAGCCGAAGACAAGTATAAGCATCTATAAGAACGGTTAAGTGCAATGGAAATCCAAAAAGTGCCTGGATTGGACTTTGAGTAATTGGGGTTAGTATCTGGGATTGTCATTCCTCCAAAATTCAAAGCACCGGTGTTCTCCAAATATGACAGAGTTTCATGTCCCAAAATGAATCTTCGGTCCTATGTGAGGAAAATACAACCTCACACCGCTGACAAGGATTTATGGGTAAACTTATTTCAAGACAGTCTGTCCGGGACTCAACTTGATTGGTTTTACCAGCTAGAAAGATCCAATGTTTATAATTGGGAAGATCTGGCCGCTGCCTTTTACAAAAAATACCAACACAATGCTGATCTTGCTCCCACCCGTACTCAACTTTAGAGTATGGCCATGGTTTCAAGTGAAGGCTTTAAAGACTATGCGCAAAAATGGAGGGACTTAGCAGGAAGAGTCCAGCCCCCCTATCTGAAAGAGAGTTAGTAGATATGTTTTTGGGCACCTTGTCTTGTCTGGTCCTTTCTTCAATCACTTAATTGGGAGTTCATCGACAGGTTTTACCGAATTAATATTGACCGGAGAAAGGGTTGAAGCCGGGATAAAAAATGGGAAGATTCAAAAAGATGCATCCTCTGCTGCTATAAGGAAACCATTCATTGGAAAAAAATAAGTTGTTGTTGTATATCCTTAGAGAAATCAAGATAGGGCTGAACACCGTCCAATGGTGGGGGCTGTCATGATTCCTAAACTCGCGCCTGCTCAGCAAAGAAGCAACCAGCCAAGAACAGAAAGACCAGTCAGATAGTTCACCTGAATTAACATGACACTATCTCAAGTATTGCCACATTTGTTGAGATCCAATCTAGTGACTTTGAAAGAAGCTCCAAAAAATCATAACACAACCTATCCTCATTATCATCCTAACGCCCGCTGTGCAAACCATTCTGAGAGTCCCGACCATGACACTAACAACTGTTGGACTTTGAAAAACAAAGTACAAGACCTTCTTGAAGCCAAAGAGATTGAATTCGACGCACCAGAAATTCCCAGTGTAATCACTGCCCCTATGCCCAAGCACGGTCGTAATTTCAACGCCATTGAGGAAGATATGTTTGTTACTTTGGTTGATGAATTTGTGACTCCACTCCTGACTATAAAAAAGAACTTGTTGAATGCCGGTGTATTCCCAGGCTGTGATGAAAGCTGTCATTTCTGTTTATCCTCACCAACCAGTTGTCATTTGTTAAAAGCAGGCGTTCAATGCCTAATAGATGACAAGGAGATTTTGTTCGAGAAGACTTCTACTCCAACTGTTTCTTATAATGATGTTTCCATAGTGACCATTTCCGAAAATTCTTCCAGGGTCTCCACCAAAAGACCCGTTAGAATTACATCAATTCCTAAAGTAGCTTCGTTGATAATTACAATGCCTGGACCAATCTCGTATTCTTCAGACAAAATCGTCCCATGGAATTATGGAGGTGATGTCTACTATCACGGTATCAAGCAAGATTGGCTAGCTGCTGAAGATTCAACTTCTGAGAACGTTGACTCCGATATCAGTAACATTGCAGGGACTAGCAAGATAACCCGCAGTGAAAGGGTATTCTCTCCAGAAATTGCTTCTTCAAAAGCTATTTCTGGACCCGTAATCATTATTGTTGTTTTTGCTCCTCCAAAAGCTATTCTCAGTCCTGCAATCATCTCTGCTAATACTCCTGCTGACAAAACTGTTACAATCCCTGTTATCATCCCTACTGACACTCTAGATGCCGAGTCAACCGAGACTCGAGGTAAAGGTATTCGGGTTGAGCCTGTCTGGATGAAGGCACAATCAGTAGCTATCCATGAGACCTCCCGAAAAGAGATGGAGGAAATTCTAAAGATCATAAAAGAAGCGATTACAACATAGTCGAGCAACTGGGGAAAACTCCATCAAAAATTTCCATGTTGGCTTTATTATTATGTTCCTAGGCTCATGCAAAGGCCTTGGTAAAGTTACTTAAAACTGCCCATGTACCCCAAGAAACATCTGTCGATCAGTTCCAAGACTGTATAGCCAGCTTGACCGCAGATAATGGTTTAGGTTTTTCAGATGCTGATTTAACGCCAAGGGGGAGGAAGCATAATGAGGCATTGTATGTCTCAGTCGAATGCAGGGGCGCGACTTTGGCTCATGTCTTTGTTGACACCGGTTCGTCTCTAAATGTGTTGCCTAAAAAAGCTCTTGATAGGCTTGACTGTGAAGGATTGATCTTGAAGCCTAGCAACATAGTAGTGATGGCCTTTGACGGCTCAAAAAGAATGGTGCATGGGGAAGTGGACATCCACATAAAAGTTGGAACCCAAACTTTTGATTCAACTTTTTATGTAATGGATATTCTCCCTTCATATTCCTGCTTATTAGGCCGTCCGTAGATTCACAATGCTGGTGCTGTTACCTCTACGTTGCATCAAATGCTGAAATATCCAATTCTAGGGAAAATCATCACTGTTCATGGAGAAGAAGAGTATATGGTCAGTCATCTAAATTCCTTCAGGTATGTGGAATTATATGGTGAATTTATTGAAACTCCATTCCAGCACTTTGAAGAAGTCTTGCAGACTGTGGCAATAACCAAGGTTGTGTCTCAAGTCCCCAAGATTACAAGGCCTCCGCTCAAGATGTCGTCTTTGAAAGATGCCAAGGTAGTGATAGAAGGAGGTGGGTGCACTATTTAGGGCCAACTCCCAGATATCCCATACAAATATGACAAATTTGGTTTGGATTTCACTTCAGGAGCCCAGAAAGTTGTACGACGCGCTCGTGCCGGAGGACCACCCTTGAAGATAAGCAACCACGAAGTCAACGCAGTAGAGGATGATGAAGACAGTTATGACCTGGAGGATTGAATTTTCCCAACTGTCAGTGGAGGGCTTAGCAACTGGGAAGCTAGAGACTTTGTCCCGATCACTTTTATCCCACAGTAATTTGTCTTTGAATTTTGTCGGATTTGTAATATTAAACAATTCAGACTCTTAAAACCTGGTGTCTTACCCGAGGCACAATGGTCCATTTGTAAGGGTTATTATCTCATTTCCATATGACATAAATGAATCATGGACATTTTTGCATACAAACTTTGTGCTTATTGTTTTTATTTTTACATTTTCATTTCTTTCAAAAATAGTTATACTCTTACACACACTCACACTCACAATGCAGGTCTACATCCATTCGGGATCCCATGGGTAACGGTTATGCTATGGCCTTTTGTGACTCTAAAAATCTAATCTACCAAGCCGAAGACGAAGGTGAGGAAGATTGTGAAGTGCCAGGGGAACTCGCCAGGTTACTACAACAAGAAGAGAGGACCATTAAGCCCCACGAAGAACCAGTGGACACAATTAACCTAGGTACCGAAGAAGACAAAAGAGAAGTCAAGGTGGGTGCTAATCTGGAACCCGGTTTCAAAGAGCGTCTAATTCAATTGCTACATGATTATGTTGAGGTCTTTTCCTGGTCGTATAAAGACATGCCAGGACTTAATGCAGATATCGTGGTACACCGTCTACCTACTAAAGAGGACTGCCCACCGGTAAAGCAAAAGGTTCGTCGCATGCGACCAGACATGTCAGAGAAGATCAAAGCAGAAGTCATGAAACAATTCAAAGCCAGATTCTTGGCCGTCACCTCCTATCCATAATGGGTTGCCAATGTTGTTCCCGTGCCTAAAAAGGACGGCAAGGTACGAATGTGTGTGGACTATAGAGATTGGAATTGGGCGAGCCCTAAGGATGATTTCCCACTTCCCCACATTGATATTCTTGTTGACAATACGACACAGCACAAAGTGTTTTCCTTCATGGACGGTTTCTCAGGCTACAAACAAATCAAAATGGCGCCTAAGGACATGGAGAAAACAACCTTTGTCACACAATGGGGCACATTCTGCTATAAGGTTATACCATTCGGGCTGAAGAATGTTGGGGCAACCTATCAACGTGCCATGGTAGCTCTATTTCACGACATGATACATCACGAAATAGAGGTCTATGTGGACGACATGATAGCTAGATCTCAAATAGAAGAAGAGCATCTTGATCATTTACAGAAACTGTTTGAGAGGCAAAAGAAGTACAAGCAGAGGTTGAACCCAAATAAATGCACATTTGGGGTAAGGTCTGGTAAACTCCTAGGCTTTGTTGTCATTAATAAAGTTATTGAAGTGGATTCTGCCAGGGTGAAAGCAATACTAGAGATGCATGCTCCTCGTACTGAGAAGGAAGTCAGAGGATTCTTGGGATGGTTAAACTACATTGCTAGATTCATTTCTCACCTGACAACTACTTGTGAACCAATCTTCAAATTACTGAAGAAAGATCAAGTAGTCAAGTGGAATGACGAGTGCCAAACTGCTTTCGATAAGATCAAAGAGTACCTGCAAGAGCCTCCTGTTTTAGTGCCACCAGTCGAGGGAAGACCCTTGATCATGTATCTAACTGTTTTGGAAAATTCAATGGGGTGTGTGTTGGGGAAGCATGACGAGTCTGGCCGAAAAGAGAATGTTATTTATTACCTGAGCAAAAAGTTTACCGACTGTGAAACAAGATATTAACTACTCGAGAAAATTTGATGCGCTCTGGCATGGGCTGCTCGTCGGCTAAGACAGTATATGCTGACCCATACTACCTTATTGATATCCAAAATGGATCCAACAAAATACATCTGCGAGAAACCTACCCTCTCTGGGAGAATAGCGAGATGGCAGATGATCCTGACCGAATATGACATACAATATACTACCCATAAAGCAATAAAGGGCAGCGTACTAGCTGATCACCTTGCTCATCAAGCTGTGGATGACTACCAGTCCATGAAGTTCGAATTCCCAGATGAAGACACCATGATGGTAAACAAATATGAAGAATTCAGACCATATGACGGACCTGAACAAGGATCCCGATGGACCCTGGTTTTTGATGGGACGTCCAACACACTCGGCAATGGTATTGGTGTTGTACTCATATCTCCTGAAGGATGTCATACTCCCTTTACGACAAGACTCTGCTTCAATTGTACAAACAACATGGCAGAATACAAAGCGTGCATCTTTGGTCTCAAAGTTGCCATAGATTTGGGGATTAAATCCTTAAATGTATTTGGAGATTCAGCTTTGGTCATCAGCCAGATCAAAGGAGAATGGGACACCAAACACCCTAACCTTATCCCCTACAAAGAACATGTGCTGACATTGATCCCACATTTTGAGAAGATTACCTTTGAGCATTTCCCGCGAGAAGAAAATCAGCTAGCAGATGCACTAGCCACAATGTCATCCATGTTTAAACTTAAATGGGATAACGAGGCTCCCTAGATCACCATTGAACGAATGGATGAACCAACTCACTGTCACGAGATTAATACTGAAGAAGTAGTGGACCAGCCTTGGTTTCACGAAGTCAAGAGGTATCTCGAGGCTCAAGAATATCCGGAAGGAGCTTCAGTCAATGATAAGATGTTCTTAAGGAGATTATCTGCTAAGTTCTTCCTTAATAATTGCATTCTCTACAAACGCAACCATGACTCTATTTTTCTCCATTGCATAGACAAGGTTGAGGCAGAAAAGATCATGGATGATCTACATGAAGGAACTTTTGGCACCCATTCCAGTGGGCATACAATGGCAAAGAAAATACTATGGTCAGGTTATTACTGGTCTACCATGGAAGCAGATTGCTATCAACACTCTCGAACCTGCCACAAGTGTCAGATTTATGCTGACAAGGTGCACGTACCTCCGGTTCCTTTGAATGTCTTGACGGATCCTTGGCCCTTTGCTATGTGGGGCATCGATATGATTGGGGAAATCAAACTAACAACCTCTAATGGACACCGCTTCATCTTGGTGGCCATTGACTATTTTACAAAGTGGGTTGAGGCAACCTCTTTCGCTTCCGTTACTAAGAATGTTGTCGCCTGGTTCATCAAGCAAAATCTCATTTGTCGGTACGGTATCCCAGAGAGGATCATCACAGACAATGGTACGAATCTAAACAATACTATGATCACTGCCCTGTGCGAGTAATTCAAGATCCAGCACCATAATTCTTCCCCTTACCGGCCAAAGATGAATGGTGTTGTCGAAGCTGCAAATAAGAACATTAAAAAGATCATACAGAAAATGACAGTCACATACAAAGACTGGCATGAGATGCTACCATTCGCTCTCCATGGTTATCATACCACGACGCGCACATCAACCGGGGAAACACCCTACTCTCTGGTATACACCATGGAATCTGTCTAACCTATTGAGGTTCAGATCCCCTCTCTAAGAATTATGCAGGATGCAGGGCTGAACAAAGATGATTGGATCCAGACTCGACTTGATCAACTGAACTTAATTGATGAGAAAAGGCTTACTGCTGTCTGTCATGGTCAAATGTATCAAAAACGGATGATCAAGGATTTCAACAAAAAGGTCAGACGCCAAGTGTATCAAGTTGGGGATTTGGTGATCAAACGTATCATATTGTCGCAAGGTGATCCCAGGGGCAAATGGACTCCTACATATGAAGGACCGTTTGTAATCAAAAGCATATTCTCTGGTGGAGCAATGATCTTGACCACTGTGGATGGCGAAGACCTGCCGCACCCTGTGAACACGGATATATTCAAAAGATACTACGCATAAGAGACCCGCTAGTTTGACACACCTAGGCAAAACAAGGGCATCCCGGCGAACCACAAAGGTTCGAGCAAAAATTAGGGATAAAACAAAAATCTGTACACCCGGCAAGTTGAAAACCCGAAAGGACGGCTTGGGCAAAAAAGGGTATCTCGGTGGACTGAAAACCCGAAAGGGAGGTCCAAGCAAAAGTTAGGGAATTAAAGCCTACGACTATGTCCTGTTGGATCACCTTACGGACAACCTGCAAACTCGACGGTCTTGATCAATTCAATCAGCTTCAGACAAGGAAACAAATAGATAAGATGCTCAGAGACATGGAGGCTATAGCAAAATAGGAACCCCATGGGATTATTTCATATAGCTATCTTTTCTTTGTATCAAATTTTCATTTTTTTTACGATGGCATTCTCTTACTAGAATGGTTGTCTCATTGTACAAAAATACTTACTCAAAGTCAATACAAATATATCCCTTTGAAAGTGCGAAACTATATGTTTTTCTTTACTCTTGTGTTTGTTTATGAAAACGTCCAATGATTTATTTTTGAACATATGCATTTGAACGTAACTACCATTTACAAATGAACAAAATAGAAAGACAATCACTAATGGATTTTAGAGATAGGGCAATATCTTTAAGCTATTCCATAAAATCCCCCGTAGTGTGCAGTTTAATCCCCAGCGGAACAAAACTTCCAATTATCACTCCCCGTTAGAAGTCGCCAAATTTCTCAGGATTTCACAAGTAGTACACGATGTTTCCCTTACAACAGAGTTCATTTCTCTAAGTGGGAATTCATCAACACTTCAAAACATGAAGACTTTCACTCCGTATCCTCAGGAGCCGTCGGGGATTTATTTTCCCCAATTCAAATAAGCAGTGCAGCAGATTAGCTCACATACGCATACATTGCATCCATATATCATAAACATCGATAACACTAATGCATTTATCATAATCTCATTGTACCATGCATTTCATACATCATGACATTGCATACAGCTAATATTTTACCCTTTTCAGGATATGGTTAATCAATAGCTACCATTAACATTGTTCAAAGGCTTTTTCAGATACAGTTCAGATACACTCCATACACGGATGCCATTCTGATACTCATTCAGATTCAATCTTCAGATACAGATCAGATATGCTCCAGACACGAATGCCATTCTGATACTCATTCAGATTCAGCTTTCAGATACAGTTCAGATACCCTCTAGACATGGACGCCATTCTGATACTCATTCAGATTTTATTTCAGATACGCTCCAGACACGGATGCCATTCTGATACTCATTCAGATTCAGCTCTTAGATATAGTGCAGATATGCTCCATACACGGATATCATTCTGATACTCATTTAGATTCAGCTCTCAGATACAGTGCAGATATGCTCCAGACACTGAAGCCATTCTGATACTCATTCAGATTCAGCTATCAGATACAGTTTAGATACACTCCAAACATGGACGCCATTCTGATACTCATTTAGATTTTATTTCAGATACGCTCCAGACACGGATTCCATTCTGATACTCATTCATATTTTCTTTCAGATACGCTTCAGACACGGACTCCATTCTGATACTCATTCAGATTTTCTTTCAGATACGCTCCAGACACGGACGCCATTCTGATACTCATTCAGATTTTCTTTCAGATACGGTCCAACAATCATTCTTGGATGGCATCTGTAAGCCCATCTCCAACGAATTTCCATCATCTCTCCAAATGGCATCTTTTAAGCCCATTCCCTACACCATCAACCATCACATCCTCGAGTGCAAATTTCTGGGCACTCTAGTGTCCAGTGACCTTCCACTTTCAAGTCACGAATGGCAAATCCGCCAATCTAACTCTTAAGGTTTAAGAAGATTGAACAGGGGCAGCTGTTGTACCCCAAAATTTTCCCTCTCACTTATCAATTATTTTCTCACAAAGATCTCTCTTGGTTTAAGACTGCACTAGGGTTGATCAACTCAAGACACCTCCTTAAGCACTGATGACCAAAATTAGGGTTTAAGATTGCACAAGTATAATTGAGCTTTCAATGCTTTATATGACTTTCATGGATCATTATGGACCCCCAAGATTTACTCATTTCAAGTTTCAAGCCTTGGATCACACTTTTGCTCAGTCAATTGAGCAATTGACCTAAAAATCAACTGTATTGGGGAAAAAGTAAACTATGGCCAATTTACATTCAAACTTCATAATTTTTGATCCACATCAACATTACAAACTCGTATGTATCATTTGATCAAGTTTGGACCATAATTCCTCAAGAAATTTGATCAAATAATCAAAAGGGCAAAATGGTTAAAATTAGGGTTTTTAGTGAGAAAGGGCAATTCCTGACTTTTGACCTAGAAAATGGTCAGTTAGTTTGAAGCATGACTTCAAGAGTTCAATTTCATCATTTTGACCTAATTGCATAACCTAAAACATTGCTCAAGATCAATTGGATTGATAGTGAATTTTAAGTCAACTGATCAAAAAGTCAATTGTACGCTGAAAAGTCAAACTTTGACTTTTTGGTCAAAATTCAATGTCATAGATCACAGTTCATCAAAACATGTTAAAATATGAAACTTATTCATCAAGAAATCAAAAAGTCAAGATTTCATTTTGAAAAGTCAAAGTTTTCTAACTTAGAAATTTTTCCAAGTGTTTAAACTTCATGTTTTTTCATAACTTTAAGCCAATTTTTCACCATGATGGAAGATGATTCAAAAGAAACTTTCAACATGAAAGTTGTAGATCTCCATGATATCTACAACATTTATTTACACAACTTCTTCTAAAAATGCTTAGATCTTAAGTTATTAATTCATAAAGTCATGGTCATGAAATTGAACACTTGGTGAAATTTTGCCCTAGTTTTGGTCAGGATTTTGACCTAACTTCATGGCACTTTTTCATATAGTTCCAAGGGGAATTTTCAAAAGTGATTCAAAGAGGGGTTGTAGAGAACATTACAAGCTTTCCAAAATGTCAAATAACTCCTTGAGATCATTTTTGAGTAGGGAGAATCGAAGAGATGAAGTTAGGGTTTTATCACTTGAATTATAAGTCATTTTGTGATGAACAAGAATTCAATTTCAAACCTATGCTGCACAATCTTGTTTTATAGGCCTCTAAACCTCAAGATCTATCCATAATCAGAAGATTACACTTGCTTTTGAGCTATTATCCACTTGATTCAAGCTTTGTCCAAGTAAATTTTTCCATTAATGGAACAAAGTTCACACTTCCATTTTGGAAAAGTGACTTTAATCAACTTGTATGGAGCTTTGCACCTGTTCTTTTTGCACAAGCATGCTCTATAAACTCAAAACAAACATGTTTAAAGTTGCAAGCCACCCTACAAGACATGTACCTTGCATTGAAACCATGTTTTTCAAGATAACTTCAAAAACAAGTCAAAAACGCATAACATGTGATCTTTGTTTTCTGACCTCCTCAAGTCCTCTAACCTTTTCCATATATTTATACAAGTGCATTGCAAGTTGTTGTACCCCAAAATTTTCCCTCCCTTTTCCACAAGAAATCACAACTTCGGGTTTTCCCTGATTTTTCATATTGGCTCAAGAATCGGTCAAACAGACTTTTCTTATCAGTCTATCCCAAGTTAGAGTTTCCATTGATTTTGAATCAGTCAAACAAAATTAGGGTTTCCATTGATTTTGAATCATTCAAACAGATTATTAGGGTTTCTATTAATTTGGTTGAGTTTGGCTCAGGGTTTGATCAAGCAGACGTTTCTTTGACAGTAAATCCAAAATTAGGGTTTGCACATGCATTTCTCAGAAGGAATTGAATCCACAGTTTTTTTTTCAATTGACGGTTACATTGTTTTACGTTTGTTCAAAATTGTTGTTTGTTTCTCAAAACATAAACATCTGGGCTAAGAGTTGAGGCTTTCGAATTGAAAGGTTAGAGCGTTGGTTTGATCAGTGAAGTGAAAGGCGTATGGATGTTTGTTTGTTTAACTGTGCAATGCATATGGTTATTTGGAATGTCGGGCGTATTATGGTTAATGCAAGGTTGTGAGACTGCAACGTTTGTTGATTATTGATTTTATCTAAGTTAAAATAATTGGGATGCATTTCCAGTCATTTTAATTCAAGAGGTTTAAATAGTTAAATAAACAGTGCAGAAGAAATAAAGAATTATCTGACAAAAGATTTTTATTTTATTTTAATTGTTGTTACAAATGTTATTTGAATACTCTAAATTTATTTACAATATTTACAATGATATTTATTACAATAATTGAAAAGAAAATAAATCTAAAATCTAAGTCTCTTGAAGTCTTCTATCTTCTACTGCTGCTTCCCTTATCTAACTGGTATTTACCTGCGAAGTCAGAAAGGAAGTCAACAATAAGCAAGTTTCAGAATTAATGTTCATCAGTGAAAACAACCAAATCAGCAACCTTCAGAATCAAAGCCCATCATCAATTCAAGCTAACAAGAGCAAAGCCAACATTCAGATAAGAAGAAGAAGAGCATTTTCAAAAGCAAGCATTTTCAGAAGTAGGGTTTTCAGAACGAAGTTCATCACTAAACATTCAAAGAGAAAGATACGAAATACCAGAACTGCATCTTCACACATCCTCCCTTCTCCGGCCACCTGAGAGCGTCGCCGTCCAACCTTCCACCTCCTCTCCAGAAACAAAACCCAAGGTATCAATTTCCTTCTTTCTGTTTTACACCTCACACAAACATAAACAATCAAAGATCAATGACATGCAAAAAGTAAAAAACCTAACCCTAAAATGCGTCATGAACAAGAAGCAATACCTTTTTTATCGCCGCCTGGTACAACCACGAGGAGGAGGAAGTGGAGGCATCGCTCTGGTAGCCTAAGGCGAGGAGAGAGTTCATTCAGAAGCTCTGTTTAAGAACGATGAAGAGGCGAAGAAGATGAGAGGAGAGCGGCGCTGTTCACAACTGTAAACCTAATTCTGAAAGTATGAAACCAAACCCTAACAAAAACTTGAACAATGCGTCTGGGCCTGCCCCATAAACCAAAAACCATCCTAAAGCCCAAACAAACTGGCGCCACACCCCCTTTTTTTGTCTTGTCTTATTTCCATTTTTTGGGCCAAGTACATACAACCCAAAGCCCATTGGCCCTTTCTCTTTTAAAAATGTTTAAAACCCCTTTTTTTATCATTATCACTTTATTTTCTTTTTTATATAACTTAATTCCTAATTCTCTTTGTTAAAAAATAACATATTAAATTTTTGTATTAAAATATTCTTAATAACCCTTTTAATATTTATTGCATTTAAAGGTATATAGATAATAGATTTTAATATTTTGTTTTTGTTTTAAAACTTTTTGTTTAATTAAACTTTTTATATAAGTTTCTAAAAAACATTAACAAAAATACATAAATAATAGAATTAATTAAATTAAATAATTCTTTCTTTAAAACCTTTGTGTTGTACCCCAAAATTTGCCCTCCCATATTCTTCAAGATTTGTCAAGAATCATCTTCAAATGGTTCAAGATTGCCCAAGGATTGTACAGTCAAACCACCTCTTAAGCCAGCTGAAATTAGGGTTTTGGTTCTTTCAAAGAAGTTGAGGTTTTCAAGGGTTCAATCAAGTCTCATGGGCCTATATACATTCTCAAGCACCTACATGTCAAGTTTCAAGGCTCCCAATGCCAAGTTGCACAGTCAAAAGCCCACTTGATCCACAGTTCACTGCAGGGGCAAAATAGTCATTTTACAGTCAAAAGTCAGAATTTTTGGTCAACATCTTATTTTGAGTCCACAATCATCATTTGATCAAGTCTTGATCATGATTCCACAAGAATGGCTCAAAAATCATCAAGATGCAAAAGTTATTATTTTTGGACAGCAGAAAAGTCAATTGTATCTTGACCAGGGCATAACTTTTTCATGGTTCATCAGAAAAATCCCATCCAATGCTCATTTTGAAGGGGATGACATTTCCTACAATCCATATTCACATTCCAAGTCCCAGAAATGCTCTCACAAGAAGTTATCAATTTCTACATTATAGGTCAAATTCAAAAGTCAACAAAAATGCACTTTAAGTCAAAGACCATAACTTGAGATTGGTGAATCCAAATGACATGGTACCAAAGGCATTGGTTAGAGGACTTCAAGACCTTTCCAAAATGTCCAAGAACATGTTCATATGATCAAAATTGAGCAAGATATGCATTGGAGAAGTTGGGAAATTTTTATGAACTTGCAAAAGTCAACTTTGCTCAAAACACCTTGTTTTTGCTAATGGGCCTCAAATTTCTTCTTGAAACTTCATTCATGGCCTATGCACGACCCATAAAGCTTATTTGAATTTATTTTCTTATTTTTATTAATTAATTGGATTTTTAATTGATTTTAATTCATTTAATTAATTTAAATTGTAGGAAATACAAAGATTTGATTTTTCAATCTTTTTGTGAAGCAAATGTGGTCAAGATATGCTGGAAAATTCGTGCACAAATCAAATATGCCAAAATCTCCAAGTTTGGCAACTTTCTTCAATCATGAAAATACAAAAAGATATGATTTCCAATCAAATATTTAATCATCATTCCAATGGATTTTTGCTCAAAGATTTGACCTAATTTGAGTCTCCTATATATACATAAGCCAACCCTAATCATGCACACGTGAAAGCACTACAGACAAATCCATATCAATATTGGAAAAAACTCAAGAAACTTGAAAACTGATTTCCATATTCTAGCATGATTCAAAGGCTTTTGTGGATTCTAACATATTGCAGGGAGTGTGAGGAACGTGTAGCAATCAAAACCAAGCCCTAAAGCTTAAGAAACCATCAAGAACAGACCCACGGTTTGCATATTATTTTCAGAATCGTAACTCTAAATTCATGAGCATTTAACGTGATTTTTTGACTGTTTTGCATTGCTTGAATCCATATGAAGCTATTGGCATAGTTGAAATGAATTATAATGCACAGAATCGTGAATTGCCATGGATGAATTCTAGGGTTCCTGAATTTGGAATTTGGGGATTCTTAATACAAGAAAAAATTGAGCCTCATAAGACCCATGACTGAATTCGTTAGGTCAAGACGAATCCAAAGCCACCCTCGTGAAATATTTATATGCAACACAGGGCTAATCGCTATTTTTGGTCATTGCATATTGTGGGGGTTAAAAACCCCCGCTATCTAACCTTTATTTTGCAGGCCTCAGCGAAGAAGATGATGATGTGGTGATGCATCATTGGACAATTTAAAAAAAAGCGCGCGTGTTTATGTTTTATAGCATATACATTGATTTTGATATATTATATTCACTTGTTATTATATTAACAAAAGCAGGAAATTGGCGTAGTGGATGATGCGTTGGCTGGGAATCATTGGGACCTGGGTTCGAGTCCCAGGTCCCCCTGAATAATTGTTTCTATTTTTCTTCATGTAATTACATACAGGTCTCCAAAAGCGTTCCACCATACGCTTCTTATCTCAACGCGCCATGTGGCTTCAGGCATGAATCCAAAGGCCAGGATAGAGTGATCGCCATACTCCCTAGTCAAAGCACGCCTGGACAATTACCAAAGTCAAACGTGGCTGAATAGCTTGTTGGGCCTGGAAATTTCTTCTTCACCTCCACAATGGGCCAGCACCCCCCCTGGTTTCATTATTTTTCTTATTTTCTTTCTCTTTTATATTTTCTTTTAATTAGTTTACTAATTATTATTATTATTATTATTTAATTAACATAATTATTATTTTCATAATAAATTCAGAAAAACTAAAATGTAAATATTTTTATTATTATTATTTATTAATTTCACTTTATTTTTTGTAAATAAATTCTAATGTAATTAATTTAGTTAATTAGGTTAACTTTGACTTTTTTTCACAATAAATAAAATTAACATAGAATTAGGGTTTTCTTGACAATTTTAATTTCTTTTCTTTTATTTCATTAAGACATTAAAAAACTAAAAAATACTTTTTTTAATTAATTAATTAATTAGTTTTAGGTTTAATTTAATGCAAAATAACCAAAAACTCATTCTTTCTCAAAAAAGGGTCAAAACCCTAAGGACTTCCCCGATTTAATTTCCTTTCGCGCATATTATTTTTGATCATATTTATGTATTTGCTTCGAGAATGTAATAGCGTAATTAGGACCTTTTTATCGCTTTCTTTATTTTCTCGCAATTTACTTTTTCCAAGGGTTTGTTTTTGGCGATGTAAATACCCGACGCCTTGTAATAGCGTAGCTTTACTTTCCGCAATTTACTTTCCGCAAGCTATTAACTGTTAGATGTATGTTAACTATGCATGACAAGGTTTCTCTGAAAATAAAATCAATTTGTAGCTCACAATAACATGTGCAAAGATAATATTAACTGAATCCTGACACACTCGCACATGCCACTCCTAGGGTACGCCTCACTTGGTTGCCTCGACGTGGTCATTGAGTATAAGGTGTTTTAGAGGTCGCCCTCCAGTCTAAAGATCCAAAAGTTGCCTCGAAACGATTGCCTCGGATAAAAAAGGATCTAGGATACTAGGGTTACCGCTAAGGCGTCCTACTATTGCTTTGGTGACCACATGTCCCTATAATCGAATTGACCCGAAACTCCAACGACGGTGCTACCTACTTCTCAATAGTGGGATAGTACTGTCTAAAGGACATTTACACAGCTTAATTTCCTTTGAGTAGGTAGAGGTTCTTAGATACTTGCTCTTTCAAAACAAAAATACTTTTCGCACCTACACTTTTTCTGACAAAAGTTTTCAAACAAACAATTCATACACTCTTGAGGACTGATACAAGAGTTAAAACGGAGTTTCCAAACAAACTTTTTCAAAACCCACAAACACAAGAAAACCAAAAATCTTTTGAAAACATAGTGAGCAAGTACCTAAGAGCCCGTGGATAACCACGGATAGAAAGGGTGCTAACACCTTCCCTTTCTATAATCTACCTCCCGAACCGAGAAACATCTCGAAAAGGAATTTTGCTGTGCTTTTGTCCTTTCCTTGTTGGAGAAAATAAAAGACGGTGGCGACTCTTGCTTACCGCGACATTTTGCGAACCAGCATTTCAAAACAGTCAGTTCTATTTCCACCAATCACAGAACTGGCAACTCTGCTGGGGAAACATTATATAAGTGAGGTGTACCTTAGGATTAGATCACCATGTTTTCAATTGTATGCCTTGAATACTTTAATATTGTGGGCTTGTATTGGAGTTTCATAGATCCTAACCCGGATCTGGGGAATACCCTTTAGGTAAGTAGCAATAAGCTGTGAGGGAACTGTGCAGGGTATACCGACATGGTTAAAGCAATTGCTACGTTGATGTGGCACTTTGGTGAGTACCGGTAACCCTTGAGTCAAGTCAAGGAGAGTACGGGGCCGCCGCGTGGTGTCGCGAAGCATCAACTGACCTTAGAACCTTACTTGACCATCCTGGCCTCTTTAGGGGTAGTGAGATGACCGACTTTGGTACAATCCGAAGTTGGTAGATACTCGATACTACACTCATTGAGGGTTGTTTTCTTGGAATATTTTGGTCACCAGTTAAGTGGCTAAATCAAAACAATGAACACAGGAAACAATCCAATGATATTGAGCTCCTTAGAACCCGGTTACTATTTATAGGACAGGTTTTGAGCCAACTAACTTCAAGAGGGTAATACCTAAACTCCATGCTAGCCTAAAATCTAAGGGCTCTTTGTGTGACTTGTGTGCCTTCAAACTTGACCTACTTGCACATACTTGTTATCTGACAACATGAGTTCCATGCAGGTTTTGTTTACAGTCCTTATCCAATAATTTGGACTCATTGCAGGGTTTACTTACATCACTTCACGCATGGCATACACATCATAACATCATACTATAGCATTTCCTTAACCATTTCATGGATCTCAAGGGTTTGTGATGCAGGTCATGATGAACCAACTGTCTAGCAAGGGGCAAAGGGGATTTACTTTCCTCTAGCCAAGGCTGTTTGGAGAGCAAAGCATGATAACTTGAGTCAGGGGCTATGACCCACTCGATATGGTGAGCTGTGACTCTTGAAGAAGGACTCTCAACAACATGAAGTTCCTTCAATCAAGCTACCGGATTCAAATTCTAACAAGTTTCTTTGTTTACCCCGCGAGATCCTTGAAAACATTGCATACATATATCATACATATCATTGCATAACAGGTACCCCTTTTACAGGTCACTTACCTTCTTCGCTGTTTATTTCAACAGTCATCATGTCTACTGAACCTTCCACCGAACAAGCTATCAAGGCCCTCCAGGCCCAGAACGCCCAGTTCCAAGAGTTGGTTATGAGCCTAGCCCAGGGTCAACAGGATTTGAAGATTCTGATTCTGAAAGAGAGGAAGAAGAAGAAGAAGAGGACCATCTTGTTCAACACTAGACGCAGAGTTGGCAATGGACTGCAGAATGAGGCTGAGTTGACTACCTCATCTGTAGGGAAAGACAGCCCACAAGAGAGAAGGGTTCCTAGTCCCGTGGTCTCCGACAACGAGACAGATTATGATGAAGAACAGTATCCTCCTGCTGAGGATAAGTACAAACAGCTGGAAGACCGCTTAAGTGCTATGGAGATACAGAATGTGCCTGGGTTGGATTTTGGAGATCTAGGCTTATCCTCTGGGGTGGTGATTCCACATAAATTCAAGGCACCTGCTTTTGCAAAGTATGACGGAGCTTCCTATCCTAAGCTGCACCTCCGTTCGTATGTAAGGAAGATCTAACCTTATACTGCTGACAAGAATTTATGGATTCATTTCTTCCAGGATAGTCTTTCAGGGACTCAACTCGAATGGTTCTATCAGCTGGATGGGGCCAGTATCCGCAACTGGGAAGATTTGGCTATTGCATTCTATAAGCAGTATCAATATAATTCCGACCTCAATCCTACGCGTACCCAACTCCAGGGTATGTCACTAGGGACGGGTGAAGGATTTAAAGAGTATGCTCAAAAGTGGAGAGACCTTGCTGGAAGGGTGCAGCCACCCTTAACTGATCGTGAACTTGTCGACATGTTTCTGGGGACCCTGTCTGGTCCATTCTTTAACCATTTGATTGGGAATTCTTCAGCGGGGTTTACAGACCTTATCTTGACTGGTGAGAGAATAGAAGCTGGTATCAAGTCTGGAAAGATACAGGAAGGTGCCTCCTCGAGCACTGAGAAGAAACCATTCAAGAAGGAATCTAGTGTTGTCTATGGTTCAAGGAGACAGAATAGACCAGAACGCCGCCAAGCTGTCAACGCGGTGGTTATTTCAAAGTCTACTGCTGCTCCTCAGCATCCTAACCAGCAAAGGGGTGAGAGACCTAGAAGGCAATTCACTCGTCTCAGCATGACCTTGTCTCAGATATTGCCGCAGTTACTGACGACCAATTTGGTGACCCTAAAAGAAGCTCTGAAGGTTTTAAATACAACATCACCAAAGTATAACCCCAACGCCCGCTGCGCTTATCACTCTGATAGCCCGGGGCATAATATGGCTGATTGTTGGGCTCTGAAGAACAAGGTTCAAGACCTAATTGAGGCTAAGGAAATTGAATTTGACTCTCCGGAGACTCCCAATGTGATCACCGCTCCCTTGCCAAAACATGGCTAGGATTGAAAGCACTTTTGTTCATTTGGATTCTTAAGTTGTATTTTTCTTTGCTTATTCAAACAATTATTGTCATGGCAAACTTTTTATTTCATTAATGCATCGCATACGTCTGTTTTGAATCAATCTATTCGTATTCACTATATTCAAATTGCTTTCGTTTTTTTGTGATGTTCAACTCTCGATAAAAAAATTCTAAACCTTTTGAGGGAGGATGACGAAAACGATACCACAATCTTTACAGTATGCTTTTGAACAGACCCCGCTGATGAGGTACAGGCATTGTTTCAAATCCTAAACAGTGGAGTTATAAGGAAGATAATCCCTAGTCAACCCCTTTGAGCCAAAGAAGTTGGAGTTTTCTTTTCACAAAAATCAAAACCCTTAATTATAACCTGGGGCAGGGTAGTCTTCTCAGCTGATCCAGATGCACAACGAATGGCATCAAAGAAGTCCTTCCGAGACAAAAGACAGTGATGGTTCCCTATAATCGCAAGGACAGGCAGTCATTATCTCTCAAAATAAAAGCCCAATAAGTTAAAACCTATGAAGGAGACTTACAAAACTGGGACATCCCGCTGACTGTAATCACAAAAGAAACAGTTCAGGCAAAAAACAGGGATAACAAAATCAAAAAAGAAAGAGGTCCTACAAACCCTCAACAAAAAAGAAATGACTGCCTATTCAAAATAAACTATCAGTATCCGAACCATCACCGGAATATCAGAGCCAAGACTCAAACAAGATCTAACGCACGATTAGCTGAGTTTAGGATTGAAGAACATCACGAAGAGCGGGTGGGTATAAATAAAATTTGAGCCTTTATCCTTTGTTTCTTAAACCGTGAACCAGGCCACGTTATAACCCTTAAAAGTCCTAGCTGAAGCATGGGTTAGTTCGAAAGCATACTGTTACAAAAGGTATCCTGACTCCTGTTGGGCTTGCGGTAAAATCCTGAGTTGACATCACATTTTACAAAAATTCGCTTGTTTTATTGAAAACTGCATTTTCAAAAAACTTCAAGACAGACATAAGCTTTGCATTCTTAAAATAACATTTGTTTGCATATGACTATTTGTTCGAACAGCAGAGAAATTCACACGACGAATATCTAGTGAACAAAAATCTTCTCAACAAAAAGAGTCACCTCAGGTGGAAAAAACACTTCCAACCAAGGGGCACGGCATGATCATTGTCCATCATCTGGGGCAGTTAAGTCAAGATTCAAGGAATCTCTCAAAATGCCAAATAGCCAGGGGCAAATCTCCATCTGAGTCACTTGGGGCATTGGACATGAATTCCAGCAACGAATCTTGCATGATCAAACAAAGATCTTCTGTTAGTATGGCGACACTATTGACAGTGATACCTCTCTACATCCCGAGGGAATGGACATAGTCAAAAAAAATACTACGCATAATCAAAGACCCGCTAGGTCGACTGGCCTAGGATAAAATAAGGGCTTCCCGGCGAACCAAAAGGGTTCGGGCAAAAATAAGGGATGAAAGTGAAAAATCTATACACCCGGCAAGTCGAAAACCTAAAAAGGCGGCTTGGGCAAAAAAGGGGTATCTCGATGGACTGAAAACCCGAAAGGGTGGTCCAGGCAAAAGTTAGGGATCAAAAGCGTACGACTATGTCTCGTCACTCGCCTACCAGAAGAAGATTTGTCAATCGGCAGTTATCAAGCACCTCCACAGGTACCTTCTCCCACAGAATCTGGGGCAATAAGAATTGTCCGAACTGTACAAGCTGCTCTGTCCACCAAGGCACCAAGGTAGACTCAGTTGAAGAGTATGACCAAGATACCTTCACTACCCGCAGAGTAAAACAGTAATGGTAGCTATCCCCCACTGAGCCTTGACACTATGAACAAATCAGCCATGCTCTCCCCAAGTAGAGTCGGTCTCCCATCAGCCCTAAAAAGGCACAGTATCCCCAACAAGTCAGCAACACTCTCCCCAAGCAGAGTTAGGCTACTGTCAGCCCTAAGGAAGTTGGGTATCCCCAGAAGATCTCAATATTCTCCAGCAGAGTATACAGATATTCCTCAGCAAGCATCCCCGGCAGTCTTAATATAAGATTGTTCCCCGGTGGAATACAAGGTACCCCCAGTGGAGCCATTTCCCTAGCGTAGTCTGAAAAGCTTCCCCAGGAGAGTTGAATCATCTCCCCAGTAGATTCTGGAAGCTTGTCCCCTGCAGAGTACAAGTATCTCCCCAGCCATAGTCAGAAGGTTATCCCCCACCAGAGTCTAACTGGGTTATCCTCAGTAAGTTGTTACAACGGAAAGATCGTCCTCAGCAAAGTTCCTCCTATCCCCAGCGGAGTTCATCAAATTCCCCAACAGAGCTTACCAACGGAATCCCCAGCGGAGTTATCGATAAAATCTCAGCGAAGCATCTCTTCCCACAGAGTAATTCCCCGCAGAGTAATCTCTTCCCCAGGTTTATTCCCCAACGGAGTCATCTTATCCTACTGGTTTATTCTTGCAATAATCCTCGTTCATAATCCCCAGCGGAAACGAAGGACTCTACTCTTCAACATCAGCCAAGGATTTAACAAACTTCCCGGCATCTGTCAAGGATTTACTTCCCCAGACGAAAACACATCCATAAACATATCACATCTCATACCTCCTATTTACATATATGATAAAGTGCATACGACACGATCTCATTTATTTTTGAGAACATCATGACATCATGCATTTCATACATCATGACATTGCATACAACTAATGTTTTGCCTTTTCAGGAAAAGGTCAATCCAAAGATGATTACCATCAACATTTGAAGTTCCAGATCAACACCTGTATCTAGCCAGGGAATATCTGTGAGCGACTGATTGTAGATTCGATACCTGTACCTAGCCAGGAAAGTTATCTACATGAAGAGATTGAAGATCAACACCTGTAACAGGCCAGGAAACCATCTTTCTTTCTCAAACCAGAGATCTACACCTGTATCCAGCCAGGAAAGCTATCTCGACCAACCTTTTCAAGTTCCGGATTAACACCTGTAACTAGCCAGGAAAATATCTGTGGACGATTGATTGTAGATCTATACCTATAACTAGACAGGAAAGTTATATGCATGAAGAGATTAAAGAGTAATACCTGAAGCAAGCCAGGAAGCCTTTCTTTCTCAGGTCAGAGATCAATACCTGAAACCAGCCAGGACAGTATCTCCTTGACCAACCTTTTTAAGTTCCGGATTAATACCTGTAGCAAGCCAGGAAAATATCTGTGGACGACTGATTGTAGATCTATACCTGTAACTAGCCAGGAAAGTTATCTACATGAAGAGATTGAAGAGTAATACCTGAAGCAAGCCAGAAAGCCTTTCTTTCTCAGGTCAGAGATCAATACCTGAAACCAGCTAGGACACTATCTCCCCGACCACCTTTTTTCCAAGTTCCGGATTAACACCTGTAACTAGCCAGGAAATATCTGTGGACGACCGATTATAGGTTAACACCTGAAACCAGACAGGAGAACCACCTATATGAATTGATTGTAGATCTATACCTGTATCTAGCCAGGAAAGTTATTTACGTTGAAGGGATTGAAGATTAATACCTGAAACCAGACAGGACAACTATCTACTTGACCATCGTCAGGCAACCCTACACAGGTTCCTTCTTTCAACCTACCAAGTCACAATTCAACAAACATTCCCAGATGGCATCTCTAAGCCCATCTCCACGATTATCCATTACATTTCCAGATGGCATCTATAAGCCCATCCTCCTACCAACAATCTCCAAATGGCATCTGTAAGCCCATTCCCGACATCACATTGTTGATACTACACCATGCGAGTGCAAATTTCTGGGCACTTTAGTGTTCAATCATCTTCCACCTTCGCATCACGAAAGGCACGCAAGCCAATCTACATCCTCAGGTTTAAGAAGATTGAACAGGGGCAACTGTTGTACCCCAAAATTTTACCTCCCATATTCTTCAATATTTGTCAAGAATCATCTTCAAATGGTTCAAGATTGCCCAAGGATTGTACAGTCAAACCACCTCCTAAGCCAGCTGAAATTAGGGTTTTGGTTCTTTCAAAGAAGTTGAGGTTTTCAAGGGTTCAATCAAGTCTCATGGGCCTATATAAATTCTCAAGCACCTACATGTCAAGTTTCAAGGCTCCCAATGCCAAGTTGCACAGTCAAAAGCCCACTTGATCCACAGTTCACTACAGGGGCAAAATGGTCATTTTATAGTCAAAGTCAGAATTTTTGGTCAACATCTTATTTTGAGTCCACAATCATCATTTGATCAAGTCTTGATCATGATTCCACAAGAATGGCTCAAAAATCATCAAGATGCAAAAGTTACTATTTTTGGATAGTAGAAAAGTCAACTGTATCTTGACCAGGGCATAACTTTTTCATGGTTCATCAGAAAAATCCCATCCAATGCTCATTTTGAAGGGGATGACATTTCCTACAATACATCTTCACATTCCAAGTCCCAGAAATGCTCTCACAAGAAGTTATCAATTTCTACATTATAGGTCAAATTCAAAAGTCAACAAAAATGCACTTTAAGTCAAAGACCATAACTTGAGATTGGTGAATCCAAATGACATGGTACCAAAGGCATTGGTTATAGGACTTCAAGACCTTTCCAAAATGTCCAAGAACATGTTCATATGATCAAAATTGAGCAAGATATGCATTGGAGAAGTTGGGAAATTTTTATGAACTTGCAAAAGTCAACTTTGCTCAAAACACCTTGTTTTTGCTAATGGGCCTCAAATTTCTTCTTGAAACTTCATGCATGGCCTATGCACGACCCATAAAGATTATTTGAATTTATTTTCTTATTTTTATTAATTAATTGGATTTTTAATTGATTTTAATTCATTTAATTAATTTAAATTGTAGGAAATACAAAGATTTGATTTTTCAATCTTTTTGTGAAGCAAATGTGGTCAAGATATGCTGGAAAATTCGTGCACAAATCAAATATGCCAAAATCTCCAAGTTTGGCAACTTTCTTCAATCATGAAAATACAAAAAGATATGATTTCCAATCAAATATTTAATCATCATTCCAATGGATTTTTGCTCAAAGATTTGACCTAATTTCAGTCTCCTATATATACATAAGCCAACCCTAATCATGAACACGTGAAAGCACTGCAGACAAAGCCATAGCAATATTGGAAAAAACTCAAGAAACTTGAAAACTGATTTCCATATTCTAGCACGATTCAAAGGCTTTTGTGGATTCTAACATATTGCAGGGAGTGTGAGGAACGTGTAGCAATCAAAACCAAGCGCTAAAGCTCAAGAAACCATCAAGAACAGACCCACGGTTTGCATATTATTTTCAGAATCGTAACTCTAAATTCATGATCATTTAACGTGATTTTTTGACTGTTTTGCATTGCTTGAATCCATATGAAGCTATTGGCATAGTTGAATTGAATTATAATGCACAGAATCGTGAATTGCCATGGATGAATTCTAGGGTTCCTGAGTTTGGAATTTGGGGATTCTTAATACAAGAAAAATTGAGCCTCATAAGACCCATGACTGAATTCATTAGGTCAAGACGAATCCAAAGCCACCCTCGCGAAATATTTATATGCAACACAGGGCTAATCGCTATTTTTGGTCATTGCATATTGTGGGGGTTAAAAATCCCCGCTATCTAACCTTTATTTTGCAGGCCTCAGCAAAGAAGATGATGATGTGGTGATGCATCATTGGACAATTCAAAAAAAAGCGCGTGTGTTTATGTTTTATAGCATATACATTGATTTTGATATATTATATTCACCTGTTATTATATTAACAAAAGCAGGCAATTGGCGTAGTGGATGATGCGTTGGCTGGGAATCATTGGGACCTGGGTTCGAGTCCCAGGTCCCCCAGAATAATTGTTTCTATTTTTCTTCATGTAATTACATACAGGTCTCCAAAAGCGTTCCACCATACGCTTCTCATCTCAACGTGCCATGTGGCTTCAGGCATGAATCCAAAGGCCAGGATAGAGTGATCACCATACTCTCTAGTCAAAGCACGCCTGGACAATTACCAAAGTCAAACGTGGCTGAATAGCTTGTTGGGCCTGGAAATTGCTTCTTCACCTCCACAATGGGCCAGCACCCCCCCCCCCCCTGGTTTCATTATTTTCTTATTTTCTTTCTCTTTTATATTTTCTTTTAATTAGTTTACTAATTATTATTATTATTATTATTTAATTAACATAATTATTATTTTCATAATAAATTCAGAAAAACTAAAATGTAAATATTTTTATTATTATTATTTATTAATTTCACTTTATTTTTTGTAAATAAATTCTAATGTAATTAATTTAGTTAATTAGGTTAACTTTGACTTTTTTTTTCACAATAAATAAAATTAACATAGAATTAGGGTTCTCTTGACAATTTTAATTTCTTTTCTTTTATTTCATTAAGACATTAAAAAACTAAAAAATACTTTTTTTTAATTAATTTATTAATTAGTTTTAGGTTTAATTTAATGCAAAATAACCAAAAACTCATTCTTTCTCAAAAAAGGGTCAAAACCCTAAGGACTTCCCCGATTTAATTTCCTTTCGTGCATATAATTTTTGATCATATTTATGTATTTGCTCCGAGAATGTAATAGCGTAATTAGGACCTTTTTATCGCTTTCTTTATTTTCTCGCAATTTACTTTTTCCAAGGGTTTGTTTTTGGCGATGTAAATACCCGATGCCTTGTAATAGTGTAGCTTTACTTTCTGCAATTTACTTTCCGCAAGCTATTAACTGTTAGATGTATGTTAACTATGCATGACAATATTTCTCTAAAAATAAAATCAATTCATAGCTCACAATAACATGTGCAAAGATAATATTAACTGAATCCTGACACACTCGCACATGCCACTCCTAGGGTACGCCTCACTTGGTTGCCTCGACGTGGTCATTGAGTATAGGGTGTTTTAGAGGTCGCCCTCCTGTCTAAAGATCCAAAAGTTGCCTCGAAACGGTTGCCTCAGATAAAAAAGGATCTAGGACACTAGGGTTACCGCTAAGGCGTCCTACTATTGCTTTGGTGACCACATGTCCCTATAATCGAATTGACCCGAAACTCCAACGACGGTGCTACCTACTTCTCAATAGTGGGATAGTACTGTCTAAAGGACATTTACACAGCTTAATTTCCTTTGAGTAGGTAGAGGTTCTTAGATACTTGCTCTTTCAAAACAAAAATACTTTTCGCACCTACACTTTTTCTGACAAAAGTTTTCAAACAAACACTTCATACACTCTTGAGGACTGATACAAGAGTTAAAACGGAGTTTCTAAACAAACTTTTTCAAAACCCACAAACACAAGAAAAGCAAAAATCTTTTGAAAACATAGTGAGCAAGTACCTAAGAGCCTGTGGATAACCACGGATAGAAAGGGTGCTAACACCTTCCCTTTCTATAATTTACCTCCCGAACCGAGAAACATTTCGAAAAGGAATTTTTCTGTGCTTTTGTCCTTTCCTTGTTGGAGAAAATAAAAGACGGTGGCGACTCTTGCTTACCGTGACATTTCGCGAACCAACATTTCAAAACAGCCAGTTCTATTTCCACCGACAACACTTTGTTTATATAAAACTAACAAAAACACAAAAATAATAACACTTAATTTTTGTTAGGTTAATATTTTGATCATTTGTAAATAACCATATCCATTTCACAACACTTTTGATTCTCTTTGTTTCTTATACCTTGTTATACTTTTACATTGAGAATGTGACAATTCAATTTGGTTGTAAATATAATATTTGGACATTACTATGCTGATAAGACTCATCCCCATTTGTAAACATCTGTGCCCCCATCCCCGAATACTTATTTGTAATAACTTAGACTTTAAATTCCCGTAATTTATCGCTTTCCATATACTGTATAGTAATTAGGGTTTGTATGCGAAGACTCAAAATCAACCGCTAGATGACCTAACACAAAGATAAATGCATGAAAATCAATACACAATTCACACTTGCACCTCTAGGGTAACCTCGCTTGTTGCCTCGGAAAATGCAGTCATATCCCTCGAGTATGAGATACTCTAGCAAGTGTCCC
Organism: Vicia faba; assembly: GCA_948472305.1. NCBI lineage: Eukaryota > Viridiplantae > Streptophyta > Magnoliopsida > Fabales > Fabaceae > Vicia > Vicia faba. The sequence continues at coordinate 736,375,110 of OX451740.1, read as the reverse complement.
TTTGATAAGCAAAGATCGTAGTCCCTCAATGACCCTCGATGTTGCCTTCGATAAAACGATCTCGTCCCTTACAAAATTTCTAGAGCGTCTCACAGCCTTCAATGATTGCATACGATGACCCGCGCCCGTCCCATTCAACATCCTAACGCAAGGTTGTTCACCAAACACAATGGTGAAACAACACTGTTAAAAGGGTTTAAACATAAGAAAAATCTTTGAGTAAAATAGGGTAGACAACTCTTAGTTACTTGATCAAAAATCTTGCAAAACATCCTTTCCATTTTTCAAACACTCTTCACAACACAACTTCAAAAACAATTTCAAAACAACTTTCAAAACATTGAATTATCTTTTCAAAAAGACACACACCTTTGTATATATTCAAACAAGAATCATTACAAAGGTTGCCTAGACAAGGCATCTTTTTCAAAACATTTTCAAAACCACACACACAAAGCACCATTTCAAACAATTGAAAAGCAAAGGCAAGTGATCTAAAACAAGTAACTAAGAGCCCATGGATAACCATGGATGAAAAGGGTGCTAGCACCTTCCCTTTTCATAATCTACCCCCCGAACCCACGAAAACATCTCAAAGGTCTTTCCTGTGATTTTTGACCTTTCCTTAGGATAAAATAAAAAGTCGGCGGCGACTCTTGCTAAACCGAACAAGTGCGAAAATAAACGCAAATCCCAATTCAGTTCTCCCACCGTATCACACAAGCTAACACACGATGGAACAATTATTTTATTTGGTCATACTTTATATATTTCACTAATTATTTTGTAAATTTAATTAAAAAAACTAGGGTTTTAATTATTTCCTTTTACACATTTTAAATATATTATTTTAATATTTAAAAAGACCAAAAATATTTTATAACACTATAAATTATTTTTAAGACAAAAATACCAAAAATATATTTTTCTTATACACTTAATTTCTTTTTAATCAATTAATAGATTAGGGTTTTATTTAATTTCTTTTCCTAGTAAATTTAGGTTTTACTTTTAATTAATTATTTTTCTTTTAGTTAATTAGGTTAAAATAAAAACCCCTTTTCCTAAAAAATCCAAACAAAATATGCATTTACTTTACATTCATATCCTTGTATATTTATTCATTTGGTACATTATTTATTTCAATTCTTGTACAAATTCAATATGGTTGTAATAGATAATTAGGCTTTATTTTCTTGCAATCCTCATTTATAATTTGTACCCCCCTCCCACAAGTATTATAATAGCATAGTAATTTTAAATTCCGCAATTTATCGCTTTATATACAAATGCTAGTAATTAGGGTTTGTATGGAAAGACTAAAACCAATCAATTAGCAAACCCTAATCAAAGATAAGATCAAGCATGAAAATAATACACTTGCACACAAGCACCCCTAGGGTAAATCCACTTGGTTGCCTTACTAAATGACCATATTACGCATGTGAGGTATCTTAGCAAAAACAAGCAAAATACAAGATCATAGTCCCTCGATGATGCTATCCATATTGCCTTTCAAATGATTTTAGTCCATAAAAGAGAATGCTAAGATACCTTGCAATATTGCTAATCATGGTTATACGATGACCCACGCCCGTCCCGTTTACATCCAAAGATAGGGTTACTTACTAAATCAATGGTGAGATAACAATGTCAAAGGAAAGAGGAAATGAACATGAAAAACTTTTGAGTAGGTAGAATGCTCCTAATTACTTGCTCAATTTCAAAACAAAACATCCTTTCTATTTTCAAAACAAACACCTGCTGCCTTCAAATGTTTTGGAGTCAGCAAGAGCAACGGGAGAGAAAATGCCAAGTTCTTTTATTCAAAGGGAAGAACAAAGGTTTTATTTTATGTTTGAGAATTCTGGATTTTTTTATGAAGGTCTCGCAGTTTTTCTTTTCTCTCTTTTTGACAATTTTCTCTCTCAAAAAACCAACCCCTTGAAAGTCTGATGGAGCAACTTATTTATAGGTGAATTTGCTGTGGTTTTGGGGGAAAAACAAATGGGATTTAAACTTTTTTGGTACATTGTTCCATTGCTTTTTGATCACAGCTTTTTGTATTTGGTGCAAATATGGGATTTGGGAAAATGCAGGCGTGGACTGGATTAGCTGCTGGTTAGAGTACTGTGTTGTAGTAGTGCAGCAGGTTGTTTAAACGAGGTCTTGGGATTTGGTGATGTTCTGATCGCAGAAGATCAGAAACGTAACCTCCATATGTTGAAGGGTCATGTTCTGACCGAAGAACTTTGCTTCCATATGTTCTGATTGAAGCATCATGTTCTGAACCGTGTTTTCAAATTCTGACTGCACTTGCATGGAGGCTGGCTCAGAAGTTCTGAAGTATCATATTCTCTTGGCACTTAGAAATTTTTCTAAATGTTTAGAAATTTGATTTTTTCAAGGTAACTTCTGACTTCTGATTTTTTTATGAACCAATTTCATGTCTTGATGAAATATAATTGTTGAAACTTGATTTTTGATCTAAAAGTCCAAGTTTGACTTTTCAATGTGCTTTTGACCATTTTGCCCTTGTGGATGATTTTTTTGAAAAGTTGTAATTCAAAACATGGAACTTGATAGAAGCAAGCCCGATAGTCCAGGATGATCTTTTGAGAAATGAGAGGGCAAATTTTGGGGTACAACAGTTGCCCCTATTCAATCTTCTTAAGCATGAGGATGTAGATTGGTCGGTTTTCCTTTCATGATCTGAAGGTGGAAGATGATTGAACACTAGAGTGCCCAGAAATTTGCACTCGCATGGGGAATTCCTATACCTGCTGTTGAGGAGGACTTCGCCGGGGAATGTTGATTTATATCCTGGGAAGTAGAGTCTAGGAGCTTCGGTTGTTCATTACTCTACTGGGGAATTAACTCTTGATTGAGGAGATGAAAGTGGAATGTATACCTGGTCAGGGTTCGGGCTGTACAGTGGCTTACTGAGGAAATGTGAAATTGAACGTATCGGGTCGGGTCTGGGCCTTATAGTGTTGTAAACTATTGTCTGGAGATAAGGGAGAAGGGTCCTGGATAGTAGGGCTACTTTGAGATGAAAGCCTGGATGGTAGGGCCATGAGAAGGAACCTGGATAGTAGAGTTACTTCAAGATGAAAGCCTGGATAGTAGGGCTATGAGAAGGAACCTGGGTAGTAGGGTTACTTCGAGATGAAAGCCTGGGTAGTCGGGCCATGAGAAGGAACCTGGGTCGTAGGGTTACTTTGAAATGAAAGCCTGGGTAGTAGGGCCATGAGAAGGAACCTGGGTCATAGGGTTACATCGAAATGGAAGTCTGGGTAGTAGGGCCATGAGAAGGAACCTGGGTAGTAGGGTTACTTCGAGATGAAAGCCTGGGTAGTAAGTGTGATACGGTGGCCAGAATTGGGACGTGTTTCCCCTTTTTAAGGAATTGCTGGTTTGCGTTTTGCGTTTATGTTCGCAAAATGTTGCGGTAAGCAAGAGTCACCACCGACTTTTATTTTATCCAACAAGGAAAGGAAAAAAGCACAAAAAATTCCTTTTTCGAGATATTTCTGAGTACGGGGGGTAGATTATAGAAAGGGAAGGTATTAGCACCCTTTCTATCTGTAGTCACCTACGGGCTCTTAGGTACTTGCTCATCATTTTCAAAATTGTTTTCTTTATGTTTGCGTGATTTGAAAAACTTTTGTTTTGACTTCGATTTAACTCTTGCTTCTGTCTTCAAGAGTGTAATGAAGTGTTTTGAAAACTTTGTTTGTAAAGGAGTGTAAGTGTGAAAAAAGTTTGTTTGGAATGAGCAAGTATTTAAGAGCTAATCTACCTACTCGAAAAAAGAATCGTTCTATGTTCGTATCCTTTATACAATGCTATCCCACTATTAGTGAGTAGGTAGCATCGTCGTTGGAGTTTTGAGGGTCAATTCGAAAGGGACGTATGGTAACTAAAGCAATGCTAGAACGTCTTAGTAGTAACCCTGATGTCTAAGATCAATTATTCGAGGCAACAATTCGGAGGCAACCATTCCGAGGTAACTTTCCGAATCAGGACTTTGGTCTTTGTTTAGACAAAAGGATGACCACTAAAGCATCCTATACTCAATGACCATTTACCGAAGGCAACCAAGTGGGAGTGTACCCTAGGAGTGCGCATGTGCGAATGACTCAATTTCAGTTTATTTATCTTTGCACATTTAGGGTGATCTAACTGTTTTAAAATTAATCATACATTCTTATCATGCATCCTAATACCATACATCTAACAGTTTATATTTTGCGGAATTTAAAAGTGCGGAATTTAAACTACGCTATTATAAGGCTTCGGGTATTTACATAGCCAAAAACAAACCCATTTGAAAAATAAAGCAATAAAAGTAAAAGTCCTAGTTAAATATTACAACTAAATTGAAAGATAAGTGAAAAGTAAAAATAAAGAAGAGAAAAGACTTCTTTGATCCATGCCATGGACTCGTTCGATTCACCCTTCTTTGGCCTTATTTCGATTGAGCTAGGGAATGGGTGTGAGTATCCTTCGACTGGGCTTGAGAATTGATGGGGAAAGCTTTGATTTGCACCCTTTCCTGCCTCCTTCGATTGGGTTTGGGAAGGATATGGGTAAACTTCGATTGCAGGGAGAAAGGGGGGGTTTCGATTCAGAGGAAAAAGGCTGCCTTTGATTCTATGATGGGTGTTGCTGGAAAGGCCTGAAGGATCACCTGTGGAGGCACTGTGTTGTACCCCAAAATTTGCCCTCCCATATTCCTCAAGATTTTCCAAGAATAATCTTCAAGTTGCTCAAGTTGGCTCAAGGTTTAGACAGTCAAATCACCTCCTAAGGCAGTCAAGTCAAAATTAGGGTTTTCTGTTGCATCAAGGTCCTCACATCCAAATGACCTCAAGTGTTCCCCAATGTACTAATATGTTCTTAAGTTCATTCATGTCAAATTTCAAGCCTTGCAGAGGAAGTTTGGTCAGTCAATTGCTCAAGAGGCCCAAAAATCGACTGTGCTAGGGCAAAAGTCAACTGTGTCCCAAAGACAGTCAAACCTCAAGATTTTTTTGTCAACATTCTCATTTTGAAGGATAATTCATCATTTGATCAAGGGTTGATCATGATTCATCAAGGATTGCTCAAGATTCAACAAGATTCAAAAGTTGCTAAATTAGGGTTTTGTAGGAAAAGTCAACTCAACTTTGACCAAGCATAACTTTCTCATAACTTTCTCATACTTTATGCAATTTCCTACAATTCATCTTCACACCCCAAGATCAAGAAATTCTCTCACAAAAAGTTACAAATTTGGACATTATAGGTCACTTTTGAAAGTCAACAAAAACACCTTTTTTGCCAAAGCTTATAACTTGAGCATGGAACATCAAAATGATATCAGACCAAAAGGGTTTATTAAAGGACATCTCAAGGTTTCTAAAAATTCCAAGAACACTTCCAAAAGTTCATAATTGAAGAAGTTATGCATTGTTGAAGTTGAGCATTTTTCCAAATTTGCCAAAAGTCAACTATCCTCAAAACTCCAATTTTTGACAAAAGGGCCCACTTTTTTCCACTTGATATAGTCTTGTCATGCCACACACGTGTCCCATATTTAATTTCATGGCCATTCATTTATTTTTCTATTTTATTTTATTTTTATTGATTTAATTCATTTTAAATCAATATTAAATCAAATAAAATCTAAAAATTGATGTAAAGGGATTCTAGTGATCATTCCAGCTTGCAAATACCATGTGATACTCAATCAAACTCGTGCCAAGTCAATTCAAGCACAAAATCTCATATTTGATGCAAATATGGCAACTTGGTTATGGTGATCAAAATCAAATATTCCATCTTCAATGCACATGGATATTGGTCCAAATTTTGACCTAAACTCATTCCATTATATGCACACAAGCCACACAAACCTAAAACGCGCACAAAGCTCTGCAGAAACGGCCAGAACAATTATGGAAAAAAGCTTGGAAACTTGAATTCTGAAATCCACATTGGAGCTTGATTCAGACCAAAATCACAACGTAGCTCTCTTCCTTGACATCCAGTGAAGCGATACCAATCAAAACCAAGTCTTTTCATTGCCTAAAACTCACTGTAAGTCTCCATGAACCTTGCTCTGAACATGAAATCGAAAACATTCATTCTTGCATCCTTTTGATAAACTATTAACATAATCTTGATCCTCATCAAATTTCTAACAAATCTGCATCATTTAATTTCATTTTCATGTCCTATAATCGTATACCTGAACCTAGGGTTTTGTTGTGTTGTTTTTAGGCATTTTGTGTACAGGAAAAATCAAGGTGAATAGTGGTTACATGGATGACCAGGAGGAAGAGACGAGTACGTTGGTACTCTTGGATTTCATTTACATGGCCTAGAGAGTGTTTTTGAGATACCCTACGAAACTTCCTGCGGATAAAAATCCGCAGGTAAATAACCAGGACGTTTGAAGAAGACGAAGACGTGGCTGGGCATGGTTGGTTCATTTGAATCAATTGCGCGCTTTTTTATTTTGCCAGGCATAATTAGTTGTTTACCATATAATATTTGTTATATATTCCACTAACAAGTTAACAACATGGCTCAGCTGGCAAGGCGTTAGTGCATGATATCATTGGGACCTGGGTTCGAATCCCAGGTCCCCCAAAATTTTATTTGCAATTTTATTTCAGGCAATTCCATGCAGCATTCCAAGCAGGGCTCACCATACGCCCTTGTCCATACACTTGCCAAGTGGTTTCAGATCAGATCCATTGGTCAGAGCTGCAAGCTCATCATACTCCCTAGTCAATGCATGTGCGTGAGAACCTGGAAAGTCAACAAGGTTGGATTGAATATGGGCCTCAGATTTGCTATCTCCACACTCAAATCAGGCCCATACCCCCCTGGGTTTATTTCTTTTCTCTTTTATATTTCTTTTTTTAGTTAATTGTTTTATTAATTGTTTTATTATTACTAACTAATTTATTTTTCCTAATAAAATCATAAAACATAAAAAATATTATTTTTATTAATTTCATTATTTTTGCAAATAAATAATTTGATTGACTTAGTTTTTAAATTAGGTATAATTGTAACATTTTTTGCAATAAATTAAAATTAATTAGAATATTCTGTTTTAATAATTTCAATCATTTTTATTTTATTTCTTAAAATATAAAGACCCAAAAATATATATCTTTTCATTAATTAATTAATTTTTTAGTTTAGGTTTAATTTCCATAAATTCAAAATAATAACAAAAATCTTTTCTTTAAATAAAAAGGGTCAAAACCCTAAAAACGCTTCGATTTAATTTTCTCGCGCGCAAATAACTTTTGATCCATATTTCAATATTGTAACTGCTCCGGGAATGTAATAGTTTTTAACTTAGGATTTTATTTATCGTTTTTATTTACTTTTCGCAATTTAATTTTTAAGGGTTTGTCTTTTGCGATGTAAATACCCGACGCCTTGTAATAGCTTAGATTTATTTTCCGCAATTTAATTTCCGCAACCATTAACTGTTAGATGTTTGAATAATAGGCAATGCATGACAAGATCAATCTTAATCTAAAATCAACAGTAGCTTACCATAACATGTACAAAGATAATATAACTGAAAAACAATACACTCGCACATGCCACTCTTAGGGTACACCTCACTTGGTTGCCTCGAACGTGGTCATTGAGTATAGAAAGTTTTAGAGGCCGCCCTCTTGTCCAAAGATCATAAGTTGCCTCGAAACGGTTGCCTCGGAAAAATGATCTAAGACATTAGGGTTACCGCTAAAGCATCCTAACATTGCTTTAGTGACCACACGTCCCTTAACCGAATTGACCCGAAAACTCCAACGATGATGCTACCTACTCCTCAATAGTGGGATAGCATTGTCTAAAGGACATTTGCACAGTCTAATTCCTTTTTGAGTAGGTAGATGGTTCTTAGGTACTTGCTCTTTTTAAAACAAAACAAAACTTTTCGCACTTACACTCTCTTCAAAAACAAAACTCTTGTCAAACCCACAAACACAAAGAAAAGCAAAATTTTGAAAACATAATGAGCAAGTACCTAAGAGCCTGTGGATAACCACAGATAGAAAGGGTGCTAACACCTTCCCTTTCTATAATCTACCTCCCGAACCCAAGAAATATCTCAAAAAGGAATTTTTCTATGCTTTTGTCCTTTCCTTGTTGGATAAAATAAAAGACGGTGGCGACTCTTGCTCACCGTGACATTTTGCGAACACAAAACGCAAACGCGGACCAGCGTTCCAAAACAGTCAGTTCTCATTCCCACCTATCACATACTGCATCTGCAAAAATATGTTAGCAAAATAAAACACATGACCTGGGTATCGAAACCCATGTCCTTCGATCCTGCGTGCGCTGGGTCTTTTCAGGCTATATCTGTAGCAAGTGTTAGCAACAAAAAACATGATCTGGGTGCCAAACCCAAGCCCTTTGATTATATCTAGAATGACAAATCGAATGAAACAACAAATATGGATGTGTTATGTAAATACAAAGTTTGACATTTTACCCACTCTTATCGGTAGTTGGAACCTTCGATTTGGCACTTTCTGAATGTGGGTATCTTCGATCTGAGATTTCTGGGTGTGGATACTTTTGTTGAAGGGTTGCCTTGGCTTGGATTACTTATGAAAATGTTGACAACCTTTGGTGGGTTTGTGGGCAGCGTATCTCAAAATCCTCGTCCCCTTTTTTTTTGTTCGCCCCCCTTGGCACTGTATGCTTGCCCTTGTATTTATAGGAGTATGATGGTCCAGTAACGGCAAGAGACAACCAATTAAACAGGCCTTTAAAGCCATGAGACAAGAATCAGACATATTAAAAGATTTCCTTTTTGAAATATTCATGTCTCTTTGGAATCTTGAATGAACCTGGACACCTTTGATTTTTGAATGCCTTCAGGCCATGCTCTTCGATTGGTCTTGAGTTGCCTCCTTCGAATGGACTTCTTATGTACCCTTCGAATGGGCCTTCTGAATGCTTCTTCAAATGGACCTTTAGACGTTCTTCGACTAGACCCTTTGAATGTTTCTTCGAATGGACCTTTACATGTTCTTCGACTAGACCCTTTGAATGCTTCTTCGAATGGACCTTTACATGTTCTTCGACTAGACCCTTTGAATTATTCTTCGAATGGACCTTTACATGTTCTTCGACTAGACCCTTTGAATGCTTCTTCGAATGGACCTTTACATGTTCTTCTAATGAGTCATTTACATGTTCTTCGAATGAGTCATTTACATGTTCTTCGAATGAGCCTCTTGCCTGGTGTGCTGGCAAGTTGAGGGGCCTTTTCCTTTGTGAATTGAAACAAACTTGTAGGATATTCTTGCCTCGTGAGTCGAAGGTAAGCCTGAAGTAGTTAATGCATAGTCGAAGCATTGTGAGATTGACTTTATCGAAGGGGGTCCGGTGCTCAATCGAAGACTTGCGGACCAAATCTTGATCGAAGGGTTCCAAACACCTAATCGAAGCTTACTAATTAAAGCCTGATCGAAGAATGCCAAATGCCCAATCGAAGACTGATGAGTCAAGCCTGTATCGAAGGATTTTGGATACCCAATCGAAGACTTTTCCCATATGGCAATCGAAAGACACTTTGTTCATCTTCAAAAACTTTATTTTCGTTAGGCAAGTGTTTGTGACCAACCATGTAAGGGAAGACCTTTGAAAACATGAGAGGGAAAATTTTGGGGTACAACAGTAGGGCTTATGAGAAGGAACCTGGGTAGTAGGGTTACTTCGAAATGAAAGCCTGGATAGTAGGGCTTATGGGAAGGAACCTGGGTAGTAGGGTTACTTCGCTTGATCATGTAGATTAGTTGACCCGTTTAGTTTCGGGAACTGATTTTTCCGTTAGCTGTCTACAGATATGATATGTATAATTACTGGAATTGTTGGTGATAACTGTCTTTCCTAAAAAGACAATAGGGTTAATCATATGTGATGCATGAAATGCATTGTGAGATGATGTTCTCAAAATAAATGAGATTATGTTGTATGTGATATGTGTGTGCATGTCATGATGTATGAACATGAGATGTTATTTGTGACATATCTGAGTCTAGGAAAATAAATCCTTGACTGCTGCGGGAGAATATAGCATTTCTGATAGTTGTAGAGAATTGTGGTTCTTCTACTTCTGTTGGAGACGGTGAATGGAAATGACTGTGTCGGAGATTTGTTGTTTGTTGTTTGTGAATATTCTGCCAAGCAGAGACTTTGTTCGAGAATAGCTCTGCGGCGGAATGACTTTGGTTAAACTCTATTGGGGATTGAGCTTCTGTATCTAGAGAAACAAACTCTGCTTGGGGAGATAATAATTTATGATGATCCGCTCGCGATTATGAAATTAGGCCGGGGGATATAGATGTCAGGTTTATGGACGACCCGAGCTAGGGAGATTACTTCCCGTTTGAGAGAAATGACATCAATGCTTTGATTACCTTTACTCTGTGGAAGATACAGATGCTACGAGGTCATATGCGCTAATGATTATGTTTTAAGGCTGTCTCTGCCCCGATATCGGTTGGACAGAGTAACTGTCGGGTTTTGAGTTTTCTGGTTTTTGCCCCTATTTCTTAAGTTACAAGCAATTGTCTTTCCGTTTCTTATGTAAATATTTATGAGCAGTAACCATATTCAATGCATATGTCAAGAATAAATCATTGGACGTTTTTGCAAACAAAACAGAAAAGGACAAAAACTCATATATTTTTGTAAAAATGTCTTGTATTGATTTTCGAAGTTGACCTATAATAGGTGTTTTTGTACAAGGAGGTTGGAGCTCTGGTAAGAGAACGCCTCCGTAAGAATAGAAGTTATACAATATTATGTAAAAAGAAAATAGCAATGCACAACAATCCCATTGGGTTCCAATTCTGCTATTGCCGCTATGTCTTCGAGCGTCTCATCACTTTGCTGCTTGTCCGAAGCTGACTAGATTGATTGGTGTCGTTCGAGCTTGACAGTTGATACTGAGGTCAGATCGCAGGGTGACCCAATGGGACATAGTGATACGCTTTTCATCCCTAACTTTTGCATGGACCGCCCTTTCGGGTTTTCAGTCCACCAGGATACCCTTTTTGCCTAAGTCGCATTTTCAGGTTTTCGACTTGCCGAATGTACAAATTTTTTCATTTCCATCCCTTATTTTTGCCTAGGCCAGTCGACCTAGCGGGTCTTTTATCATGCGTAGTATCTTTTCACTATATCTGCATTGACAGGGTGAGGAAAGTCCTCACCGTCCATGGTGGTTAGAATCATGGCTCCACCCGAGAAAATGTTTTTAATCACAAATGGCCCTTCGTATGTGGGAGTCCATTTGCCCCTGGGGTCACCTTGCGGGAGTATGATGCGCTTGATCACTAGATCCCCGACTTGATACTCTTGGCATTTGACCTTCTTGTTGAAAGCCTTGATCATCCATTTTTGATACGTTTGACCATGACAGACAACGGTAAGTCTCTTCTCATCAATCAAATTCAGTTGATCAAGTCGAGTCTGGATCCAATCATCTTCATTCAGACCTGCATCCTTCATGATTCTCAGAGAAGCGATCTGGACCTCAATGGGTAGGACTGCCTCCATGCCATATACCAGAGAGTAGGGTGTTTCCCCTGTCAACATTTGTGCTGAGGTACGGTACCCATGCAGAGCAAATGGTAACATCTCATGCCAGTCTTTGTATGTCACAGTCATCTTCTGTACAATTTTCTTGATGTTCTTGTTAGCCTCTTCAACAACGCCATTCATCTTTGTCCGGTAGGGAGAAGAGTTATGATGTTGTATCTTGAACTGCTTACAGAGTTTGGTGATCATCGTGTTATTGAGATTCGTACCATTATCGGTGATATTTCTCTCTAGCACACCATACCGACAGATCAGGTTATGCTTGATAAACCGCGCCACAACATTCTTGGTAACAGTAGCAAAAGAGGCTACCTCAACCCATTTCGTGAAGTAATCGATGGCCACCAGGATGAAGCGATGCCCATTGGAGGCGGTGGGCCGGATTTCTATGATCATGTCAATGCCCCATGGTGATCGGTGGATCTGGAACTGACTGTTTTAAATCTGGTTTTGCGAAATGTCGCGGTAAGCAAGAGTCGCCACCGTCTTTTATTTTCTCCAACATGGAAAGGACAAAAGCACAGAAAAATTCCTTATTGAGATTGCTCTCGGTTCGGGAGGTAGATTATAGAAAGGGAAGGTGTTAGCACCCTTTCTATCCATGGTTATCCATGGGCTCTTAGATACTTGCTCATTGTGTTTTCAAAATGTTTGTTTGCTTTTTAAGGTGAGTGGGTTTTGAAAAAGTTTCGTTTGAAAAATCTCTAAGTAACTCTTGTATCTGTCCTCAAGAGTGTATGAAAAATTTGTTTGAAAACTTTTAGAAAGTGTAGGTGTGAAAAGTATTTTGTTTGTTTTTGAAAAGAGCAAGTATCTATGAGAATCTACCTACCCTAAGGAATTCGTCTGTGTAAATGTCCTTTAAAGTAGTGCCATCCCACCATTGAAAGGTAGGTAGCACCACCGTTGGAGGTGTTCGGGTCAATTCGAGGTTCGGGACATGGTGATCACCAGAGCAATGGGAAGACACCTTAGAAGCTACCCTCATGCCAGGTTCCCGGATCATGAGGACTTACTAAGACATCCTCTACTCGACGATCACCTTTCGAGGTAAGGCAACAGTGAGGCGTACCCTAGGGGTGGTGTGTGAATTGTGTGTCATTTTCAGTTTATTGTTTGTCTTGTCATGCATTGGTGATCTACGTTTCGATTTTATTTTTGGGCATTCATTCTTTCATGTTATTGTTTAACAGTTAAAGATGCGGGAATTTAAAGTGCGGAAAATAAAAGTCCTACGCTATTACAAGGCGCGGGTCTACATCGCCAAATTAAATAAAGACCCGATTTGAATAAGTAAAATGCGGAAGGTAAATATCCTAATTATCTATTACAAGGCCTTGGGGCAAATACATTATATCCACAAAAGAAATAAAATAAATGTGCGAAAAGAAATAAGAATCGAGTGCGAGGGCGTTGGACCCTTTAAGGAATTGAATTGAAATTATTAAATTAAATTAAATAAAAGGAAATAAATTGTTTTTTTATGTTTTTTTTGTATTTATGACATTAAAAAAAATTAAATTAATTAAAAGTCAAATAATTAATTCTAATTCTAATGTTTTTTAATTTATTAAAGAAAATGCATTAAAGTTAAAACCTAGAATAAAAACTAATTAATTATAAAATTTATTTACAAAAATTAATGATTGATGATAAAAATATTTAATTAAACAAAAGATAAAAAAGGGATTAAAGATCTATTTTTATTATTTTTTGGTTTATTGTGAAAAAAAAGAATTAAATTATAACCTAGGATTAAATCTAAATTAATTATGGAATTTAATTACAAAATTAATACTAAAATAAAATTATTGTTTTTTATTATCTTTTCTGATTTTTTGGTATTTTTAAAAATATTAATTAATTAAAAGAAAGCAACAATAAAAATAATAAAAAAAGAAACAAAGAAAATAAAGAAGATTGCAAAAAAGAACCTAAAGGGGTGAAGCCCCTAATTTGGAGGTTTGGATTGAGAAATCTGGCCCAATAAGCTATTGATCTGTTTGACTTTCCAGATGGTGTGCTGCAGCGTTGACTAGGCCTTATGTTGTTCTTTATATCTATGCCTTTGATTTGATCCCAGTGGACGCGTGGACATTGGATTCTGAGGGTGCATGATGGTATTCATCATTGATGCTGCATGCGAACGTGAACTGGAAAATAATATGGAAAGAAAGTGAGGACCTGGGTCTCGAACCCAGGTCATGAGGATTGCCAATACCTACACCTGCCACTGGACCACTATCACGCATTTGTTAAATAAATAAACAACAATTACTATAATATGAAACAACGCATTAGTGGGTTTCTGCGTGCGAAATTTAAAAGGACCAACCAACACACGCCATGCATTCATCTTCTTCGCCATCCCTGTAACATAAAACATGAGGCAACGGTTTCTTATGCGTTTTCTTAGGCCAGCTATTGAAAAATAGCGATTAGCCCTCAGACGCTCATAAATTGAGCGCGAGGGTTGGTCCTTGTTCGTCCAAATGCGTTGATTCTGATGGTGGTACTGTGGCTCCCTAATTTTGCCTCCTCTTAAAACCCCTAATTCAAATCCCTGCAAACCCTAAAAAGCAACAATGGCATATTTGTGTACAAGGCATAAAAACATGATTAAACAACATGGTAAGTATCAGGATGCATCATTGAACAAGAATACATAAATTAAATGTCATGGAAATGCCTCAAAATTAAGGTACGAGTATGCAACTTTATGAGAAAAATTTGGATTCTGTACAGTGTTTCAAGAGGTTATCTTTGATGTTTGTGATTGGAATACGTCCTACAATGCTTGAGGAAGCTAATGGGATGGGAATTTTGGCTTGAAAACACCTCCAACTGAGTTTTCAGATTTGAGATTTTTTGTGAAAAGTGTGAGTTTGTACTTTGAGTTCTGGCGCAGCTTAGTGTGTAAAATGGTTTGTCCTCACTTGTATATCTCTTAGGCCATGTGTATGAATGATAGTTATGGCCAATAAAGCCTTGCTTTGATGATTTGGATTTTCACATAAACCACCATTATCAACTTTCCATTTTGAGTCCATTTTTAAATTTTTGCCTTGTTTACTCCCTTGCACGAATTTTGGTAGGCACATAATGGTGTTTCAAGGCTAGTAAAAACCAAATATTCCCTTTTAAATCAATTTTTGAATTTCTTTTGATTTTAAAAGATTTAAAATTAATTAAATCCAATAAAATCAATAAAAAATGAAAAAATTAATAAAAAAATCTGAAATAAAAGGTGGGACACGTGGGAGGCATGGCCAAGTTAATTCAAGTGGAAAAAGTGGGCCCCTTTTGTCAAAAATGAGATTTCAAGGATAAATGATTTTGGCCATTTCACAAAAATTTCCCAACTTCTCCAATGCATAACTTGCTCAATTTTTAAGATTTGCTCATGTTCTTGGACATTTTGGAAAGGTTTTTGAGTCCTCTAACCAATGCCTTTGGTCCAATGTCATTTTGATTTACCAATATCAAGTTATGGCCTTTGACTTAAAGTCCCTTTTTGTTGACTTTTGAAAATGACCTATAATGTTGAAATTGATAACTTTTTGTGAGAGCATTTCTTGGACTTGAAGTATGAAGATGAGTTGTAGGAAATGTCTTTCTCTTCAAAATGAGCTTTGGATGGAATTTTTCTGATAATCCATGTGAAAGTTATGCCTTGGTCAATTTCAGTTGACTTTTCCAACTGTCCAAAAATAGAAACTTTTGCATCTTGATGATTTCTGAGCCAAGTTTTGAGAATCATGATCAAGCATTGATCAAATGATGTTTGTGGCTTCAAAATGAGATGTTGACCAAAAATTTGAACTTTTGACTGCCAAATGACCATTTTGCCCCTACAGTTGACTGTAGTGCAGTTAGGGTTTTGACTGTGCAATTTTGTGCTGAAAGTCTTGAAACTTGACATGTAGGTGCTTGACAATGTTTATGTGCATGGGAGACTTGATTGAGCCCTTGAAAACTTCAGCTTCCTTGTGAGAACCAAAACCCTAGTTTGACTGGCTTCAGGAGGATGGTTGACTGTGTAGCCTTTGAGTAGACTTGAACCAATTGTGGATGATTCTTGTCAAAACTTTGAATGTTATGGGAGGGAAAATTTTGGGGTACAACACCCCACATTACAAAGGACCACGGAGTTATCAAGACATTCAAGGGAAATGGAGGCATATGCACTTTATCAGCATAAATTTGGCATTTATGACAAGTTCGGGAGTGTTGATAACAATCGGCTTCCATAGTGGACCAATAGGATCCTGCCCGTAGGATCTTTTTAGCCATGGTATGTCCACTGGAATAGGTTCCAAAGGTACCTTCATGTAGATCTGTCATGATTCTCTCTGCTTCGCTCTTGTCTACACACCGTAGTAAGGTAGAGTCATGGTTGCACTTGTAGAGGACTCCATTACTAAGGAAGAATTTCGCAGCGAACCTTCTCAGAAACTTCTTATCATTGACAGACGCCCCCTCGGGATACTCTTGAGTCTCGAGATACTTCTTTACCTCATGAGACTAGGGTTTGTTTACCACCTCTTTAGTATCAATCTCACAGCAGTGCGCTGGTTCATCCAACCTTTCAATGGTGATTCGGGGAGCTTCGTTGTCCCACCTAACTTTGAACATAGAAGACATGGTAGCTAGCGCATCCGCTAACTGATTCTCCTCTCATGGGAAATGTTCAAAAGTTACCTCCTCAAAGTGTGGGAGCAATGTTAGTACGTGCTTTTTGTATGGGATGAGATTCAGATGCTTCGTATCCCATTCGCCTCTGATCTGACTTATCACCAAGGCTGAACCCCCAAAGACATTTAGGAACTTGATTCTGAGGTCAATAGCGGCTTTGAGACCCATGATGTAGGCTTCATACTCCACCATGTTATTAGTGCAGTTGAAAGATAATCGGGCAGTGAAAGGAGTGTGACAGCCCTTAGGGGATATGATTGCAGCGCCAATTCCATTACCGAGTGCGTTCGAAGCTCCATCAAAAACCATAGTCCATCGGGATCCTTTCTCAGGTCCTTCATCCGGTCCATGTCCTTCGTAGTCAGTCACCAGCATAATATTCTCATCCAGGAACTCAAAATTCATGGACTGGTAATCATCCACGGCCTGATGAGCCAAATGATCAGCCAATACACTCCCCTTGATTACTTTCTGGGTTGTATATTGTATATCGTATTCAGTTAAGATCATCTGCCATCTCGCTATTCTTCCGGAGAGTGCGGGATTCTCGAAGATGTATTTGATTGGATCCATCTTAGATATCAACAAAGTAGTGTGGGTCAACATATATTGTCTCAGCCGGCGAGCACCCCATGCCAAAGCGCAGCAAGTTTTCTCGAGCAATGAGTATCTTGTCTCACAGTCGGTAAACTTTTTACTAAGGTAGTATATTGCGTGCTCTTTTCGACCAGACTCGTCATGCTGCCCCAACACACACCCCATTGAATTGTCTAGCACTGTTAAGTATAATATCAAAGGTCTTCCTTCAACTGGAGGCATCAGAATTGGAGGTTCTTGAAGATATTCTTTGATCCTTTCGAAAGCAGTCTGGCATTCGTCATTCCACTTTACCACTTGATCTTTCTTTAGAAGCTTGAAGATGGGCTCACAAGTAGCAGTCAGGTGTGAAATGAACCTGGAGATATAATTCAAGCGTCCCAAGAAACCTCTAACTTCCTTCTCAGTACGGGGATCCGACATCTCTTGTATGGCCTTTACCTTTGCGGGGTCTACCTGAATACCTCTGTCACTGACGATGAAACCCAGAAGCTTACCAGACCTTACTCCGAAGGTGCACTTGTTCAGATTCAACCTCAGCCTGTATGTATTCAACCTGTCGAACAACTTTTGTAGATGATCGAGATGTTCCTCTTCGGTTTGAAACCTGGCTATCATGTCATCAACATAAACCTCGATCTCATGGTGAATCATATCGTGGAACAAAACGACCATGGCTCGCTGATAGGTTTCCCCAGCATTCTTCAACCCAAAAGGCATCACCTTGTAACAGAAGGTGCCCCACTGTGTGACGAAGGTCGTCTTCTCCATGTCTTCAGGAGCCATCTTGATCTGGTTGTAGCCAGAGAAACCATCCATGAAGGAGAAGATTTTGTGTTGCACGGTGTTGTCAACCAGAACATCAATGTGGGGAAGCGGGAAGTCATCCTTGGGGCTTGCCCTATTCAGATCTCTATAATCCATACACATATGTACCTTACCATCCTTCTTAGGTACCGGAACTACGTTAGCAACCCACTGTGGATAGGAGGTGATAACTAAGAACCCCGCGTCGAACTGCTTCATGTCCTCTGCCCTGATCTTCTCTGACATTTCAGGTTGCATACAGCGGACCTTCTGTTTAACCGGAGGACAATCCTCTTTAGTTGGCAAACGGTGTACCACGATGTCAGTGTCTAACCCAGGCATGTCTTCATATGACCAGGCAAAAATCTCAACGTAGTCGTGCAACATCTGTATCAACCACTGTCTAATCTTAGCTTCCAAATTTGCACCGATCTTGACTTCTTTTTTGTCCACCTCTATGCCCAAGTTTATTGTCTCAACTGGCTCTTCATGAGGCTGTATAGCCCTCTCTTCCTGTTGTAATAGTCTAGCTAGTTCTCCAGGCACCTCACAATCGTTCTCACCTTCGTCCTTGGCTCGGTTGATCGGATTTTCAAAGTCATAACTGGAAGTAGAAAAATTGTTATCAATGGGATCCATAGTGGATATGGATCTGCAGTTTGATACGTGAGTGTGTGTAAGAGCATAGCCGTATTAATAAAGTAAAATCAGAAAAGAAAAAAAACAGAGAACGCAAAATTTGTATGTAAGGAACGTCCAATGCTTTATTGATGACATGTGAAATGACATATAATTACCCTCACAGATGGAACCGTTGCGCCTCGGGTAAAGTACAAGGCCAAAAAGTTTAAAAATTGTTCATTACAAATTCAGAACACAAGTAAGACAATTACTGCAGAATAAAAGAAACTGGAATAAAATCTCTAGCCGTCCAGTTATTCGGTCCACCGTTGGTAGTCGCGTAGATCTAGCTGTCAATGTCAGGGTCTTCCTCATTGTCTTTAATAGCGTTGACCTCAATATTACTGATGCGTAGGGGAGGTCCTCCAGCCCGAGCGCGCCGAACAGCCCTTTGAGCCCCTGAAGTAAAGCCCAAACCAAATTTGTCAGTTTTATGAGTAAAATCAGGGAGCCGCCCCCAATTGGTACACCCACCTTCTTTAACCATTGTTCTGGCGTCCTTGAGAGAAGCCATCTTCAAAGGAAGTTTGGTACTGGTGGTAGTTTCGGTCGACGCTAAAATCTGGGGAACCTCTTCAAAGTTTTGACAAGGGGTCTCTATGAATTCTCCATCCATCTCCACATACCTGAAGGAGTTCAGGTGGCTCACCATATACTCCTCTTCGCCATGCACAATTACTATCTTCCCCTTCACCGGATACTTCAACATTTGGTGTAGTGTAGAAGTAACAGCCCCAGCTTCATGGATCATGTGATACGGTGGGAGAACTGACTTGAGATTTTGCGTTTTATCGCAAATGTCACGGTTAGCAAGAGTCGCCACCGACGTTTCTTTTATCCAAAAGGAAAGGTGAAAAAGCACATGAAAGACCTTTAGAGATGTTTCTTGGGTTCAGGGGGTAGATTATGAAAAGGGAAGGTATTAGCACCCTTTTCATCCATGGTTTTCCTTGGGCTCTTAGTTACTCGTTTAGATCACTTGCTTTTGTTTGAATGTGCTTTGTGATGTGATTTTTGAAAGTATTTTGAAAATGGAACTTCGTAATAAGAATGCCTACAAAGTGTTTGTTTCGAAAATAGTTCAAAAAGTATGTTTGTGAGAAAAAATAGTTTTTGTTGTGAGCAAGTGAGTAACTAAGAGCGAATCTACCTACTCAAAAGGTCTTAAATGTGCTTTTCCTCCTTCTTTAGATGTGGCTATCTTACCATTGTTTTGGTAAGAAGCCCCATCTTTGGATGTGAAGGGACGGGTGTTAGGACGTTTTTATAGTCATAGAAGGCAACATATGGGGCGTTTTAGCAATGTCATTTTAGGGACTAGATTGTTTACCGAAGGCAACATCGAGGGTCATCGAGAGACTACGATCTTTTATCAAAGGGTCTTTGCTAAACCGCCCATGCTCGAGGATCATGACTATTTTCCGAAAAAGGCGACAAAGTGAGATTGTCTTAGAGGTGTTAGTGTGCGAGTGTGTTAGTTTGCATTCATTTTGTCTTGTATTTGAAGTGTTATCTATTTGCTGATTTTAGATTGCCATGCATCCTATTTACTAGTAATACATGAAAAGCAAGTAAAATGCGGAAAGTAAGATCTAAGCTATTACATCATTTTAGGGGGATGGGGGTACAAATTTACAATAGGGATGAGGTAGAGACTAAAATATTACAACTATATCGAACAATAACGAAGATAATATAAAAATAGTGCAAAATATAGGAAGAAAAGCATTTTGAACCACTATGTGTCGACCCATGCTGCTATGCATCGACACATAGCTTTTCCTTGCTCCTGTAAAACAAAAATAACTCAGTATGAGTCGACATGTAATGGGATGTGTCGACTCATGCACCCTTCTTGTGTCGACGTGAAACGCGTATGTATCGACTCATAAGCC
This sequence comes from Vicia faba, assembly GCA_948472305.1. NCBI lineage: Eukaryota > Viridiplantae > Streptophyta > Magnoliopsida > Fabales > Fabaceae > Vicia > Vicia faba. The sequence continues at coordinate 736,354,798 of OX451740.1, read as the reverse complement.
CTTCTAGCTTCTGCTCTGTGACCTGAACTCAGTATGGATCGACGCATGAGGGTTATGTGTCGACTCATACCTTGTTCTTTCACTAGGATGGGTTGATACATGATGGTATGTGTCGATGCAAGCTGCATTTTCCTGCCTTAAACATTGTTTCACTGATTGTACAGGTTAGTTTATAGCATATAATGAATAAGCATGAACAACAAATGATTGAATAAGCCTAAACAAGGTGCAAATGGCTAGTTCAAAAAGATATTAAAGTGCTACATCTAATCTTCAAAATAAACAAATCATTATTGATGTATGATGAGTTATCAAGTTAAGAAGAGTTACCTCTGGACTGTACTGTCTGTTCTGAATCTGAATGTTTTTCCAAATGTGATGAGGATCTCAATGAATCTCCAGAAAGCTACTCCGGACTGTTGAAACTAAGTTGGACTGTACTGTAATGTTTTTTGTGTTTTGAGGATAGGGATGAATAGCACTACAGGGGCTGTTTTTTGGATATGTTTGGACAATCTTTGAGGAAGAGTTTGTATGGTAGAGCAATGAGTTGGGTTTCTGTTTTGAACAAGAGTCGTTTTGGTTTTGAAAATGAGTCAAAGTTGTACAGAATATTGTTTTTCTGCTCAACAAAACTCTCTATCTTTTCTCTAGAAAATCTTTTTTCTCTTCAAAGTCCAACCTTTGTCTTATGAGACAGTCCTCTTTTGTAGACCCCTTGACTGTGGTTTAGGGGGGAAAACAAATAATTTATTTGAATTGTTTTGGTATACTGCTTTGATACTTTCTGCACCCAATTTTCTTTTGCCATTTTGGTGTAATTTGGGGGCTGTCATGGTGCAGGCTTGAGCTGATTGCATAAAGCAGTTTTTGACTGTATTGGACAACATGCATACTTAGGATGTAACATGGCACAAGCTTCCTTGCAGGGCAACATAGGGTGTTGTGGCAATGTGATATATCCTATTTTCTTCAATCTTGGACAACATAGTTGTAGCATGTGATATATCATATTTTCTTCAACTTTGGACAGCATAGTTTGTAGCATGTCACAAATTTAGTCTTGTGCACATTATGCCATAGGCAAAAATATTGTGACAAGGTTTTAATCAAGACATAGTTTTAGAATTTGTAATTTTGCAAAATGTCACTTTGTAATAACTTGAATTACTTGCATCATCTTGAATTATTTGGAGTTGTAGTAAGATGCCATGAAGCAGATGAAATTAACCAAGTATAGAAAATACTTAGAAAAACCTCAAAGTCTTGCAAAGTTGGATTTTTTATTCTTTTGATTTTTGATGATCAAACTTCACTTTTTGGATGTCTTGACATAATATGATTTTTAGGACTCAAATTTGATCAAAAAGTCAAAGTTTGACTTTTTTAGCATCTGGTTGACTTTTTTAGCAGAAACTCCAATTTTGCTCATTTTGCCCCCTTTTGACAATTTGGATGATTCTTCTTAGAAAATGTGGTTGAGGCTTGAAACTTGACTGAAGTAATTTCTAAGAATCCTTGCGACAGGAGAGGGAAAATTTTGGGGTACAACAGCTGCCCCTGTTCAATCTTCTTAAACCTGAATAGTTAGACTGGCATGTTTTTCCAGTCGTGACTCGAAGGTGGAAGATGATTGGACACTAGAGTGCCCGGAAATTTGCACTCAGTGATGTGATGGTTGGGGGAATGGGCTTAGAGATGCCATTTGGGGAGATGATAGAAAGTTGTTGGAGATGGGCTTAAAGATGCCATCCAAAAGCGATCGCTTGCATGGTAATTTGTAAGCTAAAAGAGTGAGCATCAGAACGGCGTCCGTGTCTGGAGCGTATCTGAACTGTATCTGAAAGTTGAATTTGAACTGTATCTGAATGAGTATCAGAATGACGTCCATGTCTGGAGCGTATCTGAACTGTATCTGAATGAGTATTAGAATGGCGTCTGTGTCTGGAGCGTATCTGAACTGTATCTGAATGAATATCAGAATGGTGTCCGTGTCTGGAGCGTATCTGAACTGTATCTGAATGAGTATCAGAACAAGGTCCGTGTCTGGAGCGTATCTGAATTGTATCTGATTGAGTAACAGAATGGTTTCCGTGTTTGGGGCGTATCTGGACTGTATCATGAACTTGAAATCTGAATGAGTATCAGAATGGCTTCCGTGTTTGGAGCGTATCCATTCTGTGTGTGAATGGGTATCAGAATGGCTTCCGTGTCTGGAGCGTATATGAACTGTATCTGAATGAGTAACAGAATGGCTTCCGTGTCTGGGGCGAATCTGGACTGTATCATGAACTTGAAATCTGAATAAGTGTCAGAATGGCATCTGTGTCTGGAGCGTATCTGAAATGTATCATGATTGCATATTGTTAGCGGTAGCTTATTAATCTTATCCTGAAAAGGGTAAAATGTTAGCTGAAACACAAAGTTATGTTGCATGAAATGTATGATGCAATATATGTGTTTTTATCAATGTTTATGATATGTGGATGTAATGTATGCGCATGTAAGCTGATTCGCTGTATTGCTGAGGAAAATAAATCCCTGACTGCTGCTGAGGATATGTGGATTGTTCATGTCTTGAAGTTGGAATAATTGACAAAAAATCTGTTGTGAGCAATGCCACATACTGCTTGAGTAATCTGCTTGGGGAATCCAGAGAATTTTGATGACTTCTACTGGGGATTTAACAATGGGAATCTTCGTTCTGTTGGGGAGCAAAGAAAAACTCTGTGGGGAAAAAAGCTTATTCCTGTTTGGGAAAAAGTTTAGGAGTTTCGGTCATCTGCCACTCTACCGGGGAGTTATCCTAGGCTGGGGAGCGTCAGAAGTTAGCTGTTATCCGGTTGATTTTCAGGCTTCAAGACAACTTGTTGGGGAACTTGGAGAAACTGGATGGTTTCCACCAGGGATTAATAGTTTGAAGTTTCAGCTCTGTTGGGGATCTTAATGACGTACTGTAGGGATTGCTCCTGGAATAGCCTAAAGACGTTTTCCTATACTTTCGACCTGTCAGTAATCGTTCTTTTCCATTTTGTTTATTTGTAAACAATAATTATGTTCAAATGCATATGTTCATTAATGAATCATTGGATGTTTTTGCAAATAAAACACAAGTGTAAAAGAAAAGGACGAATAGTTTTCTGTACTTTAAAGAGATATCTTTGTATTCACTTTGAATAAGTATTATGTACAAAGGAGACAGACATCCTAGTAAGAGGATGGTGTCATAAAAGTAAGAATAAATTTATACAAAGAAAGATAGTTATGTGTGATAATCCCATGGGGTTCCCATTTTGCTATAGCCTTCATATCTCCGAATATCTTGTCTATTCATTGCTTCGTCTGAAGATGATTGAATTGATCAGAAGCTCCGAGTTTGTCATTGAAGAGATTGTCCTCAAAGTGATCCGACGAGACATAGTCATACGCTTTAATTCCCTAACTTTTGCTTGGACTTCCCTTTTGGGTTTTCATTCCACCGGGAAACCCTTTTTTTCCCAAGTCGCCCTTTCGGGTTTTCAACTTGTCGGGTGTACATATTTTTTTTTAATTTTATCCCTGATTTTTTCCCGAACCTTTTGGTTCGCCGGGATGCCCTTGTTTTGCCTAGGTGTATCAACCTAGTGGGTCTCTTATGCGTAGTATCTTTTGACTATGTATACGTTCGCAGGGTGTGGCAGGTTGTCACCGTCCATGGTGGTTAAGATCATTGCTCCATCGGAAAAGATATTCTTGATTACAAATGGTCCCTCATAGGTAGGAGTCCATTTTCCCCTGGGATCACTTTGTGGCAAGATGATGCGCTTGATCACCAGATCTCCAACTTGATATACTTGGCGTCTGACTTCCTTGTTGAAAGCCTTGATCATCCGTTTTTGATACATATGACCATGTCAAACAACAGTAAGTCTCTTTTCATCAATTAAGTTCAGTTGATCAAGTCGGATCTGGGTCCAATCGTCTTCAGTCAAACCTGCATCTTTCATAATTCTCAAAGAGGGGATTTGAACCTCAATAGGCAAGACAACCTCCATGCCATAAACCAAAGAATAGGGTGTTTCCTCAGTCGATGTGCGAGTCGTGGTACGGTACCCATGGAGAGAAAACGGTAGCATCTCATGCTAGTCTTTGTAGGTGTCTGTCATCTTCTGTATGATCTTTTTAATGTTTTTATTAGTAGCTTTGACTGCACCATTCATCTTTGGTCGATAGGGGGATGAATTGTGATGTTGAATCTTGAACTGCTCGCACAAGGCGGTGATCATAGTATTATTAAGGTTTGTACCATTATCAGTGATTATCCTTTCTGGGATACCGTATCGGCAAATAAGATTCTGCTTGATGAAGCGGGCAACAACATTCTTAGTAACGGATGCGAAGGAGGCTGCTTCAACCCACTTTGTCAAATAGTCAATGGCCACTAGAATGAAGCGGTGTCCATTGGAGGTTGTAGGCTTAATATCCCCAATCATATCGATTCCCCACATAGCGAAGGGCCAAGGAGCTGTTAAGACATTTAGAGGAACCGGAGGCACGTGCACCTTGTCTGCATAGATTTGACACTTATGACAGGTCCGGGAGTGTCGATAGCAGTCTGCTTCCATGGTAGACCAATAATAGCCTGCCCGTAGAATTTTCTTCTCCATCGTATACCCACTAGAGTGAGTGTCAAATGTACCTTCATGTAATTTAGCCATAATCTTTTCAGCTTCAATCTTATCCATACAACGGAGCAGAATAGAATCATGATTATGTTTGTACAGGATGCCATTACTTAGGAAGAACTTAGCGGAGAATCTCCTTAGGAACTTTTTATCATTGATTGAAGCTCCTTCTAGATATTCTTGAGCCTCGAGATACCTTTTGGCTTCATGAAACCAAGGCTGGTCCACTACTTCTTCAGCATTAATCTCGTGACAGTGTGTTGGTTTGTCCATTCATTTAACGGTGATCTGGGGAGCCTTGTTATCCCAATTAAGTTTAAACATAAATGAAATTGTGGCTAGAGCATATGCTAGTTGATTTTCTTCTCGCGGGAAATGCTCGAAGGTAATCTGCTCGAAATGTGGTAACAATGTCAAAACATGTGATTTGTAAGGGATAAGGTTTGGGTGCTTAGTATCCCATTCTCCTTTGATCTGACTGATAACCAAAGCTGAATCTCCGAATACATCTAAAGATTTGATTCCCAAGTCTATGGAAGCTTTGAGACCAAAGATGCACGCTTCGTATTCTGCCATGTTTTTCGTACAGTTGAAGCAAAGTCTGGCAGTAAAGGGAGTATGGCACCCTTCCGGAGATATGAGTACAACGCCAATACCATTACCAAGTGCATTGGATGCCCCATCAAAGAACAGGGTCCATCGGGATCCTTGTCCAGGTCCTTCATATGGTCTGATTTCTTTACAGTTGTCTAATGTCATGATGTCTTCGTCCGGGAATTCAAACTTCATGGACTGATAATCCTCTACAGCTTGATGAGCAAGATGATCAGCTAGCACGCTGCCCTTTATAGATTTTTGGGTCGTGTACTGTATGTCATACTCTGTTAGGATCATCTGCCATCTAGCTATCCTTCCAGACAAAGCAGGCTTCTCAAAGATGTACTTTATCGGATCCATCTTAGATATCAGCAAAGTGGTATGAGTCAACATATACTGTCTTAGCCGGCGAGCAGCCCATACCAGAGCGTAACAAGTTTTCTTGAGCACTGAATATCTGGTTTCACAATCGGTAAACTTTTTGCTCAGGTAGTAAATAGCGTGCTCTTTTTGGCCAGACTCGTCATGCTGCCCCAATACACACCCCATTGAGTTCTCTAAAACGGCCAGATACATGATTAGTGGCCTTCCCTCGACTGGTGGCATCAAGACAGGAGGCTCTTGTAAATACTCTTTGATTTTGTCAAAAGCAATATGACATTCACCATTCCATCTGAATACTTGATCTTTCTTCAACAGTTTGAAGATTGGTTCACAAGTAGATGTTAGGTGAGAAATGAATCTGGCAATATAGTTCAGGCGTCCCAAGAATCCTCTTACTTCCTTCTCAGTGTGAGGAGCAGGCATTTCTTATATTGCTTTAACCTTGGCAGGATCAACTTCGATGCCTTTGTTGCTGACAATGAAACCTAAGAGTTTACCGGACCGAACTCCGAATGTGCACTTGTTCGGGTTTAACCTTAGTTTGTACTCCTTCAATCTCACAAACAGCTTTTGCAAGTGATCAAGGTGTTCCTCTTCAGTTTTTGATCGGGCTATCATGTCATCTACGTAGACCTCTATCTCATGATGTATCATATCATGAAACAAAGGTACCATGGCGCGTTGATAGGTTGCCCCGACATTCTTCAGTCTGAATGGCATCACTTTGTAGCAGAACATCCCCCACTGTGTGACAAATGTAGTTTTCTCCATGTCCTCAGGTGCCATTTTGATCTGGTTATATCCTGAGAATCCGTCCATGAAATAAAATACTTTATGTCGGGCCGTATTATCAACCAGGATGTCGATGTGTGGAAGTGGAAAATCATCTTTAGGGTTGTCCCTGTTTAAATCTCTATAATCCACACACATCCTTACTTTGCCGTCTTTTTTAGGCACAGGAACAATGTTGGCAACCCATTGAGGATATGAAGTAACAGCCAGAAGTCCAGCATTGAACGGCTTCATGACTTCCGCTTTGATCTTCTCTGACATGTCAGGTCTCATGCGGAGGACTTTTTGTTTCACTGGTGGACAATCTTCTCTTGTGGGTAGACGATGTACCACAATGTTTGTATCAAGTCCCGACATGTCTTTGTATGACCAGGCAAAGATCTCAACATAATCATGCAATAGCTGGATTAGGCGCTCCTTGACGCTCGACTCTAAATTGACACCCACTTTGATTTCCTTTTTATCTTCCTCGGTACCCAAATTGATTGTATCCAACAGCTCCTCATGAGGCTGAATAGCCCTTTCCTCTTGTTCTAGTAGTCTGGCCAATTCCTCAGGCACCTCACAATCTTTCTCACCTTCATATTCGGCTTGGTAGATCAGATCTTCAGAGTCACTGAAGGCTATAGCAGTATCGTTACCCATGGGATCCGAAATGGAGGGGTACCTGCATTTGTGAGTGTGGGTGTGTGTAAGGGTATAGCCATCTTTAAACAATAAAATGTAAAAGAAAGACAATGAGCACAAAGGTTTATATGTAAAAAGCGTCCATGATTAATTGAATGTCATATGAAGATAAAATAAAAACCCTTACAAATGGACCATTGTGCCTCGAGTAAGACACAAGGTTTTTAAAGTGTGAATTGTTTGTGAATATTACAAGTACAACATAAATGTAAAGGATAAATTACTGGGAGATGAAAGTTATTGGGACAAAGTCTCTGGCTTCCCAGTTACGAAGTCCTCCATTGACAGTATGAAATATCCAATCTTCCAAGCTGCCATCCTCTTCATTGTCTTCTACTGCATTGACCCCTTGGTTACTAATCTTCACAGGTGGCCCTCCGGCACGGGCACGGCGCACAGCCTTCTGAGTAGTTGAAGTAAACCCCAAGCCAAACTGGTCTGATTTGTACGGAATGTCTGGAAGTTGCCCCCAGATGGTGCATCCACCCTCTTCCACTACTGCCTTTGCATCCTTTAGAGATGACATCCGAAGTGGAGGTCTTGTGATCTTAGGAATCGAGGATACCGCCTTGGTCGCCGCTACTCCTTGAGAGACTTCTTCAAAATGTTGGAAAGGGGTTTCAATGAACTCGCCATCCAATTCCACATATCGGAAAGAATTCAGATGACTAATCATGTACTCCTCCTCCCCATGAACAGTTATGATCTTTCCTTGGACCGGGTACTTCAGCATTTGATGTAATGTGGAGGTGACAGCACTGGCATTGTGGATCCAGGGGCGTCCTAACAGACAGGAATAAGAAGGACGGATATCCATCACATAGAAAGATGAGTTGAAAATTTGAGTTCCCACCTTTATTGGGATGTCCACCTCCCCGTGGACCATCCTCTTTGAACCATCAAATGCTCTCACCACTATGTTACTGGGTTTTAAAGTCAGCCCTTCGCAATCTAATTTATCAAGGGCTTTCTTCGGTAAGACGTTTAAAGATGATCCCGTGTCCACCAAGACATGGGCTAGGGTTGTTCCGCTACACTCCACTGAGACATGTAATGCCTCGTTGTGTTTTCTCCCTCTGGGTGTTAAATCAGCATCGGAGAAACCCAAGCCATTATCAGCTGTCAAACTGGCCACACAATCTTGGAACTGGTTAGCAGACGTCTCTTGTGGCACATGAGCTGTATTCAGAAATTTTACCAGAGCTTTCGCGTGTGCCTCAGAGCACAGCACCAGAGCTAGCATAGATATTTTTGAAGGGGTTTGCCCTAACTGTTCAACCACATCATAATCACTCTTCTTTATTATCCTCGGGATTTCTTCCATCTCCTTCTTAGATGTTTCAGGAATAGCTAGTGATTGAGCCTTCGTCCAGACAGGCTCCTCTTGAATGCTTTTTCCTTTATTCTTAGTAGTGGAAGTAAGGATAGGGATTGTGTTGTCTTTGTCGGTAGATACGCTTGTAGGTATAATCACTGGTACAGAGGTAATCTCTGGAACGGCCACGGGTCCAAAGACTGCCTTTGGAGGGGCAATCTCTGGAGAGAAGATTCTACCACTGCGGGTAATCTTGCTAGTTCCGGCAATATTGCTAATGTTGGAATTGTCCTCTTCGGAGCTCTCTTCTTCGATAGTCAGTTCATCTTGTTTAATACCATGATAGTAGATTTCTCCACCGTAATTCCATGGTACTGTTTTATCTGATTTGTACGGGACCGGCCCGGGCATTATAATCTTAAGTGGTGTAGTCTTTGAAGCAGGTGTAATCCTAACGGGTTTTTTAGGGGCCCTGGAAGGATTAGCGTAGATGGTTATAATTGAAACTTCTTTAACTGGAATGGGTGAAACAGGAGCATTCTCAAACAGAATTTCCCGGTTATCAATCAGTTGTTGGATACCCTTTTTTAACAGAGGACAATCAAATGATGAGGATAGGCAAACATGGCAATCTTTGTCACAACCTGGGAATATACCAGCTTTCAACAAATTCAACTTAATAATCGGGAGCGGAGTCAACAGTTCATCCACGGTAGCAACAAACAAATCTTCTTCAATAGCGTTGGCATTGTGACCATTCCTAGGCATCAGAGTGGAAATAACATTTGGTTTCTCAGGCGTATCAAACTCAACTTCCTTCACATCTATCAGGTCTTGAATTTTGTTCTTCAGAGCCCAACAATTGTTAGTGTCGTGCCCTGGACTTTCAGAATGGTATGCGCATCTGGCATTCGGATGGTAATGAGGAGACGCAGTATTGGGATTCTTTGGGGCCTCTTTTAAAGTTTCTAGATTCAATTTCAGAATATGTGGTAGAACCTGAGCTGGTGTCATGTTAATCCTGGTGAATTGCCGAACTGGCCTTTCAACTCTTGGCTGATTAGTTATTGGCTGGTCTGATGCAGGCTTTGGAATCATAACAGCCCCCACCGTTGGTCGGCGTTCAGTTCTTCCTTGATTTTTGTGTGAATAAACAGCAGATACTTCCTTCCTCCCAGTGAAGGGTTTTTTCACATCTGTAGAGGCGGACGAATCTTTTTGAATCTTCCCACTTCTTATACCAGCTTCTACCCTCTCGCCGGTTAAAATCAATTCAGTAAACCCTGCAGAGGAACTCCCAATCAGATGATTGAAGAAAGGCACTGATAGAGTTCCCAAGAACATGTCCACTAACTCCCTTTCAGACAGAGGGGGTTGTACTCTTCCGGCTAGATCTCTCCACTTTTGCGCGTAATCTTTGAAGCCCTCATTGGAAACCATAGCCATACTCTGAAGTTGAGTACGGGAAGGCGCCAAATCGGCGCTGTACTGGTATTATTTATAGAAAGTTGCGGCCAGGTCTTCCCATTTGTGGACGTCGGCCCTTTCTAATTGGTAAAACCAATCAAGTTGCGTTCCTGATAAACTATCTTGGAAAAGGTGGACCCATAAGTCTTTGTCGGCAGAGTGAGGCTGAATCTTTCTGACGTATGATCGGAGGTGCATTTTAGGACATGACATTCCATCATACTTGGCAAATAATGGCACTTTAAACTTTGGTTGGATCACGATTCCGGCCACTAATCCCAACTCTTCAAAATCTAGACCCGGTACTCTCTGTATTTCCATAGCGCTTAAACGCTCTTCAAGGTGTTTGTACTTGTCATCAGCCGGAGGGTATTGTTGTTCAGAGTAGTCCTCCTCTTCCTCCTCTTCTTCAGAGTCTGATGGAACTGCCATTTCTTTTCCCTTCCTTTCCCCTTCATGAGATGTTGCTGGAAATTCTAAGGTCCTTCTGGCTTGTCCCTGAAACCTTCTGCCCATGATTACCACACCAGGTGGCTTCTTCTCTTTCTTCTTTTTCTCCTTTTCTAGCAGAGTCTTCAGCTCCTCTTGCCCCTTGGCTAAGGTCATTAGTAACTGTTGAAATTGTGTGTTCTGAGCTTGAAGATCTTTGACCGTTTGTTCGAGATCCATCTTACTGAAATAAACAGCAGAGAGATGAGGAAACTTATTGCAAAGACTTGTTTATGTTTATGATGAATGATATGTATTCATGCAATGCTTTCAAGGATTCAAAAATTCAAATTTGTTTTAAACAAAAAGAAACACACGTTATATTAATAAGATAGAATTTGAGTACATCAATGCCCCTTGGGCAAAATAATACAAAATTCTAAGGTAAAAAGACATTGCGCATCCTCTTTGGCACAATGTAGGTATTGAGAGTCTGCTCTTCATGAAGAAGCCGAGTGAGTTCCAAAACCTTCTTCTCTCTTGCGTAGAATTGGGCTTCGAAAGTATCACGCTCTCCTTTGAGATGTATCCAATCCCTTTGTAGGTCTTCTAGTGATGTAGGCATGTCAGGATGTAGGATAGTGTATGGAACTTCTCCCTCCTTAACAGGCTCAATAATCACTGGGAGAATGGAAGGAAAAGGCATTCTAAGACTTTGAGCGCGGGTTCGTACCCACTTGAGGTAAGGCTCAATAGGGATGTAATTCTTGTGTCCCAAACTCTTGCTATCTAACTTGTTTAGCATCCTCCAAGCTCGGATGAATCTCTGGCGAAGCCCTTGATCGTCGTTGTCGTAGTCGAAAACCAGGCCTTGAATCAGCATATCATGTGGGCCATCCCTTCGGGCATAACCAAATTGTCTTAGAGCTAAGCATGGGTTGTAGGTGATTCCTCCCCTAATGCCAAGTAGAGGGACATTAGGGAATTCCCCACAACGGTCAACAATGATAACATTCTCTTTGGATCGAGAGCACCAATGAATATCTGAATGTATGAGCGTCATTAACCTTTGTGACCACCTCAAACCTTGCTCATTCTTTAAGACTGATTGGGGAAGATGAGAAATAAACCATCTTTCCAGGAGAGGAGTGCAACACATAAGAACACCTCTTTCCCTCATTGTGCGAGTGTGAAAAGAGTGTAAGATATCCCCAAGCAATGTAGGCACCGGGTTGCAAGACATGAAGATTTTGACAGCGCTCACATCTATGAGTTGGTCAGGATTGGGGAACAAGACCATCCCATAGATGAGAAGAGCTACAATCTTCTCAAAAGCTTGCAAGTCTAAGGAATTCCAACAGCTTTGGGCTTTCTCAAACAGAAACTTTGCCAAGAAGCCTTTGACACCACTTCTAGTTTCCCAATGAGTCGTGACATCAGATGAGTGCAAGTGCAGGGCTTGAGCAATCTCTTCTAGCTTTGGATCTCTTTCCGTACCGTTGAAAGGTAGTTGATTGAGAATAGGAATCCTTAAAAGTTGAGAGAATTCTTCCAAAGTGGGCACAAGTTGATAGTTAGGAAATGTGAAGCAATGATGCAAAGGGTCAAAGAACTGGAAGAGAACCTTCATCATATCCTCCTCTATGTTGGAGGTGACCAAGTTGAGTAGACGACCATGTCTCTCGGTGAATGGAGAGTTCTCAGGGATCCTTGAAGCCAACTCCTTGAGTTGTAGAGGAATTCTTACAAGGTTGATTTGGATAGTTTTCCTGCGAAGCGAATCCATATCCTACAAAACAAGAACAAAGATGAATCTCCAAAATCCTTGAAATGGTTAGTGGATGCATATGATGTTCATGATGTCCATGATGTTATGTACAAGCATGCATATACAAACAAATCAAGCAAGTTCTTAGTTTAGGCTTGCATGGGGTTTCATAGGTAGGTACCCTTGAAGTTTAGTTGGCTCAACCTGTCCTAAAAATAGTAACCGGGTTCTAAGGAGCTCAATATCACTGGATTGTTTCCTTGTTCATTGTTTCAGCTCAAGCCTCTTTAATGGAGACCGAAATAACCCAAGAAACCAACCCTCAATGAGTGTAGTATCGAGTATCTACCAACTTCGGACTGCACCAAAGTCGATCATCTCACTACATCCTAAAGGCCAAGTTGGTCAAGTAAAGGGTTCTAGAAGTTCATTAGTGCTTCAGGACATCACTCAGCGGCCCCGTATTCTCTTTTATTGACTCAAAGGCTACCGGTACCCACAAATATGTCACACTAACATAGCTATTGCTTAGACCATGTCGATATACCCTGCACAGTTTCCACAATGTATTACTATTTACCTATAATGTTTCCCAAATCCTGGTGGAGGATTTAAACCCAAACAAAGAACCATAATTATAAAGCAAACAAGTCAAACAAAGTAAGCAAATAAATGTGATCTAAACCCTAAGGTAACCCCACTTTTATAAAGAATTCCCCAACAGAGTCGCCAGTTCTGTGATACGGTGGGAGAACTGACTTGAGATTTTGCATTTTATCGCAAATGTCGCGGTTAGCAAGAGTCGCCACCGACTTTTCTTTTATCCAAAAGGAAAGGTGAAAAAGCACAAGAAAGACCTTTAGAGATGTTTCTTGGGTTCCAGGGGTAGATTATGAAAAGGGAAGGTATTAGCACCCTTTTCATCCATGGTTTTCCATGGGCTCTTAGTTACTCGTTTAGATCACTTGCTTTTGTTTGAATGTGCTTTGTGATGTGATTTTTGAAAGCATTTTGAAAATGGAACTTCGTAATAAGAACGCCTACAAAGTGTTTGTTTCGAAAATAGTTCAAAAAGTGTGTTTGTGAGAAAAAAAATGTTTTTGTTATGAGCAAGCGAGTAACTAAGAGCGAATCTACCTACTCAAAAGGTCTTAAATGTGCTTTTCCTCCTCCTTTAGATGTGACTATCTTACCATTGTTTTGGTAAGAAGCCCCATCTTTAGATGTGAAGGGACGGGTGTTGGGACATTTGTATAGTCATAGAAGGCAACATATGGGACGTTTTAGCAATGTTGTTTTAGGGACTAGATCGTTTACCGAAGGCAACATCGAGGGTCATCGAGGGACTACGATCTTTTATCAAAGGGTCTTTGCTAAACCTCCCATGCTCGAGGGTCATGACTATTTTCCGAAAGGCGACAAAGTGAGATTTCCTTAGAGGTGTTAGTGTGAGAGTGTGTTAGTTTGCATGCATTTTGTCTTGTATTTGAAGGGTTATCTATTTGCTGATTTTAGCTTGCCATGCATCCTATTTACTAGCAATACATGAAAAGCAAGTAAAATGCGGAAAGTAATATCTAAGCTATTACATCATTTTAGGGGGATGGGGGGGTACAAATTTACAATATGGATGAGGTAGAGACTAAAATATTACAACCATATCGAACAATAACGAAGATAATATAAAAACAGTGCAAAATATAGGAAGAAAAGCATTTTGAACCACTATGTGTCGACCCATGCTACTATGCATCGACGCATAGCTTTTCCTTGCTCCTGTAAAACAAAAATAACTCAGTATAAGTCGACACATAATAGGATATGTCGACTCATGCACCCTTCTTGTGTCGACACGAAACGCGTATGTATCGACTCATAAGCCCTTCTAGCTTCTGCTCTGTGACCTGAACTCAGTATGGATCGACACATGAGGGTTATGTGTCGATTCATACCCTGCTTTTTCACTAGGATGGGTCGATACATGATGGTATGTGTCGATGCAAGCTTCATTTTCCTGCCTTAAACATTGTTTCACTAATTGTACATGTTAGTTTATGGCATATAATGAATAAGCATGAACAACAAATGATTGAATAAGCCTAAACAAGCCGCAGATGGCTAGTTCAAAAAGATATTAAAGTGCTACATCTTGTCTTCAAAATAAACAAATCATTATTTATGTATGATGAGATATCAAGTTAAGAAGACTTACCTCTGGACTGTACTGTCTGTTCTGAATCTGAATGTTTTTCCAAATGTGATGAGGATCTCAATGAATCTCCAGAAAGCTACTCCGGACTGTTGAAACTAAGCTGGACTATACTGTAATGTTTTTTGTGTTTTGAGGATAGGGATGAACAACACTACAGGGACTGTTTTTTGGTTATGTTTGGACAGTCTTTGAGGAAGAGTTTGTATGGTAGAGCAATGAGTTGGGTTTTTGTTTTGAACAAGAGCCGTTTTGGTTTTGAAAATGAGTCAAAGTTGTACATAATATTGTTTTTCTGCTCAACAAAACTCTCTATCTTTTCTCTAGAAAATCTTTTTTCTCTTCAAAGTCCAACCTTTGTCTTATGAGACAGTCCTCTTTTGTAGACCCCTTGACTGTGGTTTATGGGGGAAAACAAATAAGTTATTTGAATTGTTTTGGCATACTACTTTGATACTTTCTGCACCCAATTTTCTTTTGCCATTTTGGTGTAATTTGGGGGCTGTCATGGTGCAGGCTTGAGCTGACTGCATAGAGCAGTTTTTGACTGTATTGGACAACATGCATACTTAGGATGTAACATGGCATAAGCTTCCTTGCAGGGCAGCATAGGGTGTTGTGGCAATGTGATATATCATATTTTCTTCAATCTTAGACAGCATAGTTGTAGCATGTGATATATCATATTTTCTTCAACTTTGGACAATATAGTTTGTAGCATGTCACAAATTTAGTCTTGTGCACATTATGCCAAAGGCAAAAATATTGTGACAAGGTTTTAATCAAGACATAGTTTTAGAATTTGTAATTTTGCAAAATGTCACTTTGTAATAACTTGAATTACTTGCATCATCTTGAATTATTTGGAGTTGTAGTAAGATGCCATGAAGCAGATGAAATTAACCAAGTATAGAAAATACTTAGAAAAACCTCAAAGTCTTGAAAAGTTGGATTTTTTTTATTCTTTTGATTTTTGATGATCAAACTTCATTTTTTGGATGTTTTGACATAATGTGATTTTTAGGACTCAAATTTGATCAAAAAGTCAAAGTTTGACTTTTTTAGCGTTTGGTTGACTTTTTTAGCAGAAACTCCAATTTTGCTTATTTTGCCCCCTTTTGACAATTTGGATGATTCTTCTTAGAAAATATGGTTTGAGGCTTGAAACTTGACTGAAGTAATTTCTAAGAATCCTTGCGACAGGAGAGGGCAAATTTTGGGGTACAACAGATCCAAGGACGACCCAACAAATAAGAGTACGATGGCCTGATGTCTATCACGTAGAAGGCGAACTTAAAAGTTTGAGAGCCTACCTTGACAAGGATGTCCACCTCCCCATGCACCATTCTCTTCGACCTGTCAAAATCCCTTACCACAATGTTACTGGGATTAGGGTCAAGCTTTCACAATCTAACCGATCAAGAGCCTTCTTAGACAGCACATTCAGGGAAGACCCAGTATCCACCAGCACATGAGCTATAGTGGTGCCCCTACATTCGATCAAGACATGCAGAGCATCATTATGCTTCCTCCCTTTCGGTGTCAAGTCGGCATCTGAAAAACCCAGCCCATTGTCAGCAGTGAAGCTGGCCACACAGTCTTTGAATTGATCGGATGAGGTTTCTTGTGGCACATGCTCCATCTTGAGGAATGCAATAAAAGACTTCGTGTGGGCCTCAGAACATAATAGCAAAGACAACATCGATATCTTCGGGGGGGTCTGCCCCAACTGCTCGACCACATTGTAGTCGCTTTTTTTATATTATTTTTAAGATTTCCTCTATCTCTTGCTTAGAGGTTTCTACGATAATCTTTCTAGGTGCCTCCATCCGGGCAGGCTCTCCTATAACCTCTTTGCCTAGAGTCCCAGATGACTCTACGGCAGGAGTAACAATTGGAGTAAGAACAGGAGTAGCGACGGAAGTACTAGTAGGAACAGCAGATGAAATAACAACAGGCTTAGTGACAATCTTTGGGGAGATCTCAGGAGAAAAAACCCTTCCACTTCTAGTAATCCTACTGGTCCTGACAATGTTACTGACATCGGGATCAACCTCTTCATTCTTCAGGTCTTGTTTAACACCATAATAGTAGATATCGACGCCATAATGCCAAGGGACAACTTTGTCCGAGGTGTATGGGACAGGACCAGGACAGGTGATTATTAACAGAGCAACTCTCGGAGCGGGTGCAATCCTAATAGGTCTTCTCGAGGAGGCCTTGGAAGGATTGGAGGAAATGGTTATAATAGCAACATCTTCGAACAGAACAGCATGAGTCAAAATTTTCTCGAACAAAATTTCTCTGCTATCCATCAGGCGCTGGACACCTGTCTTTAGCAGATAGTAACCAGAAGGAAGAGATGAACACATGTGGCAACCTTCACCATATCCTGGAAATAAACCGGCCAGCAACAAATTCTTCTTAACAGTCATAAGGGGAGTAGACACTTCATCAAATAAGGTCACAAACAGATCGGTATCAACGGCGTTAACTCCACGGTTATGCCTAGGCATGGGAGCAGTTATGACATTGGGCTTCTCCAGAGCGTCAAACTCGATCTCCTTGGATTCAATCAAATCTTGTACTTTATTTCTTAGAGCCCAGCAGTCATTCGTATCGTGACCAGGACTCTCAGAATGGTAGGCACACCGAGCGTTAGGATTGTACCGAGGAGACGAGGTATTAGGATTCTGGGGAGCCTCTTCAAAGTTGTCAAGTTGGATCTTAGCAGATGGGGTAGAACCTCTATCAATGTCATGTTAATCCGGGTAAACTGCCTTTGTGGTCTTTCTACCCTTTGCTGATTGTTGTGTTGTGGAGCAACCGCAGGCCTATGTATCATTACAGCACTTACCGTTGGACGGTATTCCATTTTGCTCTGACCTCTCGGACTATAAACGACACTAGCCTCCTTCTTACCGGTGAAGGGCCTCTTTACTGAACTCGAAGAGGTGTCTTTCTGTATTTTACCACTCCGGATCCCAGCTTCTAGCCTTTCTCCAGTTAATATCAGCTCGATAAAACCAGCCGATGAGTTGTCAATCAAATGGTTGAAGAATGAGCCAGACAACGTCCCAAGAAACATGTCAACTAACTCCCTGTCAGATAAAGGGGGTTGAACTCTCCCAGCCAAGTCTCTCCACTTATGCGCGTAGTCCTTAAAGCCTTCACCTGCACCCATGGACATACTCTAGAGTTGAGTATGAGTAGGGGCCAGGTCAGCATTATATTGATATTGCTTGTAAAAAACAGCAGCCAAATCCTCCCAGTTTCGGACATTGGTTCCCTCCAATTGGTAGAACCATTCGAGCTGAGTCCCTGACAGGCTGTCTTGAAAGAAGTGAACCCACAAGTTTCTATCAGCGGTGTGGGGCTGGATCTTCATTACATAGGAACAGAGATGAAGCTTTGGGAAAGACACCCCATCATATTTTGCGAAAACTGGAGCTTTATATTTTTGTGGGATGACCACTCCCGACACCAATCCCAGTTCTTCGAAGTCCAACCCAGGTATTCTCTGGACTTCCATGGTGCTTAGCTGATCCTCTAACTTCTTGTATATATCCTTAATGAGAGGATATTGCTCATCATTATAGTCTGTATCATTGTCAGAAACCCCAGGACTATGATTATCCTCCCTTGATTCTCTTTCTTGGTTTTCCCCTTCTTTGGACGAGGAGGTCAGATCGACTGGTTGCTTCAGAGGCCCCCCAAATCTTCTACCCATATTAAGGATACCAGCAGACTTCTTCTTCTTCTTCTTCTTCTTCTTCTTTTTCTCTTTCAGAATGAGGGCCTTCAGGTCCTCCTGCCCTTTCGCCAAACTTATGAACATCTTTTGAAATTGTGCATTTTGTGCCTGAAGATCTTTGATGTTTTGTTCAGAAGACATCTTTGCTACAATAAACAGTGAAGAAGATGAGAAACCTGTAATGGTACTTATTTATGCAATGTTATGGATGGGATGCGTATGCAATGATTTCAAGGACTTTAGGAAATTTAAACTTTGCAAACCAAAATGAAACAAATATTTTATTAGTAGAATTAAAGGTACAATTTCCTCTTAGGCATTACAATTAAAAATTCTAAAAACTAAAAAAATCAAGTTTCCCATGGATGCTTCCTCTTCGTGTCGAGATAAGCATTAAGGCTTCTTTCCTCACGAATCTACTTTGTGAGCTCTAAAACCTTCTTCTCCTGTGCATATAACTGGTCCCTATAAGTATCCCGCTCCTTCTTTAACTAGATCCAAGACCTCTGTAGTTCTTTAAGATCAGTGGGCATATCAGGATGAAGAAATGTGTAAGGAATATCCCCTTCAGTAGCGGGCTCAACAATCAATGGTAAGACGGCTATGTTGGGCATTATAAGTTTTTGAGTGCGAGCTCGTACCCATTGGAGATAAGGTTCCATAGGAATGGAATTCTCCAACCCCAAAGTCTTGGCGTCAGATATGTTTATCATGCCCCAAGCTCGTATGAACCTCTGGCGATACCCTTGAACATCCCCTCATAGTTAAATACAATGCCCTGGATAAGCAACTCATGAGGACCATCCCTTCGAGCATAACCAAATTGTCGCAGAGCCAAACAAGGATTGTAAGTTATACCTCCCCTAATGACAACTAGTGGGACATTAGGGAACTCCCCGCAACGGTCAATAATAGAAACATCTCCCATAAATCGGGAATACCAGAGAATATTCGCGTGAGAAAGTGACATTATCCTTTGCGACCAACCCAAACCTTCTTCATTCTTCAGCATTGACTTAGGGAGGTGAGAAATAAACCACCTCGACAGTAATGGCAAGCAGCACATAAGGACCCCTCTTCTCTTCATAGTACGAGTATGGAGAGCATGCAAGATATCTCCGAGCAAGGTAGGCACAGGGTTGCGAGAGAGGAAAATCTTGATAGCATTCACATCTATGAGTAAATCCGGATTAGGGAATAGTACTAACCTATTGATTAGAAGGGAAAAGACCTCCTCAAAGGCCTGGAAATCCAGATCATCCCAAAACAGCTGGGCCTTATCTATTAGGAACTTGGCTAGAAACCCTTGACTCCGCTTCTTGTTTCCCAATTGGATATCACGTCGGCCCGTTTTAGATGCAAAGCTGAGGCGATGACTTCTGGCTTTGGAACCTCTTCTAAACTTGTGAAAGTTACCTGGTCAAGAATGGGTATATTCAATAACTGAGAGAACTCTTCCATGGTAGGCACCAACTGATAATCTAGAAAGGTGAAGCAGTGGTGCTCGGGATCAAAGAACTGAAAGAGTACACCCATCATCTTCTCATGAAAGCTTGAAGTAACCAGGTTGAGAAGTCGACCCTGTCTCTTGGTGAACGCAGAAGTTTCAGGAACCCTTGATATTAGTTCTTTGAGTTGGGGAGGTGTTCTCACAAAGTTGATTCGGATAGTGTTTCTACGAGCGGAAGCCATGATCTGCAAAACAGAACAAAGATAAAACCCCTTGGTCCTTGAAATGGTTAGTGTAATAAGAATGGATGCTATGTTATGATGCATGATGTTATGTTCAAACAGAGTAAATCACACACAAACCAAACACACAATAGTCCTTAGGTTCAAAGGCTTGCATGAGGTTAAAGGTAAGTACCCTCTTGAAGTTTAGTTGGTTTCAAACCTGTCTTAGAAAAGTAACTGGGTTCTAAGGATTCTCAATATCACTGATCATCCTTGTTGTACCCCAAAATTTGCCCTCCCATATTCTTCAAAGATTTGCCAAGTCAAGCTTCAAAAGTTCCCCAAGGGATTGCACAGTGTAAGAGTCTCCTATACAGTCAAAATTAGGGTTTGTGTTCTGATCAAGAAAATGAAGTTTCCAAAGGTCCAATCAAGTCTCATATGCCAATAAACATGGTCAAGCATCCTCATATCAAGTTTCAAGGCTTTCAGCACAAAATTGCACAGTCAAAAACCCTAATTGCACTACAGTCAACTGCAGGGGCAAAATGGTCATTTGGCAGTCAAAAGTTCAAATTTTTGGTCAACATCTCATTTTGAAGCCCCAAACATCATTTTATCAATTCTTGATCATGATTCTCAAAGCTTGGCTCAAAAATCATCAAGATGCAAAAGTTTCCTTATTTGGACAGTTGAAAAAGTCAACTGTAAATTGACCAGGGCATAACTTTCACATGGATTATCAGAAAAATTCCATCCAAAGCTCATTTTGAAGAGAAAGACATTTCCTACAACTCATCTTCATATTCCAAGTCCAAACAATTCTCTCACAAAAAGTTATCAATTTCAACATTATAGGTTATTTTCAAAAGTCAACAAAAAGGGACTTTAAGTCAAAGGCCATAACTTGAGATTGGTAAATCAAAATTCTATGGGACCAAAGACATTGGTTAGAGGACTCAAAGACCTTTCCAAAATGTCCAAGAACATGAGCAAAGCTTAAAAATTGAGCAAGTTATGCCTTGTGGAAGTTGGGAAATTTTTGGATATTTTGAAAAGTCAACATTGATTCAAATGACCTAAAATTGCTAATGGGCCCATTTTTCTTCCACAATTCATCATCCAAAGCATGCACACGACCATTTGGCCCAAAGGGAAGTTTTTCTCCATTTTTATTTATTTATTTGAATTTTTTATTATTAATAATTCATTTAATCAAATAAAATACATGAAAAATATAAAACCAATGAAATAAAATCTTTTTGTGCATATAATATCTTCAAAAAAACGTGCATGATCAGATATGGAAAGGACCAATACAATTGGATGTGATTTGGTATCAATTTGCATGGAAAAGATTTGAAAGTTATGGCATAAAAAATCAAATATTCCTTCATCAATTCATGGATCTTTTGGATCAAATTCCTTGACCTAATTGTTCCACACATATATACAAAGCAAACCCTCATGCTTAAGACCACGCAGCTGCTCAGAAAACCCTTGCACAAACATGCATTTTTTCAAGAAAACTCCATAACTGAAAACACCTTTGCAGGACGATTCAAGGCATAATAGCTGTTCAAACACCTTCCTGGAGGTTCACTGAACGATTTCCAATCAAAAACATTCATCAAAACATCAAGAATTGGTACAACGAACCGGACCTGTGCACAAAAAATCTCATAATCTTGCATCTCGATTCATGCACTTTTAATAATTTTTGATGATTGATTCATACTCCTTATGCAATTCTGAAGCTAACCCATATGTTTGGTTGTATTTTTATGCATTATACGCGATTATGCCATGGTTGTTCATTAGGGTTCAGGAAGATTCAAATTAGGGGTTTTGAAATAAAGGAAAATTGGAGCACGAGACCCAGACTATCCTCATCAGGACCTTCATACGAACTCATTGATAGGGTCGCGCTCAATTTATGAGCAACCAATGGCTAATCGCTATTTTCTTGTATGGTGTCTACAGCAACGTTCCAAAACCGTTGCTTAATATATTCTTGTTTCAGGAAAAAATAAACAATGGAGAAGATGATCTCGTGGCAAGCGATGGTTGGCTGGTTCAAATTTTCGCGCTCAGACCCACTAACGCTTTTGTTTTCTTTTATAATATTTGTTGGTTGTTTAATAATCAAAACGCATGAATTGGTTCAGTGGCAAGGCATATGAGCTGGCAACATCCATGACTTGGGTTCGAGCCCCAGGTCTTCACTATCTCAATATTATTTTTCAATTAATCTTCACATGCAGTTTCACGTACCGGAGACCATCGTGCACCTACCAAATCCAGCTATCCACGCGTCCTAAGGCATCCCATCAACGGCCACAATCTGAAGAGTATGGTGCACTTGGTCAACAAAGATCCACGCTGGCGCCCAAGTCAACCAAGGCCAAGGTTAATGGGCCTGAATTATCAAGAAAAAGACCTCCTATTTGGGGTCTGAACCCCCTGGGTTTGCAATTCCTTCTACTTACTTTTTTTATCTTATTTTCTATTTTCCTTTTAATTATTGTTTTGTTTAATTAATTAATTATTTTCATAAAAAACAAAAACACCTAAAAATCAGAAAAGAAAAAAATAATAAATATTTTATTTTAGTATGTATATTTTAAATAAATTTGCATGTAAATTAATTAGTTTTAAATTAGGGTTTAAATTAATATTTTCATAATAAATTAAAAAACATAGAACTAGGGTTTAATTAATCTTTTATCTTTTTTTTCTTTTTTTTTTCTCCCATAATAATTAAATAATTAAATATTAGATATTTATTTTTATAATTAAATTGCATGTAAATTAATTAGGGTTAATATTAGGTTTTAATCTTCTTTTCTTAATAAATTAAAAGCCATTAGAATTAGGGTTAGTATTTATTTTAATTAATTCTTTTTTCATATTAAATCCTAAAATACTAAAAAATACCAAAAAACAAGTTCTTTTTCTTTTTAATTAATTAATTCCATGTAATTTTAATTTTGCAAAAAGGGTCCAACGCCCTCGTTTCGATTTAATTCTTATGCGCATATTTATTTTATTTCTTTATAATATTTATGTATCTCTCCCAAGGCCATGTAACCTTTTAATTTTCTCGCACCTTTCTTTTACTTTCTTTATATTTTCTGTCAAATCGGGTTCGAGAAATTTTGGCGATGTGGACCCGCGCCTTTTGTAATAGCTTAGAATTTTTACTTTCCCGCAATATTTTTAACTGTTAACAAATGGCATGAAAGAATGTATGGACAAAAATAAAAACAAGCGTAGAACACCAATAACATGACAAGATAAATACAAATGAAAACGACACACAAATCGCACACACCACCCCTAGGGTACGCCTCACTGTTGCCTTGCCTCGAAAGGTGATCGTCGAGTAGAGGGTGTCTTAGTAAGTCCTCATGATCCGGGAACCTGGCATGAGGGTAGCTTCTGAGGTGTCTTCCCATTGCTCTGGTGATCACCATGTCCCGAACCTCGAATTGACCCGAACACCTCCAACGGTGGTGCTACCTACCTCTCAATGGTGGGATGGCACTACCTTAAAGGACATTTACACAGACGAATTCCTTAGGGTAGGTAGACAACTCTTGATACTTGCTCTAAATTTCAAAACAAAACAAAATACTTTTCACACCAACACATTTTCAAAAAGCTTTCGAAAGCAATTTTTCAAACACTCTTGAGGACTGATACAAGAGTCGAACTGGAATTTTCAAAGAAACTTTTTAAACCCACAATTGAAAAGCAAACAAACCATTTTTGAAAACACAAGTGAGCAAGTATCGAAGAGCCCATGGATAACCATGGATAGAAAGGGTGCTAACACCTTCCCTTTCTATAATCTACCTCCCGAACCGAGAGCGATCTTTTTAAGGAATTTTTCTGTGCTTTTGTCCTTTCCATTTGGAGAAAATAAAAGACGGTGGCGACTCTTGCTTCCGCGACATACGCGAACCAGCGTTAAACAGTCAGTTCCAGATCCACCGATCACAATCCTCTATCGGGCATTGTTTCAGCTCAGGCAATCTTTTCTTGCAGCCGAAATATCCCGAAAGTTTGATCTCAATGAGTGTAGCATCGAGTATCAACCAATCCTCAGCTTTATACCGAGGCCAGCTATCTCACTACTTTCTAATGGCCAAGTTTGTTCAGCTAAGGTTCTAAGGTCCGTTAGTGCTTCACGACACCACGCGGTGGCCCCGTATTCTCTTTGTTTCCACACGAAGGATACCGGTACCAACCAAAGTGTCACACCAACACAACCATCGCTTAAACCATACCGGTCTACGCCATACAGTCTCCACGATCTTTTGTTGTTTACCTAATAAGTGTCCCCTAGATCCGGGTGTAGGATCTTTAACAATACCCAAGCTAAAAACCCTTAAATGTAAAGCAAACAAGTCAAACAAAAAAAGCAAGTAGAGGTGATCTAACCCTAAGGTAACCCCACTTATAAATTCCCAAGCAGAGTCGCCAGCTCTATGATACGGTGGGAGAACAGACTTTTTGTTTTGCGTCTGATCGCAAATGTTGCGGATAGCAAGAGTCGCCACCGACTTTTCTTTTATCTAATAAGGAAAGGTGAAAAAGCACAACAAAGACCTTTAGAGATGTTTTCTTGAGTTCGGGGGGTAGATTATGAAAAGGGAAGGTATTATCACCCTTTCCATCCATGGTTTTCCATGGGCTCTTAGTTACTTGCTAGATCACTTGCTTTTATTTTTAAATGTGCTTTGTGGTGTCGGTTTTGAAAGTATTTTGAAAATGTGACTTTGTAATGATTCTCGTCTCTATAAGAATGCGTACAAAGTGTTGGTTTTGAAAATAGTTCAAAGAGATGTGTTGGTGTATAAAATGTTTTTGATGTGAGCAAGCGAGCAACTAGGAGCTAATCTACCAACTCAAAAGGTCTTAGATATTCTTGTCCTCTTCCTTTAGATGTTGCTATCTTACCATTGATTTGGTAAGAAGTCCCATCGTTGGATGTGAAGGGACGGGTGCAGGACATTTTTGTATAGTCATGGAAGGCAACCCATGGAACGTTTTAGCAAAGTCGTGTGAGGGACTAGATCTTTTATCGAAGGCAACATCGAGGGTCATCGAGGGACTACGATCTTTTATCGAGGGTCTTTTGATAAAGCACTCATGTTCGAGGGACATGACTACTTTTTCCGATAGGCAACAAGGTGGGATTACCATAAGGGTGCTAGTTTACAAGTGTGTTTGATTGCATGCATTTTAGTATTGATTAGGGTTATCTACTTGTCAATTTCATGTCTTGTCATACACGCCCTAATTACTAGCATTTATTTGGAAAGCGATAAATTGCGGGAATATAAAGATTATACGCTATTACAATCATTAGGGGGGTGGGGTGTACATATTTACAAATGGGGGGTTACAAGAATTTAAATCCTATTTAACCATTACAACCATATTGAAATGTACAATGCAAGAGAGAGAAAAGGACTTGTTTAGAGAATGGTTTTTTTGTCTTAATGAATTAAGAAAAAGAAATAAATTAATTAATAAAATAAAATATTTTTACGTCTTTTTTATATTAATAAAAAAAGTGGGTTAATATTGAAATGATAAAAAGGAAAATAAATGAAAGATAGAAACAGCGTGCTGGTGCAAGCAAAACAATAAGGATCAGAAGTTCTGAAGCCAGGCGCGTGGTGACTCAAAAAGGAACGTCAGTGGAATCAGAAGTTCTGGATCGGTACACTCTGAGGTCTTGCAAGAAACGTAAGAGGGAAAGGAAACACAGGTTCTGGGTGGTATTCAGACAGAGAGCCAAAAGTCACAAGTTCTGTATTACACTAAAATAGTAAGTGAACATCAGAAATTTAGTGTGTTGTCAGCGTGTGAAAAATCAGAAATTCTGAGTGTTAAAGCAACGAGTGGAAGCATCAGAAGTTCAGTGTGTTTAACGTGTAGGGAGAACTCAGAAGTTCTGTGCTGTGCTAAAATAGTGAGTGAGCATCAGAAGTTTTGTATGTTAAAATGGTAAAGAGAAATCAGAAGTTCTGCGTGCTTAAACAGTGAGAAAATCCTAGGAATTATGTATGTTAAAATGGTGAATGAAAAACAGAAGTCCTGTGTTACATTTCAACTCTTTCATTATATTAATCAGCACATCAGCAATTTATTCAATCCTTAACAGCAAATCAGGAGGATAAAAGCACAACAGTTTATAGAAGTTCTAATCCTAATTCTGAGCCTAGCCTTAATCAAGAAGTTCTGATCCACAGTTTTCCTACTTATGCAATGATATGGACAACATTAATATTGTGATATTTACATATTTAATGATGTTCTGAATGAGAATATGCAAAGTCAGAAAGACTTACCTTGAATCTGGAGTGTGTGCTTGGAACTTGAACTGCTGCCTTCAAATGTTCTGGAGTCAGCAAGAGCAACGGGAGAGAAAATGCCAAGTTCTTTGATTCAAAGGGAAGAACAAAGGTTTTGTTTTCTGTTTGGGAATTCTGGATTTTTTTACGAAGGTCTCACAGTTTTTATTTTCTCTCTTTTTGACAATTTTCTCTCTCAAAAAACCAACCCCTTGAAAGTGTGATGGAGCAACTTATTTATAGGCGAATTTGTTGTGGTTTTGGGGGGAAAAACAAATGGGATTTAAACTTTTTTGGTACACTGTTCCATTGCTTTTTGATCACAGCTTTTTGTATTTGGTGCAAATATGTGATTTGGGAAAATGCAGGCGTGGACTGGATTAGCTGCTGGTTAGAGTACTGTGTTGTAGCAGTGCAACAGGTTGTTTAAACGAGGTATTAGGATTTTGTGATGTTCTGATCGCAGAAGATCAGAAACGTAACCTCCATATGCTGAAGGGTCATGTTCTGACCGAAGAACATTGCTTCCATATGTTCTGATTGAAGCATCATGTTCTGAACCGTGTCTACAAATTCAGAATGCACTTGCATGGAGGCTGGCTCAGAAGTTCTGAAGTATCATATTCTCTTGACACTTAGAAAATTTTCTAAATGTTTAGAAATTTGATTTTTCAAAGTAACTTCTGACTTCTGATTTTTTGATGAACCAATTTCATGTCTTGATGAAATATAATTGTTGAAACTTGATTTTTGATCTAAAAGTCCAAGTTTGACTTTTCAATGTGCTTTTTGACCATTTTGACCTTGTGGATGATTTTCTTGAAAAGTTGTAATTCAAAACTTGGAACTTGATAGAAGCAAGCCTGAGAGTCCAAGATGATCTTTTGAGAAATGAGAGGGTAAATTTTGGGGTACAAAAGTAAGCAAGACGGGTATCCATGATGTAGAAAGTAGATTTGAAAATTTGTGAGCCCACCTTGATTGGTAGATCCACCTCTCCATGAACTGTCCTCTTGGACCCATCGAAAGCCCTCACAATAATATCACTTGGTTTCAAAACTAGTCTGTGATCGGTGGAAATAGAACTGACTGTTTTGAAATGATGGTACGCGAAATGTCGCGGTAAGCAAGATTCGCCACCGTCTTTTATTTTCTCCAACAAGGAAAGGACAAAAGCACAGCGAAATTCCTTTTCGAGATGTTTCTCGGTTCGGGAGGTAGATTATAGAAAGGGAAGGTGTTACCACCCTTTCTATCTGTGGTTATCCACGGGCTCTTAGGTACTTGCTCACTATGTTTTCAAAAATGTTTGCTTTTCTTGTGTTTGTGGGTTTTGAAAAAAGTTTGTTTGAAAACTTCGATTTAACTCTTGTATCTGTCCTCAAGAGTGTATGAAGTGTTTGTTTGAAAACTTTTGTCAGAAAAGTGTAAGTGCGAAAAGTATTTTTGTTTTGTTTTGAAAGAGCAAGTACCTTAGAACCTCTACCTACTCAAAAGAAATTAAGCTGTGTAAATGTCCTTTAGACAGTACTATCCCACTATTGAAAAGTAGGTAGCACCGTCGTTGGAGTTTTTCGGGTCAATTCGATTATAGGGACATGTGTGGTCACCAAAGCAATAGTAGGACGCCTTAGCGGTAACCCTAATGTCCTAGATCCTTTTTATCTGAGGCAACCGTTTCGAGGCAACTTGGATCTTTAGACAGGAGGGCGACCTCTAAAACACCCTATACTCAATGACCACGTTGAGGCAACCAAGTGAGGCGTACCCTAGGAGTGGCATATGCGAGTGTGTCAGGATTCAGTTAATATTATCTTTGCACATGTTATGGTGAGCTATGGATTGATTTTATTTTCAGAGAAATCTTGTCATGCATAACAGTTAATATTTGCGGAAAGTAAATTGCGGAAAGTAAATCTACGCTATTACAAGGCTTCGGGTATTTACATCGCCAAAAGAAAACCCTTGAAAAGTAAATGCGAGAAAATTAAAGAAAGCGATAAAAAGTCCTAATTACACTATTACATTCTCGGAGCAATTACATAAATATGATCAAAATAATAATCAAAAAGAATATGCGCGCGAGAATTGAATTGGAGAAGTCCTTAGGGTTTTGACCCTTTTTGAGAAAGAATGAGTTTTTGGTCCTTTTTGCATTTAATTAAACCTAATTCTAATTAATTAAATAAAAGAAATATTTTTTAAGTTTTTTATGTTTTAAGCAAAATAAAAATAAAAAGGATTAAAATTGTCAAAAGAAAACCCTAATTCTATGTTGATTTTAAATTGTTGAGAAAAAGTTAAAATTAACCCTAATTAAACTAAATTAATTTGTGTTAGTATTTATTTACAAAAATAATAAACTAAGGGTGAAATTAATAAATAATAATAATAATAAAATATTGTTTTCTGAATTTATTATGAAAATAATTAATTATGTTAATTAAATAACAATGATAATAATAATTAGTAAACTAATTAAAAGAAAATATAAAAAGAGAAAGAAAATAAGAAAATAATGAAACCAGGGGGGTGCTGGCCCAATATGGAGGTGAGACAGCAATTTGAAGCCCAATAACAATCCCAGTCCATTGACTTTTTGAGATCCTCCACGCGTGCTTTGACAAGGGAGTACCATGGTTCTTTATCCTATGGCCATTAGATCTGTGTTTGTGGCCACATGGAATGCTGAGGCATGAGGTACATGATGGACTCCTTTGCAAGCTTTGTACTGGAATACCTGAGGAAAAAGAACAAATAATGTTTGGGGGACCTGGGATTCGAACCCAGGTCCCAATGATTCCAAGCCAGCACATCAACCACCAAGCCATTTGCACGCGTTTGTTATAAGAACAATAAGCAAACATTATATTAAGAATTAATAAATATGCTGTAAACAACATAAAAACGCGCGCTTATTTGAATTATCCAACCATACGCTTACACGTCCTTGTCTTCCTCGCTGAACCTGTAAAAGCAACGTTAGATAGCGGGGGTTTTTAACCCCCACAACCTACAATGACGAAAAATAGCGATTAGCTCTAGGATTTACATAAATATTTCGCGAATAGTCCAATGTGTTCATCTGGTCCTGCCGATTTCAATCATGGGTCTTAAGGGTTCTAATTTTGCCTGGATTGCAAAGCCCTAAATTCACAGCATAAGAACCCTAGAATTCGTCCATGGCAACTTTTGATTCTGCGCATTATAATCCAATTAAACTATGCCAATAGCTTCATGTGGTCTCAAGCAATGCAAAACAAACAATAAACCATGTTAAATGTGCATGAAATAAGCAATACGATTCTGAAAATAACAAGCAAACCGTGGTTCTGTTCTTGATGGTTCCTTGAGCTTTAACGCTTGATTTTGATTGCTACACGTTCCTCACACTTCCTGCAAGGTATTAGAGTCAACAAAAGTCCTTGAATTGGCCTGGAATATAGAAAACAGTTTTCAAGTTTTCTTGAATTTTTTCAATATGGTTATGGCTTTTTCTGCAGTTCTTTCACGTGTGCATGATTAGGGTTGGCTTATGTATATATAGGAGACTGAAATTAGGTCAAATCTTTGAGCAAAAATCCATGGAATGATGATTCGAATATTTGATTGAAAATCAAATCTTTTTGTATTTTCATGATTGAAGAAAGTTGCCAAACTTGGAGATTTTGGCATATTTGATTTGTGCACGAAATTGCCAGCATATCTTGACCATGTTTGCTTCACAAAAAGATTGAAAAACCAAATCTTTGTATTTTCCTACAATTTAAATTAATTAAATGAATTAATATCAATTAAAAATCCAATTAATTAATAAAAAATAAGAAAATAAATTCAATTAAGCTTGATGGGTCGTGCATAGGCCATGGATAAAGTTTCAAGAAGAGATTTGAGGCCCATTAGCAAAAATGAGGTGTTTTGAGCAAAGTTGACTTTTGCAAATTCACAAAAATTCCCCAACTTCTCCAATGCATATCTTGCTCAATTTTGATCATATGAACATGTTCTTGGACATTTTGGAAAGGTCTTGAAGTCCTCTAACCAATGCCTTTTGTCCCATGTCATTTGGATTCACCAATCTCAAGTTATGGTCTTTGACTTAAAGTGCTCTTTTGTTGACTTTTAAAATTGACCTATAATGTAGAAATTGATAACTTTTTGTGAGAGCATTTCTTGGACTTGGAGTGTGAATATGTATTGTAGTAAATGTCATCCCCTTCAAAATGAGCATTGGATGGAGTTTTTCTGATGAACCATGAAAAAGTTATGCCCTGGTCAAGATACATTTGACTTTTCTGCTGTCCAAAAATAGTAACCTTTGCATCCTTGATGATTTTTGAGCCATTCTTGTGGAATCATGATCAAGACTTGATCAAATGATGATTGTGAACTCAAAATGAGATGTTGACAAAAAATTATGACTTTTGACTGCAAAATGACCATTTTGCCCTTGCAGTTGATTGTAGATCAAATGGAACTTTTAACTGTGCAAATTGACACTGTGAGTCTTGAAACTTGGCATGTGGATGCTTGAGGATGTATATGGGCCCTTGAGACTTGATTGAACCATTGAAAACCCCAAATTTCTTGAAAGAACCAAAACCCTAATTTCAGCTGTCTTAGGAGATGGTTTGACTGTCTACCCCTTGAGCAGTCTTGAGCAATTTGAAGATCATTCTTGACAAACCTTGAGGAATATGGGAGGGAAAATTTTGGGGTACAACAGTTGCCCCTGTTCAATCTTCTTAAACCTGAGGATATAGATTGGCTTTCGGGCCTTTCGTGATCCGAAGGTGGAAGATGATTGAACACTAGAGTGCCCAGAAATTTGTACTCGCATGGTGTAGTATCAGCAATGTGATGTCGGGAATGGGCTTACAGATGCCATTTGGAGAGATGATGGATAGGAGGATGGGCTTATAGATGCCACCTGGAGATGTGACAGAATCTTGTCGGGGATGGGATTATATATGCCATTTGGAGATTGTCTGTTGAATTGTAACTTGGTAGGTTGAAAGGAGGAACCTGTGTAGGGTTGCCTGATGATGAGTCCGTGTAAAACTGCATCTTGGAAGAGAAGGAACCGGTGCAGGGTTTCCTGATGACGAGTCCGTGTAAAACTGCATCCTTGGAAAGAGAGAACCTGTGTAGGGTTTCTTGGTGATGAGTCCGTGTAAAACTACGTCTTGAGCTGAGAAGGAAACCTGTGTAGGGTTTCTTGATGACGAGTCCGTGTAAAACTGCATCCTTAGAAAGAGAGAACCTGAGTAGGGTTATTGTGGGATAAGTTCGTGTAAAACTTCTGGATGAACCGGGTAAGGTTACTTTGAGATAAGTTCGTGTAAAACTTCAGGATGAACTGGGGTAAGGTTACTTTGAGATAAGTTCGTGTAAAACTTCAGGAGGAACCGGGGTAAGGTTATCTTGACGATGAGTTCGTGTAAAACTTCGTCTTGGAACTGAGGAGGAACCAGTGTAGGGTTGCTTTATGATGAGTCCGTGTAAAACTTCATCTTGGAATTGAGAAGGAACCGGTGTAGGGTTGCCTCATGATGAGTCCGTGTGAAACTTCATCTGAAATTGAGAAGGAACCGGTGTAGGGTTGCCTGTTGACGAGCCCGTGTAAAACTTCATCTGAATTGAGAAGGAACCGGTGTAGGGTTTCCTGATGATGAGTCCGTGCAGAACTGACTGAAATTGAGAAGGAACCGGTGTAGGGTTTCTTGAAGATGAGTCTGTGTAAAACTTCATCTTGGAATTGGGAAGGAACCGGTGTAGGGTTGCCTCATGATGATCAAGTAGATAATTGTCCTGTCTGGTTTCAGGTATTAACCCACGATCAGTCGTCCACATAATTTTCCTGGCTTGTTACAGGTGTTGATCTGGATTTGCAAAGGTAGATGGTAATCATCTTTTGATTGACCTTTTCCTGAAAAGGCAAAACGTTAGCTGTATGCAATGTCATGATGCATGAACTGCATGATGTCAAGATGTTCTCAAGAATAAATGAGATTTATGTTGTATGATGCGTATGCATGTCATGATGTATGAAGATGTGATGTTTTTAGCTGGGGAAAATAAATCCCGGAGCTGCTGGAGAATAGTGTTGAGTTCTTCGTTTCCGCTGGGGATGATGAACGAAGATGGTTGCAAGAATAAACTTGTAGGAGAGGATGACTCTGTTGGGGAATAAACTTGATGAAGAGATTACTCTGCGGGGAATTACTCTGTGGGAGGAGATGCTTTGCTGAGATTTTAACGATAACTCCGTTGGGGATTCCGTTGATAAGCTCTGTTGAGGATTTGGATGATGAACTCCGCTGGGGGTAGGAAGAACTTCGCTGAGGACGATCTTTCCGTTGCAACTTGCTGAGGATAACCCAGTTAGACTTTTGTGGGGATAATCCTTCTGAATACGGCTGGGGAGATGCATTTGTGCTCTGCAGGGGACAAGTTTCCAGAATCTACTAGGGAAGATAATTTAACTCTCCTGGGGAAGCTTTTCAGACTGTGCTGGGAAATGGTTCCACTGAGGGTATCTTGTATTCCGTCGGGGAACAATCTTATATTTCCGTCGAGGAATATTAAGAATGTCGGGGATGCTTGCTGAGGAATATCTGTATACTCTGCTAAGGAACATTAAGATCTTCTGGGGATACCCAACTTGTTCGGGACTGATGGTAGACCAACTCTACTTGGGGGAGAGTATTGCTGACTTTGCTGGGGATACTGTGCCTTTTTAGGGTTGATGGGAGACCAACTCTGCTTGGGGAGAGTATGGATGAATCTTGTCTTACTCTACGGGGAGTGAAGGTATCTCGGTCAATTCTTCAGCTGAACCTACCTTTGTACCTTGGTGGACAGAGCATTTTGTACAGTTCGGACAATTCTTATTGCCCCAGTTTCTGCGGGAGAAAGTGCCTACGGATGTTCTTGATAATTGCCGATTGACAAATCTTCTTCTGGTAGGCAAGTGATGAGACATAGTCGTACGCTTTTGATCCCTAATTTTTGCCTGGACCGCCCTTTCGGGTTTTTAGTCTATCGGGATACCCATTTTTGCCCAAGCCGCCTTTTCAGGTTTTCGACTTGCCGGGTGTACGGATTTTTTTATTTTCATCCCTTATTTTTGCCCGAACCCTTTTGGTTCGCCGGGAAGCCCTTATTTTTGCCTAGGCCAGTCGACCTAGCGGGTCTTTGACTATGCGTAGTATTTTTTCGACTATGTCCATGCTCTCAGAATGCAGGGAGTTGTCACTGTCAGTAGTGTTGTATCGCCATACTACTAGAAGATGTCTGATCATGCAAGATTCGTTGCTGGAATTCATGTCCAATGCCCCAAGTGACTCAGGCGGAGATTTGCCCCTGGCTATTTGGCATTTTGAGAGATTCCTTGAATCTTGACTTGATTGCCCCAGATAATGAATAATGATCATGCCCCTGGATTGGAAGTGTTTTTGTTCATTAGATATTCTTCGTGCGAATTTCCTTGCTGTTTGGACAAATAGTCATATGCAAACAATGTTATTTTAAGAATGCAAAGCTTATGTCTGTCTTGAAGTTTTTGAAAATGCAGTTTTCAATAAAACAAGTGAATTTTTGTAAGACGTAATGTCAACTCAATATTTTACAGCGAGCCTTACAGGAGTCGGGATACCTTTTGTAACAGTATGCTTTTGAACTAACCCGTGCTTCAGCTAGGACTTTTAAGGGTTATAACGTGGCCTGGTTCACGGTTTAAGAAACAAAGGATAAAGGCTCAAAGTATATTTGTACCCACCCGCTCTTCGTGATGTTCTTCCAACCTAAACTCAGCTAATCGTGCATTAGACCTTGTTTGAGTCTTTGCTCTGATATTCCGGTGATGGTTCGAATGTGAAAGTTTATTTTGAATAGGCAGTCATTTATTTTTTGTTAAGGGTTTGTAAGACCCCCTTTTTTTTATTATCCCTGTTTTTTGCCTGAACTGTTTCTTTTGTGATTACAGTCAGCGGGATGCCCAGGTTTTGTAAGTCTCCTTCATAGGTTTTGACTTATTGAGCTTTTGTTTTGAGAGATAATGACTGCCTGTCCTTACGATTATTCGGAACCATCACAGTCTTTTGTTTTTGGAAGACTTCTTTGGTGCCATTCGTTGTGCACCTGGATCAACTGAGAGAACTACCCTGCCCCAGGTTATGATTAAGGGTTTTAATTTTTTTGTGAAAAGAAAAACTCCAACTTCTTTGGCTCAAAGGGGTTGACGAGGGATTATCTTCCTTATAACTCCATTGTTTAGGATTTGAAATAATGCCTGTACCTCATCAGCGGGGTCTGTTCAAAAGCATACTGTAAGGATCGTGGTATCGTTTTCGTCATCCTCCCTCAAAAGGTTTAGAATTGTTTTATCGAGAGTTGAACATCACACAAAAAAAATGAAAGCAATTTGAATATAGTGAACACAATTACTTCAAAACAGACACGTGTAATGCATTAATGAAATAAGAGAGTTTTGACATGATAATTGTTTGAATAAGCAAAGAAAAATACAATATCATAATTCAAATGAACAAAAGTCTCTCAATCCTAGCCATGTTTTGGCAAGGGAGAAGTGATCACATTGGGAGTCTCAGAAGGCTCGAATTCGATCTCCTTAGCATCAATCATATTCTGAATCTTGTATTTCAGCGCCCAACAATCGTCAGTATCGTGCCCTGGGCTACCGAAATGATAAGCACACCTTACATCTGGGTTGTAGTTAGGGGAAGAAGTCTTAGGGTTCGCAGGAGGGTTTATCACCGCAATCAGATTCATCTTCAACATGTGCTGCAGTGCTTGTGACAATGGCATGTTGATATTGGTGAACTGTCTTTTAGGCTCGTCTGGCCTTTGTTGATTTCCCTTTTGCTGTTGTCGGTGTGATGCAGAACCAGAGATCATGACCGCCCCTATATGTTGGTCACGACGACTCTTTTGACTGTACGCAGCATTGGACTCTTTCTTCCCACTGTAAGGTTTTTTATGAGCATCAGAAGGTGTGGCCTCTTGAATCTTCCCAACCTTGATACCAGCTTCAATTCTCTCCCCAGTCAAGATAAGGTCTGTAAACCCCGCTGAAGAATTTCCAATCAAATGGTTGAAGAACGGACCAGACAGGGTCCCCAAGAACATATCAACAAGCTCACGGTCAGTTAAAGGTGGCTGCACCCTTCCGGCAAGGTCTCTCCACTTTTGAGCATATTCTTTAAATCCTTCACCCATCCCTAGTGACATACCCTGGAGTTGGGTACGCGTAGGAGCGAGGTCGGAATTATACTGATACTGCTTATAGAACGCAGTAGCCAAATCCTCCCAGTTACGAATACTGGCTCCATCCAGCTGATAGAACCATTCGAGTTGAGTCCCTGAAAGACTATCCTGGAAGAAATGGATCCACAAATTCTTGTCAGCAGTGTAAGGTTGGATCTTCCTTACATACGACCGGAGGTGCAGTTTTGGGCAGGAGGCTCCGTTGTATTTGGCAAAAGCAGGTGCCTTGAACTTATATGGAATCATCACCCCAGAGGATAAGCCTAGATCTCCAAAGTCCAATCCGAGCATATTCTGTATCTCCATAACACTTAAGCGGTCCTCCAGCTGTTTGTACCTGTCCTCAGCAGGAGGGTACTGTTCATCATTATAATCCGTCTCGTTGTCGGAGACTATAGGGCTAGGAACCCTCCTTTCTTGTGGACTGTCTTTGCCTACAGATGAGGTGGTCAGCTCAGCCTCATTCTGTAGTCCATTCCCAAATCTGCGTCTAGTGTTGAACAAGACGGTCCTCTTCTTCTTCTTTCTCTCCTTCAGAATCAGAGTCTTCAAATCCTGTTGACCCTGGGCTAGGCTCATAACCAACTCTTGGAACTGGGCATTCTGGGCCTGAAGGGCCTTGATAGCTTGTTCAGCGGAAGGTTCAGAAGACATAATGATTGCTGAAATAAACAGCGAAGAAGATAAGTGACCTGTAAAAGGGTACCTGTAATGTAATGATATGTATGATATGCATGCAATGTTTTCAAGGATCTCGCGGGGTAAACAGAGAAACTTGTTAGAATTTGAATCTGGTAGCTTGGTTGAAGGAACTTCATGTTGTTGAGAGTCCTTCTTCAAGAGTCAAGCTCGCCATATCGAGTGGGTCATAGCCCCTGACTCAAGTCATCATGTTTTGATCTCTAGATGACATTGGCTAGAGGAAAATAAATCCCCTTTTCCCCTTGCTAGACAGTTGGTTCATCATGACCTGCATCACAAACCCTTGAGATCCTTGAAATGGGTTAGTCCTTATGCAGAATGTATGCAATGTTATGATGTTATGATGTTATGCTATGCGTTTAAGCAATGGTGTGAGGTGATGTAAGTAAGCCCTGCAATAAGGACTGTAAACAAAACCTGCAAGGAACTCATGCTGTCAGATAACAAGAATGTGCAAGTAGTTCAAGTTTGAAAGCACACAAGTCACACAAAGAGCCCTTAGATTTTAGGCTAGCATGGAGTTTAGGTATTACCCTCTTGAAGTTAGTTGGCTCAAAACCTGTCCTATCAATAGTAATCGGGTTCTAAGGAGCTCAATATCATTGGATTGTTTTCTATGTTCATTGTTTTGATTTAGCCACTTAACTGGCGACCAAAATATTCCAAGAAAACAACCCTCAATGAGTGTAGTATCGAGTATCTACCAACTTCTGACTGCACCAAAGTCGGTCATTTCACTACCCCTAAAGAGGCCAGGATGGTCAAGTAAGGTTCTAAAGTCAGTTGATGCTTCACGACACCACGCAGCGGC
Organism: Vicia faba; assembly: GCA_948472305.1. Lineage (NCBI taxonomy): Eukaryota > Viridiplantae > Streptophyta > Magnoliopsida > Fabales > Fabaceae > Vicia > Vicia faba. The sequence goes on along the minus strand of OX451740.1, from coordinate 736,317,889 downwards.
CCCGTACTCTCCTTGACTTGACTCAAGGGTTACCGGTACTCACCAAAGTGCCACATCAACGTACCAACTGCTTCAACCATGTCGGTATATCCCGCACAGTTCCCTCACAGTTTGTTGCTACTTCTAAAGGGTATCCCCCAGATCCGGGTTAGGATCTATAGAACTCCGATGCAAGCCCACAATATTAAAGCATTCAAAGCATACAATTGAAAACATGGGTGATCTAATCCTAAGGTACACCTCACTTATTTAGCATGTCCCCAGCAGAGTCGCCAGTTTTGTGATCGGTGGAAATAGAACTGACTGTTTTGAAATGATGGTACGCGAAATGTCGCGGTAAGCAAGAGTCGCCATCGTCTTTTATTTTCTCCAACAAGGAAAGGACAAAAGCACAGCGAAATTCCTTTTCGAGATGTTTCTCGGTTCGGGAGGTAGATTATAGAAAGGGAAGGTGTTACCACCCTTTCTATCCGTGGTTATCCACGGGCTCTTAGGTACTTGCTCACTATGTTTTCAAAAATGTTTGCTTTTCTTGTGTTTGTGGGTTTTGAAAAAAGTTTGTTTGAAAACTTCGATTTAACTCTTGTATCTGTCCTCAAGAGTGTATGAAGTGTTTGTTTGAAAACTTTTGTCAGAAAAGTGTAAGTGCGAAAAGTATTTTTGTTTTGTTTTGAAAGAGCAAGTACCTTAGAACCTCTACCTACTCAAAAGAAATTAAGCTGTGTAAATGTCCTTTAGACAGTACTATCCCACTATTGAAAAGTAGGTAGCACCGTCGTTGGAGTTTTTCGGGTCAATTTGATTATAGGGACATGTGTGGTCACCAAAGCAATAGTAGGACGCCTTAGCGGTAACCCTAATGTCCTAGATCCTTTTTATCTGAGGCAACCGTTTCGAGGCAACTTGGATCTTTAGACAGGAGGGCGACCTCTAAAACACCCTATACTCAATGACCACGTCGAGGCAACCAAGTGAGGCGTACCCTAGGAGTGGCATATGCGAGTGTGTCAGGATTCAGTTAATATTATCTTTGCACATGTTATGGTGAGCTATGGATTGATTTTATTTTCAGAGAAATCTTGTCATGCATAACAGTTAATATTTGCGGAAAGTAAATTGCGGAAAGTAAATCTACGCTATTACAAGGCTTCGGGTATTTACATCGCCAAAAGCAAACCCTTGAAAAGTAAATGCGAGAAAATTAAAGAAAGCGATAAAAAGTCCTAATTACACTATTACATTCTCGGAGCAATTACATAAATATGATCAAAATAATAATCAAAAAGAATATGCGCGCGAGAATTGAATTGGAGAAGTCCTTAGGGTTTTGACCCTTTTTGAGAAAGAATGAGTTTTTGGTCCTTTTTGCATTTAATTAAACCTAATTCTAATTAATTAAATAAAAGAAATATTTTTTAAGTTTTTTATGTTTTAAGCAAAATAAAAATAAAAAGGATTAAAATTGTCAAAAGAAAACCCTAATTCTATGTTGATTTTAAATTGTTGAGAAAAAGTTAAAATTAACCCTAATTAAACTAAATTAATTTGTGTTAGTATTTATTTACAAAAATAATAAACTAAGGGTGAAATTAATAAATAATAATAATAATAAAATATTGTTTTCTGAATTTATTATGAAAATAATTAATTATGTTAATTAAATAACAATGATAATAATAATTAGTAAACTAATTAAAAGAAAATATAAAAAGAGAAAGAAAATAAGAAAATAATGAAACCAGGGGGGTGCTGGCCCAATATGGAGGTGAGACAGCAATTTGAAGCCCAATAACAATCCCAGTCCATTGACTTTTTGAGATCCTCCACGCGTGCTTTGACAAGGGAGTACCATGGTTCTTTATCCTATGGCCATTAGATCTGTGTTTGTGGCCACATGGAATGCTGAGGCATGAGGTACATGATGGACTCCTTTGCAAGCTTTGTACTGGAATACCTGAGGAAAAAGAACAAATAATGTTTGGGGGACCTGGGATTCGAACCCAGGTCCCAATGATTCCAAGCCAGCACATCAACCACCAAGCCATTTGCACGCGTTTGTTATAAGAACAATAAGCAAACATTATATTAAGAATTAATAAATATGCTGTAAACAACATAAAAACGCGCGCTTATTTGAATTATCCAACCATACGCTTACACGTCCTTGTCTTCCTCGCTGAACCTGTAAAAGCAACGTTAGATAGCGGGGGTTTTTAACCCCCACAACCTACAATGACGAAAAATAGCGATTAGCTCTAGGATTTACATAAATATTTCGCGAATAGTCCAATGTGTTCGTCTGGTCCTGACGATTTCAATCATGGGTCTTAAGGGTTCTAATTTTGCCTGGATTGCAAAGCCCTAAATTCACAGCATAAGAACCCTAGAATTCGTCCATGGCAACTTTTGATTCTGCGCATTATAATCCAATTAAACTATGCCAATAGCTTCATGTGGTCTCAAGCAATGCAAAACAAACAATAAACCATGTTAAATGTGCATGAAATAAGCAATACGATTCTGAAAATAACAAGCAAACCGTGGTTCTGTTCTTGATGGTTCCTTGAGCTTTAACGCTTGATTTTGATTGCTACACGTTCCTCACACTTCCTGCAAGGTATTAGAGTCAACAAAAGTCCTTGAATTGGCCTGGAATATAGAAAACAGTTTTCAAGTTTTCTTGAATTTTTTCAATATGGTTATGGCTTTTTCTGCAGTTCTTTCACGTGTGCATGATTAGGGTTGGCTTATGTATATATAGGAGACTGAAATTAGGTCAAATCTTTGAGCAAAAATCCATGGAATGATGATTCGAATATTTGATTGAAAATCAAATCTTTTTGTATTTTCATGATTGAAGAAAGTTTCCAAACTTGGAGATTTTGGCATATTTGATTTGTGCACGAAATTGCCAGCATATCTTGACCATGTTTGCTTCACAAAAAGATTGAAAAACCAAATCTTTGTATTTTCCTACAATTTAAATTAATTAAATGAATTAATATCAATTAAAAATCCAATTAATTAATAAAAAATAAGAAAATAAATTCAATTAAGCTTGATGGGTCGTGCATAGGCCATGGATAAAGTTTCAAGAAGAGATTTGAGGCCCATTAGCAAAAATGAGGTGTTTTGAGCAAAGTTGACTTTTGCAAATTCACAAAAATTCCCCAACTTCTCCAATGCATATCTTGCTCAATTTTGATCATATGAACATGTTCTTGGACATTTTGGAAAGGTCTTGAAGTCCTCTAACCAATGCCTTTTGTCCCATGTCATTTGGATTCACCAATCTCAAGTTATGGTCTTTGACTTAAAGTGCTCTTTTGTTGACTTTTAAAATTGACCTATAATGTAGAAATTGATAACTTTTTGTGAGAGCATTTCTTGGACTTGGAGTGTGAATATGTATTGTAGTAAATGTCATCCCCTTCAAAATGAGCATTGGATGGAGTTTTTCTGATGAACCATGAAAAAGTTATGCCCTGGTCAAGATACATTTGACTTTTCTGCTGTCCAAAAATAGTAACCTTTGCATCCTTGATGATTTTTGAGCCATTCTTGTGGAATCATGATCAAGACTTGATCAAATGATGATTGTGAACTCAAAATGAGATGTTGACAAAAAATTATGACTTTTGACTGCAAAATGACCATTTTGCCCTTGCAGTTGACTGTAGATCAAATGGAACTTTTAACTGTGCAAATTGACACTGTGAGTCTTGAAACTTGGCATGTGGATGCTTGAGGATGTATATGGGCCCTTGAGACTTGATTGAACCATTGAAAACCCCAAATTTCTTGAAAGAACCAAAACCCTAATTTCAGCTGTCTTAGGAGATGGTTTGACTGTCTACCCCTTGAGCAGTCTTGAGCAATTTGAAGATCATTCTTGACAAACCTTGAGGAATATGGGAGGGCAAATTTTGGGGTACAACATAGTCCTTCACAGTCTAAACGGTCCAAAGCCCCCTTGGGTAGCACGTTTAAAGAAGAGCCAGTGTCAACCAGAACATGTGTTAGGGTAGTCCCCTTACATTCAACAGAAACATGCAGAACTTTGTTATGGTTCTTTCCAAGTGGTGTCAGATCAACATCTGAGAACCCCAAACCATTGTCGTTCGTCAAACTTGCCACACAATTTTCAAACACGCCTGTCATGGTCTCATGAGGGACATGATCCTTCTTCAAGAATTTGATTAACGTCCGAGCATGAGCATCGGAACAGAGTAGCAAAGATAACATAGAAATCTTGGAAGGGGGTTTTCCCCAACTGCTCCACTATTTTGAAATCACCCCTTTTCATAATTTTCAAGATCTCATCCATTTCTCGAGTGGAAGGTTCCTCAGCAACAATGCCTTTTGCGGGTATCCCTGTCTCAACAGGCTCAACTACCTTATCTTTTCCCCTTGTGTCAGTACTAGGCTTAGCAGTGGTGATGCCGACAGGTGATTTTGTAGAGGTTGGTGGTGAGATGTTGGGTGAAAATATTCTCCCTTTTTTGGTCACCTTACTAGAGCCAATAATGTTACCAATGTCATCAACTTTGCTTTTTTCAATCCAAGCATCTTGCTTTATTCCATGGTAAAACACCTCAGCACCATAGTTCCATGGCACTGCTTTGTTGGAATAGTATGGAATTGGCCCGGGGGCGGTAATTATCAGAGGAGAAATAGTCGGTTCATTTAAAATCCTGATAGGACCCTTGGAGGAGATCCTAATAGGCTTGTTTGAGATCATTATGATGAATAGGTCTTCAAACTCATTGGTCAAACTTTTGGCGGACGGAGTCTTATCAAATAGGATCTCATGGCTATTCATCAGGCGTTGAATGCCTTCTTTCATCCCTTTGCATCCATTGAGTTGTTTGGAACAACAATCACAGTCCTTCAAACAGCCAGGGAAAATCTCAACTTTCAACAGATTCTTTTTGATAATGTTTAACGAAGTAGTCAAGTCTTAGATGGAGGAAACAAAAATGGTATCTTCAACAATATTGACACCCTTGCCATGGTTTGGAATTGGTTCCGTTATTACATTCAGAGTTGGAGGAGGATCAAATTCAATGGTCTTGTTGTCTGTTAAGTATTGAATTTTATTCTTCAGCGCCCAACATTGGTCAGTCTCATGCCTGGGACTATTTGAGTGATATGCACACTTGGTATTCAGATTGTATTTAGGTGAATATGTATCTGTATTTCCCGGAGGATCACGTAGTGTCACCAAATTAGCCTTTAATAGGTGTTGTAAGACTTGGGATAGCTACATGCCTATCCTTGTGTATTGTCTTCACGGAGCCTCAAACCGTTGATGATTGGAATATTATCTTTGAACAAGTGGTGGGTTGGAATTCCGAACAACATTAATGGACAGGTGGTCATCCTTCTTGGTACGGGCCCTTGCCCCATACACAACATTCATTTCTTTCTTCTCGGTAAAAGGTTTCTTTACGGGATTGGAGGTGGAAACAGATGCTATGGGAATCTTCCCGCTTTTGATACCGCTTTCAACTCTTTCACCAGTTAAGATTAGCTCGGTGAAACCGGAAGAAGAACAACTAACCAATAAGTTGAAAAATGGACCACATAAAGTGACCATAAACATATCAATGTGCTCCCTATCGATTAACGGTGGTTGGACCCTATTGGCAAGATCCCTCCACTTTTGGGCATACTCTTTGAACCCTTCACTCTTGCCCATTGTCATGTCTTACAGTTGAACTCTTGTCGGTGCCAAGTCGGCATTGTACTGGTATTGGTGGTAGAAAGCGGTGGCTAAGTCTTCCCATGTATGGATACAGGAACCCTCTAATTGGTAAAACCACTCTAGTTGCGTCCCAGCCAAGCTTTCTTGAAAAAAGTGAACCCAAAGTTTCTTATCGGCGGTGTGCGGTTGAATTTTGCGCACATAAGATTTCAGGTGAAGTTTTGGGCAGGAAACCCCATCGTATTTAACGAAGACCGATATCTTGAATTTATGGGGAATGACAACCCCAGATATTAAACCCAAATCATCAAAATCTAAACCGGGGACGGCTTAAATCTCAACAGCCTTCAGTTTGTCCTCTAACTGCTTATACTTAACATCGGCGGGAGGATACTGCTCGTCAAAATAATCCTCATCATCGGACGCTTGATCATTGATACACCCAGCCTGGGTACTCATTGCTTCTCTAATTTGATTCTTGTCTTCCTCAGATGAATCTTCCACTACCGGTATCTGACGGATTGGCTCTTTGAATCTTCTACCCATGTTGACAAAAGATTTCCTTTTTGGTTTCTTTTTGGCTTCTAACAACGTCATCAACTCTTGTTGCCCCTTGTCCAGGGTCAACAGAGTCTCTTGAAACTGGGAGTTTTGTGCTTGTAGGTCTTTCACTGTTTTCTCGATATCCATCTTGCTGATATAAACAGCTGAAAGATAAGGAAACCTACCGTGGAAAACTTATTATGTTATGATGCATGGAAGATGTGTATGCAAATGATTTCAAGGATTTATGAAATTTAAATTTGTATAGACAAAGAATGAACAAACGTTAATTTTCATTAATTAGTTCAAAATGATTACAACATGCCTCTTGGGCTTACAAAATAAATCTCTAAGATAAAAAGGTCGAACGCATCCTCTTCAGCACAAGGTAGGCGTTCAAGCTTTGTTCTTCATGTAGTTGCTTTGTAAGCTCCAAAACCCTTTTCTCACTTGCATAGCACTGAGCTTCAAAAGTGTCTCGTTCTTCCTTTAGCTGAGGCTCCATGATAACCGATAGGATGGAGGGGTAAGACATCATGAGTTTCTGAGCACGAGCTCGCACCCACCTAAGATAAGGTTCAAAGGGAATAGAATTCTTGCGTCCCAGTGTCCCACTATTTGCTTTATTTACCATCATCCAAGCTCTCGCAAACCTCTGACGGTAGCCTTAATCGTTGCTCTCGTAGTCAAATACCACTCCTTGGATGAGCATGTCACGAGGACTATCTCTTCGGGCGTAACCAAAATGTCGTAAGGCTAAGCAAGGGTTGTAAGTGATACCTCCACTAATGCCAAGCAGAGGGACATTAGGGAATTACCCACAACGGTCAATGATAGAAGTATCCCCCAAGGATCTCAAACACCAATGGATATCAGAGTGGGTGAGGGACATCATCTTTTGAGACCATGTCAATCTTTGCTCGTTCTTCAATGTTGATCGAGGTAAGTTCAAAGTAAACCAATTGGCAAGTAGGGGAATACAACACAAGAGAGTACCTATTTTCTTCATGGTGCGGGTATGGAAACAATGTAAGATGTCTCCCAGCAAGGTAGGTATATGATTACGAGAGAGAAAGACTTTGATGGCATTCACATCTATGAATTGGTATGAGTTGAGAAATATCACCAAACAATAGATGAGAAGGGCTAGGACGTCTTCAAAGACTTGAAAATCCATATCTTCCCATAATGAACGAGCCTTCTCCAATAAGAACTTGGCTAAGAACCCTTTAACTCTGCTTCTTGTCTCCCAATTTGCTACAATGTCGGTTCTCTTTAGATGCAGGGTTTCAGCAATGAATTCAGGTTTCGGAATATCTTCTAAACTGGTGAACGGTGCTTGATCATGCATGGGCACTCCTAATAGTAGAGAGAATTCTTCTAGTGTTGGCACTAACCGATATTCGGAGAAGGTGAAGCAATGATGCATGAGATCAAAGAATTGGAAGAGCACGCACATCATCTCTTCTTGGAAATTTGAGGTAGTCAAGCTGAGGAGTCGACCATATTTCTTAATGAAAGGAGAGTCTTCAGGTACCCTTGACTCTAACTCTTAGAGTTGAGGGTGTGCTTTCACAAAGTTGATTCTAATGGTATTTCTTCAGACGGAGTTTATGGCCTACAAAACAAAAACAAAGATAAATTCCTAAATCCTTGAAATGGTTAGTGAGAATGTGTATTATGTTATGATGTTTATGATGTTATGTACAAGTATGCAAGTTGTTATGTACACACAAAGCAAAGAAGTCCTTAGGTTTAGGATTGCATGGTGTTTGTAGGTAATTATCCTCTTGAAGTTTTAGTTGGCTCAAACCTGTCCTAGTAATAGTTAGCGGGTTCTAAAGGGTCTCAATATCACTGACCTTTCTTTTAGGCATTGTCTCGGTACAATCAATCTTTTCTTGGGGCCGAGATATCCCAAAAGCCCAATCTCAATAAGTGTAGTATCGAGTATTAACAAATTTTTAGCTTTCCACCAAAACTGGTTATCTCACTATGTCCTAATGGCCAAGTTGTTCAATTAAGGTTCTAAGGTCAGTTAGTGCTTCATGACGCCACTCAGCGGCCCCGTATTCTCCTTGATTCAACACAAGGGATATCGGTACCCACAAATGCGTCACACTAACGAAGCCATTGTTTCAACCATATCAGTCTACACCGTACCGTTTCCACAATCTATTGCTACTTACCTAAAAAGGTGTCCCAGATCCGGGTAGAGGATCAAAACAAGCCCAAACAAGGAACCATAATATAAAGCAAACAAGTCAAACAATGAAAGCAAGTAAAGGTGATCTAGCCCTAAGGTAACCTCACTTTTAAGTTTTCCCCAACAGAATCTCCAATTCTGTAACCCCACTTTTAGATTATGAAAAGGGAAGGTGTTATCATCCTTTTCATCCATAGTTATCTATGGGCTCTTAGTTGCTTTCTAGATCACTTTCTTTGTTTGAAAATGTGCTTTGTTGCGGATTTTTAAAGTATTTTTGAAAAGGTGCCTTCGTTTAGGCAAACTTTGTAATGGTTCTCGTTTTGTAAGAACGTATACAAAGTGTTGGACTTTTGAAAATATTTCATGTTTTGAAAGTGTTTGTTTTGAAAGTGTTTGGTGTGTGTTTGTTTTATGTTTGCAAGGATGTTTGTTTTGAAAGTGTGCAAGCAACTAAGAACATTTCTACCTACTCAAAAATCTTTTGTTCATTTCTCTCCTTTCCTTTGATATTGCTATCTTACCATTGATTGGTAAGAAGCCTTGTCTTTGGATGTAAAGGGACGGGCGTGAGCCATCGTATAGTCATGATAGCAATGATGTGAGATATCTTAACATTTCTCTTGAGGGACTAAGATAATTTGTAAGGCAACATTCGTAGCGTCATCGAGGGACTATGATCTTGTATTTTGATTGTTTTTTCAAAGACATCCCACATGCATAACATGACCATTTTAATAAGGCAACAAGTGGAATTAACCTAAGGGTGCGAGTGTGCAAGTGTTTATTTTTTCATGCTTGGTTTATCTTGAATTAGGATTCTCTAAGCATTGATTTTATCTTTCCATACAAACCCTAATTTACTAGCATTGATATGAGAGCGATAATTACGGAAAGTAAATTTACTACGCTACTACATCATTTGGGAATGGGGTATACAAATTTATAAATGGGGATTGCAAGAAATTAAACCTAATTATCTATTACAACCATATTGAAACTTGAATAATATACAAGAATTGAAAGGAATATAATGTACAAAGATATAAATGGAAAAGAAATGGATTTTTTTGTTTGGTTTTTGAGGAAAGGGTTTGGTTTTGACCTAATTATTTAAAAAATAATAATTAATTAAAAGAAATAAAATTAAACCCTAGTTTAAAAGAAATAAAATTAATCAAGAAATCATTTTTAGGTTTTTTTAGAAAAGGTTTTAAGTTTAATCAAAATAGTATGGAAATTAATTAATTAAAAGAAAACCTAAATTCTAAGTTAATTTTTATTAAAAAAAGAAAATAACTAAACCTAAATCTAATTATTAATTTATTAAGAAAAAGAAATTAAGTTTGTTTAAGAAAAAATATTTTTGTCTTTTTTTGTTTAGAAAAGGAAATAAAATAAAAACTATAGGTATATTATAAATAAATAAATAAAGTATTTTTTTGGATTTTTATTAATAAAAATAGTAATAATAATAATAATAATAATAATAATAGTAGTAAATAATAAAAATAATAATGAAAAATAAAATAAAATAAAATATAAAAATAAAAGTCAGGGGGTGTGAAAATGACTTTGATAGTTTAAAAGTAAAAACAGTTTTTGAGTTTGGCCCATTAATGATTTTGTTTGGAAATTAGAAAAAAAGAATAAAAATAAAATAAATGGGTTGTGTTGTAAATGGAAACAGAGGGGTTAGGAGAAGTAAAAATGCAAAGGCCCGGTTGTGGAGGCACAGGCGCGCTGGCTTGTTCAAACAAAGAAAGGATGGAAAATGTTAGAAAATAAATAAAAAAAGTGGCAGCGCTGGGGCTTGAACCCACACCCTCTGCAATATACGTGCGCTGCCTTACCACTATGGTGGCTATACATCCGTTAACTTAAACAATACCATAAATATATATTACAAATCCATTCTTAGAAATGAACTTCATCTTTAACCTCCAGCCAGGGTCCCTGTATCTCATTCATTTCTCATTCATTCTCAAAACTTCCAACATCAAACTTGTTAGAAATTTTACCAGGATTTCAGAAATGTAAACCATTTGGACTAACAATCAAAGATGAGCATGTATTTCTAAAAGTACCAAATCCTGACCTAACTTTTTTCAGAGATTCAAACTTAAAATTCTCTAAGCTCGGGCAATATAATTGAAAACTATGGATATGTACAGCTTCAGAGCAATGATGTCTACATTTTTCTTTGAAAATGAAAGCCTAAGAATGCCTAAATGAAGAGATAAAAGTTTATAAAAATATCTCAAGAACTGGAAATCGTGAAATGAGTTTGAGCTGCTTTAAAAGAGTTGTGATGATCAGTTTAGCTTCCTTGGACCTCTAGGAAGCTAATGCAATGCTTAGCTTGAGCTATGGATGGCTGGAATGGTCTGGAGAAGTCAAGTTGCAAACCTCTATTTTTGGTTATGGAGGATGGTGATGGAGATGTTACAGTTCCAAAACAAGGACAGGGATGGACTATATTTTAGGTATAGAAGCTTTGAAAATGATTTTGAGGGAAAACGCACGAGGGAAATGAAAGATACAAGTTCAAGGTCAGAACTGTGTATCAATGGTGTTTTTTGAGAAATTTCTAGTTTGTGAGTGTTTGAGGGAGTTTCAGGGCCTTATCATTTGTGTACTAGCTTGCAAATAGTGTATTTACTTATAGGCAAAAGGTTTTGAGACTTGAAACAACTCAGAATTTGAATTTACATGTTTAAGCTTAACATGTGATTTTTTGACAAAACAAGTTTCCATGCCTTGTACTTGGTTCATAGAGTTGTTAACCACTTTAAACACAATACTTATGACTTTGTGGATGGATTGTACTCAAAGAAAACAAGTTAGGAGCTCAAGAAGCTGACTTTGTGCATAAAGCTTGCTTTACAAGAATGGATATGTTACTTTCTCCCCAAAATGGCAAATTGGTTTTGACAGAGCTTGAAACACATGGATAAGGGCATAAACAGTTTTGTAAACCATTAATTATGGAGTGAAAAACAATTTTGAGGCCTGAAAAGTGAGGATTATGTAGCATGGCTATGGATTTGGTTCATGTTCATCATAAAATATGTCTTACAAAACAAGTTTGAAACCCTAACTTCTTGCCTTCGATTATCTTAGCTCAAGTATGGTCTTGATGAGTTCTTAAACATTTTGGAAAGCTTGTAACATTCCCTACAATCTTCATGTTGGACATTTTTGAAAATTCAATTTGGAACTAGGTGAAAAGTTTCCATGAAGTTAGGTCAAAATCCTGACTAAAATACTCAAAATTTCACTAAGTATTTTTAGTTTCATGGACATGTCTTCATAAATTCATAACTTAAAATTAAAGCATTTCTAGAAAAAGTTCTGCCCTAAAATGTTTTAGATCTCATTGAGATCTAAAACTTTCATGTTGGAAGTTTCCCTTGAATCATCTTGCATCATGGTGGAAATTTGACACAAAGTTATGAAAAAATGTTAACTTTCCAACACTTAGAAAAATTTCTAAGTCCTAGAATTTTGAATTTTCAAAGATAACTTTGACTTTTCAATTTCTTGATGAACAAACTTCATATTTTAACATGTCTTGATGAAATTTGATTTTTGAAACTTGATTTTGATCAACAAGTCAAAGTTTGACTTTTCAGTATACAATTGACTGAAATTCATCTGTCAATCCAATGATCTTGAGAGGTGATTTTAACTATGCAATTAGGTCAATATGGTGCATTTTAATCCTTGAGATCATCTCTTAAACCAATAAGTCATTTTCTTGGTCAAAAGTCAAGAACTGAGCCTTCTCAATCAAAACCCTAATTTTGACCATTTTGCCCTTTTGGTGTTCTGGTCAAATTTGTTTGAGGAATTGTGATCTAAACTTGATAAATTGACATATATGAGTTCATAATGTTTATATGGATGAAAAATTATGAAGTTTGACTGTAAATTGACAACAATTGACTTTTTATCCAATACAGCTGATTTTAGGTCATCTGATCAAATGATTGAGCAATTTTGTGATCCAAGACTTAAAACTTGACATGAGAAATATTGAGGGTTCCTAACAATCCATGAAAGTCATTTGAGGCCTTGAAAGTCCAATTTTCCTTGTGAAAACTCAAACCCTAATTTTGAGTTGTCAGTGTTTGAGGAGGTGTCTTGAGCTGATCAAACCTTGTGTAGTCTTGAATCAATGGAGATCTTATGAGAGATTTCTTCAGAAATGAGAAGGAAAATTTTAGGGTACAACAGTGTCTAAACAATCTATATTCATCATGGTTCTTAGTCTTCTGAATACTTCGACATGCGCTTTATTCGTCATGATGTTTGCAATCTGATTCTCAGTTCTGCAGCGTTCCAAATTCATCTTCCCATCTGCTACCTGCTCTCGGAGATAATGGAACCCCATTTAGATGTGCTTGCTTCGACCATGTACTATTAGGTTTTTCGCCAGATTGATAACTGACATGTTATCTATCTTCATGCTTGCTTCAATCCACAAGCTTCGACTGGGCAATGGCTTCCTTCGAGCAACCTGCTTCGATCCACCTCTAAACCCTTCGAAACACATAGTTTTGACACTATGAATTACAATTTAACAAAAAAACTTGCTGATAATAGTTCATTGCAAGAAGAAGGTATTGGCGACATAGTCTTTCAAATGAGTAATGGAGGAAAAGTTATGATTAAAGATGTGCTCTATGTACCTGGAATAAAGTGCAACTTGCTAAGTGTTGGACAACTAGTCGAAAAAAGTTTCTCAGTTGTCATGAAAGATGGAGTTTTGAGATTGTTCAACACCAAGAACAATTTAGTCTTAAAATCTCTGTTGTCGAAAAATAGGACATTTAAGACAATGATCAATTCGACAAAAGTTCAATGTTTGAAAACTGTTCGACCACAAGGATAGTTGGTTGTGGCATTTGAAGTTTGGACATTTGAACTTTCGACCAATTAATCAACTGATTACTCAAGATATGGTTATTGGTATTCCAAGTCTTGAGATGCCTGAAAAAACATTGTGAAGTTTGTTTAGTAGGAAAGCAATCCAAAAATTCTTTCGTTTCGAATATGCCAATGAGATCATCTTGCATACTCAAAGTGGTACATTCAGATGAGTGTGGTCCATTCGAAGAACATACAATTGGTGAAAACAAATATTTTTTTGTCTATTGATGAGTTTGCTTGAAAGTTGTAGATCTATGTGATCAAAACGAAAGGAAGGGGTATTCGACATCTTTAAGAGATTCAAGATGCTTGTCAAAAACCAGAGTAAGAAAAAGATCAAAGTTCTACAGAGATTCAAGATCTTTATAGAAGGAATCAAGTTGAAGACAAAATTTTGAAGAACATTGATCAAATCCATAGGCCATGCTACATGATCTTGCTTTGCAGGCCTCAAACTTGTGTTCCACTCCATAATTAATTGTTTACATAATTAATTAAGCTCTTACCCAAGTATTTAAAGAATTGTCCAAGCCAATTTTCCCTTAATGACACAAAGTTACCATTGCCATTTTAGAAAAGTAAGCTTTATACAAAGTCAATTTGTATTGAGCCTTGTACTTATTCTTTCTGCACACACAACCCCTACAAACTAAAAACAACATGTCTAAGGCTGCTACCAACTCAGATCATGCTTGTACAATACTTTGGGACATGTCTTCTCACTTTCCTTGAAAAAAGCAAGTTATAGAGCCAAAAGGCTAGAACTCAAAAATTTGGTATGCAAGCAATCTCTAACCTTTTTCCATACATATATACAAGTCTTTCACAAGCAGAAAGGAGGGGGAGAAAAAAGGGGGATAGAGGAAAGAACACGATATTAGAAGCCTTAGAACACTCCCAAACTCTCAAAAACTCAGAACCTGCACATAAGCATAAAACTTGGCACATCATGACTTTACGCACAAAATCTCAAATCTATTTGTGCGTTATTTGGCCTTTTGATTCACTAAGCTTCCATATACCACATAGAAACTATCCTAACCCTTAAATCACTTATGTAACTCCTCCTTCCTCATCCACCATTTTCAAAATCCACCATTGCAGCTTGACTTGTCCAAAGTAGTTGGGCAAGCTAGAAGACATTCTAACAATTGGAATAGATTCAAAAAGGTCCGGGCAAGCTTAATCCATCATCAAACCATTTCTGGAAGTCGTGTAGAAGTCATTCGAGTTTCACTCCAAGAGATAAGTTTTTCAAACTTCGAATTCTTCATTCAAGCATCATTTGTATATACATTATGAAGAAAAGATGTAGATATCATATCTAGGAAGCTGACTATGTCCAGAGTTTTAATTATCATTGCTTATACATTGAGAATTTCATCTATGATCAATTAGGTCTTAATTTTGGTACTGAACAAAATTCCTGCTAATCTTTGACCCATAACTTTTGAAAATTATGTGGTTAGATTCGTATTCAAAATTTAGGCAGGTTTGATGTTTATATTTTTTTGATTTGGCTGAGAAATGAAGCTTTTAGAAGCTTAACAATGGAGTTATCATGGCCTGCACGCGCAAGGAAGAAGAAGCTAAGAATTTCAAACATTCAGAAACAAGTTCATTTTATATTTAATTGAAGTTATCTTATGAACGGATGAAACATACCACCCCAGTGGTACAAACAGCACGCGTTAAAGCCTTGCCATGTAGAAAGTCCTGGGTTCGAGCCCCATGACCACCTTTTGTGTTTATTTCTCAACATTTCACCCCATTCACTTATCAAACAGTACACCTGGGTCAGAACTTCTAGGTTTTCTCATCCAGCAACATCATTCCTCCCATTCACCTAAACAATACACCTAGGCCAGAACTTCTAGGTTTTCTCATCCAGTAGCATCACCTAAACAGTACACCAACACCATAACTTCTAGGCTTTCTCACTTTGCTTCCAGCAACACCAGAACTTCTAGGCTTTCTCATTATGCTTCCAGCAACACCAGAACACCCTTTCCATGTTCTGAACCCCCCTTGACGTTAATGTTATATCTTTATCTCAATTACTTTATTATTTTTATTATTATAATTATTTTTATTAATCAAAAACATATTTAAATTATTTAGTTTATTTTTATTTAACTTCTTACAATGAACAAGACCAAAAACATTTTTCTATTTATTTTCTTTTCTTTAATTTAATCTTAATTTTTCTTTAGCTTAATTAAATTTCCTTTTAGTTAAATAGCCCAATATCTTTCTTTAACAAAATTAAAACAAATTCATTTTCTTTTCATTCATGTCTTGTAAATTATATTCCTTTCAATTATTATATATTATTCAAGTTTCAATATGGTTGTAATAGATAATTAGGTCTATTTCTTGCAATCCTCATTTGTAAATTTGTACACCCCATCCCCAAATGATGTAATAGCATAGGACATTTATTTTCCGCAATTTATCGTTTTTCATATAAATGCTAGTAATTAAGGTTTGTATGGTAAGACTAAAATCAACAAGTAGCAAACCCTAATTCAAGATAAACAATGCATAAAAAGATAAACACTTGCACAACTATACCTCTAGGGTTAAATCCACTTGTTGCCTTGAGAAAATGGTCATGATATGCATGTGAGACATCTTAGCGAAAACAATCAAAAATACAAGATCATAGTCCCTCGATGACGCTTCAAATATTACCTTACAAATGATCTTAGTCCCTTAAGAGAAATGTTAAGATATCTCACAACATTGCTATTTATAAATATACGATGACCCACACCCGTCCCTTTACATCCAATGATAAGGCTTCTTACCAATCAATGGTAGGATAGCAATATCAAAGGAAGGAAGAAATGAACAAAAGACTTTTGAGTAGGTAGAACGTTCTTAGTTGCTTGCTCACAATCCATCTTCAAAAAACAAACATCTTTTCAAACACACCAAACACTTTCAAAATATGAAATATTTTCAAAAAGTCTAACACTTTGTATGCATTCTTAGAGACAAGAATCATTACAAAGTTTGCCTAAACGAAGGCGCTTTTCAAAAATGCTTTCAAAATCCACCACAAACACATTTCAAACAAAGCAACTTCAAAAGTGATCTAACAAGAAACTAAGAGCCCATAGATAACTATGGATGAAAATGGTGCTAACACCTTCCATTTTCATAACCTACCCCCCCGAACTCAAGAAAATATCTCAAAGGTATTTCCTGTTCTTTTCACATTTTTCTTATTGGATAAAAGAAAAGTCGATGGCGACTCTTGCTATCCACAACAATTGCGATAAAACGCAAAACACCCAAGTCAGTTCTCCTACCGTATTACACAGTTTAATCAAGGATTTCGTTAGAAACAAGTGCATGTTTGATTGGTTACTAGAAATGATCAATTGAGACTTTTTAGGAAACTTTTTATAAAGATTGTTTCTATTTTTGTGGAAAATATTCTGTAGAGATTTTTCATATGAAGATTGGAGTTCATTGAAGAATCCAAACCAATCAAAGCCCAATTACAGAAGCCTATATAAGGAGTCGTCCGAGACCTGGTTTTTAAGCATAGTTTTTATTGTAAATCCTTATGAAAAAAATAAGGGTTTAGAGTTGTTAGTTCCTTAGGTTCTTCGTGTGTTTTGTTTGTACGTCCTCATGTATCTTTTGATGCATTTGAGTTGACTGGTTGTTGCTTGTGAATAAAGACATTGTTCTCCTCGAAGTTGTGAAGCGAGAGTTTAATATTGTTCCCAATGAAGCTTTTAAGCAAACTAAGTATTTACAATTAGGAAGTTTGTTCTTCCTGTTTTGGTTTCTTGAGAAATTACTTGGGATTATGAATGATTTTTTTTATTACTGTGGTTATTGAAAGTGAGATGGCGATTTATCATATCTAGGAGATGCTTAGGTAGAAATTGTACTGGGTAGGAATTAAGCGAGAAGTTGTAAACGAGGCAGTTTAGCTTTGAATTAATAATGCTGATAGTGGGTTTCCTTCCTGGCATGGTAGCCCCCATAATAGATGAGTTTGCACCGAACTGGATTAATATATCGTTATGTTCTTTTTCTTCTGCAAGTTATAATTATGTGTTGTTGTTCTGTCAGCAGATGTTATAACATTTGTCGTAACATTGTGTGTTGTTGAGACATCAGTCTTAACATCTGATTTGTGCGTGCTAGAATTTCAAAAACGAAAAAGATTATTACATCATTATGGGGATGAGGGTACACTTGATTGAATATGGATGGAACAAAAATAATAAAGTCCATACAAGTGAACATATAAGAAGATGATAAGTAATTCATGCAACAAAAAAATCAAAATAGAAATAACTAAGTCTAACAAGAAAATGATAAGAGATTATTTTTGGATTTTTATTAAGAAAATGACTATGATTTTTTTCTAAAAGAAATTTAATTAATCAATTAAAATGTATTCAATTAATTAATTAAATTAATTAAAAATTAATTAACATCATTAATTAACAAAACAATAGAGAGAAAATGGGTGTAGCGAGGCTGAAATCAGATTGGGCTTGATGTGATAAGGGCAATTGAAAGGAATTTGTGCGCATGCGGTGTGGCGGCAAAAATGGGTGGTTATTGGAGAAAAGATACTGGGTCAGGTCAAAGCATCACAAGGCCTAAATATTCCTTATTGTTCAAACTCAGTGAAAACAAAAGAAAACAAAACCCTGGAGTCTAAAAAAAAATTTGGATGCCCCACATGCATTGTAACTACCAAATACCAGTTAATAATATTAACTTTCAAAGAATGCCCAAAATCTTGATAACTCATGAGACTTACAATCTCAGGAATATGTAAGCGTTCAACAACTGCATGAACATAGGTGAATTGCTTCACCACATTTCAACTTTAAAGCTTAGTGAAATCACGGATGCAGTCATTATGCAACCATGAGAGGATACTAACCTGGACAACAGAGGGTGAAGAGGCAACATTTTTACCTTTCTTTTTCCTAGGAGTCGTGACTTTTGAAGGTACAAGATGAACACCAAGTATTTGATGAAATGTGTGAATGGAATTAGAAGAGATTTGAAGGAGATGATCTGGAGCGAGGGTTTATAGAATTGGAAAAAGAAGAATTTGTGACAATTTTGATGTTTTGGTAGGATTTAAAGAAGATTAATGAGATATTTTGGAATTAATAATGATGGGTAAGATATAGGATGAAAAATTAAGATGAGTGATGAAGAATTTTGAGAGATTGAATTGTACGGAATAAGAGGGATTGAGTTTGGGAAGATGAAAAGAAAAAGAATATATCGATCCCTTTTTCCTATTTAATAAACAGGCTTAGATTTTTCAGCGAGTGAGTCGGCTCATTCCTTCAAATTAGTGCAAATTTTTAAAATTTTCAATTTTATGAACCATATTTGACACAACTGAGAACATATTAACAAAGAACAAATATCAAGATGAGTTTTGACACTAACTAACTATAATCAAGCTTGTGTTGTGGATAATAATGAATTTTATGCAAAAACCAAGTTTTTCATGAAAATGATATGATTACCAAGCACAAGCATCATGTTCACAAGAATTGATACAATTGGGATATGTTTTCATGATGTAATCACATGATGATTAAACTCAAACAATTAAAACATAATGTCACTATAAACATATGGATTGAAAAATAATTACATGTTACCAATAATTTTTTTGGAAGAGAAGAGTTATGATATTTGCAATTTAAATTAGACATGTCACATAAACATAAAAACAAATTTTCAAGTGAAATAGACCGTCAATGCAAAATATAATGACTTACTAAAAAAGGGATAAATGAAATGATATTACCTAATTGAGTGATAAATAGAGGATGCACTTACAAAATACGGGACTTTAGAATGATAATTAAGATAACTGTGATAATGCTTTGAAAACCATTGAACTCCAATGTTTCTACCATATCTTGCTTTGCCTGAGTTTCCATTTGCAAGCAATCGAGTGTCAATACACTTAGCATCAACACTTTAGATAATGTGTTGTGATGTTTGTTAAATAATTATCCCTTATTTAAGTTTTTATAGAATATGCTCACTCAAGATCATTTCTCCAAGTAATTTGTGAATGAGATATCTTTCTCAATTAAAGAATTTTCTTATTTCTCCTCAAAGATTACCATTTTAGGCTGATCAATTCCCTCTTTGGTACCCTTTGAGTATGTCTTCTCAAGATATACCTACATCATAAAAACGAATACCTTTCCCAACATTTTCTAGGATAAGATTCATTAGACTGATATATCCAAGTTTATTATAAATGACTAGATGTACTATAGATACAAGTAAAGGAGATAGTACCATATCACTTTTACCAATTTTATGAAATATTTTGGTCCTATTTATAGGTCACACATTCTTTCTTCATTTCCACAAAGTTAATGAATTTGAAACATGCTACCGGCCATATGTCTTGATCATCTATAAATGAGATTTCATATTATCTTCATAAAATCAAGATATTTTTTCCTGCAAGATCAACTAGAAAATGCTAGGTACCCAATCTTCATGGGTCCTTAGGGGTTAGTAACAACAAGATTGAATTTGGGCATCTATTGAAAAACACCTTTAGAGACTAAGAATCTCTTAAATTTGCATTTTTCAATAGTGTGATCTTTCTTGCAACAAAAATGACAAGAGAAATTGAGACGAGGTTTTCTTTTATTATTCAATTTCTTTTCAACAAAGCTATACATTCTATAAGGATTATAGGAAGGAATTTTATATTTAGTAATGTCAATAGCAAAAGTAACCTTTGGTTGAAATGCCTTGTTTAATTTGACTTTAAGATTTCTCACCTTCTTTTTTCAAATATGACAAGTTTCACATCTAAACAAGGAAAATGCATCATTCTTATTTTTGTCCTTTTGAATATCTATCTTGGATTGCTTGAGAGCTTCCATTTGTTGTTCAGTCTCTGAAATTTTGGTTTCTAAATGAGAAAATATTCTTTTGTTTTAAGTTAATCGTTTAAAAGCCGCAATAACTTCAGCATGAAGATTTTCAAAAGCAACTTTTAATTCACAATGAGGAATATTATCAATGGATTCATATTTAGAATGACTAACATTCCTTTTCTTTTGATGAGTCTTGAAGCCATAATTAGCTTTAGACTTAATAGTCTTCTTTTCATTGTAGTGACTAGATATACATACATGGGCTTCTTCTTCATCATCATTTGAGCTCCTTTCATCGGAGGATTCACTATCACTTCCCCAAGCAATGAAAGCTCTTATAGATTTTATAGATTTATTATTGGTCTCCTTTCTTTGTCTTTTTTCTTTGATGGACATTCTGACCTATAATATCCAGATTTACCGTAATTGTAACATTAACCCTTTGAATTTTCCTTCTTGTCATCATCTTCTTTTGATGAGTTCGATTGTCTTCTAGATTTGGTGACGACTTTTTTGGAGTGTTCTATACCATTATTCTTCATGTACTTATTGTACTTCTTCACGAACAACCTCATTTTCTCATCACCTAACTTGTCGTTGTCACTTTCATTTTGCTCATTTGTTGAGGACCTCAAACTAGAAGTCTTTAGAGCAAATGACTTCCTGTCTTCCTCCTTTTCTTTGCCTTTCTCTTTCTTAACTTTATTCTCATTTTTTTAAAGCAAGCGAGATCTTGCTCATGTTCTTCAAATTTTCCAAGTAGTGTTATGAGGTCTAGAATTGTAAGATCATTGTCTTCCTTGATTGTGGTGAACTTTGGTTGGCATTCCCTATTAAGATATATCAACACTTTGTTAGTAGTTATTTCATTAGAAATAGGTTTATCGAGAGCATTCAAATGATTTTCAAGATGAGAGAATCTCTTTTGCATTTCAGCAATGGTTTTACCATGCTTCATGTGAAAGAGTTCAAACTCTTGATTCAACATATTGATTCTAGCTTGTTTGACCTCATTGGTTCCTTCATGGAAAACTTGTAATATGTCCCACATAGCTTTGGCGGTTTCACGATGAGAAACAATAATATTCATCGACTCCCCAAGAGGATACGACGATATTTCTGGCTTTCCAATAGTAAGACCATGTTTGCTCATCTTCATCATTCCATTGACCTTCCAATTTTGGTACAACTACACTGTCATCATTGGTCATTGTAATTTTAAAGGGACCATTTTTTAAGGCCAGTCATACTTTTCTACCAACATAATTTAAAAGTATACGCATACAATCTTTCAAATAACCATAGTTGTCACCATTGAAACGGGTAATCTACTATACGCCCTTTTGGATCGAGTTCCATTATCTAAGAAGTAGTTTCTAATAGGGTGAACAGATACCACTTGTTAGTTGATGTGATATGATCTATAGGGGGTGAATATATCCCAAAATAGTTTTTTCAAAATAAAACTTGGGTTTTGAAAATTTGATTAAAAAACTATGGCGTGCGGAAGTGTTCCTAGATCAAATTGTCTAACCTGATCCCTTATACGTTATATAAATTTTAATGAAATGATGAAGTGAGAAAATAATCGCAACAAAATTTTACTAACATTTGAATGAAAGTCAAACTCAAGCAAATTATTTCTAATGAAACAAAACTAGAAATTCAGGCCTTTGAAATTTATCGATTAGTTGGTGTTCAATCGATTTGAGTCACAAATTTTTAATTGATTTGTTGATGTTATAAACCAAATACAATCAACTGATTGTAATCCATATAATAAACCAATTTACTACTTTACTTGAAAACAAAATTTGTTTTCAAAGCGAAAAATCACAACACTTGTTTCACAAATTGCAAGCAAAAATTTACAAAAATAGGGATATATATATATATATATATATATATATATATATATATATATATATATATATATATATATATATATATATATATATATATATATATATATATATATATATATATGAGAATGAATAAGTTATACGAGAATGTGAGAATATAAAGTTTTTTTTCAAATAATCACATTTTTCAAAACAATTTCCCAAATAACCACATTTTCAAAATATTTACCAAACTGACCACTTTTCAAACAAAAAAAATTCACCACACAGAGGAGTAGCCACTCTGTGTGGCGCATGCATGCATTTTAAAGAGGAGGCGCCACACTGCATAGCTTGTCCTCCTCTGTAAAGCCATGCAGTGTGGCACATGCATGTATTTCCAGAGAGGAGGCGACATCCTCCTTGGCTTGACAGTGTTATTTATTAATTTTTTTAAATAAAATAAAAGTAACTAAAAATATTTTATATTAATATTTTATATTACACAACGCATGAATACTTTTTTTTGGACGTCCCCTCAATCTAAGCGGGTCCCAGTATGACATAAACGGCCCCGCCTTTGCCTCACCCCTTGTCTCACTCCTCTTTGTTGATTTTCCTGGGGTGTTTGGGGTCTGTTCTTACTCGCTTGATTGTGAGGTGCTTAATGTGACGGTCCTGGTACATCAGGATCATACATCTCATCGATCATTTCGCCCCACTGTGTTGTGCTTCCAAAGAGATTGGTGTCCATGTTGTTGAAGTTTGGTCTTGTTGGTTGGGATATGTGTGGGTGGGGTGGTTGACAGTATTGGGATGTTGAATCGTAATGGAAACAAAGTAACGATTCTTGTGGTGTATGAAATCTGTATGATGGTTGGGTACTTCGATGGTGTGATGTTTAACTGTATGTAGGTTGGATGGTATGGTAGGAAGGAGATGTATCATATGTGTCTTGGATGTTATGGTAGGATGAGGATGGTGCATATTGTTGGTGGTGGGTCGGGTCATACTCTTGGTATTGTGTTTGTGTGTGTGCCATGAATTAATGACGGGTTTGGTTGAATGAGGTGGTGTATGGTTGTTAGGTTTGAGTCGGTTGACATTGTGGTTGGGTTTGATATTGTTGAGGGGTTGGTTGTTGGGTTTGGTATTATTGAGGGGTTGGTTATTGGGGTTGTTGTTGGGAATATATTGTAGCTCTTTGGCGTGGGTCGATCAAATATGTCTCTTGAGATAGAAACAAAATTGTTAAAATCGATGTGTACCATCTTAAATATTGGAGCGTCGGTTTTAAGTCATCTTGCAAGATCGGCTCCCTTAGAACCAATTCACGTCTATGCCTCCATTGACGAAATTAATTTTTAGCAAAGTCTCTCAAATCGTTAAATCCCCATTGACCGTTGTTGTACCCCAAAATTTTCTCTCTCATTTATCAAGATTTTTCTCACAAGACTTCTTGGACCCAATACAAGATTAGGGTTTGCTCAGCTCAGGACATCTCATCTTGCACTGATACCCCAAAATTACGGTTTGAGTTTGCACAAGGATTTTTGGACCACCAATGCTTCATGTGACTTTCATACACCATCTTGGACCCCTAAGATTGCTCATGTTAAGTTTCAAGCCTTGAATCACATTTTTGCCCAGTCAATTGGACAGTTGACCTAAAAATCAGCTGTATTGGGGAAAAGTCAACCATGGCCAATTTATAGTCAAACTTCATAATTTTTTATCCACAACAATATTCTAGACTCCTATGTACTATTTTATCAAGTTTGGATAACAACTCCTCAAGAAATTTGATCAAATCATCAAAAGGGCAAAATGGTCAAAATTAGGGTTTTGACTGAGAAAGGGCAACTTCTAATTTTTAACCTAGCCAATGGCCAATTGGGTTCAAAAATGATTTCAAGGACTCAATGGCATCATCTTTACCTAATCACATAGTTCAAAAGATCTCAAATGCATAGGATTGACAGATGAATTTTGCAGTCAACTGATCAAAAGTCAACTATACACTGAAAAGTCAAACTTTGACTTTTTGGTCAAAATCAAGTGCCAAGGGTCATAATTCATCAAGATATGTCAAAACATGAAACTTGTTCACCAAGAAAATCAATTTTGCAAATTAGGGTTTTAATTTGAAAATTTTTCATAACTTAGAAATTTTCTAAGTATGGAAATTTTCTTATTTTTTCCCAACTTCTCACTACTTTTTCACCATGATGCAATTTGATTCAAAGAAAACTTCCAACATGAAAGTTGTAGTCCTCCATGAAATCTACAACTTTGATTCATAAAGTTTTCCCAAAATATGCATAGATCTCAAGTTATGAATTTGTGAATAGGGGTCCATGAACTAAATAACTTAGTGAAATTTTGCCCTAATTTAGGCAGGTTTTTTACCCAACTTCATGGACATTTTTCACCTAGTTCCAAGATGTATCTCAAAATTCATTTCAAATATGGATTGTAGATCATGTTGCAATATTTCCAAAATGTCCAAGAACTCTCCAAGATCATTTGTGATTAGGGAGAATCGAAGAAGAGGAAATGGCATTTTATCACTTTTGTTCATGCCATTTTTACAATGCATCAAGTTGCAAATCTGATTTTGGATGCTTGTACCTTGCATTACAGGTCCTAAACTCATTCTAAACTCCATAATTAAATTCAAACTCATAGGATAAGGGCATTATCTTTGCTTTTGGAGCATTATACAAGAAATAATTCCATAAATGGCCAAAAGTTCACAATGCCATTTTCATAAAGCAAGCTTTTTGCAACTTTATCATTCTTGAGCCTTGGAGCTGTCCCTTTGGTGCAGGAAATTTCCATAGATCACAAGAAATGTACACCAACTCTTTGCAGCCCTAAAACTAGCCAGTACAAGCATGTTGCACAAGTCATCTCACTTTTCTTAAAATGCAAGAAAGTTGGCCAAAAGTTCAGAACTTGTACAAGCTGATAAAGGGTGGACTTTGTATCATTCTAGAGAGATTCACAAACTTGTTACAAACTAGAACACGAATGCATAGCATCTAAAACTATCCAAAACTCTAAAACTTCATTTTTCTGCCAAAACACCCAACTTCTGCAAAAATCATAGCAAGCTCATTATTTGCTCGTGCGTTTTGCCCTTTAACAGTTGAAACACCTTCTACACATCATACTAAAGATATCCAGGCCTTTACATTGTTGTTGTAACCCCTGTTTCTGCCATTGCCATTTTCACTTTGGAAGCTTGCAACTTGACTTCTACAAAGACTTCTGGCCATCCACAAAGCAAGCTGAGCATTGGAATAGCTTGAAGGAACTTCAAGGAAGCTCACACGATCCTCGGGCCTCACCCAAAGTCCCCATATTGCCATATCCAAACCCAGTTGAATGAGGTATTTTTCAAAACTCTATCTCTCTATTTAGGCATCCTCAAGCCACGATTTGTGAAGCAAAAATGTAGTCTCTAGCATGGTGAACTTGTACATATGCATACTTTCCATTTATATTAACTGAGCTGAGAGAATTTGAAGCTTGAAGTGGCTGAAATAATTAGGTCACGAATTAGGGCTGATTAAATTCTATCTGATCTTTGAGAGTTAGGTTACAAATTTTATATCATTGGAATCGTGAGATGAAATGCAACATGTTTTGTGTTATAAGTTTTTTGTTTTTATGCAAGCAATAGAGAGTTACAGATTTGAACTCAGAACGCGCGAAGGAGAAGAAGCCAAGGACAGGGACAAAGTTGTCATGGGCTTTTTGTTGCTTCTGGCCTTTTTGGTTTTGCTATTCACCCCCCCCTGATTTCCTTTTGCACCCCTCTGACTTATTTCTTATATTTTTGCATTTTTCTTGCATATTTTTATTTTATTACTTGCACTTATTTTTTCTAATGATAAAAAATACCCAAAAATATTTTATTAATTTTCACATTTTTATTTTATTTTATTTTTATTATTTTTTGCATAAAAATAGTCTATTTAACAAGATAGAAATCATTTTCTTAAAATAACTTGTAAATAATAAAAAAATACTATACATTTTTATTTTTATTATTTATACACATAAAATATTATTTTCTACAAATACTTATTTTTTAATATTGACATATAATATTATTTATTATTTTCTTGTACAAAAATGGACAAAATATAATAATAGAACATTATTTTTCTTTAATAAAAAAATTAGGGTTTCTCCCCTTCAAAAATAATAACATTATTTTTCTTTATTTTCTAGGGTTAATTAATTTATTTTCTCATTCAAAAAAATAAATACAAAACCTTTTTGCATAAATACATTTTTATTGCATTTTAATGTTTGTATATTTATTTAATTTGCACATAATTCAATTGGGTTGTAATAGTATTTTAGGGTTTATATTTGTGCAATATCCCCATTCAAAAACTTGTATCCCCCTCCCATAATAATTGTTGTAATAACTTAGTTTATTTTTACGCAATTTATTGCTTTCATATACCATTTTAGTAAATTAGGGTTTGCATGATAAGACCAAAAATCAAACAAATAAAAATGACCTAATACAAGACAAATCAAAAGCATGTAAAATGACACACATTGCACACAAGCACCCTTAGGGTTTTGGCCATGGTATGCATGCAAAGTATCTTGGCAAAATAATACAAAATAAGATCATAGTCCCTCGATGACGCTATCAAAAGGTTGCCTAAACAAAGATGATCTTGGTCCCTCAAACATGCTAAGATACTTGGCAACATTGTTATCATGGTCATACGATGACCCACGCCAGTCCCGTTTAACATACAAAGATAGGGTTGTTTACCAAATCAATGGTAAATCAACAATGTCAAAGGAATAAAAATGCACAAGAAAGACATTTGAGTAGGTAGATAGATTCTAGTTACTTGATCAATTTCAAAATAATCCTTGTTATTTTCAAAAACAAACACACACACATTTCAAAACAAACTTTCAAAAAACATTGAAACATTTTTCAAAAGACAAACATCTTTGTATATATTCTTATGAACGAGAATCATTACAAATGTTGCCTAAACAATGGCCTCTTTTCAAAATACTTTCAAAACCACACAAAGCACCATTTCAAACAATTTAAAAGCAAAGCAAGTGATCTAAACAAGTAACTAAGAGCCCATGGAAAAACATGGACGAAAAGGGTGCTAGCACCTTCCCTTTTCATAATCTACCCCCCGAACTCAAGAAAACATCTCAAAGGTCTTTCCTGTGCTTTTTTACCTTTCCTTTTGGATAAAAGAAAAGTCAGTGGCGACTCTTGCTAACCGCAACATTTGCGAACACAAACGCAAACCTCAAGTCAGTTCTCCCACCACATCACAACCGTTAACTCTAAGTAGATGCCATTGTCCCAAACATGTTAGGGGTCAGGGATACTTTGTTACATGTCGAACTGTAGCTTCACATGATCATTGTGGTGCATCTCCACAGTAGTGAACCTGATGAGTGCTGTTTTTGCTGTCCAGACTTCAGCATCAAGAGGGTTAATCTCATGGTCGAGATCCTTATACGGCCTCCATACAAACTGTAGAGGAAAAAAGTTATATAAAATATTAAACTTAATTAACCAATTGAATTCGTTGTATAAAATATGTAAGTTTAATACCTCTTCGGGTCCAACATGATCAATAAGATTTCGGTAGACTACTATTGTGTTTCTAGGGGATTTGTTGTAATTCATCCCAGGAACAGACCACCTACATAGAAAAAATGGATAATAAATTAATACATGTTGGTTACGGTATATAATATGTAAAATTTATGGTTTTGTAATCTTACTTTGTAGAAATGGGGAAGACGAATGGCCTTGTGTTGCGGGGGGGCGAGTGTCGGCATTCTCGACCAGCACCATGTCTGGAGCAAAAAGGCGCAAGAATAGAAAGAACAGCTACCGTTCGATGCATTTTTACACAAGGAACTATACAGATGGACAAAACAGCAGAACCCCAAC